>NC_047560.1:21857027-22557114 GCF_902806645.1 Magallana gigas | reverse complement strand
CAATGTATGACAAGCTAACAGCTTAGAACACATTAAAATCCTCTTATATGACCAGAAAAAAATACCTATACATTGTGCTTGAGAAACATGTCCAACAGGTACATGTTCACTCAGTGTATTGGATGTTTGATGTTTAATGTGTAAATAAATTTTTATCGAGGAATTTCCAACACCGTTCCTATTAGTTAGGAGATTACAAAAAATTCCTATAAATGTAAAAAGTGCTATTTAACAGTCATAGAATATACCAACAGTCTTGACTGAATCGTCTTTTCGTATGTTATATGGTCGATACAACGACCTTGTCAGCAAATACAATCTTCCATCGGGTCGCATGCTGACTGACGTTTTGTATATTTATTTTTAGATCATAACTTATCATAATATTATCCGATTTCGACAAAGGGCAAACGATACTTTTAACACTGTTTGTTTCGCCACATGTCATTAATTGGTTTTATGGGTAAAAGGCCACAATGGCGTTTAAAGTTCACCAATTTCCGCCTGTAACAATAAGTGAATCTGAAAAAAGTAAATCGCTGTGACCGTTTGTGTTTTACTAAAGATTTCTTCTTTACTACATTTCTTCAAAGCAAAAAAAAAAATAGAGCAATGAACTGAATTGAAAGGTATGGACAATAACAATAATACAAAAAAAATTTTAACAATGTCAATTGGCTATTTCACAGACTAAAATTCATCCAGCCCATTACGTTTAAACATATTGAAATTCCGGTATGCAGACTTGCAAACTTTCAGCAATAAAATATATGACCATCTTAAAGATCACTGCATCCTACGCAACCCCCGCACGGTGAAACTTTCATAAAAATTTCATCACACGCCCTTGTGCGTGTGTGTAACAATACTAAATTATAGCACCTGTTTGCAAAATTTAAGTACTTAAAAACTACAATGGTGGTTTAAACCTTAAGCTAATAAAAGAGCATTAAATGTATATTTTCTTTTTTATTATGTTGTTAAAATATGAAAGATTATCAGTGATCAAAATATCTTTTAGTTGTTTTTGTTTGTTATAATGTGATAAATTTGGTCTATATATCGTATTGTTAAAAATGAAACGTTCTCTGGTTGAAGCAATATGAGCTGTATTTTTTTAGAACTTTATTTTGCTGCAAAAACCTGCTAGTATGATAAGTTTGCGTGCAATAATTTTTATGACAAATAAAATTTCTCTTTTGAGGAATATATAGCAGATAATTTTTGTACAGGACGACAATAATTTAATATTGCTTCAATTAAGACTTCTTTAAAGGTTTTCCAACAAAAAAAATGGCTAACAGAACTTAAAAATCATAATATTTGTGTCATCTTAGTAGAAAAAAAAATTTCCATTAAAAAAAAAATCAACAAAAAATTGCAGCTCATATTGCTTTAAGTTGTTGTTATTAAACAAACTAATTGTTTGGTTTTCTGTATATTATTACTTGGTATAGCATATTGTGGAGTCGTTGGTCTTATTCCGCCTCACCAAGTTCTCTCAAATCGATTTAAACCGACGAATAAGCCATAACATTAATATCAAGATGTGAACGATTGGTGTTTATTTATTTTAAACTAAGATTTAATTAAGTGAAATAATTTGATCAATGAACGAAAAGTACATGTATATTATTATTAACATGGTTTATAGGTGACCTAAGGGCCAGAACGGAGCAATCATACTTTACTGACTGCATTTGTATAAATGGCAAATAATGAATATTGCAATACAAAATTAACTATTTATACCAAAGTTACAAGTTTACAAAGTTTGGTACAAAATGGTGCCGTCGTAATACTCTATAAATAACGCCACAAATCTCAAAGGGAGTCATATTTCATACGGACTGTGTATGGATGTATTGTCTTTGTTGTGTGCTTATATGTTTTATGTATGTGTTGTTCAAGTTGATTCCTGCAATTACCATTTTCCTTCAATTTATTAATAAAAAAAGAAATCGAACCCTATAAAATCGACTTTGTGTTATTTTTCATCTGCATCAAGACCCGGTTACATATGCATGATCTTTACTTGACTGCCGTTAGCCAACCAATTCTTTACAATTAAGCAGAAGGTAAGATTTAATAATATTATACTTTCATGTAAAATACTGAAATCTGATTGATTTAGACGCAGTTAGTAATCCGTTCTATTACCCTCAGCGTTAGCAACACACATAGCAACGGGTAACACAACGAATTGTTACATGCGCATAAAGTATGCGCGTACCGTTCGCCGTAAAATTCACTTCATTTCTATATAAAAGCTGTAAATTTTCTTTAAAAATAAGACATTCAGTATAATTACATAAATAGTGCCTGTTCGCGTCGATTGACAATGGTTTTTTCGGGGTGTCAATTTCAACAGTTACCCTTCCAAACAGGCACTATCTATATAATGGTTAAAGTGATAGTGATGGCTCTATGGGGTTTGACTTTCCTTTGTCTCGGGCAGCAACACAATATAGTATTTTTATGTTCTCTATATTATTGGTATAAGTAACGTTGTAAATTAAATAAGATTATTTACTTCAGAATAATCAACCTCATTTCAGCATTTAGAAAAGGGGAAAGACGTGACGTTACTTAAATACAATATTGTGATCCTTCATGTGATTTTTAACCAAAAACTATACTACTAGTATGCTCAACATCAAATTAGATAATGATGATGAAGTTGTCAAAAGCAAGGGTTTGTATAAAAAAAAAATTCTTATATTCATTATCGATAATGGATTTGTTAATATACATTTTATGTACAAAATATATCGAGTTTAGTGTTATTTGTCTTTTTTCCAATCATTTTATGTTTAACTTAAAATCATAAAACTTGAGTAACTTAACTGTTATTCAAACACCGTTTTAGCCAATAGGGTCATTTTTCTACTAACTAAACGGTATCTTCAATCCTTTCGATATTGATAGAAATGATTGTTTAGCCATATTTAAAACACTTGTAGATATTTTTTTTTATTTTAGTAATAAAAAAAAATTCAAAGTGCTAAAGCGCAGAAAACACATATTTTTTTCTAGCACTAAGTATAAAATTATGTTTCTTTTGTCTTAATCATGCTTGAACCTGACATTTTTCAGCAATGGAGAGGAGGTCTAGTGTCAGCGTCCAATGATCTGAAGATTTCACAAGAGGCCAATAAGCACGAGTACCATTGTCCATACACTGTCGAGGAGTCTCATATATGCATACATGTATAATTAAGTTTCATTCTGGTAATATATATAATAATATATATATAATATATATATAATATATATATATATATATATATATATATTATATATATTATATATATATATATATATATATAATAATTATACCATATATGTTTTTGACTTTCAAGATAGGTTTTATGTATATATGTTTTCACAGTAAACATAATACAAGGTTGCTAGTATACATGTTTTATTTAAAGCAACCTCCAATCTTCCATCCTAAAAAGCAGACAGAAACTATCCCTGTGGGCATTTAAACAAAACAAATTCAATTCCAGATCTAATGTTCACTTTTCACCATCTTGCATTTATACCAAAACCATGTTCATGTACTGCTTCTTGGTTGTACCTGTATTGTTAAATGGTTGCTAAGTATGGGGTTTTGAAAAACTTGATAGTATTGAACGTGTTCACTTAAAGTTTTTAAAGCACATTTTATGTTTAAAAAGTAGTACTCCAAACTATAGGGTTTACGGAGAACAGGTCTTTTTTCTTTATATGTAGTTGTATTTACTAGAATGGTATCATACTGGTGTAAATTAATTTCTAGTACTAATACTAGCATTACAAATATATTATACCGGCACTTGTTAAATCAGACTGAAAATACAACCAGTACTAACCGTTGATTGATTGTATTTGTCATATTTTTAACTCATGTGGTTTATCCAAATGTTTGGCATTGTCAGTTTTTACATATTGTTTAGCAAAAATGGGTTTCAACGGCAGTTAAACAGAGATTACAAGATCAATTTATTCAAAAGTGGCGTGCTGATATAAATAATTCATCAAAAGGAGTTATATATAAAATTTTTAAAACAAATTTTGGATATGAAAAATATTTAGATTTTACCCCTGAAAATTCAGAAAAGTCATTAGGGAGACCATAGATTAGGGAGACATATTTTGGTCTCCGTATTATTTTGACCTTGTCTAAATGTAATTGGCTTATCTTTAATGAATGAACGGTGTGTCTTTGCCTAAAATGCATCAATGTGTCTATTATTTTGACATCCAATAGTTGCCTTTTGTCTTATTTTTTTTCGTAAAATAGGTTTCATCTGCCTCCATCGTATAATTAGCAATGACTATTTTTCTGCATTTAGGAGACCAACGAAAACTTGCAATATTGCAAAAAACTAACATATATAATTTGTTTAGCCTTTAATTATTCTAAATGAACTTGTTTTCAAAATACTTTTTCACTTTTTATGTATAAAGCCTAACTAGAAAAAAGTCGTTAATTTCTTGACCATGTTTGAACATTTGGCAAGTGCTCTCCGCCATTTGTTCCGAGTACTCTCGGAACGTCTCGGGTTAAAACAATGGACCTTTAACGCCAGCGTGTTGCTTTTAGGAATCAAAGCCATTTTATGGTAAGTACTTTTGATAATCCTACTACAATTGAACAAAGTAATGTTTTTATGAAGTTTTTTTTTTAAATATTCAAATAAAATAGGGCGATAATGTGTGCAACTTGACTATTTTACACCAAATGTTGATTAATCTTCGAGGACATTCGAAACGAAGTTAACAATAAAAGCATGATTTTCATTTCCACTGTACGTTTGATGTAATATGTAATTCAAGGATTTATCAGTACCTTCTCCAGAGCAAAAGTCGTCCCCATTCCCAATTGGAAATAAGTTCACTTCAGCAGCTGTCCAAATTATGATCCCAATTAGTATAGCAGTATTTTTCCCCAACTGGTAAATAGTTCTTATGTTTATTTCTTATCAAAAAATACTTCGTAAAATAACCAGAATGTCCATAAATGTTCAGTATTAACAAATGATTAAACCCATTTAGCAAAACTGCAGTCATAAAAGTTTCCAAACACGCTGTAAACATCGCCAACTTTTAATCCGATTTTCCTCTGTTTTTCTAAAACACATCGTTATTTTGTGGTATACAGTACAGTACTGTAAATGGTACATGTTTTTTTTACACACACTAGACTGATATAAAAGTAAAAGGTAAATGTTATGAATATTTCAAACAAAAAATACATTCTCAATTTAAAAGGGGATGTTGATAATTCTTAATAATGTAATACTTTTATGACCAGTGTTGAAGGTGTTTATTTCAGGAAAAAGACTTGTTCTAATAACTAAATATAGGAATATTATACATATATCTATATTGTGAAGTTAATTAGATTCTATTCAATTAAAGTCTAGCTCTTTGATTTTCCATTATGATAATAAATTCAGAAATCATGATGTATGCAACATATGATTTCTCCCAACTGCATGAAATTGTCGATACAATTTTCCCAATTCCAAAAAAATTGGCATTTTCAAAATAAAAAAGGCTGAAAAAATCCCTGTAATTATATAGCTAGTTTATTGAAAATGGACAGAAAAGTTAACCGAAGAATGTCGCTTTATGTAAATAGATCGACATGAAGAATTTTCTATATTACAGTTATATGTACCAGTAATATTGTTTTAAATTAATTATGTACGTAATGTAGATATATGTACATGTACCCCTTGTTACCTAAATGAATTAAAAGCAAATTAAGATCAGTTGCTCTTTTTCACTTGTATAGTGGAAAGATAGCCGACTATTCTATGTACGAATTGACTTATTATAGTAAGATAGTCAGGCCATGTTTACAACCGGGATGCTCACCCCACATTTACAATTGTGACCCACATTTACAAATGTGACATCATAGTATCACTCTCTCGTTTGGCTTTTCGGATATTATCAGGTTTGTAAAATTTTTGGCTTTTGATGATTAATAATAATGTAAACAATGTGTCTGCAGATTCCCGTTGGGCTGAGTGTGATCTGTTGACCAGGACAAACATGTATGTCTTGATTACAGTGATGTGGGGAGTTGTGCACAATGTGCTCTCAAGACATTAATCCAGAAGCATGACCAATGTAGCAACACTTTTAAAACTACTTTTTGATACTTGTAAAATTTTAATGTTTATGCGCACCCGGGGCGCCCTTCCCCCTGTAATTGTTGATTTATTAGAATAACATGACATGTTTCATACATGATAGCATTAGAAATGGTCGATGGTTGTAAATATTTTGTTGTTTACCAATTTAATGTATGTTCTCACTAGAACATGCACATATGATATATGGTAGACTATTATCACATTCAACTCTCTCTCTCTCTCTCTCTCTCTCTCTCTCTCTCTCTCTCTCTCTCTCTCTCTCTACAGCAGCGATTCATCTTATGACCTTTAAAAATCATGCACCTGCACTCTTGCGAGTATACAAAATGTTGTAAAATGTTCGTACTATATATTGTTCGTGCATTGCACTGCGATGATTTGGATCGCATTCAGTCGCGTCTGAATAGTGTGCATGTCCACAATTTTTAAGGAGACTTGATGCAAGCACTAAAACGCATGCAACAAATGCGAGACCTCATGCAATATATGAGAGAGCTCGTGCGAATCTAAAACATTCCGAGAGGGGTAAAGTGCTCGTACGCCAATTGTGAATGGGACTTAATGTAGATGTTTATGAATCCAAAAGTTTTCTTTGCATATAAACAATGCTTTCACACAGGTGCTTGTGGTTTTAATGTAGGTTTTGGAGTTATTAGCACAACCAGTCATGTCAGTGGAGATTTTCTCCTGCAGGAGAAACATTAAAAGGACAGGATGGGGAGGAGAGATTGAAGACAAGCACAGAAAACAAAATATTTATCTATAAATATAATGGAAAAGAACTTTGGTAATACGATTTATACATATTTACATGAAGCTGGAGGTATGTAGCTCCTGATGTGAAAAAAAATTTTTTTTTCAGACCAGGAGATACAGACCTGCAGCTAAATGTAATATTTTAACATTTATGAATGGCAGTAATGTTTCTAGAAATAACTATAAACAATTCTAATTAAGTCAAGCAAAATACCAGTAATTATATGCTTCTTATTTAAGGTTTGATTTCTTTTTATGTACACTGTAGTATTGATGCTGTCAGGAGTGAACAACCATACATGTATCTGCCAGTTTGTAAATGATGGCAAGGACGATGCAAACTCCACCATAAACTCAGAGTGTTTAATGGAAGGGAATACCTATGATTGTTTGCTAAGAGAGACATTGTGGTTGGGGAAGAGATACTTCATGTTGTGATGGGAAAAGCTTGCGGTGGCGCAGCAAGGTAGGAAAATGGTTGGATTAATTATACACAAAAAATAATTATTAAGAGAGAGTTTAGTGATTTACAATCAGGCTTTGGATATCTTGTTATCTGGCTTTGGTTTTGTTTTTGCATTTTTTCGTACATTGATTTGTTTTAAACTAATCTAAAAAATAGGTTTTTCTCAAGAATTTAAAAAGTATCAGAATAGATAATTTATATGTTTTTATTGAAAAACAAGCCTAAAACTTCTGTTAGTGTTGTTAAATAGGTTAAAAATCGTGATCAATTAATCAGCAGAATTGGTTGTCTCTTGCCATCTGATGATCGGTCAATAATCGAATCGGTAACAAATTATATTAAATTCAATAATATGGGGCACTAAATTTTATGCTATGTATAATCTAAATATATAAGTGCTATTTTCACTTCCTTTTAAAAGCTTATAAGACTTTGCTGTATTTTTATTAGGTAGAATGTTACACATCTTTTGAGATTGAAGAAAACCCCCAGCTCACAACAGTTTTCATTTCATTCAATACAGATTAGAAAACAAAATGATAGGTATAATATTAATGTAATAAACCCAGACTGAGTATATTGATTATAAAATCTAAAATCGATTATGATAAATCGACAACCTTTTCAACTGATCATTGATTGAAATTCAATCATCGTGACAACACTAGCCCCTGTTCATGTACATGTTTTTACCGGTACTAGTTTTGATTGATTTCAGAAAAGGCTGTGATCCTTTTGATTTTGGTAATGGTTTTGTTAGTTTTATTTCACTTTATTTTGTTTATAGTTGTTTGATTTTCTTTCAAATTTTAACATTATATACGGTTCGTGTGCTGACCTGAATAGATTTATTTTGTTTTCATTATCAAGCCTATTAAAATTAAAAGCTTGAAAGAGGTGTCCAGTTGTGCAGTGGACAATGCACCTGCTTATCACCACTGCGACCCAAGTTTAATCCCCATGATCGACAGTTGTTGTATATGATAGGGTACATTGGTCGCCTGCTTGGACACGTGGGTTTTCTCCAGTCACCCCACTTCTTCCCACATCATGACCCACTCGCGCTAACTATCCATGCCAACAAAAAGCTATTAATATAAAGTCAGTGTGCATTGTGAATCTGTCACTAATGTGGACGAGTCCTCCTTTGCAGAACAAAATTGTTTTTTGTTAGATAAATTACAAAATCTGTTTCTGTAGTAAAATATGTATATTTTGCAAATTGTTTACAGAATGTACTTCTTGAAAAATATACATTTACAATAGAATTATCAGATTTGGTAGGTTAGTTAATTTAAGCATCAATCTGAATTGGAATTCATTTTTCACTGAATATTGGTACAGTCTTGTTTTTGTACCATGGCTGAAAAAGTTTTGATTTAGTCAGTGGTCTGTTGTCAGATTTATAAAAAAGAAACATCAATTACCAAATGTGGTAAACTAATAATTGATAAATGTTTATGAAGAAAATTTTCTATATTGTTTTAATTTCTTTCAGTTCCCTCTGATGTGGATTCTGACCCATTTAGTGTATCAAACTACTCGCCAAGTTCTGATTCTGAATCAGATGAAAATAAGAAGGTTTGGGGTGATGTTATTATTTAAAGAATAATTTTGCATCTGCAGTCCATTTTCACTTTGCAAAAAATACCTGAAAGAACAAGAGGCTGAGAGCCCAGTCATTTTAATTCAGACTAAAGTAAATCCATTTATATTAACTAGATATACTTTGAAATGTAGTTGTGTATAACAATCTACATGTTGATCTGGTCTCCCTAATGCTGTGATAATGCATTAGATTTACAGATATGAGTGGAATGTAACTGGATGTAATATATTTGTAACAGTTATATTTATTTTGTTTAATCATTAGGAATAAAATTTGCAATGATTTAAAAAAGTAAACGTAGAAGGTTGTATTTACAATACAATATATTGGTATTTTTACAGAGTCCACCCCAAATTCATTGAGAGCTAGCCGCAACACAATGGAAAAACAGGGCATCTTGACCCTCAGAGAAAACAGTGAGCATTTTGAAGCAGGTAAATGAATTAAATTCAATGTTGCAATGTTATTATGTTTTTAAGCAAGAAACATTAATACAGTCAGTTGGGTAGCTAGACCTGAAACGAAGTGCATGCTTAAAATGGCAGGGGGGTGTGGGGGCCACCATGAGGCCCCCAGTGGGTCCAGGACAAAGCCCAGGGGGCGAAAGCCCCTGGAAGCTCATGGATTCTGACGATTTTTAACACCAAAAATTAAAGCAGAAATTGAAAGGAATGCTTACTATTTAAGCCTATTTTTAGGCAGTTTTGGCTATAGTTTAGGCATAAAATAAAATCACAAAACTTATTAAAAGTTAAAAGAAGAATTTTTTTTTGACATTTGCCTTTGACCCACTCAAAGCTTTTATTCTTAAGTTCATTTTCACATAGTTTATGGTAATGAATATCTCAATAAAGCTGTGATATTCTATCGTGGAAATTTAAAATATGTAAAACTAAGTTCAACTGCAAAATAAATAGTTGCCTTTTTAGGTACATGCATTGTGTACTGTTTCTTTAATATGGTACTTTAAGACCATATTGTGTGGCTATATTTGGTGCTTAATACGTCTTTGTTTAGCATTGATTTCGGATAAAGTAGGACCGAGTGACGGAAACGGGCTGATGGAATAACTAAGTATGGACCTTAATACTTGAATTCTTTTTTTATATTTTTTTTTTCTTTATTTATTTTTTTACTGATTTTTCCCCCAAATGATGTGCATGCTCAGGCATATAAGCATACATGGTAGCTACGCCACTGGCAGTGTACAATTTACTACTCAAGTCTAAGATTGCTCGTGATCTTGGGGCTTGGTCTCCCTAATGCTGTGATAATGCATTTGATTTCCATGATATGAGTGGAATGTATATAAGTACATGTATAAGTCATTAGGAATAAGTTTTGCAAAGAGATAAAGAAGTAAACTTAGAAGCATGTATTTATGATACAATATATTGGTACTTTTTTACAGAGCCCACCCCAGTTTCATTGAGATCTAGCTGCAACACAATGGAAAAAACAGGACAGCTTGACCCTAAGGTAAAGCAGTGAGCGGAGGTTGACAATGGTTTTCGAGGGGTGTCAATTTCAATAGATACCCTCCCAAACAGGCACTATTCATTTTATTTTACTGAATGTCTTATTTCTAAAGAAAATTTTACTGCTTTTATTTAGAAATGAAGTAAATTCTACGACAAACTGTACGCTCATAATTTAAGCGCATGTAACAGTTCGTTGTGTTACCAATTGCCAAGTGTGTTGCTAACGCTGAGGGTAATAGAATGGATTACCAACTGCGTCTAAACCAATCAGATTTCAGTATTTAACATTTAACATGAAAGTATAATAAAATTGTTTGTCTGGTCTCCCTAATGCTGTGATAATGCATTAGATTTCCATGATATTAGTGGAATGTAATGGATGTAATATATTTGTTATATTTATTTTTATTAATCATTAGGAATAAACTTAGCAATGATATAAAGAAGTAAACTTAGAGACTTGAAATTGCAATACAATATATTGGTACTTTTTACAGAGTCCACCCAAATTCATTGAGATCTAGCCGCAACACAATGGGAAAACGGGACATCTTGACCCACAGAGAAAACACTGAGTATTTTGAACAAGGTAAATGAATTAAACTAAATGTTGCAATGTTATTATGTGATCCTGGGGCTTGGTCTCCTTAATGCTGGGATAATGTATTTGATTTCCATGATATGAGTGGAATGTAATGGATGTACCGGTAATATATTTGTAATATTTATTTTAATTAGTCATAAGGAATAAAATTTGCAATGATTTAAAAAGTAAATGTTGAAGCTTGTATTTACAATACAATATATTAGTACTTTTATACAGAGTCCACCACAGATTTATTGAGAGCTAGCCGCAACGCAATGGAAAAACAGGACATCTTGAACCTCAGAGAAAACAGTGAGCATTTTGAACAAAGTAAATGAATTAGAATCAAAGTTGCAACGTTATTATGTATAACAATTAACATGTTTGTCTGGTCTCCCTAATGCTGTGATAATGCATTTGATTTCCATGATATGAGTGGAATGTAATGGATGTAATAAATTCTCCTATATGTAATAATATTCCTAAATATAAATACACTGTGTTAGAGTAAAATCCCAAGAGATCCGAATATCAACATGGTGTGTAATTTTGAAGCGAGCAAAAAAGTGTTGATTCCTTCAATAATATGAATTAAATATTTAGATGAAAAGTATTTACAGCCTCAGAATGGTTTGTTATGAATAATTTGACTGTTATTTTCAATACAACTTCATTATTTTTCTCAAAAATCGATTCGGAGCGATTCTGCAATTTTCTGCTACATTACAGGTATATGGGAGGCATTCCTGTCAGATTATTATAACTAAGCAGAGTGTAGTGAAATTAATTGCATTATTGTAGGCTTAAAGCTTGGTTATGTAATTGTAAACAATACGGTGCGTCGATGTAGTGAATGTCCGATATCATATGCAATGTCAACCCGTGCACGCACGGGTCAAAGTCTAGTAAGAATAATTAATTTTGACTTGTAAAAGAAAGTAATCATTTTAAGATTGATAAAGCCACAAAAGGGGCAACTGTTTCTTTCAAAGATTTCTTGTTTTAAACTTTATTTATGCAATAACGATTCTTTGATCTTTTGCAGTTCCATACCATTGTTTTCCCTCTCTCAGTTCCTGTGATGAAAGAAGTCAACTTGATAGGTTTGTTTCAATCTATTTTGTGAATGTTTTTCTTGTTTGATAATAGGATAGTCATACATATGTAGCTGCAACAATGTAGCCCTCTCCGATTTTTTATAACTGATGTTTACTCCCCCCCCCCCTCCCCCCCAAAAAAAAACAAAAAAAAAAAACAGGAGAGGGCTACATTATTGCAGCTAGGTGTTAGGCTTCTGGCTTTTGAATGACAATGTATAGATGGAGTTATTTCCTTGTGACTTGTGACAGAGGCTGTAGTGCACAATTCCATTTGACTTTCAAGAAATGTTCAGATAGTAATGAAAATGTAAAGTGTTTAATAACATTTGCTGAGTACCACTTTCAATACTGTAAAAGGGATTATTTACATGTAAGGGAAAATTTACACTTAAGCTTAAAACTGGGTAAAATACCCCCACATTTGCATATGGGCAGTGCTTTAGTGTGGTAAATCACTGTGTATGTATTTCTTTTTTTTTTTTCTTCATTAAATAATTTTTGTATTTGTATACATTTTTGAAATTTTATCTAAAAGGGTGAGTGTCGGAGTTACATGTGCAAAATCCTAAAGGTCCAAGTACAGCACCTGAATCACATGTGACTGAAGAAGATTTGATGTCCAAACCCTGCGAGAGTGGAAATGCAAATGCATCGGATGTTACACCACAAGGTGATCAGTCTTTTTTTTTATTTGTGTGAATCTGTGTGTGGTAATAGAAGTCATATTATTGAAATGATAAAAACTTTTCTCAATAATTTTCTTTCTTTATTTAAGATGACAATGGTACATTGATTTGCATCGTTTAATAATTAAAACCCATCCATAATGTTTTCTCTTTTCATTACGTTTTATGCATGCCTGTCCTTAGTATTTGCAAAGTAAGATATTCATGATATTGTTATTACAGAGTGCTTCTTTGAGATCGAAGATGATAATGGAACTAAAGTTCTTGCAAGCCCAGTTGCAGCCAAGAAGACTAAAAGCAGCTCAGGTGATATATATGTTTGTTGCTTGGTCTATCTATCCACAATTTGATGAATTAGCAATTTTTAGGTCACCTGAGTTTATTGCAATCCGTTTTCGTCCGTTATCGTGCATCGTGCCTGAACAATTTTACATTTTTAACTTCTTCTTAAAAACTACAGGGCTGATTACATGTATTACCATTTTTGATGTGAGGCATCTCTATGGTGAGAGGAATCTAAATTGTAAAATTCATGGCTCTACTACCCCCGGGGCGCCACATGTGGGGCCAAATTTGCAAAAAAAGAGCCAAATTTTAAAAAGTATTCTTCTCTATTCCCACACATGTTAGGAAAAAACTGGTTGCATAGTTATAATGTCCATGAAGCCCTCTACATAAATTGTGAAATTCATGGCCGGGTCAGGGGTTCAGGCTCTAGAATGGGGCCAGTATGGCCATATAGTATATATGTATTTAATCTTAGAAAATCTTCTTCTCTACCCCATATATATTTGTTAAAACTAAATGCATGATTATGATGTCCATATTGTGAAATTCATGACCCCTGGGTCAGTGGTTCAGGCTCTAGGGTGGGGCTGGCCATATAGTAAAAATGTATTAAATCTTAGAAAATCTTCTTTTCTACTCCCATATAAATATATATATATATCTGGTTATAAAGTCCATGAAGCCCTCTACCAAAATTGTGAAATTTATAACCCCCGGGTCAGGGGTTCAGGCTCTAGGGTGGGGCCAATATGGCCATATAGTAAAATGTTTTAAATCTTAAAAAATCTTCTTCTCTACTCCCACACATGTGGGCAAAAAACTGAATACATGGTTACGATGTCCACTAACTCCTCTACCTAAATTGTAAAATTCATGGCCCCTGGGTCAGGGGTTCAGGACATGAGGGGGGAGGCAATATAGTGTTAATGCATATAATGTTATAACATTTTCTTCTCTATTCTCACACAGGAAGTCCTCTACTGAAATTTTAATTTTCATGTCCCCTGGAGTATGGATTTTAACTCTAGGGCAGGGCCAAAATGGATGTATAGGTGTTATTGCATATAATGTTAAAAAATTATCCTTTTTACTCCCACACACCTGAAAGGAAACTGAAATCATGATTTTGTAGACCCGATCTTATAAGTTTTTTGCCAAAATTGTAGGTTTCACAGTTCTTTGTGAAAGATTTCAGGCAGGGAGGTGGCCGTCATAACTAATTTATAATTTTTCTACTCCAGAATAAAACCTAATTAATTAAATGCATATATGAGACTCCTCGACAAGTTTGTGTATGGGTTATATGCTACTCAGGTGACCGTTACAGGAATAGAAACAAATTTCTCATGGAGATTTATAATGTGAAATGTTTACATCTTTTCACCATTCGGAACCCACTTGAAATACCTCATACAATTTTTCAATTATGTCATCCAGGCTATTTCATGGCCGATGCAATGCAAAATCCCTATAGGCTTTCTATTTTGGGTTGTGTATTGAAGCCTAAAGCGGTAGAGGGGGCATTTCAAAACAGATAATCTTGACATATAAGTGGATGAATGTAGTTCGAGCATGAATGTATTTACGAAAATCAAAATATTCAGCAAGAAGTAGTGGAAGCAAAAACCATACAGAGTATGGTATGCCTTGAATCTATACATAGGTATTATCCTTTTTACATGAATATGTAACAATATAATAATTCTGATTGTTCATATTATTTTTAAAATCTTTTCAAGGTAAAAGAGAAATCCAGGAGTTTTTGGAAAAACATGAAATGTATTCATTGGAACGGCTTGATGAGAGGACCAAATTTTTGAAGATTAGATCTAAAATCTTCAACGAGAGAAAAACAACAAGACTTAGGACATTTAAAAAATTAAATGAAATGAAATCAATGAAAAAGCAAACATGAATCTCATCATTTTACATATAATGTAACTGTAATTTAACAACAAGACGTAGGGCATGTATGATAATTTATTTTTAGCTCACCGAGACGAAGTTCGGGGGAACTTATGCTATACTGCTGGCGTTGGCGTCCGGACCTGGTAAAAGTTTTTGTTGCAGGTCCTTTATCTTAGTTATTTCTTGTCCTATCTTCACCAAACTTGCATGGATGATGCATCTGGACCTTTTTATGAACTTGAAAAACTTGGATGCTGAATCTTGGCAATGAATTTTAGATGCTGGAGGTTAAGGTTTTTGGAACAGGTTAAAGTTTTTGGTGCAGGTGGCCTTTGATAGCAATTTCTAAATTACTACTGATCCAAACTTGCATGGATGATGCATCTTAAGATACTGATGCACCTGAAAGGCTTGTATGCTGAATCTTAGCCATAGGTTTCGGATGCTGGATGAGGTTATGTTTTTTGGAACAGGTCATATATTAAATTTATTTAGTACTATTTCAAACTTGCATAGTTGATTTAACTATAATATAAATGAATTGCAAAGGTAGCTTCAGATGCAGAGCCTAATTTTCATAATCAAGGATGCTAAAAATATATCTTAGTAATGACTGGTCCTAACTTAACCAAACTTGAATTGATGATGCGTCTTATGATACTGATGCATCTGGCAGGCTTGAATGCCGAATCTGAGTCATAGGTTTTGGATCCTGGATGAGGTTTAGTTATTTTGGAACAGGTCACATGATTTATAGACAATAGCTTGCATAGTTAATTTAACTATAATATAAATGAATCATAGAGGTTGCTTCAGTTTCAGATCCTGATCTCTATTATCAAGGATGTTTAAAAAGAATATCCTACCTCACTCTAACCTGATTGATAGATGTGTTTGTTGTTAAATGATATAACATGATTCATATGATATAGTATTGTCAGATTTGATACACTATTGTTTTATATGATACAATGTTATATCATATATTATATTATAAAAAGTTAGTAGGATATTGTATCAATATTTTTGTGCATTATGATATGATATTGTATCATTATATTGTAATGTAAAGTATTTTTTATTATGATGCAATGTTATATAAAATAATAATGTATTATATACTATTTTATCACATGCTATTGTTTCATATTATATTGCCATATTTAATATGGTATAATATGATACAATATTGTATTGTAATATATAATATCTTATCACATGATATGATATTGTATAAAATGATATTGGTTTATATAATATATTATTTTATCACATGAAAAAGTATTATTTGATATTGGAATATATAATATTGTAACATATGATACGATATTGTATAAAGTGATATTGTATTATATAATATATTACTGTATCACATGATATTGTATCATATGATTTGATACAATGTTGAATCAAGTTATATTGTATCTTATGATACAATATCATATTATGTATCAAATATGATATAATATCATACAATATCATACTTAAGTATACAATATAATATAATGTAATGTGTTACAAAATTGTGATGTATTATGTGATATGACATTGTATCATATATTATGATATTGTATTATGTGATCAAATGCAATAATGTATTTAACATGACACTATGTCATATCATATGTTACAATATCATATTGCATCATTATTTATTACAGTATTTTATTTTTATTATTATATGTGTGTATCTTATATTAATATATGAAATGAACATATGATTATTATCCAATTTTTTAACATATGATATAGTAATATGATATTGTTTCGAAACAGTATCCATAGATATCCAAGATCATTAACTATGATTTTCAGGTAATATGATAAAGGTGGTCTCGTAAAGGTGATGCTTTATAAAGGTGATGCCTCGTCTCGGTGCTTTGTAATCTGTGATTACCTTTGTTTCTTATAAGGCAAGAAAGTGGCCCCTAAACGTGATATGTATTGCAGACGACATCCTAATGTCTTTATGTTTGAAAATTTTGAATTTTTTTTAGCTGCATAATCCTGTTCGTCCTTTAATATTTTTTATGCCATGCATTTGATCAGTCATTTTTGCTCCCAGAGTAACTTTTAAACTTTGTCAATTTCTTACATGTGTACTTATTATCAATGTTATTCATTAACATTTATTAATGAATGGTTCATTCAATACGTGATCTTTGATCACCTTTTTTTATTGTTATATATGAATTATGAAGAATATTAAGTAAATCAATTTTAAAAGCTTTATTTTCTTGAAATGTATGAAATTTGAAATATGAAGGTTGAAAATAGATTATGAATATTTTGATTTCATAAATTTACAGATCCTTACATACATGATTTTGTTGCACAGAAAAAAATGAAACTGTTGTAATTGAACTGCAAGTTCACCAAAATAATGGACATGTTATGTACACTGAATTTTGAATGGAAATGATTGCTCTATTAATAAATTTGAAATGATTAATTGTTTAAACTTTCAAAATTGAACTAATGTTTACACCCTGGTCCATAAATTATAAATGAAATCTATTTGAAATTAGTTTTGATGATTAGTAAAGTTTGTTCATGAACTTGAAATGTTTTTGTTTTTTTCATTTATTAATGTGAAATTCTAAAACACATTAGGATACATGTAGAATGGATTGAATTGAGAAGATAATCTTCAGTAGGGACGCAAATTTAAAATGCTACATATTTTCCCCATTTTCGCAAATTTCGTGACATGCGAAAAAAAACCGGACAGTGAAAATTAAAGGGCTTGCAAATCACGAATGTTATGGTTAAAAAAAGAATGGTCTACCTAAATCCTAATTAAGTAATATTAATAAAAATGTATTATCGGTATCCCATAGCTGCATAAGACAGTAGCAAAATATTAGAGGGACAATATAGACTATTTTTAAGGGCTAATAGTAATGAAAAATTAAAACAGATGTGAGATTATTGCCATTCCACAGACCTCTAAATGACCATCTATGAATATTAAAAGTCCACACCATCAACTATGTGAGATATTAACAAAGCTTACATATACATGCACATGTACACAGTGACCTTGCATTATATCTTAATTCTATGTTGCGTGGCGATAAAAAATGATAGAGCACTTGCAAATCATGAAAATTATGGGAAAAAAGAATGGTCTACTTAAGCCATAAAAAATATATATGAAAATATATGCACGGTCTCCTTAAGCCTTATGAGAGAGAAACAAAATATTAAGGAGACCATTTTTGCTGTATTTTTTTAAGGACAAGATATATTGAAAAATTAAAACACATGTAAAGTTATTTGAATCTTGAAGACCTCTAAATGACTATTTTCAATAAAAAATATGCACATATAAAAATTTTGTATATTGTCTCCCTAAACTACATTTTAGGGTATGGTCTCCTCAATGCCTAAATCAGATTTATATATATATATATATATATATATATATATATATATATATATATATATATATATATATGTATAAACACACACACACACAAAACAAAACAGGTGTTATAATCAATTATTTCATTAAATCTTAGTAGAATTCAAATTACACACTATCCGTATAAATTCAAGTCTCAAGAGTTTGTACTATTATGTTCTAAACTTAGGCGCGACCACAAAGTAAACCCTAACAGTGCTGCATTGATAACATATCAATTACTAGAAGATCATTTACTTGATATCCGTTTTTGTTTTAATAAAATGTTATGGTTTACATTTGTAGCATTTCTAAAATATATTGATCCCTTTACTAATATCTTATACAAATTTAAAAACGAAAACATTTTTAAAAAAAATTAGAAATTGTGTCATTTAAGTATGTACTATATGTAGAACATGTATGTAAAACCTTCAATAGTCTCTGACAAAGAAAGATAACTCTTGCTGATCGAAGCAGTTTTTGTTACAAACCTGAACAACAAAGTGCAATTCTGAACTAAAAAGCAGCGCTTCATTATGTTTTGTAAAATAAATTGGAAATGTATATAACTATATATTATTTTCAGATACAATTAATATTTTAACTTTATGCTGCGATGATGAAATTTTGCTTTTTCTAATCAATATGTTTAGTTTTCTTCATATCATGCTTAGACACATTTATTTATCAATTTTTGAAAATCTAGCAGCGCTTCATCACTTTAACTTTTTTCTTTTGAATCTATTGATATTGACTTTGATGAAAATGAATATGAATTTTTTTGAAAAATATATGGTAAAATTAATAGCAGAGGGATGTTACACCTTAAACATACAATTTCGCAAATATCAAAATCCTTCTTTGTTTCTTAACCCAGAAGCAAAGCGCCAATGACCATGTTGTTTTAAATCTTCCGACATTTATGAAAGAATATCTATCTATCTATCTATCTATCTATCTATCTATCTATCTATCTATTTATCTATCTATTTATCTATCTATCTATATATCTATCTATCTATCTATCTATCTATCTATCTATCTATCTATCTATCTATCTATGTCGACTTTTTTTTATAATTTTCAAACCTGTAATCTGTTGCTGATACTTTGAAAAGAAAATCGATAGAATTATTGCTTTTACTGCTCATTGCAGACAAAGAAGAGTCATTGTTAATTTTTTTTAAATTCGATTAATAAATGATTACCATTCAGAGCAAACATTATATTGATTCAGTTGTGTATTATGATATCTTTATTTCCTACAGACCATTCAGCGCCGCTTAAGTGGTACCATGGAATTTGACAAAACTTGGACGGAATTCAAGAACGGCTTTCGCGTTCCCGCAAACGCTTACTGGATTGGTTAGTAATATTACCCAATAGAATTTTGTTAATCAATTTTTGTCAATGGATAAAAATTAAACGTCAATCAATATATGGCTCAGTTTGATACTAGTATATGTCAACGAGTACATACAATTATTACACGTCAGTAAAAGTGGTTATTTATGCGGGAGGTTGGGGGGATGCTAGTTTCTCGGTAAGCCTAAACTCACGCGTTTTAAAAACTGAAAACATTGGTGTGTTAAAAAATGCATTCGCTTTTTTGATACCCAGGCGTATTGTTAGACCATAGAAAACCACCAGCGTAAATAACATATTTTTTCTGCATGTTTGTGGTCGTATTCAAACCGCTCACTTACTTTGGTCCAACACAATGGACGTTTGCGTTCATTATTCTTAATTCCCCATCCTAATTAGATATTCAACGCACGCAATTGATTTTTTATTCACGAACTTTTCTGCATGCGAAAGTATAAAAATTTGATACTGCGTAATATAATCGTGGGAACAATTGAAGGGTTGACTAGTTACTGCACCTCTCTTCGATCTGTAGGTAATATTTGACATGGGTTTCAGATAACTGTAAAAAGATGACGCAAAAGCTTTTAGATGATTTTCAATAGATGATGAATTATCTAATGATTTATTTAAAAGATGCAACAATCAAAAGCCTTTTGTAGTTTAATTAATGAGGTAAACTTTTTGTTATCTGTTGAAAATGTACATAAAGTAAATAAACAACTTTGTCACATACCTTTTCTATTTCTACTTTTAAAAAGTATGAATTAATGATCAATGATCAATGATTTTTTTTTCATAAAAAGAATTAACGTTATATAAACAACGTTTAGAATAAGTCAGTAGATTAATTATTTTGTTTCTTCATATTGCAAATAGGAAACGACGTTATTCATCATCTAACAAATCGACAGCCGCATGCCATGTGTGTGATTTCCGAATTGAACATTGGAAGCATTTTTCACCAGAAATACGAACACGTTTCCATTGGTAACAAATCTACAAACTTCCAACTCCACCTGGCGGTACCAAACACCAGCAATCTAGGTACGTAATTAAAATTACCTTTTCAAACTACTTACTTCGGTTTGGGTTTTTTTTCTTTTGTTAAATGTATAGTGTACACATCTTTCGTAAATTTGCAATTTTAATTCAAATTAGACGCAAACTACTTACTTTGATTCAAAAGCAAATCAAAAATGTATTTTTTTTTTTTTTTGCTTTTACTACAGACCCTAAAAAGTTTCGACAACGTTTGCTATTGCGTGCATTTATTTTCTGTTTACAAGCAATATTGATCTAAATCAATCAATATATTGTGAATATTCTATTTTGTCGTAATGCCTACTTTGAGATACAGCGTAATTCACGTTATCGTAATTATTTCTTGATAAATCGGTTCATAATCGTTTTATTAATGTTAGATATTATTCACTTTTAATATAAAGCTAAATTGCCAATAAATGATTTATAAGATTCACTTTAAAATTTGATAGATTTGTTCCAAAAAATCGTACCATAATATATTTGTACAAAGTCCTGCTTTTTAAAGAAAATCCATAAATCAATATTGTGTAAAATGGCGAAGGCCATCCAGTACTCTGATATTTGAACGGAATACTAGGTAAACATACCCAGTTCATTGGGTTTTTCTTTTAGTTGCAAATCGCTCATAAAAGTTTACAGATTACAAAACTTATTTTTGATTTCAGGTGACAGTATGATCAACACTGGCTACTCTAGTGCCAATCTGTACGGTACGTCGTTCAGTACCGTGGACCGAGACAACAATCAGTGGAAAGATGTTCACTGCGTCGCTTTGTTTAATGGAGGATGGTGGTTCAATGACTGTCTTAACGCCTTCCTTAACGGACCCTGGCCCCCGGAAAATTGGATGGTATCCGACCATAAGAAATGCCAGCAACATAGCAGAAGTCAGAATTATGATTAAACCGACATAGATAAATGCTGAAATGAAATACTGTAAACTAACTCCTACGATTCATTTCTAACATAAGTGAAAACTGAAGTTTTTGCTCATGTTTACAAAAATTCCAATGAGATTCTTACATGTTAATTTCAGTAACTTCACGATAGCACACACTTTCTCGTGAATATTCCAAAACTGTAAAAATCATCAAGTGAAGTAAACTATTCAAGACAACAACAAAATTTAACGTTTTAAGCCAAACTATACATGTACCTTTATTTTGTATTATTTAGCAGTCATTGTCAGAAAGATACACAAATAATTTCTCAAAAAAATTGACAGCAAATTTGTTCTCTTAGATTTTCCTTCATCACATCAAACACACATTGTAGTTGGGACGTCATGTTTTTTATTTCTACTACACCACATTGATTATATAATTATTAGTGTAATCACTATGTAACAGTTAATTCTTTATATTTTCAGTTTTCCGTCCTGTATATGAGAATTTCTGTGTTTTTCATATGTTTCTCCTCTTAGAATTATTAAGTCAATGGAGATCATCGCTAAGGAAAGGAAAGCTCGTAAGTGACATTTTAAGTGAAACCAGCTGCGGATGCGTTCGTAAAAAGCACTTACAATTTCTCATGAGATTCTTAATTTAAAGTTTTACGTAAAATTTCATGACTTTTTTTCCAAAAAAGGCTGTGAAATAAAGTCGACGTTTACAGAACATTATAAAAAAAATTCTATGTAATTTTAGTTTAGGTTATAGTCTAACAATTCATAGTTAACTGAATTCTTGAATACCACCCTCACGTAAAGTATGTCCCAAGTTATTGTTTCCATTACTTTTTGGTGATTTTTGATTGGAAATTAGTTCATGTTTATTAGTATTACTGCTAGAATCCTATTGTACATCGCATAAAAAAAAATATTGTAAATATTTATCGGAAACCCTCTCAACTTCTAAAATTTCATTGAAAATACTACGTATTTTTCGTTTAAAACAACAAAGCACAGGATTCTAGCAGCACTTTTCTTGTAGTTTAGGTCATATACCGTTGATATTTACCAAAATCATCTTTCCTAATATCCAGGGTAGTGTTACACTTTTGCCATTTTTTGTACACACTGACAGAGGAAAGGCTGGTCAAGCCATATAAATGTCGATCCGCTTACCTTATAACACTCGCTGATTAAACAAAATATCCATGCCTGTATTATCCTGATTATATTCGAACTGACACTCATCTAAATCTTAGGTATCTGTATTAAATAAGTCTTATTTCGGCATTGTTTACACTGCATTCCGATAATTTGTCTCCCGACATGATCTTCTCTTTTAAACATGCTTGTGACGTCATCAAGGATAATTATACGTAATAGAGAGAAATCGAAGATATATTCAGTTAGAAGAGTTTCTAGTGATATTTTATGTCTGTAATTTTTATAGTATAAACCAGAGATAAAGTTAAAATCGACATGTTTCTGAGTAAAATATGACATCATGCTGCTTATTGTGACGTCATATCGATCAGAGGAATTTGATCGCTGTGAGTTGCCTTATCATACCCGCGTACTGAGTATCATTGAGGCAGGCACGTACATGTAGTGACGTTTTTAAAAGTACGAAGCCTAAGGGAATGTGACAGACTAATCTCCGAAATCTTGAAAAGTAGAGCGGAGGGTGGAGTGCAAAAGTACCTAAATTTAAAAAAATAATAATCTATTGTCAATTTAGTTCATTTCCGTAATCTAAGTTTACCTTTTTACATTGGTCCAAAAATAGGAAGGAAGCACCTCCTCAACAATAAGTTTCAATATATGCAAGGAAATTTAGAGACAATGTAGATACAGCAACCAAACTAACGCACCAAAGGGTGTTCATTTGTTTTCTCCAACATAACCTTTTTTTCGGTCAGTACTATAAATATAATTTTATTTATACCCTTGTGTCATTTGCAACAAAGCTGCAATTAGAAAGGAATAGCAACAGGTGTTAACTTATTTCTAAAGTTTAAAAGCTATTTGGTTATCACTGTTTTAACGATCCAAACTACATGTAGTTGTAAATTATAACACAGTTCTTACTTTATATTGTGTTTCAATGGATTCTATCAATTATTTGCTGTCCTGCATCCGGCCACGAACGACCTCACATATACAAAAACAAAGTCTAGGAAATGCAAAATCCTTTACAAGACGACGGGGAAATAGGATGTCGCAATTACCTATAGTCGTAAAATACAATTTCAAAATTAACATTTTTCATAAAATATGTTTCATATGTTATAATACAAGTTTACAAAATGGTAATTTCTAACTATACCCAGACCAATTAACCTCCCTTCTGAGCTGCATGGTACATGCTCTTCGTATTGATAGATTCTAAGGCGATGCAAGCTATTGACAAACGTTTGAAGTCATTTTTCGTAAGCTCTATGGTCGATACAACGACCTTGTCAAATACAATTGTCCATATGGTTGCATGCTGAATGACGTTTTTACTTATTGTTAGACCATAATCATTCATCTAATTGTCTATGGAATGGTCCGTTTTTCCCCCGATTAAGACAAAGGGCACACGGCGGGTGTGACCGGTCAGCAGAGGATGCTAACACTTCCAAGGCACCTGATCCTATCTAAATTGGAACTTCTACTAGTCAGTTTTTTGTACATGTAATACTCGATCAAAGATGGGTAGAAATTTAAAATTTGATTGAGGAAATTCGGACTAAACTATGAACTTGAAACGATTCATTAAAATATCGAAAATGAAAGCTGTCTGTATTTGTTTATTTTCCAGCCACCAAATTGTGTAATGATTTCTGATAATTTTTAAAAAACCTTGGTATGAGACAATTTTGACAATTTTTGAATAAACATTTAGAGGTTACTAGCATAAAAAGTACGTCGTTGACCTAGTTATTTGAAAGTAAAAAAAACCAGCATCACTTAACCAGGGCTTCATTGCATAATAAAAAGTGTTTGCTACTATTAGTGGAATTGTTTTGCAACCGAGTACTAAGAACCATTCTGATTTTTAAGAAAGACTAATCGAAGTGTCAAGGAGTAGCTGATATGTTATATTCTGGGCTACATTTGGGAACAATTAAGAACTCCAAGGCCTTTTGTAGAAATGGCGCTTTGGATATTCATTGTTGTATTTGTGTATCAAATAAATCTTTCCACAAGACTTAGTACAGCTAGGTGATTTATAATCATATACAATTATAATATTTCTAAAACACCCCCATTCTCTACATTCAATCATCAAATTTATCTGTAGTTAAATAATATTTAAATTACATATATTTAATTAAAATGACTCACTAAGTATAACAGCAAAATGAACTAATATGATAGTCGGGTTGAAAAGCTTTTACATGTAGATATTAAAACCAAATTCGTGCTAAAATTATATTACACAAGCGGAAATGCGCACTGACTCACTCAAACCCGAAAAATACACCCATTCATTCACTGATCAACCCGCCAAACAAAACCACCTGACCTCTCGTACTACTATCATACTATGAATGATTGTATGAATGAATGAAGCGGCGTGAATGTAAAAAAAATGAACAATGGAAATGAAAACATGAAATGTTGAAATAAATGAACGCAAATATTACTAATTAACTAAAATAATTAATCCTGTGACAGAAGTCATAATCATGTATTTTCAATTTTTTAATAAAAAAGTTTTTTTTTTAATAAACAAACCCCATCTCTCTCTCTCTCTCTCTCTCTCTCTCTCTCTCTCTCTCTCTCTCTTTTATCATATATCATTAAAATATATACTGTAAAACTTAAACGAATAATAAGGGAACAATGAGCAACGTTTCGAATCCTTTACGTTTTCGTTAACACTTAATGTATGTAATTATACTAAGTTCATACAATCATGTTTGTACTCAATTTTCAATTAATTTCATCTACCTTTAGATTTGGCATAGTAAGGATTTTTATCATTTTTATTGTCTATTTTTTAATTTTTTTTACAATGCTTCAGGAATGCATTCCAAATGATCAAATGAAATTTGAGAGTCAATCATGGTTATAAGCGAGATATATAGTTTACATTTCTTAATCATGGTTCATGCTTAGTTTTTTTTTCCCATAGGTTCGTTATACCAGTAACGAATTGATTTCAAGCTAATTGTTCTATCTTCCTATTATTTTTAAGCCTATAGTAAGTAAACAGTTCCTAACGTTTGAACCATTCATTTTAGGTCTAAAACTGGAATTTACACTAACAGATTTAAAATGTCAACAAGGGATTTGTTGACATTGCAAAGAACTGTAGACTATGGAACTCGCATATAATTCAAAGAAAGACACCCAAACTTTGATTGCCTATTAAAAATGCCTTGTTAACATTGAATTCGGAAATTATATATTTTAACCAAAAATCATTATCTTTTAGGAGATACATAGCGTTCATTGCTTTGGCGTTTAAATGGTTCCGATAAGTATAAAATCTATATTTCTGAAAGATAAACAATCTTTTATAAACGTTTGTAATTGCCTTTCAGCGACCATCCGTTGGATATCAATTCTTATCTATCGTTTTATATCTCATTAACGTCTCCTTAAAAAACAAAATTAAATGTTGGTTTCATTTTAGAGGATTATTTACTTTTATTTCCCTTTGATGAGGCTGATGGTCAACAAACTAACCATTTGATATATCTAAAATTCTAATTTTTGATTGGTTTACCCATAAAATATCGAAACTTCTTAAGACTATAAAAAAACAGCTTAAATATAAATGAAAATAGTTTGGCATTGCATGCTACAAGCAAGCAGCGTTCCGACTTTTCGTGCTCTTGTTGATTGCATTTTAAACTATAACAGCAACTTGTTTCAACATATTTTTTTATTTAAAATAGACAAGACTAAACTGTAAAGACTTTAAGCAAAAATTATGGCTACTGTAACCAAAACACTTTTTTGAAACGCTTTACATACGCTGTAGAAATGTTTGTCCACTTTGTCGTTTTTGCCATTCTTTGGATGCCAGTAACTCTACAATCGGTTACGATGCGGTCTTTCTTAGCGACGCCGAGCTGTGACGATATAATCTCCAACATAGAGTTTGTAGCAGAACATCAGGCTCCATCGCGCAGTTCATGCGCTGCTATGTGTAACATTAACTGTGGATGTTTTGGTTTCAACTCACTGGTAGAAAAGTGTCGGATTCATCGGTCATGTGACCTCGTGAACATGTCCTCAACTGAGGATGGCTGGAAATATTACCAAATTAACCGTAAGTACTTTTTTCAATAAAAGGCCAAACTTTTAACAATCTTTAGCTTGGAGATTGTAAGCTGATTTTTGTTTAAATAAATGCGTCAGAAAACCGTACTTTTTCGGCCTAAAATAAGAGTAATAAAATGCAATTTTAGTCAAACATGTATTTCCTGGCACAGATTGAAATTTTTAAACAGTATACTAGGTCAGAAAGATGGAAATCAACTTGATGATAGATTTAGAACTGTAACAAAACACCTTTCTCACTTTACTCTAAAATTGGGCTCTTTCGTAAGGTAAACGGTAACTGTCGCCTTAAATATAACAGTAATGTAAAGCATATAATTTAGATACTGTATAACTTAGATAAAGAAGTCGAGTGATGGAAAACTTTTGATTTACACGCAATTTCACTTTAAAGATATAACAGCTATTTCTGGTTACTAGAACTTAATTTCTTAAGTAATCCCACACCTCAATGATTTTAATCAAGAATTTTTTGAAAAGTATATCGTTGCAATATTCAAAATAGACAAAACAACTAAAATTAAAGATACACGGGAGGGGGGGGGACAGATTTCATTCCTCTGATCATGAGTGATGGCCAATTTAATTTGAACTTTCAGCACTTCTTTATCTAAGGTATACAGTATCTGAATCATATGCTGTACATTACTGTTATACTTAAGGCGACAGTTACCGTTTACTAAAAGGTATTTAGGTTTTTTTTGACATAAGTAAACATAAGGGGTTAAGAATATCAAATTTTATATGTTGGGCTTAAAAGAAAAAAATTCTAACAAAATTTAGCTATACAAAATTAAACAATTTCTATACATTGCATGGTCTTATGATTTATGTCTTTAACTCTCTCAAGATTTGATTATGTACATGACACACATAAACTATATAATATGTTACAAACCTATCAAATTAAAAAAAATGAATAAAGTATAATAAAAAGAAAAGTACATTGACAATTCATAAAATGTCTTGTTCCTGTCATTTTTATGCTGTCCAAAAAACCTTCCGTATGAAAAATATATATATTCCAAAAAATCTTTTTTGTTCGATAGTTTCTGAATTCAAACGAATTCCAATATGAATGTTGTGTACTAATGAAATAATAATCTTTTTGAGGTGATAAAATAAATAAAATCATATTCATTTAAATATAATGATCATCTGCGCACAGAAATCAGCACGTCAGTATTGATATACCTTGAGAAAATGGTATATGTAAGAATAAAATGTAAATATTCATTTTGTTGAAACCGAGGAAGTTAAAATACGGTTTTTTTTTAATTCTATGATTTGTTTTTCATTAATTTCTTGTTTATTATTTCTTATGACATGTAGAGATATTGAATTCATTTCTATTATAATAATTCAAAACTTTAAGCGCCACCAGACTGTCAGGGTATCATGAAGTCCGGAGAGACCACTTCAGAATTGTACGTCATTGATCCTTTTGGAGGTCGACAGCGGCTGGTAACTGTCTACTGTGATATGGAAATAGACAATGGGAGCTTGACGGTAAAATCTATCTATCTATCTATCTATCTATCTATCTATCTATCTATCTATCTATGTCGACTTTTTTTTATCATTTTCAAACCTGTAATCTCTTGCTGATACTTTGAAAAGAAAATGGATAGAATTATTGCTTTTACCGCTTATTGCAGATAAAGAAGAGTCATTGTTAAAAAAAATTAAATTCAATGAATGAATGATAACCATTCAGAGCAAACATAATATTGATTCAGTTGTGTATTATTACTGTCTACTGTGATATGGAAATAGACAATGGGGGCTTGACGGTAAAATATATCTATCTATCTATCATCTATCTATCTATCTATCGATCGATCGATCGATCGATCGATCGATCGATCGATCGATAAAATTATTGCTTTTACCGCTCAGTGCAGATAAAGAAGAGTCATTGTTAAAAAAAATTAAATTCAATTAATAAAGAGTTACCTTTCAGAGCAAACATAATATTGATTCAGTTGTGTATTATGATATCTGTATTTCCTACAGGCCATTCAGCGCCGTTTTTTATTTAATTCTATGATTTGTTTTTCATTAATTTCTTGTTTATTATTTCTTATGACATGTAGAGATATTGAATTCATTTCTATTATAATAATTCAAAACTTTAAGCGCCACCAGACTGTCAGGGTATCATGAAGTCCGGAGAGACCACTTCAGAATTGTACGTCATTGATCCTTTTGGAGGTCGACAGCGGCTGGTAACTGTCTACTGTGATATGGAAATAGACAATGGGGGCTTGACGGTAAAATCTATCTATCTATCTATCTATCTATCTATCTATCTATGTCGACTTTTTCTTATCATTTTCAAACCTGTAATCTCTTGCTGATACTTTGAAAAGAAAATGGATAGAATTATTGCTTTTACCGCTTATTGCAGATAAAGAAGAGTCATTGTTAAAAAAAATTAAATTCAATGAATGAATGATAACCATTCAGAGCAAACATAATATTGATTCAGTTGTGTATTATTACTGTCTACTGTGATATGGAAATAGACAATGGGGGCTTGACGGTAAAATATATCTATCTATCTATCTATCATCTATCTATCTATCTATCTATCTATCTATCTATCGATCGATAAAATTATTGCTTTTTCCGCTCAGTGCAGATAAAGAAGAGTCATTGTTAAAAAAAATTAAATTCAATTAATAAAGAGTTACCTTTCAGAGCAAACATAATATTGATTCAGTTGTGTATTATGATATCTGTATTTCCTACAGACCATTCAGCGCCGCCTGAGTGGGACCATGAACTTTAACAAAACTTGGACGGAATTCAAGAACGGCTTTGGAGTTCCTCAGACCGCTTACTGGATTGGTCAGTGATATTATCATTTTATTTCTTCTCAGTGAATAAAAAATCCAATTATTTTATTACTTCATTAATCACATATTCATATCTAAAAATAGTTTGATTATACATAAGGACATGCTCAGAAGCACGGTGACACGCAAAGTCTCGCATACAATACATGTACCTTACTTTCATCCAACACAACTTTCGCCACCTCCATGAACATTCATCATTCTTAATTCTCAAACAAAAAAAGACACACTAAGAAAAAGACTGAAATTATGCGCTAGTGTTAACCCAACTACACAGATTTCTTAAGAAAAGTGTGAAAACCCCAATTTGATGCTTCGTGATATAACCATGGGAACTATTCAAAGTTAACTAGTTAATGTCAACCCCAAACGTACAGTAATCGATTGGTTCAGATGGGTAGATACAATTTTCAGATAACTGTAAATATATGGCGCCACATCACATTAGATAAGTGAAAATTAAGGGCAAAATATTATGATTCATTTATATGAGAATTCAAGGTAGGTTGTACTTAATTTATTATGAAGTAAAATTTGCTTTTCAAACCAAAATAGATATGTAAAATGTATAAGATATAGATAAGCGATATCCTTATACACCAATTCTATCTTTAGATTAAAAACTTGTGAGTTATTCATAATTTTGATATTTTTATTTTTATAAAAGAGACGAAGATGAACATACTATAAAAAAAGACAACATTAATATTGAGTTCGTAGATTATTTCTTTTTTCATAATCTGATATTTTGTTCTTTCTTTTTTTTCATTTAACAAATAGGGAATGACGCCATTCATCATCTAACAAACCGACAGCCGCATTCCATGTATGTGATTTTCAAATTGAACAATGGGAACATATTATATCAGAAATACGAAGGTTTTTTCATTGGTGACGAATCTACTAGCTACCAGCTCAATTTGGCTGGGTCAAACACCGGAAACCTAGGTACATTTTCAAAATCGCTCACCCAAACCCCTTATTTCGCATCAAATTCAAATCAAAATTGTAAATTGTTGTTATAACTAGAGTACTGCTGAGTTCCCACATGTTTAAAACCGCGGGCAATAGATTTTTGTTTACATAGAACATTTCAATCAATGTATATTGTTACCATAATCTTAAGTTTGGACTGCATACATTTAGAAAATGAAACAAGTTTGCGTCAACGTAAACCTTTCTTGATGAATCGGTTTATAATCGTTAATACACATTTTATAATTGTGAAAGAATACTTACTGAAGGAGACTCGAAAGCCAATTAATGACTCGTTATATTTACTATAAAAATTCTAAGACGATTTTATTGCCATACATTCATCGCATAAAAGTATAACAAAGCGAAAAATAATTCATTAATTATTTTTTTAAAAGGAAATCAATAATTTGATATTGCCTAAAGTGGCCATGACCACCTAGTCCCTTTATATTTGAATTATAAATAAAGTCAAAGTTACCAAATTGATTGCTTTTCATTTCTAAATTTAATTGTAAGAGTTGGAATACAGCTCATTTTTCCCGTAGGTTACATTTTTATTTAAAAAATGGTTACGTTTTTCCATTTGTATCAAAATTGCGACGACTAAAACCTAACCGTTATTCATTTTAAGTCTTTACATTTATGTACACTTGTATGACATGTTCATGGCATGCAAAAAATGCTTCTGTCAATTATTACACAGGGCGAGTGGTATAAAGTTATGGATATTGTGGCCTATCTCATTGAAATTATTAATACAATAAAACCAACAAAACCATGAGAGTATATGCATATATAGTAAATGCATATTATTTATTATTTCAGGAGACAGTATGATCAACGCTGGCTACTCTGGCGCCAATCTCAACGGTATGTCGTTCAGTACCGTGGACCGAGACAACGATCACTGGAAAGGTGGTCACTGTGCCGCTTATTATAAAGGAGGATGGTGGTTCAACAGCTGTCATGACGCCTTCCTTAACGGACCCTGGCCCCCGGAGTATTGGCACGACCCCTGGGAACCGACCATATCAAGTGGCAGCAACATTGCGGAAGTCAAAATGATGATTAAACCGACATAGATGCTTGCTGAATTCATGTGCTGTAAAACTGAATTTTATTTACGTACGAGATATTTTCGCGAGATTTGCGAGAGCCTCGTCGGCGAGAAATAAGATATAAAATTATGGCGAAAAAAAGTTGGTTTAATATTATAGACTGTACATGATAACAGTTTTAGTTTTAGTTTTAGTCTTACGATTAATATCAAACGAAATTATCTCGATGAAGCTACCTACTTTGTCCTTGTTGCACCCGGAGGCAAATAAAGTAAGGACAATACTTTTCCATTCTTCTTTGTTCGTTGATATCCTTTCCGTGTCTCCCAACGTAAGGTTTATGTCAACTTTTTTTTTCGACAGTTCGCCTCTATGTTGTTCTTTGTTGGCCTCTCCTCATTTTCCTTTTAGTGTCCATCTTAGCGCCATTCTTGTGATGTCGTTTGTTGCCTTTCTAAATACACGACCTATCAATCTCCATATATATTTTTTAAGTAATGTCCTAATATCTGTTGTTTTTGTTATTTTGTGTAGATTTTTGTTGGAAACTTTTGCTCGCCAAAATATAAAGGTCTTTCTGAGGCAGCCATTATAGAAATTTGATAGTGTGTTTATGTCCATTTTGTCACCATCCAGCAATCAACACCATGCATAAGGACAGATAGTAAACAGCTTTTATATATCTTTATCATAGTGTGTCTGCTTAATAAATGTTATTTGATAAATTCCTGAGCTTCAAGAAAGGTCCTCTGGCTCTAGCTAATTTTCCTACTATATCCTTGTCAGCACCGCCATCTGATGTCACTACACTTCCCAGGTATGTAAAACGGGATGTGCTTTTAATTTCCGTTCCATTACATTGTATTTTTAGTTGGATTTCTTTATTAAGGATTTCGTTTACTCGGGGTGAAAAAAATCCACTATTAGGAACGAAAAACTACTTATTGTTCATTGTAGCCCCACTTTTGTGATGTCTTTTTTCACTTTCAAATAACCAGGTCGATGACCAACTTTTTTGCTAGTGACCTCTGTTTTTAGAAAAAAAATTGTCAAATTTGTCAATATTGTCCACCATTTTCAAGATTTTATTTATTTTGTAATTATTAGAAATAATAGACCAATTTGTAGGTTGGGAAATGATAAAATTTGAATAGCTTTACTAATTTTATATTTCAATGAATCGTTTTAAGCTCATATTTTAGGTTTAAGTTAGTCCGAATTTCCTCTATCAATTTCCAAAATTGTACCCATTATTGATCGAGTTTTACAAACAACTGACTAATATGAGCTCCAAACCATTGATTGCCTAAAACTGCTTTTGTTGTCTGTATTATGTTGACATTGACATTATATAAGGTCAATGATCAAAATGTCGAGATATTTTATCTTTAGTCGATTTTATGTATTTTAAAGATGTTTCCAATCGCGTGCCAGCCAGTGATAAAATTTATAGACGAGTAAATACAGCCATAATATATGTAAATTGATATGAAAAAACACATAGAAACTCAACTTTTGCAATTACATTGCAACATAAAGTTTTTAAGAGAAAATCACAAAATGAAAAAATTAGTCCGATTTTTCTCTGTTCAATTTTAATCTACCTTTGTCGGAGCATATATTCCTCAAATAAACAAATCATGAATATCAATATCGTTATTTGTTGATAACGTTGTTATTTTGTGTTTTTAAAACAACTTTGGACTTCAGATATTGAACTTTTGTAAAAATATTTTTTTGAAATCTCAAACCCTGAGTAAACGTAGTCCTTAAGTGACATACATTTGGTTTTCTTTATAACGGATTTTGCTGGCATGACTTTGTAAAAAAATGTTGCAGTCGCATTTCCAGATGGAAATGTAAAGCTACATGTAGGCCATCTGAATAATCTAAGTCCTCTAGATTACTCCACCTGATACCTGTGATGTCTTCACAGAGAATTGATCCAATTACCAAGTCTACTGCTGTGATGAATAATAAGGCTGACATTACACATTCGTGTCTCACTCCTTATTATAAGAAAGTTTATGTTTGAGGAGCTATCTATAGTGCATTTAAATTCTGTGTAGAGTGCTTTTATTAGGTCGCTTATTTTCAACTGTTCACCATAGTGCCTCAGGACTTTTCATAAACTATCTCTGCAAATACTATCAAACGATTTTTCAAAGAAATAAATGATAAGTTGTCTTAGCCTTCATGTGCAATTTTATCATGTTTCTTAATATAAAAAATTGGTCACAGCAGATCTTTTCTTTTGTGAAGCTCGCCTCCTTAGCTTGATGTCCACTGCTGTCTTACATGTAATTCTGTTTACAATTATTTTATTGAAGATCTTGCTTTGTATATTATCATTATGAATACATCTTGCCTTTATATCTAAATCAGCGCTAGCAGTAAAGAACAAAATAAACAGATGCGATACAGAGTAAAAACTTTATTTAGTTTTTTGAGCATAATTAATTGTTCTTGCTTTTTATGAAAAATACGTTTTGAATTAATCACTGTATTCTTCTGACTAATTATTGACTTGGTTGCGTTATTACTAAACTAACTTTATTGGTTTATACCAAAACACCATAAATGCTTCCAAAAAAGGGGTAATAATCCTTCGTATAAGATGATAATAATTCATTAATTTGAATGTAATAAAGATCATATAGTTCAAGTATATTTGATTTATTTTTATTTGGAATGCCTCCTTTAAAAACTAAATATCAAGATTTTGAAGCAATTAAAGAGACAGTACGGCGCATCTTATTAAAACAAAGCGACTTGACATTTTTTTTTTTCGATCGGATTGGGTATTTTTGTATTTTAATTACAAATTTCTCATGTACTAATCTGATTATTCTATACATTTTTTTTAGATAAGTACGCATAAACCATGAATATATACATCGCAACGTGTTACGAGGCTCAGCCTTCTATACTATTACGTATGCGTATTTACTATAAACAAAGCACATGCAGAGCTCGTGACAAGCCAAAAAACCTTGTAGACTGACTAGTTATCAAATTTTTTTGACGATGCATACGCATTTTAAGCCATAACCCATTTCTTACTTTATATTGTATTTCAAGTGATTCTGACATCTGCTTGCTGTCCTGCATCCAGCCATTAACAACCTCATAATTACAAACAAAGAGTCTAGAAAAAGCAGAATAGTTATCAGTGCTTTACAACTTTGTTTGAATCAATACTGCTTTTGCTAAACCTGTAATGTAAGCAATGCATACCACTTAGAGAATTATCGCATGCACAGAAAAAATGTTTTGTATTCTTTTAACCGTACAAGTACGTTTTATCTTGTTTGAATGATGGTGGCGATAACATATTTATGGGTAAATGAAAATTACCTTTGTTCCACTAGAGACGTTTCATAGACAGCGACTAGAATATTAAGTTAATTGATTCTGAAGCTGACACCACAAGGACTGAGACTTCTATCCTGTTTTAGTAATATCTAATATTTATCTTGGCGTCATTATTTCACATGGGATAAGTTATTCCTGATTTTGCGACATTATCTTTTGCTGAAAGTCAACAGTATGACTTGTATCTCTTAACTTTGCCACGTATTTTATCTTTGCCGAACACAGACAGAAGTGCGTGAGTTATATATATTGTACTTTAGACAATCATAGTCTGTCATTAAATTTCTTCATATGTTTGAGTTTTTGATTTACCTGAAACAGTCCATATAAGACAGGTGAATTGTTGCAATAGCAGCTTCTCGCGCCTATGGGGAAGAGCTTGAAAAAACGAGTTGTCAAAATAAAGTTAAAGCATACACCTTCGGGCAAAGAAAATGTACAACTTGTGAGTCTGAATTATTAACTATTTTGAGCAATGAGGTTTCTTTACATTAAACTAATTTCAACGATGTATTATGACAAAAACCCTTGTGTAACGTACATAGAAAGCTTGATTTGAACATATTCCATAGCATTATGCTAAACAATGGGATTAGGCTCAAGTTAAAAAAAAATAATTTTCCCTCTCTTTACATGTTAAAAAACAAATACAATATTATTGAAAATATAGAAAGCTCATTTTAATTACCCCTTTCCTTTGGTTCAAATTTGACAAGTCAATCAACTTTAATAATTGGTTATACAAGGTAGTATTTAACACGACTCTCCCATGTTTAAAACAATACAACCTGGCATGGTTATCTTTCTTCAACTTCATACACATCGTCCTATTGACCTTGATTTTTTAAACTGATTAATTTACAGTCATTTGTAAGAAAAAAGTAAAAATAAATGGTTCTTTTATTTCTGCATGGAAAAGGGTTTTGCAGATCTCACATTTACAAACGTTCGATACTTAAAAATCGTCCCCTGGGCCCACAACAAGGCTGCCCAGACCCCTTGACAAAAACTGGCGCCCTATCTTACTTTAAATCCTAGATCCGCCCTGAATGAATGTAACGTAATTTGAAACAAATCTAGTTTCGTCAGTCATGCCTTGGATTATATTGAGTTGGGATTCGCTTTATATCTGTTGCAAATGGATTGTTTACAAGCAATTATACATATATTCGTATACATCTGCAATACTTATCGCATATTTTTCTATACTTTTTTAATTGTCTTTAAACAGTGTCTAACAACATGTTTTATATAGTGTAGTTGTCTATTCTAATTAGGAAGTCATTGTACATTATTCTGTATAAGGTGATTTCTTGCTTAAAACTCCTCAGTATAATTATGTTGCAATCTTCGTTTGAACTGTCAGAATCACTTGATGATTCCTCATTACTGTCAGAATATGTACCTGATGAACTTAATGCTCTGTCTCTTAGAGTCAGATCCTTTCTGTTGTCTATTCCTCCTCTTCTCGCCTCTTTTGTTCTCATTGGACAGGGCTTGCAGCACCTGTTCAGTCACCGCCGCCACCAACTGCGGCTGTACAGGTAAAACATCACCAGGCTGACCAGCATTCTGGGAGCTACCACCTGCCTCCTCATGCATCATCGCATCCATCTGTGTTGCTGATCCAGCTGCTGCGGGAGGTCTAGTCCTTGTTTGTCTTCTACCTCTCCCACTGGAATTCATCTGGAAATATTTCATTAATGTTATTTCAACAAACTTAAACTTTGCTACAAAAAATGAGATATCGTTCAACAGAAACCCGGACCATGAAGAATCATATGAAAAAGTGGGCATTTGCATATAATATAACCCTAACTATATAGGCCGACGAAGGGGTAGGGTATACATGAAGAAACAAACATATTTACCCATTGGGTCAATCAAAAACTATTTGCACATATATGGCAAAAATCTAATTAGCCTCGACCATATAGGGGCATATATTGAAAGCCTAATGGGACATAAATCAACTGCGTATGTGTATATTAATAGGACAATAACCCCGACCATATAGGGGTTTTAAAATATTCACACAATGGGTTGTTCCTTCAGCATGCACATATACATATGATGCAATTGACCCCACCATATAGGGGTATGGATGGAAAAACCCATTGAAAAAAATATGCGAATAGGAATACGCAATTTAATTCAGAAAACCCCGACCATATAGGGGTATGTAAAATGGAATCTTACATTCAACATGGAATATCAATGCAAGTAAAACAAATCTTTCAGTGCTAACCTCAACCATACAGGGGTGTAACACTTACAAGTATCTATAATACATCAAACCATTGATTAATTTATTAACAAAGTGAATAGTCTTCACTATTATATGCATTGAAAATTAGCCCCTGCTTTATGAGGTTAAGCATTTAATCATAGCAATTAACTTTACCCCCCATCGTGCAGAGATTTGAGGGTTAAAACAACCACAGCTCTGATGTTATTAAAATACTTAATGTGCCCTTGTTTGTTTAGATGAGCTCCATCATCAAGGTAGACATTAGACCGAGTTAAGGGATTCCAGAATCCTGACAGGCGAAAGAAAGTTACACCCTCCACTTCTTTAATGTATTTTGAAATTCCTCTGGTAAGTTCATCAACCCTGCCGTTGAATCATGGTAGATCTACTTGGTATCGTGTGGGCTTTAACGGGGCAATTCTGTGCAAAGTTTGTAAAATTTCCACTGATTTTCGGATTCTCCATAGCGTAATGTGACCATAAATTCAATAAAACGTTCAAAAATCAAGTCCACAGTCTTTTTTGATTTGCACAAATCATTTGACACAGCTTGAATAATAACAACATCAGGGCGCTGTTCTGTTACGTAAGACGTGCCAAGCGCGCGAATCCTCTCCAGAGAAGCTCCACTGTGTCCGCCATAACTAAACTGTACCTCGTCATAGTTCAAATTTAGGTTTCTATTCACACGTATGTCTAAACTGTTTAAAACAAATTGTTCGAATCTCCGCACAAAGGAATGACCCAGGATAAGAACTTTTTTAGTCATTGCATGGAAGGGTTGAGAGAGTAGACATAGCAAAGGCCAGTACAGTTTCACTAGTTGACGAAATTCACTCCATACTTATATTGTTTGGAGCTGCTAAAGTCTGACAGGGAAAAGAATGCCGTGTCAATCAAAATGATCCATATAAAACGACGACAATACACCAAAAAATCAATAATTTTATCGATATATTTTGATCAATAATTTCACCTGATGTGACAGTTTGAAATAAATCCAAGATGGCAGAGATTGGTACTTTGTGTTTAATTAGGTATATGGAATTATTTTTATTATGCAACAAATTATAACGTCGTGTGCGCGTGATTCCATGGAACTATATGCAAAAAGACATGTTTATACTCAATTTTCAATTCTTTCTATTTTCTTTTGAATGTACATCGCTTTACATGTAAATGTTTTAACGTATAAATGGCCACAGTAAGTAAATTTATATTTTTTAAATAAACAATTTTTTAAAATTGTTAATAACTACCTTTATGTGAGTGTCCATAGGAAATCAATTCTTATCTTTTAAATTTTTTTTCATATTCCATTAGCTATTTCTTCAAACAAAAAGTTTGAATGTGGGTAAATGTTTTATTTCAAAGACCACTTATTGTTATCTCCCTTTAAGGAGGCTAAATGGTCAAACAATAAAGCATTATATCCATCTTAAATCTTACATTATGATTGGTTTAGCCCTACATCATCGAGACCCTTTAAGTACATCAATAAAGACAGCTTAAATGTATCTAAAAATAGTTTGGTACTGAATTGCTACCAGCGTGCAGCGTTCCGCATTTTTATGATCTTGTGGATTGCATTTTAAAAAATAAAAGACAGCAACTGGTTTTAAAACAATTTCGAAATTACAAAACTAAGTTATAACTTTTATAAGCCTAAAATATTGTGACTGTAACACGTTTTTTGTTAAAAACGCGTTACCTTTGCTGAAGAAATGTTTGTCCACTTTGTCGTTTTAGCCATTTTTTGGATGCCAGTAACTCTACAATTCGTTAAAATGCGGTCTTTTTTAGCGACACCGAGCTGTGACGATAAAATCTCCAACATAGAGTTTGTAGCAGAACATCAGGCTAGATCGGACATTTCATGCGCTGCTATGTGTGATGTAAATTGTGGATGTTTTGGGTTCAACTCACAAATGAAAATGTGTCGGATCCATCAGTCATGTGACCTCGTGAACATGACCTCAACTGAAGGTGGATGGAGATATTACCAGTTTGACCGTAAGTATTTTAGCAAAAATAAACCAAATGTGCATCAATATTTGATAAAAAGATTAAAGGGTTATAGTTGGTATAGTACGTTGACAAAGAGTTATTAAGAAATTCATAAAATGATGTTGAAATTGAACTAGTTATAATTAGACGGCCTATTTTTGATTTCATGATTCGATACCAGTACAGGGAAATATTCTCTCAACCCCCCCGTATTTTGCCCATATCGCTCTTGTTGTCTGCGGGCGAATTTAAGACTTGGCGAATTCCAATGGATCACATCTCTTTTAACACTACTATATCTGAACAAAATCAAGGATGGGCAGAGCTGCAAGAGAAGAAGGGCTTAAATAACAGGGGTCGAAAATTAACCATGTATACAGTATTTTTTTTTAAATAAACTTGTTTTCATTTCATGTCTATTATTTAGTATTATATATTTTGTATTTAACTAATATGTGTTATTAAACTTATTCATATAGAGATCATTTTATTGATACAAACATGCTGTATTAGTGTTTTATATTTTGAAATTTTACGATCTTTTAAACACCATATCACAGTTTTTTTAATTTCTTCTTTACAGAAATATTGATTTTTTAACATATAAAGACGTTGAATTCATTTCTATTATTTCAAACTTTCAAATAATTTTCAAACTAAGCACCCCCAGATTGTAAGGGTGTCATGGAGTCCGGAGGGAGCACTTCAGGATTATACGTCATCGACCCTTTTGGAGATCGACAGAGACTGGTCACTGTCTATTGTGATATGGAAACAGACGCTGGAGGCTGGACGGTAAAATATCTTTCTTTCTCTATGTTTCTCTCTCTCACACATACTTTCGTTCTTTCTGTTTGTCAATGCATTATATTTTATTTTGGATCGATCAGACAAACAAACGTTCGTTTGTTCATACTTTCTTTTTTTTTTTTTTTGTCAATGCATTAGCTTCACATGTTTACATCAATCAGTCAAACAGTGTCTTTTTATAATGTTAAAACCTGTAGTAATTGCTAATATCTTGAATAAAAAACTGATGGCATGTTTGTTTGAACTGCTTGCTGCAGACCCATTTCTTTCGATATATTCTAAATTCATTTGATAAATGATAATCTTCACAGCAGAGGTAATTGATTCATTGGTGACTGGTCATTAAAAAGAATTTTAGTACATTCAACAAATATTCATCCAATTTGGAAAAAACAGAACTTTTTTTTAATAGCATAGCTATGACAAAAATGAGCAATTTTTTCATTATTTCAAAATGAAAAAATATGAAATTCTCGAACAGAACGAGTTTATTTTTCCAACCTGCTTAATATTATGTTTACAATTTACCTTAAAGTAGTCTCAAAAGTGTTTGAGTTTTATTTTCGAAATTCGGTTTAGATAATTAAAATTCAGTTTAATTTCCTACAGGCCATTCAGCGCCGCTTGAGTGGTACAATGAACTTTGACAAAACTTGGAAGGAGTTCAAGAGCGGGTTTGGAGTTCCTCAAAATGCTTACTGGATTGGTAAGTGATATCATCTAATTCATTTTTTTTAATAAATAATAAAGCAATCATTTAAATACTGCATTGACCACATATTCATATGTCAAAAAGTTAATTTATTGATTATACGAGGGTTGTTAGAACAGTTTGCAGACAAGTTTGATTGTGGGCGGACTATTTGCATGATATCAGCGAAGCTTTTCAGATTTAAACGACGTATTTTTAAGAAATATGTAAAGATGTGCATATTTTAAATGCACCATTATATAAATAGTGCCTGTTTGGGAGGGTAACTGTTGAAATTGACACCCCTAGAAATCCATTGTCAACCGACGTGAAATGGTGTCAATTTTAGCAGTTACCCTCCCAAACAGGCACTATTTGTTTTACTATACTGAATGTCTTAATTTTAAAGAAAATTTTACTGTTCTTATTTAGAAATGAAGTGAATTCTACGGCGAACCGTACGCGCATAATTTACGCGCATGTAACAATTCGTTGTGTTACTCGTTGCCAAGTATGTTGCGTTTACCAACTGCGTCTAAACCAATCAGATTTTAGTATTTAACATGAGAGTATAATTGAAAAAAAATACACAGCAAAATTATTTTGATAAGGTATGCTTGACGAAGCATGTCAGATTTTTGATGTTTCATACTTTGTACGAATTTGTCATCATTAAGAAAATGTATCGTTTTAGCGCCTAAAAAATTAATGATATTTTATATGGCATCACACTGACTTATGAGGGTAATTTTGTGAAAGTTTCAATTAAATAAAAGAATTTTTGATCATTTTATCGCCGAATTTGGAAGATAAATGCTCGAAAAATGAATCGAAAACGTTGACGTCAATAGACATCTTGGAGCACCGGTCCTTCATCTAATTTTGTGTGCTCGCAGGAAAATCTCCAATGGAGACCAAAAGGTCCTTAGATGCTGCTATTATTTTTTAGAACAAAGGTTGACACTTAGAATCACAGACGTTTAAAGATGGAAGAATGGATATTTTTAGCTCTTGCAGCAGACAAACCCCCTTTACATCCCGGATGCTGTATCTATGGAATTTGTTTTTCCCCCTAAAATCTATAGTCGAAACTGCGTGGACAGAGATTTTTAAACATAAATGATCTACGATATGCCACAAAAGACATTGTGGAAAACTTGGCAAAAATGATTTGAGCATGCATTTTATAAATGGGCTAACAGGTTTGACTACAAAGTAAACAGAAATTTTTCCGTAAAACACTTTGTCGGCGAACTTTTCTAATAACCCTCATACATAGAGACATATTCGGAAACACGATTACACGCACAGTCTCGCATACAGTACTTTACTTTGGTCCAAAATAACTTTCACCATCCCCATGAACATTCATCATTCTTAATTTCTAAACGAAAAATAGAAATACTAACAAAAAGACTTAAATTTTCCGTCAGTGTTAACCAGGCTTGGGGTAATGCTAAATGTAATGGTAATGCATTGCAATGCATTACATATTTTCAAAGTAATGCTAGTAATGTGTAATGTCACAATTTCCGCATTACAAGTAATGGTAATGTAATGCATTACTTCCAAAAATCTAGTGTAATGCTGGCATTACATGGCATTATTTTGCATTACTATGCTTTTCTATGCACGTTCATTTGTAAATTTAAGATCCTGATGAATTGAATAACTGAAATTGTATTTCATTAAAAATTGTTTTAAAGAAGAAAAATAATTCTTGGGATAAAAAATATTTTAGTTGTATGATTAAGCATGTAAAAAATAAAAATCCATTCTTAGATTGTCAATGTAACTGGCTATATCAACTCAATTTCACAACATTTTAAGAGTGTTGTGAAATTGAATTTAAGAATATCAAATCTTGAGAAATTTACTCCAATTAGTTGTTCATTCAATGAATTCTTTACTGTGAAGAATGTATCAACAACACCAAATGTCCCCAGGATAATCTAAGTATCAAAAAATCTATTGTTAACCACCCTTTTATTGTTTGTGTCCATTAGAATAGAAACAGACATACACCATTTAAAGCAAAAATGAATACACTAAAAAGAATGCAATGTCGAACCATGATCTCTTGAAGCTTAAAAATTACTTTCAGTATTATAACCCATTTGAAAATAAATATACTCTCTCTCTCTCTCTCTCTCTCTCTCTCTCTCTCTCTCTCTCTCTCTCTCTCTCTCTCTCTCTCTCTCTGTTGCATACATGTATTAAGTACAATAGTTTGGAGTGATAGAAAATACATAATATTCATGTATTTTTTTCTATTATTGCCTGAACACTTATATATCTTAAATTTTCACACCCGACAGGATGCAGTCAACAAAAGACAAAACATGTGAAACTTTGATGATCATAAAGTGCAACAGCAATCTTGTATAGGTCATCAAATTTGAACCTGATAGTGAACATGAACTTGTTAAAGCATGTTTTATTTATGAAACATATACAAATACTCTTTATTTTGCTTTTAATTCACTATTTTCAAACTTATTAACTTCAAGAAAATTAAGTAATGGTAATAGTAATTTAATGCCCTAATTCACGAAGTAATGGTAATGTAATGCATTACTTTACAATGTAATTCGCCCTAAGCATGGTGTTTACCTTATTGAAAAGATTTGTAAAGGAAAGTTTGAAAAAACCTAATTTGATGCTTCGTGTTATAACCATGGGAACAAATCGGAAAATTAGGAGTTAACGTCACCCCCAACGGTCGGTAATCGATAGATTAAGACAATTTTATATCTGCACTTTTCAGATATTTTGTAAATAGATCCCCTCAAATAATTGTAGATAGACGGCGCCACATCCGTTTTAAAAAATTTAATATATGGCACTACACCTTTCAGATGATTGTAAATTGATGGCGCCACATCTAATGATTAACAAAGATGAGTCAATTCAAAGTAGCGTGTACTTTCTTATAAAGTTAACTTTGCGCTTTAAAATCACAATAAATATGACAAAATGTAGATTACTTAGATAAGCAGAATCGTAGATTTAAAAACCTTTGAATTACATGTATTGATAGTTTTGAATATTTCTGTATGAAAGATAAAAAAACTAACATAATGTAAAGAAACGACGTTAAGATAAAGTTCGTAGATTATTAATTTTTTTTTATTTCATACCATGTCAGAAATTAAGATTATGTACTTTTTCATTTACCAAATAGGGAACGACATCATTCATCATCTAACAAATCGACAGCAGCATTCCTTGTATGTGATTTTCAAACACAACAATGGAGTCATATTTTATCAGAAATATGAAGAATTTTCCATTGGTGACGAATGTACAAACTACCAACTCAATTTGGCTGGGCTAAACACCGGAAATCTAGGTAGGTATTTAAATTTGCGTATTCATTTCCATATTTTGCATCAAATTCAAATTTAACATTTATTTTTTGCAAATACTTGATACCTTTGAAATTCTTACAATGTTTGCCATCGCTTGCATTGTGATTTCTTTTTATGCACACTATTTATTTTTCATTTTATTTATATTAATACGTGCATATTAAAAGTATAGTCTTTGGTCTTATTACTAGCAAAAATAGTTCAAAAGTCACGACATTTTAAATATTTCTTGTTGGATATGTTAATAAACATTAAAACAAATTTTGTAATTGTTAGAGATTTTGTACTTATAGAGGCTGAATTGTCAACAAATGACTAATTTGATTGACTTCAAAAATTCAAAAATGATAGTTTTCTCATATACCGCTATAAAGTATGGAAAAAGCATAGTGACTAATATCTTGGATTTGAGGGGAAAAAATCCTATTGCTTTGTCCAAAGTTCTCCTTTGAATGGAGATCAATAATTCGATATTGTTTAAAATGACCTTGACCATCCAATTTCTTTCATATTTGAATGAAGAAGTTATTTAACATTCAAATCACAATTTACTTCCAATTTGCTTATTAAAGTTGGATTACAGTACATGTAAAGGAACATTATTTTTAATTTCAGGTGACAGTATGATCAACGCTGCCTACTCTAGCGCCAATCTGAACGGTATGGCGTTTAGTACCATGGACCGAGACAACGATCAGTATAGTGGTCACTGCGCCACTAAGTATAGTGGGGGATGGTGGTTCAACAACTGTCATGACGCCTTCCTGAACGGACCCTGGCCCCCGGAGTATTGGCACGACCCATGGAGACCGACCATATCAAGTGTCAGCAACATAGCGGAAATCAGACTGATGATTAAACCGACAGAGATGCATGCTGAATTGAAATGAAATACTGTAGATTTTTTACATGCAAAAAAATTGTTCGATGGGTTGTGAGAGCATCGTTGTCACGAATATTTCTTGCTGATTATCATCTTTCCCCCAGTAAATCTCAAAATAAAATACTCGCGAAGAAAAGTCCATTAAACATACATTGGATAAAGACTCTATTTGATAACAGTCTTAGTTATACAGTGGGGCCTCAGATATCCGGATGCCAGATAACCGGACACTTCAGTTTACGGACGATTTTATTTGGGAACATAATTTTGTATACGTTATTTTGTCTCATTTATCCGGAATTCCGCGTTCCGGATCCGGACGGTCGGTTTTTACCACAAAACGCTGATTTACCACTAATCTTGCTTCATTTAACCGGACGGTAAAATTTGAAGATACCCTACTCAGTTCAAAAGGTTACCCCTGTCAATTAAGTTTCACACCTTTTTTATGTGCTAGACCCTCGTGAGTAGCTTGTATAAACAAACTAACTTCCCAAATCACTTTCAAAAATTGGAAAATTATGAACAACAGTGTATCAGACACATATCACACTTAAACACAAAGAATATACCTAGATTCAGTTATCATTATTGTTCGGTTAATATTTCATGACAAAATAATAAAATCAAAAGTTCTTTATATCTAAAAATGTTCATAACAACAGACAACTCTAGTATGTGTTGCTATATGGTATGAAAGGCAAAAAAACCTAGTTCAACACTAGGGAGCCATTGTATACAAATACATTATCATTCATGACAACAATAGACATATTACAGATATCCGAACGCTTCACCTATCTGGACGACTGGACTTGGGAACGAAAGCGTCCGGATAACTGAGGCTCCACTATAGTCTAAAGATTCATAATAAATCAGATTATCTAGATGTGCAGTATGTCATTTTTTTATTTGACATTTTTTTGTATAACTGCTTTTTAATTAATTTTCTAAAGAAAGGTCATTATATAATATTGTTCTCTAAATTGCCGTGGTATACTGTCATATACGTTTACAAAAGTGTTTGATATCTGAGTAAAACAATAAATAAATGGAAAATGAATTAGACTACTTCTATCATTATTGAAGCAGTTTTGTGTTGTCTTTATTCTATGTTGATTTTTGGGTTTTTTCAATCATTAGGCAAGAACAAATTTACAACTTTGTTTTTTTTTTTTACTTTTATCGAATAACAGAACACGTTTACAACTTGCGTCGGAATATCCTGCTGCCTCGCTCTGTTCTTTGTTCCATATGTTGAAGGTGTTTGTTTTGGGTATCATTCACAAGTGAACAAGGTCGAATCCATTAATGTTGTTACTTATATAATATAGCCTCGACTGATGATGGTTTGAGATTTTACCAAATTGACCTTAAGTACTACCAATATTTTGAACTATAAATGATAATGGCTTAAATGACCATCAAAATGATTTTGTTTTGCATACAATGCATATGACAGAATGATATCCCTTTCAAGCGCGAGAATAAACACTTTTCTCGTTAATATGATGTAAATGTGTATACGTTAAACCATATTTTTTCCATTGTGGTATATTATGTGTCCATTTTTTCCCTTAAATGCTTGCATAACCTATTTTTAGAAATAAAAGTTAAAAACTAACCGAATGGCTGGTTATTAAGAAGAGCGGAAACAGGTGAAAAATCTTAACTGAAAATGATTTTATATACACATACGTGGCCTTCATTCTTTTGGTTACGGTTGAAACAAAGATTTTAAAAAAATAATTTTAAACCAATGAATAGGTACTTAGTGCAACGTATCTCAAAACTTTGTTCTTTAAGGTATCCCACTCCTCAATGTTCTTGTATCAAGAATTTCTTGAGAGGTATATCATTGAAATATGTAGACGAAACATACTTAAGAATACAAAGATAACGGGAGGTCAGTTTTCATCCCTCTGAGTTATGGCCATTTAATTTGACCTGTTTGTACCTAAAAAGCGGCTTCAGCCTAATTAGTATTTGTCGTCAGTATTTTTGATCAAGCAAACTCTTTCATTAAAATCTTTTTTTTAGTTATGCACAATGGTTACACTAAATAGAGGGATTACAACAAATTGTGTACGAAGATGCATAAAGGACTATGTGCGGTAATATGCATTTCTTGCCCCCAAAATTAAAGTTTTATTACAAGCTTTAAAAATAAGATGGAACATAGTTAAAATCGTAATGAAAATAAGGGTGTTAAAGTTTATCACCAAAGTGACGTCATAATGTAGAATTAACGTCATGAAGATTGTCTTATTTTTGATAAATTAATGTTTTGTAGCAAAATGTGGGTGTTTTCCGATGGTTTTTTCACTGGGAAACATCGAGCGCATGCCTGCTCAAGTACCATTTTTTTAGTATAACGTATATAATTATCTGAAGAAAAACATATGTTAAAATTGTACTTGAGCAGACCTGCGCTCTATATTTACGAATGCAAAATATAAAGCAAAAATGAGAATATTTTTGTTTGTTTGCACATTTGCGAGAGTTAGGTCATTTGGATGACATCATAGATAAATAGCGAATAAGCAATAGCAACTAAAATGAAGATTCAAGTGATAGGCGTCCGCTGTACAATGATTTTTGAAGTTTTGGTTTTTATACGATACTATTTAAATATTGGTTAAAATTGGGGGCAGATATTAGACCAAACCGCACATAGTCCTTTGTATATGACCTTTTTGCACTCAAAATCGACAATATTGTAATAGTTTTATTTGAAATAAAAACATTTTGAATATCAAAAATTTTATAAGATTGATCCAGTTTGCCTATATATGTATTCAATATCATTTTGACATAATAAAACATGGGGGTCAGAAATGTCAAAATTTAGATATGTGGCTTCAGAGGATCAAATGTTCACAAAATGTGGCTTAAAAATTCAGACATTTTCTATATATTTGCATGAATTTATGTTAAACGTCTATCATTCTCTCAAAATTTAGTTTTGTACAAGTCACACCAGGACCAAAAGAACATGTTACAAACCTATCAAATGTAAAAAATGTGTATAATGAATAAAGTATAATAAAAAGAAAAGGGTATTAAAAATTCATAAAATTGCTTGTTTCTGTCATCTTCGTCTAGAAAACCTACCGAAAGAGAAAATAGTTCCCAAAAAACTTGTTTGTTTCTTTAATTCAAATGGATTTCCTTCATGAATGTTGTATAATTATAAAAATGATGATCATTGTGTGAGGATTAAATTGATAAATTCATTTTTATTAAAAATATAATGAACATCTGCGTGAGATACCTTAAGTAAAATTACATTATATTTTTTATCGCTGTCCCAAATTAAAGTTTTAGATAAAATATTCTTTAATAGGATGGGGGTGTCACTTCCTTACTCAACTACTCCGTTTTATGCATAACGCATTATTTCATTGTTTATAAAAAAAAAAGTCAAATTTTTACTACCAATCTGACGTGATATTAATATATATATATATATATATATATATATATATATATATATATATATATATATATATATATATATATATATATATATATATATATATATATATATATATATACAATGTCTGCGTATTTTTTCTATACTTTAAACCAAAAGTTGTCAAATCAAAAGTATCTACCTGATGGTCCGCCTTTCTGTTAATTAGTCAAACCGCGTTCTTGGTTACCCCGTTCTGAAAATGTTTTTCCATAAAACAAAACTGTCTTTAAATCATTCCATCTTATTTATTAGATTTTTTGTAATAACCAGAGATGCCCGACCTAAGGCATCTGTCCGCAACGCATGATGAACTCGTACCACACTTTCTGCCTTGACGTTAATTAGTTTAGTTTTGATAGAAGGAACTTTTCAGAACGGGTGCCGAGGAACGCGGTTAGACTAATTAACAACACGGTGGAATGTTAGGGGCGAGTGAAACATTGGACAGATACTTTATACTTGATAACTTTGGTTTAAAATATGCAAAACAATATTCATCCACAAGCGTTTTATTTTTTTTTATTTCATACATTTTAAGCATGATAGATTGGTATTAAACCTTGTACAATAAATTGTTAACAATGCACAGATAAAAGACTGTTTTTTGAAAGAAAAAAAGAAGATTGCCCTCTCCCAATTCAACTTCCCCGTTTTATGAACACATGTATACATCATTCATTATTATAGATCGACGAAGTATAAATGATAGTGAAATTTGACCTAAAGAACAACATTTTGATATACAACGCGCTAAATACCAACACACTGGTTTGACATTAAATGAAAAAAGTTTGCTTTTTTTTCCTGTCAGATGCAAAAAAATGAATTAAACCCACATACATGTATGTATCATCCATTTCAGATAATAATTTTCATCCCTGTCCGTTCCTTTAAATATCCAGCCATGCTGGGGTTTTTTTTATTTCAAATCTAAAAAAATATGTTATAAAAGCAAATAAGAAAAAAAAATTAATTAGTATATATAAAAAAGAAAAGAAAAAAAAATCTACCTATTTAGCATTGTACCATTTGAATTTGTTAAGTGCTAATTCCTGCACTTCAGTGAGATATCATCTAATGTACAGTTATTTCATCATTTTCATTTTGTTCTAAATGCTGTCAATTCAGATAACATAGGACAACAGGAAATAACCATTTACCGCAGTTATTCATTAAAAAAGTTTTAGTTCAGTGGATACAAATTATTTAGAGTTATAATTGCAGGCTAAATTTCAAATCATCTTGAAACTATGAATGTGGGCTTGATCAAATAGAAAATAATTACATATCTTCGCCTAAAAGGTTTTGGGTACCTTTTTGAGAAGAAAAAAAAGTTAGCGGAGAATGTTCTTTAAGCAAAAATCCTAGTTCTTTGATTAATGACGTAGAATTAAAACCTTATGGTTTCATAATATTTCTATAACAATAAAATTAGGTGTTTACTTTATCTTACCCCGAGCCATGGCTTTACGAACGCTTTGATATATGTAACAAACAAACAAAAATATATGAAACAATGAATTGCAACTATCTTTCTTTGGCTCTGAAAACACATGAAATATAATTGTAAAGGTGTTCTTCAATTGAACTCCAAACAAATTAACCCGTTATTATTTACACGCTAATTGATCTCGTTGTCTAATGAAAAAAAATCAAACAACAAACAATATTGCTTCTATCAGATATACATTATTTGTTTAATCTGAATACATTTTTTTCTCGATAAATCACGTCATTAGAATATGAAATGTCACGTTGTAAATTTTAAAATTTACCGAGTGGTAGAAAATACTAGATTTACAAGTTGTCGTATAATTTTATATTAACTGCCATCCAGTAAATTTAAAATGTTTGAGTCTGGAAAAGAATTTTTCAGGATTATCAGGATTATGAATCATTGATCCTTTTGAAGATCGACTGCGGCCTGCCTCTGTCTGCTGTAATATTGAAACATAGGGCGGGGGCTGGACGGTAAAGATTTATCTATCTATCTATCGATCTATCTATCTCTCTCTCTCTCTTTCTCTCTCTCTCTCTCTCACTATCTATCTATCTACATGTATCTATCACATCATTCAGTCATTTATTTTATATACTATAAATATCCATATATATCATATTATTCCATTTATTCAGCTTTCTTTTTTCCAACCTTCTATCTTAATGTTATTCCGTTTAACCGCATGTCTGTAAAACCATATGGTTGTTAGAGTGTTATTAATACAATACGATTTTATTATGTTTAAACAAACAAAATTAAACAGGAAACTGTCTACTGATGTTTAACAATAGATAATTTTTTCTTTTGCATTTCAATTTCTACCAAAAAAACTAGAATACAATCTGAATTTGAAATTGTTGGTGTTTTTTCTTTTCTTTTCTTTTTTGGTTATGCCATTTAGAGAAGCCTTAGCTGTAGCGCAACATTTCACAGAACTTGGACAGATTTTAAGAAGGGGTTTGGCATGCAACACTTACTGAATCAGTCAGTAATGTTATACCATTAAAATTTAAAAAGAATCAGGCATAAATTAGCACAACCCATACAATCGCACATGATATCACTGTTACACACATTATTCAACGAATTAAATCGCAAAATTAATAGGAGGGGTTCTGCACGAAGACAAAATACATTTAAGAATGTACTTTAAGTTTAGCTTTTTGTTTATGAAAATATATAGAAATATGTCAAATATTTTAACATTGTTTCATGAAAAAACCTAATGACAGGTTGATAATTTCTATTTCATTTTTTAACGGTAATGAGATAGTATTAATAAAAAGTAACACAATTTTTGCGTTTGTTACTTAATCATTCTATTTCATACTTATGCTGAAGTTGTGAAAATGATTCTCATTAAATAATAATATCGTTTTATTTTGTGGGATTTGTGGGTTCTACTCATCCAAATATTTTCCTCCTTTTTATTATATGTGCAAGCGTATCCACGATATTGTTGCATTCCTTTAAACCTTTTTCAATTCACAAAAAGGTGAACCATATACCTATATTTTAAATAAGTGTTTGCCATTTTAGGGGACATTATGTTTGATCCACAAACACAGAACTTATATAGTATGTTGTTTAGTACTTGGTCGAGACAACGACTTTTATAGTGGTAAATGTGCCACAAAGAACAGGTTTAGATCCGGTGGTTCTACCACTGCCATGACAGATACCTAAACGAAATCTTTAAAACGTAAAGTCAATGTTCATGAAATCTAAACGAAAGATTGCAACCATTTCAGTAATTATTTTGCTATATTTTTTTTAATTGAACTTTCACAATTTCTCATATCAGAATATAAGCAAATTAAGCGCATATGGTTGTAATATATACATAAACAAATCTTATAAGAGTATTTGTTTGCCTGTGAATTTGATAATTAAATATAATGTAAATGTATATATTGGTATACATATTACTCCCTAAATTTGACATGGTAATCTGAGTTAGTGTTGGTATACATTTTCTTAGATGGAGAGTAAAAATCAAAGGTGACATTAGGGGGAAGAACACAGATGGCAATGATTGTTTCAAACGTTGAAATATAACTTTCCAAAAAGTATCGAACACGGGCAGATGATTACTACAATTTTTACATGCATTTGTTTTAGATGCATGAAAAGAATGATTATTTTTTCGCCTATGAATGTTTTATAATCATACTTTCCGAAAAGGATTAAATATTTATCAAAATATGATAGTTTTCTTTAACTTTATTTTCAAATCTTCCTATCTGTTCTTTGTTAAAAAATTGATTTTGCAAAACATCGATCTGTTAATGACGATGGCCGGTTCTTTGTTTTATCAATAATGTATATACAGTGTCATATTTTTATGATGGATTGCGAAAAATTATGAATTATTTCAATCCTGCTTGGTAGTATCAACAGTTGACAACAATACGCAAAACGTTTCATCACATACATTACTACACAATCTGAATAAATATCATTAAAAGATAATCAGTTTGAGAAAACGTTTGATAAGTCATGGCATGCGCATCCGTTGTTAGTCAACGCTTATCTATTAATCATTTCAAATCCCTTCATATTTTTCGAAACAGAAGACGTTTATGTGTAGCTAAGGTTTTATTTTGGAAAATGATTGTTGTTTCCTCTTTTTAAAAAACTAAGAAAACAATTGGCTTCCAATGACATGTAATGTCGCTTTGAATATGGACTAGAAAAAAAACTGCAATTTCCAAAAGCATAAAACATTGTGATTGTAACCCATTAACTCTTTGCTGATAGACCCGTGCTGGAGGAATGTTTCTCTATTTTGTTGTTTTCGCCATTCTTTGGATGCCAGTAACTCTACAATCGGTTAAGAAGCGATCTTTTTTAGCAAAACCGAGCTGTGACGATAGAATCTCAAACATAGAGTTTGTAGCAGAACATCAGGCTCCATCGCGCTGTTCATGCGCTGCTATGTGTGACATTAACTGTGGATGTTTTGGGTTCAATTCACTGGTAGAAAAATGTCGGATACATCGGTCATGTGACCTCGTGAACTTGTCCTCAACTGAAGATGGCTGGAAATATTACCAAATTAACCGTAAGTACTTTTTCAATTAATGGCCAAACTTTTAACAATCTTTAGCTTGGTGATTGTAAGCTGATTTTTTAAAAAATAAATGCGTCTGATAACCGTACTTTTTTCGGCCTAAAATAAGAGTAATAAAATGCAATTTTAGTCAAACATGTATTTCCTGGCACAGATTGAAATTTTTAAACAGTATACTATGTCAGAAAGATGGAAATCTACTTGATGATAGATTTAGAACTGTAACAAAACACCTTTCTCACTTTACTCTGAAATTGGGCTATTTCGTAAGGTAACCGGTAACTGTCGCCTTAAATATAACAGTAATGTAAAGCATATGATTTAGATACTGTATAACTTAGAAGTCGAGTGATGGAAACCTTTGATTTGCACGCTATTTTACTTCATAGATATAACAGCCATTTAATTGGTAACTAGAACTTTTTATCTGAAGTAATCCCACACCTCAATGATTTTAATCAAGAACTTTTGAGAAGTATACCGTTGCAATATTCAGACAAAACATATTAAAATTAAGGATAACGGGGGGGGGGGGGGGAGGTTTCATTCCTCTGATCATGAGTGATGGCCAATTTAATTTGAACTTTCGGCACTTCTTTATCTAAGTTATGGCCACACCGAATAAACAGATTTGGTGGGGAAAAAATGTACGAAGCTGTCACATGTCACACAGAAACTATATAATATGTTACAAACCTATCACATTTAAAAAAAATTGAACAATGAATAAAGTATAATGAAAAGAAATTTTAATTTTGTCCAAAAAAAACCTTCCGTATGAAAATATAGTTATTCCAAAAATCTTTTTTGTTCGATTGTTTCTTAATTCAAAAGAATTTCCGTTACGAATGTTGTGTACTAATGAAATAATGATTTTTTAGAGATGATAAAATAAATAAAATCATATTCATTCAAATAAAATGATCACATAAGCAAAAATATCAGCACGTCAGTATTGATATACCTTGAGATAACGGTCTAGGTAAAAAAAAAAGATGTAAATATTCATTTTGTTAAAACCGAGGAAGTTAAAATACGTTTTTTTTTAAATTTTATGATTTGTTTTTTATTAATTTCTTGTTTATTATTTCTTATGACATGTAAAGATATTGAATTCATTTCTATTATAATAATTTAAAACTTTAAGCGCCCCCAGACTGTCAGGGTGTCATGGAGTCCGGAGAGAGCACTTCAGGATTATACGTCATTGATCCTTTTGGGGGCCGACAGCGGCTGGTAACTGTCTACTGTGATATGGATACAGACAATGGGGGCTGGACGGTAAAAGTTATCTATCTATCTATCTATCTATCTATCTATGTCGACTTTTTTATCATTTTCAAACCTGTAATCTCTTGATGATACTTTGAAAAGAAAATCGATAGAATTATTGCTTTTACTGCTCATTGCAGATAAAGAAGAGTCATTGTTAATTTTTTTTTAAATTCAATTAATAAATGATTACTATTCAAAGCAAACATAATATTGATTCAGTTGTGTATTATGATAGCTTTCTTTCCTACAGGCCATTCAGCGCCGCCTGAGTGGTACCATGGACTTTAACAAAACTTGGACGGAATACAAGAACGGCTTTGGCGATCCCCCAAACGCTTACTGGATTGGTCAGTGATATTATCCAATAGAATTGTGTTAATCATTTTTTTCAATGGGTAAATAAAACCTCAATCAATATATGACTCAGTTTGATACTAGTATGTCAAAGAGTTTTTATAATTATTACACGTCAGTAAAAGTGGTTATTTATGCGGGTTGGGGGATTAATGCTAGTTTCTCGGTAAGCCTAAACACACGCGTTTGTAAAAATTGAAAACATTTGTGTGTTAAAAATACATCCGCTTATTTATACCCAGGCGTATTGTTAGACCAAAAAAAAAGCATCAGCGTAAATAGCATATTTTTTCAGTATGTTTGTGGTCGTATTCAAAACGCTTACTTACTTTGATCGAACACAGTGGACGTTTGCTATCCCAGTGATCGTTCTTTTTTCTTAATTACCCATCCTAATTAGATATACAACGCCTATGTTAGTACGTTAATGAGAACGCAATTGATTTTTTTTATTCACGAACTTTTTTGCACGCGAAAGTATAAAAACTTGATATTGCGTAATATAATCGTGGGAACAATTCAAAAGTTTAAAAGTTATTGCACCTGTCTTCAATCTGTAAGTAATACTTGACATGGTTTTCAGATAGTTGTGAATAGATGACGCAAAAGCTTTTAGATAACTTTTAATAGATGATGAATTATCTAATGATTTATTTGAAAGATGCATTAATTTAAAGCAGCCTGTTGGGTTTTTTTTTTTTTTGTTAAAGTTAATTGTTTGTTATATAATACAAATGTATACATTGTATGAAGTAAATAAACATATTTTGTCACATACCTTTTTTTATATTTCTGATTTAAAAAAAGAATGATCAATGATTTTTTTTATGCAGAGAATTAACGTAATGTAAACAGCGTTTAGAATAAGTCCGTAGATTAATTAATCTATTTCATGAACGTTATGTTAGAAATAAAATTTGTTTTTCATTCTACAATTAGGAAACGACGTCATTCATCATCTAACAAATCGGCAGCCGCATTTCTTGTATGTGTTTTTCAAATTCAACAATGGAAGCATATTTCACCAGAAATACGAAAACTTTTCCATTGGTGACGAATCTACAAACTACCAGCTTCACCTAGGAGGACCAAACACCGGAAATCTAGGTACGAAATTAAAATTGCTTATTCAAACTACTTATTTCGCTTTTTTGGCTAAATGTATACTGTATATATCTTTCGTAAATTACATTTTCGATTTGAATTTGATGCAAAATACTTACTTTGCATCTAATTCAAATCGAAAATATAAATCTTTGCTGGCCCTAGAGACCCTTGAGAGTTTTTACAACGTTTGCCATCTCATGCATTAGTTTTCTGTTTCCATGCAATATTTATTTAAATTAATGTATATTGTTGATTTTCTGTCTTGGTTTAATTGCCGATATTGAGAAAAAGCGAAGTTCATGTTATCCTAAATATTTTTGATAAACTGGTTCATAATCGTTGAAATGCATTTTCATTATTGTTAAATATCATTCTATCATTCACTTAAAAACGTAATGCTAAATTGCCAATAAATGATTTATAAGATTCACTTTAAAATTTGATAGATTAGTTCCAAAAAATCGTCCCATAATATCTTTGTACAAAGTCCTGCTTTTTAAAGGAAATCCATAAATCAATATTGTCTAAAATGGCGAAGGCCATCCAGTATTCTTATATCTGAACGGAATACTAGGTAAACATACCCATTTCATTGGGTTTTTCTTTTAGTTGCAATTCGCTCATACATGTTTACATATTACAGTATTTATTTTTGATTTCAGGAGACAGTATGATCAACATTAGCAACTACGGCTACAATTGGAACCCTTACCACAGTCTGAACGGTACGTCGTTCAGTACCGTGGACCGAGACAACGATCAGTGGAAAGATGGTCACTGTGCCGTAATGTGGAATGGTGGATGGTGGTTCAACTGCTGTCATCAAGCCTTCCTGAACGGACCGTGGCCCCCGGAATATTGGTGGAACCCCTGGTATCCGACCATACAAAGTGTCAGCAACATAACAGAAGTCAGAATGATGATTAAACCGGCATAGATACATAATGAAATGAAATACTGTTAACTGACTTTTGTATACGTGCGAAAAATTTGCGAGGCTCCCTGAAGCATCGTTGTCGCAAATATTTCTTGCTGCCTCTTTCAGAAAAAATATTACGATTAATTTTTATCGTAAGTGAGAACTTAAGTTTTTGCTGATTTTCACAAAAAATCCAATGATATTCTTACGTGTAAAATTCGATTAATATTTATCTGAAGTGAAAACTTAAAAATTCTAATAAGATTCTTACAGGTAAAATTTGTCGCAACATTACGATAGCACATATAATCAATGTACCCTCTGGCACATGTAAGTATTCAAAACTAAAAAAATAAAATAAAATTCATCACCCGACGTGAAATAAAAAAATAAACAGCTAAATAGAACCTTTTTAGACACACTATACCATTATTCTGCATTATATAGCAGCCATTAACAAAAAAACAAAGAAATTAATTCCCCAAAAAATGTTTACAGCAATATTATTTTCTTATTAAACTGTCCTACATCACACCAAAGACACATTGTGATTGTGGGTCATTTTTGATTCATACTACACCACATTAATTTCATTCAATTTTAGTCATGTATAGTATCATTTTTTATGTCTTTTTTATGAAAATTTTGCTTTACTTGTATTTTTCTACTCTTTTATGAGAACAAACAAAATGAATAGAGATCGTTACTAGGGAAAGAAAAACTCGTAAGTGAAATTTAAGTGAAACCTGTTACAAATGCTTTCGTCATAAGCACTAGCGATTTCTAGTAAGATATTCTTCCGTTAAAATCTTGCACAAACGCTTAAGATTTTTAAAAAGAAAAAAAGGGCTACGTGCTTTTACCGGTATGTTGCAAAATAAGTCGTTCGTTTGCAGTACATTAGATAAATAATTTACGTGATTACAGTTTTAGTGATAGCCCAAAGATTTATATTGAATTGAAATCTTTAAACACAGAATGAATCTCTGCCATTTAGTCAACTGATATGTGACTGAAAGGTAACTGAAAAATGGCTGAATGGTATAGCTTCATCCTTTGAAATGTGCAGTATGTTGGGTTTTTGTGGTGTGGTATGGTGTTTTTGTTTTTTGGTTTTTTTTTCTGGGAAGGGGGGGGTTATTTATTTACTATTTTAATATAATGCCTCTTCAAATTTATACTGCTGAAGTAAAAAACAATTACAGTGTTGTTCACTAAATTGTTGTGTTTTTATGTCTCATAAGTTTTCTTTTCATTTTCTCTTATTTTTCAAAAACCACATATTTAGCATGAAACATTTCAAATGCAGAAATCTACTTGTAAATTGATATTTTCTTTTTTTTCGTGCTAAACCGTAGTACAAAAAAGTTTCAAAATGTATGTTGAACTAAGCCTCTGCGCAGGCGCACTGCCTTCTGGTTTTTTTTTTACTTATATATAACTGAATAAATGTTTGAAAAAAAAATTAAAAAATGGCTTCGTAAGAGGCCTTGATGGTCGTGGTAATTTTTATACTGTATTGATCTGTATTGATATCCCTTACAAAAAAGAGCTTTCATAATAATCTATCATGAAGTCCTTCGGATTTCTTTGGATTTTATTACCTACTTTGAAATAATTGTATGTTTTTTTCATATGTGATGCAGATGACACCGAAAAACTCATATCGGCCTCCGGGGCTGATCCATGTTACATGTACGAACCCTGTGCTAGTACGGATCCGTATCACATTTGGTGCAGAAGTCCTCTGCCTTTTTCCGTTTCTGAATTTTTGCTTGTTAACAGACGAAAAATGAAACATTTTATACAGTCAATTTTAATTAAAGTTAATTTTAAACCACGAAAATTTTAAACCACAGACTACTTTCAAATAATATTTGAAATCAATTTGGTCTACTTGATGCTTTTTTAGAATTTTATTACTAAATATATAATAACATATAATAATAAATACCCTTTTCCATATCACAGCCTGTATCAGCCCTCGACCAACATCATACCTTAGGCCTTGGACCCTCAGGATGATATTGGAATCTCGGGCTGATACTGGCTGTGATATGAAAAAGGGTATTTAGTATTCTCTATTTATCATCACGCCCCGACCGAAATTATCACCTCATGATAATCAAATGATGGTAATTCTTCATTATTGTTATTCTTCTTCTAGACGGTTTTTAAACCTTAATAACGTTTTTGTTTGTCATCCGATTTCATTCAGATTTGCAAGGTATATTGGAAATTAGAAACAAAAGGATGAAAAATCGTAACTTCTTGGTTCGAGTTATTCCCCTTTCTGAAAATTTTAGAGGCATTCGTTTCCGGACAAAGGCTCCGAAATGGTCCGTAGCAAATAATTCAAAGACAGAAATCTTCAAAATTGACACTTTGAATGTTGTCCTCTGATTTTTGTACTTTAGATTCTTTTAAATTATACCGCTTGAATTATATAATCGAAATCTATGTTTTAAAAATTGCTTATTTTTACTCATGTTTTTGCTTCGTATTTTTTTAGCTTAATTTTTTTTCTAAATGCATGTAGAACAAACGTTGTGCATAAATTAAAGGGCTTTCATGTGTGACCAAAAGAAAAGGGACTTGTCCCTTAAAAAAGGGATCTAGGCGCCCGGTAAGTCTTTGCTGTATAACCAGAAAAAACGATACATGCTACGATATTGATATCGCTGGAAAAGTTATCCTTCGCTATCTTATCAATCTAATTGTAATAAAGTATTGTTTGAATATTGCGTAATATGAGAGTTAAAAGCTTCACATAAAGACATTGATATACCTTTCATTTTGCTTATGGTGAATAGCTCCCTATTGTAACCAGATAGCCATATATATATATATATATATATATATATATATATATATATATATATATATATATATATATATATATATATATATATATATATATGTGTGTGTGTGTGTGTGTGTGTGTGTGTGTGTGTGTGAAATATAATTTTGTGATTGTATTCTGCTTAACGTTAATTAGTCATTAGCTTGTTGTGCACTCGATACAAGATAAGTGTATGGTGAAAAATGTTAAAGGTCATTGACCGAAAAGAACAACTGCGTAGTTAGAATTCGTGGAGTCATTGGAATGACCAAAAAGAATAAAACTCCCGATGATGATTGGACTTTGGAAAGCGGTCAACGGATGCATGACCCTTAATTGTAATTAACCTTTAACAATGGACTTTGTTAATAAGTCATTTATGAACTGTGACCCGAAAGAATGTATTAACAATTGCTTATTCTATATACTGAATTTTATGCTTACAATTTGATTAAGAAATAGTAGATTGATGTTATACCATTATACTATTAGTGTGCTTAATAAATATTATATACATGAACTGACTTATGATTTCAAAAGTCTAAAGAATAATAACATAAGGATCACACTGTGCGATAGAGTGTTTTAAATCGCAGTTAATGGTTTTCTTGTCTAAATATATCCCCAACTTTAAATATAAAATCACAGACATGCCTTTATCTGTTTCACGAGAGGTCTAACTCTTAACTACTCTGTAGTCTGAAGGTTACATTTATTTAATACATAAAAAATAGGCATGAACTAATTTTCAAGAGTTTAAATTGATTTTGCTAAAGCCCTGATTTGTCAGAAGTTAAGGTAGTGAGAAAATGACCTCCTATCAATTCAGGTCAGACCCCTTCTTCGCTAACCAAGGTTGACGATCCACTCTGCTACTCTTTTCGCCCTTGGCAAATCGCTTTGAAGGTGATACGATCTGTTCTTTGATTGGACGCAGCTATGCATAGCTGATCCAATCGCAACGCTTGTATCACCACCTCGTAAACAAATATGGCTACGCCCATGGACGTATGTCATGTTTGTAATGACTGTCTGCCTATCAAACACAGACACGTGATTTTTTAGTGAAATCTTTGGCGTTTTTCAACAGTTGACACAAGTTTTAGATTATAGAGCCTGTCCAAACGATGGACTTTCGAAATACGTATGTGGGTTTTGCTTTACGAAGCTTAATAAACTGTGCAGTATCGATACTGATTAGATTCACATAATGGACTCTCTCAGGAGGGGGAAAAGAGTGAAGTATTAGGGATTTTAAGGGAGAAACATTCTAAAACGTTAGAAATTATCAAAGTAAGAGCCCCAAGGTCCAAAGATAAACGAACATTAGTGCATTCACCAACTCCAAGGAAAAGTAAAAGAACGTTGATGTCCACCCCCAGAAAAACGACCTCAGAGAAAGTCATGGCAAAATCAGTTTACAAAAGGCAGATCAGATGGAGATACCATGTGTAGAAACATTTAAATCAACTCCAAAAAATCAGAAAGCCATGTCTATTACCATTTAGTCGTTCATACATTGTGAACTCAAGGTATTTTGACATTTTATATTATTACTATTATTATTTTCTCAATACCAGAACACACTTTCATTTTATGATATGATGAGCTGACAATATGTTGTTAACTTGAACAAGTGAATATGATATATATTCAAAATTTGTAAACTGTTGATTTTAGGTGCTGTACAGAACTACCAAGAGTAAAAAAGTGAAAGTAGAATTATTCCATTAGGTCATTGCCAGAAAATTGTCAAAACATTAACAAACAACAGTTCATGTGACAGAATTGAAAGAATCATCTACAAAACACGACTAAAGGCAGCATTGAACAAAGCCGTTTTCTCTGAAGTGGAGAAGGGTTGTGCTGCCATGTGTTCCAAAAAGTTGCCTTCAGTAATAAGAGATTTCAGTGGTGAAAATGTGGCAAGAAAAATTACACCGGGCGGATTCGAAATCATGATCTGCGGTTCAGAAGCCCAATACTTTAACCTTTAACCACTGAGCTACGATCATAAGCAACCCAATAGACTGATATAGACATTTTAACAACATTTAAATCGCTACCTTGTGAGACGTAGTGTCTTAAATATTATAAGTCTAGCTGTAGTGGGGTATCTTTAGCATTTATGGATGATTTATTTAATCAATTATAAGCATGGCGTTTGTTGCATGTGTTTGCACTAATTTGTAATTTTAAAAAACAATACTTGCAGTTATATGAAATTTAAGGCCTCATCAGTACAAAATAAAAAAAATGTATTTTTCATGTAATTTTCCGACTTGCCAACATTATCAACAGAAGCTACTGCGATGGACACACAGAATCGACAGATTGAGGCAATGTTTGACAACCGGAAACAGCGCTATGTGTGTGAAGTTTGTGACAAACAATACAAGACTGAAAATGGCCTTCAACGGCATCTGAAAGACCAGCATCAGTGGAACATCACAGAAAACTCAGGGGTGAATATACCTCAAGAAGACTATGATCATATTCCTGTGTACTCTGCCTTATTTATGAAGTGTGTCCTGCTTTTAAGGGATACAAACCAGATGGGGGATGGCAATTGAATTTTGCCAAACTCCACTTTGCAGATGTTACGTGGGGGAAACCATAGCAAGTACCAGTTGTAGTTGTTCAGGTCAATGACCTACTGCTATGCTTTGCTAACACCAAAAATGGCTTACGAATACTTATGGAACTGTACAGCTAACATACAAGGAAATACAGGTCACAATATACCAAATGACAACCTAGTTGAACTGTTAGTTCAGGCAGTCAAGAAAAAGATCCATGCTCAAGGATCTAATGGAACTTACAAAAGTGCTAGAAACGCAGCATTATCCGTGCAAATTCAAGAGGAAATACTGATCAATATGCAGAAAAAAAGAAGACTGGACACAAAAGACCCCCACCATCAAAACTAAATGACATTGTTGCTATGGTGAATGATCTTATATCAGCAACATTTTTGAGAGAACTCTTGGCAGAGAATTTTTCAAATTTTCCTGGATTTAAAGATGTATATTCGCGTGTGAAAGTGGCTGAGCTACATAAATGGCTTTCCGAAAACAAGGAGCGACTATCCTATGAATGTATTTAAACTTAAAAGTTTATAGAAAGTGAAACAGTTGATGGATTAAATGAATTACAGACCTTTCCAATTTTATTATAATTCAACAATTTGAATTTATGTACCGTAAGAGTGTTGCATTTATTTGTCATATTTATGTGTCTCAATTATTGTAACAGTGTTCTTATATTATCTGCTTAAAAAATTGGATTATGATGTTTTATTTTTTATAAGACTTTCTATAAAGAGAAATGAATATGTGTCCCTATTGTAATTGTGAATGATATTTTAAGATATGTAATACATGTACATGTATTTCACTTATATTTTAGACAAAATTATTCATGAATTTTTTTTTTCAATTCACATTCAGCCCAACATTTGTAAAATGCCATTTTTTTTCAAAAAGATTAATAAATACATCAGCAAGTCTATTTTATTTCATATAAATTTTATATCTTTACATGAATTGAACAGTGTCATGTTTTACAAAGATAAAAAAAGAATAAACATAATCTGCTCGGATGTATCATTGTTAATCAACCATGCAATAAAGAAAAGCTGCATGTAGGCCATCGTAAATAGGCACAGCCAGTAGAAAAAAAATGATGTATCATTTGTTATAATAATACCTAAACCACAGGAGATGTATGTACATCAAACATTATAGGTGAAATGGTTGACTAATCTCTTGATCTCAAAATTATTATAATTTGACAATAATTGATTGGCATATCGAGCTGTTGTGGGGCACATTTATATACAATATTTTATTATTCAGAGTCGGTGTCTATCTGATAAAATTCTATGTCTCCAAATACTTCATTGACAATATTACTTACAATTACAGCTGATGCATATGACCATATTTGACAACACTTCATGACATCATCTGGATTAAATATTAGACGACAGATTTCAACAACACTATCAATAACTTTATCTGTTAAACCATAAATTAACTCAAATTGCAAAACACTGTCAAATTCAACCGACATTTGATATTTGAAAGCTAATAACTTTTCTTTGAGAAATGTTCTTCTTCAGACACTTCTCGACTCCTTTCTTCCTCTGCTTCTTCTTCCTGTTCTGTCTCTTGGTTAACTGTGTGGGTGTTGGGACAAGTGTCATCTCCACAACTATACTTCTTCTCACAAACATTGATATTAGCTTTTTCCACTGCATATGCTTTGCACAAATTGTTTCGCATGCATTCATTGCTGTCTTTTGCTAATTTTACGAGTTCAAATTCAACCTTCTTTAAGTGCCCCTTGTGGTTTTTTAATAGTATGGGTTCATTTAACAGCATTCCATCTCTACCACATCGCCCCATTTGTTGCACAAAAGTGTCAATTTTCTGGGCGATCCATAATGAACAATATTATTCAGACCAAAAAAATTAACGCCCATCCCAGCAGAACTATTGCAGATAAGAATTCGAATTTTCCCATCCACAGCCATGTCAGCTCTGATTTTTGTCTTTCAACTTTTTATTAGTTTTACTATGATACATGTTAATCAATTCACAGTTTGCACCAAATATTATAACAAAAGCAACGTACAGTTTTGAAACATCAGATATAGACTCTCAAAATATATCATGACGTGACATCTTTTCTTTTAGTGCTGTCAATTCAGAAATTAACCCTGAAAACACATTCTCCAATTGGTTATTATTAGGAATACTTTTAGATGATATTTTATATTCAATCTGTCAGGAGATTCAACAACAATTTCTGCATTGGAAGAAAAGCGTAATTGATTGAATATTTTTCTTCTGTTGCTTGGCCCTGCTGTTGCTATAAGTGCCACCATTTGAGCGCTGGAACACAGTGAACGAAGTTCTAAAATTCTAAAAAGCCATTCTCGAAATGGTTCTGTTTTCTTGTCTTGAGATTCTACCCTACAACATTATATAACTATATGTTTGTTAACTTTTTTTAAGCAAGCAACTTCAATTATTAACCAAGTTATCTATTATATACAGCATTGATCAATTGTTATAATTTCTTACAACCTCAGCTATTTTGTTAACTGTATGTCTAACTTTAAAAAATCTAAGTCACTTACCATTGTATGACTGTGTGTGCTTCATCAACTACAATTTCTCTTAGCTTTCGCTGGTAGACATTAGATTTCAGGATATCTCGCCATTTCATATCACCAACAAGCTGTTCGAGACTTGCATAAATAAATGTAAAGTCATTCTTCCCATTTATTATGTCATTAGTTTCAGCCGAGTCTTTTCCTATGTAGGTAACTTTGAAACCTTAAGCAGTTATTTTTTTTTACCTTATAGAAATTAGCGACGTTATTATAACGGCACACGTTCCTGTAAAAAGTATTGGAATGCACTCGTAGGTCATAGATTTTCCACTGCCTGTTTTCGTTCCGACGAAAACATCTTTTCTATCACTGACAGAATAAATAGCTTTCTTTTGATTAGGTCTGAAAGCAGGAATCTTAAATCTTATGCAAATATCTGCTTCAATATTATTTTCTATAGGCGCAGCCATTTTCGATGATTACTCCTCATGTTACGTAAACTCTGATTGGCTGAAGTTGACGGAAGCTAAATTCGAGATTTCCATTAGAGGGCGCTCATCGAAACTAACAAAAGTCGACTGTTTGCCAAGTGTGAAAAGAGTAGCCGGGTGGATCCTCACCCTTGGTTAGCAAAGATGGTCAGACCTTGGCAAGTGTAAGGAGAAGGAAGATGGTTTTATTAAGACTGATTGACAATCCTTTCTTGACTTGAAGCTGTAAGGGAAGACCTCCTCGTTGCTTGCAAAGAGCTCGACTCTAGTTTTAGAACTTTTCGTCGATTTTCTCCAATGTAGCATTTTTTTTGGTAAACATAAGTCAGTCAAAGATATTTTTAATTGGGCGTGTTTCTGTCGCCACCCAAAATCTTTGCAAGTCTTTCGGGATTTTGTTTCATGTCACACTACCTGGTATTATTCAGGACTAGGCTAACCACGTGCACTGTTTAGTCGTGTCAACCAATCTATTAAACGGAAACAGGAAATCTGTATTTTCCATTAAATACTTCTTTAGTTTTCATAACCCCAGGACAAAAGGTTTGATAAATGAGTAAAACAATAAATTAATGAATTGTGCATTTCATTTTTTTTTTAGCAGGTTTTTTAATGAAAAAAAATTGCAACCTAAAACTTCATTGGCACTATGACAGTTTTCGAAAATAAAAATAATGAATATTGTTATAATCATACAGTATAAAACTTGACTGTTTAAACGAAGTTTTATGTTTCTTGAAACATTTTTAACTTTTTCTTAATAAAATGTTAAGTTTTATCGAAAATACATCATAACTGTATATTTTAATCAGCGGCAATAAAAACATACAATTGCAAATTAGAGTTATAATATGATTTAGTATACTTTGCAAATTTATTGTTTGCTTTAATGAAATACATATAAGTAAGTTAAGCACTGTATTCTTTTGACTTATTGTTGTCTTGATAGTGTTATAAATGTAATACTTTACCCTATACATGTATCTTTAGGTTTAAAGCAATATGAGCTGTAATTTTATGAATTTTATTTTGCTGCAAAAACCTGCTAATATACTTAGTCTGCATATAGCTTAAACTTTTATGATAAATAAGATTTAAAAAATCACTAATTTTTGTCAGAAGAAAGATTTATCTTCAAAGGCATATATAGCAGTTTAATTTTTGTACAGGACGACAATAATCAATTTTGCTTCAATTAAGGCTTCTTAACGGCTTCCCCCACAAAAAAAAAACTAACAAAAATTTAAAAACCTTGATATTTTTGTCATTTTAGTAGAAACTAACATTTTCGTAAAAAAACAAATTCAGCATGAAAGTTGTAGCTTATATTGCTTTAAACAGACACGTACCAAAACACTAGTTTAAAATGGGAACAATATAACAAAGGATATTTTATCCTTCAAATAGTAATTTTTCATTTTCCTGAATGTAATGAAGATCATAAAGTCCAAGTTTCTTCAACTTAAACTTTTGTGGATTGCTTACATATAGACAATAAAAACCAAGTCTTTGGAGCAGTTAAGAAGCAGGGGAAAAACATGCTAAAATTGCACGTTTGAATGGTCACAACAAGTAAATCTATATTTCCGAAAGATAAACAATCTTTCAAAAGTGTACTAAGTAGTTGCCTTTCAGTGAGCATCCGTGAGATATCAATTCTTATCTATCGTTTTAAGTCATTAACGTGTCCTTAAAAAAACAAAATTAAATGTGGGTTTCACTTTAAAAGACTGTTTACTGTTATACCTGTTTAATGAGGCTGCATGGTCAACAAATTAACCATTAGATCTATCCAAAATATTATATGATTTGTTTACCTATAAACCATCGAAGCTTCTTAAAAATATAAAAAAACAGCTTAAATAAAGGTGAAAATTGTTTGGTACTCAATGCTACAAGCAAGAAGCGTTCCGATGTTTATGCTCTTGTGGATTGTATTTAAAAATAAGACAGCAACTGGTTTCAAAACAAAATTGAATTTGAAATAGACTCGACTTAACTATAACTTCTATAAGCATAAAATATTGTGACTGTAACAAATACATTTTTTCTCAAAACGCTTTACCAATGCTGAAGAAATGTTTGTCCACTTTGTCGTTTTCGCCATTCTTTGGATGCCAGTAACTCTGCAATCGGTTAAGATGCGGTATTTTTAGCGACACCGAGCGGTAACGATAGAATCTCCAACATAAAGTTTGTAGCAAAGCACCAAGCTCTATTGCGCCGTTCATGCGCTGTTATGTGTGACATTAACTGTGGATATTTTGGGTTCAAACCCTTTTTGAAAAAGTGTCGGATTTATCGGTCATGTGACCTTATCAATATGAACTTAACATATGATGGCTGGAAATATTACCAGATTGACAGTAAGTATTCTATAAAAAATTGATAAGATTATTAACAATTTTGGATCCGTACGCTGAACGTTTTCGCTTGCGATTTCAATTAAAAGATCGATGTGTAGTTGGATGCAAAGTTTTAGAAAGTTTAAGTTAAAGAGCTTTAAAATTAAACGATGTGAGTAGGATGCCAATGGTATAAGGTCTAAAGTAACCTTTGAATTATGAGCAAACAAAATACCTTTTTTATTCCATGCTGAATACGTGGTATTTTGCGAGAGAAATTTAATCTGTCATAAAGACTGAAAAACATCAACTACACAGCATATGACATTGCAAATGACGGAGTTAACTTGAGAGAACCCTCTTCTCTAGAAAAGCATGTAAATGTATATTATGTTAAAATTGAACAGCAAAGATATTTTTTTTATCTTTTTTTTCAACTTTTGTTTTTTATCTATAATTTCAATATTTAGTTTAATAATAGTAACTTTATGTTTTATAATGAAATTATAACTAAAATAATAATAAACAGTATCAAATCGACTATCACGTTTTGTTAAATAAAAACGATTCTTAACAAATGTTCTTTTAGTATTTTTAAAATTGTATTATTTTATGACATTTTAATATTTTTATATATCGTGACCGTATCGCGTTTTGAACTTTACGGAGTTATGTCAATCACTATGACGTATTTTTACATCTAGTTTTAAATCGAGCTATATTGCAAATAAATTATAGAATGCTTACACCAGACTTACTGCTAACACACAGTACAACAATGAACAAAAATTATGGTTCAACATATAGACATTGTTAACATTGTTTTAAATTAATGTGTAAAGTGTTAATTTCTGCACTTGGGGGGGATATCCTAAATGTATACTTGCATTTATTTCTATTTTCCAGAAATTAATGGCATTTGATATTTATATAAAATGTACCGTTTATTTCTATCATTTTGAAACTTTCAGCACCCCCAGACTATCAGGGTTTCATGGAGTCCTGAGAGAGAACATCGGGATTATACGTCATTGACCCTTTTGTAGATCGACAGCAACTGGTAACTGTCTACTATGATATGGAAACAGAAAATGAAGGCTGGACGGTACAAATTGTAATCTCTTTCTCTCTCTTTCAATCTATCTATCTTTCTTTCTACTTTTATCCACCCTCCGTCCACAATACCTGTTTTACCCTTTCTTTATTTCTTTCTTTCTTTCTTCCTCTCTTACCATCTTTGAATTTGCCATTGTATTAGGTTTTCAGTTTATAATATTTGGCTCCTTTAGCTTAATTTTTCTTTTTGTTATTTTTGTTTTAATTTGTTATCACTGCCGATTCCTCGAACAGAAAACCCATAAAAGTAAAGTTTATATTGCAGATCTAAGGGGATTATTATTAAAAAATTTAAACTTTATTGAATAAATGATAACCAATCACAAAAACAAATACTGACTAAATTTATGAGTTAAAATGATAAATAAATTTTCTGTATTTGTAATTGTAACATTGTTTTCATTAATGAACACCCTAGCCGATCGCCGCAAATAGTTCAGCCCTAGATCAAATCACACGGAAAATGCTAAATATTATTTTACAATTCTTGTTCGAAAAATATTCGTATACGGTGCACTGAACAACTTGCAACTTTGAAATAAATCAATTTGCTTTTGAAAAGGTACGAAACGATTTACACGATAGGATAAAAGGGAAAACTGTTAAAATTGAACGATAAACCTGATAGGATTAACGCACGATAGGTGTAAACGCACGCTAAAATAGTTTATACGTACTGCGTTAGTCTGAACGCAGTTGAAAAGAGATTATTCACAAAAATGTTATACTGCGTGATAAATCAATGAAACGACAATGGGAAGACACTCCACGGCCACTATGCGATACTGGAGTGGGTTTCAGATACACCAAATTTTAAATACAAAAAGATAGCGCCACACCTTTCAGATAAATGTACATAGATAGCGTCACACATAATGATTAATCAAGATGTGAGAATTAAAAATAAAGTTGGTTTTTTTTCAAGTAGACTTTGCGCTGTCAAATCTAAATAGATAATAAAAATATAGATGACGTAGATAAGGAAATTTGTCACATACTATTTCTATTTTTAGATTTAAAAAATATAATTCAATGATTTTTCTATGAAAAAAAATGAACATTATGTATACAATTTTCAGAATAAGACAGAAGATTAATATTTTTATTTCATTATGACTATGTCAGAAATGAAAATACTTTTTTATCATTTCACACATATTATTCATCTAACATCACGACAGCCGCATTTCTTGTGTGTGATTTTTTAATTGAACAATTAAAGAATATTACACCAGAAATACAATGACTTTTTTATTGGAAACGAATCTTCGAACTTCCATCTCAATTTGGCTGCGCTAAACACCGGAAATTTAGGTATGTATTTTGATATGCGTATTTATTTTCATATTTTGAATGAAATTCAAATTATCAATTATATACCAGCTACAAACTACCAGCTCAACCTGACGAGATCAACCACCGGAAATCTCGGTACGTAGTCATAATTGCCTATTCAAACTACTTAAATCGTATGCAAATTACAAATGCACCTGTATTAAGAGACCACTTGTGGGACAATGACAAACTAGCCGTTTAGGCCTCTTATTCCAGGTTTCAAATTAATGAAGAAAAAACACTGAGTATATTCATTTTGGCTCTATTGCACAAATTTATAAATAACATATGTAATGGCAACGTACACGGAGATGGTCAATGCACAGTTTTGATTTTTGAACACATCGTTTTATTAATTCTAAATGGCCGATTCAATTTATCTATCAATGGATTAAGAGCAAAACATGTTTTGCTAAATTTGCCCACTGGCAAACAATAATTTTGAATTCTTTAAATGCGGTAAACAAACACAGGTAGCGTTTCTATATAACTATCATATGTACCCAACATTCATCATTTTTTTATTTGCCTGTTAAAAAAAGTATTAAAAAAATTGTGTATTATTGGATCCCTCTCTCAGAAAGAAATTTTCTAGAAAAAAATGTGCATATATTTTATATTCGACAAATTCTGGTACATGTTAAGCTGTTAAGCAAAAAACTAGCTGACCATTTAATAAATCTGTAATAAATTGAGTATATATATATATATATATATATATATATATATATATATATATATATATATATATATATATAAAGCACTAAAAATGGCTAACGACACGAACAATAGAAATTTCTATTGTTCGTGTCGTTAGCCATTTTTAGTGCTTTATATATTCAGTTTACTGGCTTAGTATCTATATATTAGGTCCCACACCTTAAAGATGCCTAGTGTTGTTGATTCTATTCAGTGCTTTTTATATATATATATATATATATATATATATATATATATATATATATATATATATATATATATATATATATATATATATATATATATATATATATATATATATATATATATGCACAACACAAAACAGGTGTAATAATCAATTATTTCATTAAATTTTAGCAGAATTCAAATTACACACTATCCGTATACATTCAAGTCTCAAGAGTATGTACTATTATGTTCTAAACTTCGGCGCGACCACAAAGTAAACCTTAACAGTGTTGCATTGAGAACATATCAATTACTAGAAGATCATTTATTTGATATCCGTTTTTGTTTTAATAAAATGTTATGGTTTACATTTGTAGCATTTCTAAAATATATTGATCCTTTTATTAATATCTTATCCAAATTTAAAAACAGAAAACATTTTTGAAAAATTAGAAACTGTGGCAATTAATTATGTACTGTATGTAGAATATGTATGTAAAACCTTCTATAGTCTCTGGCAAAGAAACATAACTCTTGCTGATCGAAGCAATTTTTGTTACAAACCTGAACAACAAAGTGCAATTCTGAATAAAAAAGCAGCGTTTCATTATGTTTTGTAATATGAATTGGCAATGTATATAACTATATATTATTTTCAGATACAATTAATATGTTAACTTTATGCTGCGATAGTGAAATTTGCCTTTTTCTAATCAATATGTTTAGTTTTATTCATATCATGATTAAACACATTTATTTATCATTTTTTGAAAAATCTAGCAGCGCTTTTTCACTTTTGAATTTGATAAAAATGAATATGAATTTTTTCGAAAAATATATGGTCAAATTAATAGCAGAGGGATTTTACACCTTAAACATAAAATTTCGCAAATATCAATATTAGAAAATAAATTTCATGGTTACCAATTGAAAACGATCGTTAAAAACTTTTTTTGTTTCTTAACCCAGAAGCAAAGCGCCAAGGACCATGTTGTTTTAAACTATTCTGACATTTATGATAGAATATCTATCTATCTATCTATCTATCTATCTATCTATCTATTTATCTAGCTATATAGCTATCTATCTATCTATCTATCTATCTATCTATCTAACTATCAGTTGATCACATCATTCAGCCATTCATTTAATATTCATCTTTATGTTTTTGTTATATTTTTTGTTTTGTTTGTGTTGGTTTTTTGTGTTTCTTTAATTTTTGACTATGTCATTCAGCGACGCTTTGACGGTAACGTGACAAACTTTAGACGGATTTTAGGAACAAGTTTGGCATTCATTAGGACACCAACTGGTTCAGTCAGTATTGTTATCCAGTCAAATATCAATAAAACACATTAACATATAGATCTGCACAATCAAAGCAATCACACACAATATCACTGTGTCACAGGTTGACTGTGCTTAATTCAGTATTTTGAGCCCTTTTTCGGTCACTATTGTTACGTTAATTTCTCGTTCAATTTTACTGTAGTCATTTGTTATATCGTTTTGTCATTATTCACACAAAATTTATTGTTTATAGCAAATCTTATAAGAGTATTTGTTTGCCTGTGATATTTGATATTTAAATATAATGTAAATGTACATATTGGTATACATATTACTCCCTAAAAATGTTACATGGTAATCTAAGCAAGTGGTGGTATACATTTTCTTAGATGGAGAGAAAAAATCAAAGGTGCAAATTAAAACAATACATGAAATATGGGACAGGGACATTAGGGGGAAAAACAAATGGCGATTTTCCAATGTTCCAAACGTTGAAATATAACTTTCCAAAAAGTATCAAACACCGGCAGATATTTAATACAGTTTCTGGATGCATTTTTTTAAATGCATGAATAGAATAATTATTTTTTCGCCTATGAATAAACCTATTATCATACTTTCCAAAAAGGAATAAATATTTATCAAAATTTGATAGTTTGCTGTAAATTTATTTTCAAATCTTCCTGTCTGTTCTTTGTTAAAAAATTGATTTTTCCAAAACATCGATCTGTAAATGTCGCTGGCTGGTTCTTTGTATTTTCAATAATGAATATTATTTATAATTGACTGGGATAAGTTAGAAAACATTTCAATCCTGATTGGTTCTACCAACATTTAACAACAAAACGCAAACGTTTCACCGCATACATGACTACACAGAGTGAATACATATCATTAAAAGATAATCAGTCAGTGAAAACTTTTGATAAGTGTCATTATCAAATGCGCATCCGTTGTTAATCAATGCTTATCTGTTAATCATTTCAAATCCTTATATCTCTTTCGAAACACACGACGTTTATGTGTGGTTACGGTTCTATTTTAGAAAAGTGATTGTTGTATCCTTTTCTTAAGTGCTAAGAGAAATTTCTTTGTGAAAAACAGAGAAAACAATTGCCTTCCCATTACTTGTAATATCGTATTGAATATGGACTAGAAAAAACTGCAATCTCCAAAAGCATAAAATATCGTGACTGTAACCCATTAACTCTTTGTTGATAAACCCGTGCAAGAGAATGTTACTTTATTTTGTTGTTTTCGCCATTCTTTGGATGCCAGTAACTCTACAATCGGTTAAGAAGCGATCTTTTTTAGCGAAACCGAGCTGTGACGATAGAATCTCAAACATAGAGTTTGTAGCAGAACATCAAGCTCCATCGCGCCATTCGTGCGCTGCTATGTGTGACATTAATTGTGGATGTTTTGGGTTTAACTCACTGGTAAAAAAGTGTCGGATCCATCGGTCATGTGTTTTCGTGAACATGATCTCAACTGAAGATGGCTGGAGATATTACCAAATAAGCGGTAAGTACTTTAACAATTAAAAGCAAAACTTTTAACAATCTTCAGCTTGGAGATTGCAAGCTGATTTTTTTTAAAGATAGTCTGACAATCGTACTTTTTCCGGCCTAAAATTAGGTAGATAAAATGCAATTTTAGTTAAACATATATGTCCTGGCACAGATTGAAATTTTTAAACAGCATTCTATGTCAGAGAGAAGGAAATATATAAATCCGCCTGATGATAGATTTTAATTTATAAATATAACCAAAAAAAATTTCTCACTGTACTCTAAAATTGGGTTATTTCGTTAAGTAAACGGTAAACGTTCGCCTTAAATATAACAGTAAATGATTTAGATACTGTATAACTTAGATTACAATGAAAAATAAAAAAACTTTTGATTTGCACGCAATTTCACTTCATAGATATCACAGCTATTTCTGATTACTAAAACTTTTTTTCTTAAGTAATCCCACACTTAATTGTTTTTTAATCAAGAATTTATTAAAGAAGGTATTTCATTACAAAATGCAGACAAACATACTTAAATCAAAGATAATGGGGGGGGGAGGGGGGGGGGAGATGTCATTCCTCTGATCATGAGTTATAGCCAATTTAATTTGTTCTTCCTGAACCTAATTTAAATGCAATTTCAGCCTGAGTAGGATTTGTGTTCTGTATTTTTGATTAAGCAAACTTATTTCCTCATTTATTGTTTTAAAGTATGCACAAAGGTCACACCGAAAAGACGAATTTGGTGGGGAAAATGTAAGAAGTTGCATACTTTTTTTTACATTTTTGCACTAAAAATTGACAGTTTCCATAATAGTTACAAGTTGATTAAGAATAAAGACTTTTTGAATAACATGAATTTCATCAGATTAATCCAGTATGCCTAAATAGTTATTTAGATTTCCATTGACATAATTTAACATAGGGATTTAGTGATATCGAATTTGATATATTTGGCTTCAAAAGTAAAATTTTAACAAAATTTGGCTATAAAAAATTAGACAATTTATATATATAGCCATGATTTTATGCTTAACGTCTCTAACTTTCTCAAGATTTTAATTTGAACATTTCACACAGAAACTATATAATACGTTACAAACCTATCAAATTCTAAAAAAAATGAATAATGAATAAAGTATAATAAAAAGTTACATTGACAGTTCATACAATTTTTTGTTTTGTCATTTTAATTTTGTCTTAAAAACCTTCCGTATAAAAACAAAGGTATTTCGAAAAATGTTTATGTTTGTTTGGTTTTTTAATTCAAAAGAACTTTCATTATAAATGCTATTTAATTTAAGAAGTATTTTATTTAAGTATATAGATACATTGAAATGGATTGAACAGCAGGCATAATGCCTATTTATTTTCTCTCCTGTAGTCAAGGTATAATATAAGTAATAATATAATTTTATATAAGATATATATACATATATATTGCAACTGAATTTTGTATAATAGATTGATATTATAAATAGCATTGTAAGGAGGTACAGTGCAAAAAAATAAACAAAACAAAACAAATAGCTTATGATAGGAAAATGAAAATTAAAAAAAAAGAAAAAAAAATGATGGTTAATTGCTAAGGTTGAAAATAAAAAAGTATATATAGTGTAGAGAAAAAATGAGAAAGAAAAGAAAAATATGTAATAATAACAAAACAAAAATGAATGCTATTTAGTAATGAAAAAGTAATCTTTTTGAGATGATTCAATAAATATAAAATCATATTCATCAAAATATAATGATCATCTGCGCAAGGAAATCTGCACGTCAGTAGTGAGATACCTTGAGAGAACGGTTTAGGAAAAATAACATGTAATAATTCATTTTGTTGAAACTGGGGACGTTGAAATACTTTTTTTAATTTTATGATTTGTATTTTTTTCTTAAACTTTTTCATATTTTGTTTATTATTTCTTATGACATGTAAAGATATCAAATTCATTTCTATAAATTAAAACTTTAAGCGCCACCAGACTGTCATGGTGTCATGGAAACCGGAGAGCGCACTTCAGGATTGTACGTCATTGATCCTTTTGGGGGTCGACAGCAACCTGCAACTGTCTACTGTGATATGGAAACAGACGATGGGGGCTGGACGGTAAAAGTCATCCATCTATCTATCGATCGATCGATCGATCTATCTATCTATCTATGTCGACTTTTTTTTTATCATTTTCAAACCTGTAATCTCTTGCTGATACTTTATAAAGAAAAGCGATAGAATTATTGCTTTTACTGCTCATTGCAGACAAAGAAGAGTCATTATTTTAAAAAAAAATGATTACCTTTCAAAGTAAACATAATATTGATTCAGTTGTGTATTATGATATCTTTATTTTCCACAGGCCATTCAGCGCCGCTTAAGAGGTACCATGAAATTTGACAAAACTTGGACGGAATTCAAGAACGGCTTTGGCGATCCCCCAAACGCTTACTGGATTGGTCAGTAATATTACCCAATAGAATTTATTGAATTATTTTTTTCAATGGGTAAATAAAACATCAATCAATATATGACTCAGTTTGATACTAGTATGTCAAAGAGTACATACAATTATTATACGTCAGTAAAAGTGGTTATTTATGCGGAATGTTGGTGGATTAATGCTAGTTCTTCGGTAAGCCAAAACACACGCGTTCTAAACATTGAAAACATTGGTGTGTTAAAAATGCATCTGCTTTTTTGACACCCAGGCGTATTGTTAGAACATAGAAAACCACCAGCGTAAATAGCATATTTTTTCAGTATGTTTGTGGCCGTATTCAACATGCTTACTTACTTTGGTCTCACACAGTGGACGTTTGCTATCCCCGTGATCGTTCATTATTCCCCATCCTAATTAGATATACAACGCCTGTGTTAGTACGTTAGTGAGAACGCAATTGATGTTTTTTATTCACGAACTTTTCTGCAAGCGGAAGTATAAAAACTTGATACTGCGTAATACATGTATAATCGTGGGAACATTTCAAAAGTTAATAAGTTACTGCATCTCTCTTCAATCTGTAAGTAATACTTGACATGGATTTCAGATAATTGAGAATAATTAACGCCAAAGCTTTTAGATGACTTTTAATAGATGATGAATTATCTAATGATTTATTTAAACGATGCAACTATTAAAAGCAGCTTGTAGTTTTTGGGGTTTTTTGTTTTTGTTTTTTGTTTTTTTTGATAAAGTAAACTTTATGTTATATGTCGAAAATGTATACTTTGTATAAAGTAAATAAACATATTTGTCACATACCTTTCTTATTTCTGATTTCAAAAAATAAATGATCGATAATTTTTTTTAAGAGAATTAACATAATGTAAACAACGTTCAAAATAAGTCAGGAGATTAATTAATTTATTTCATGATGCCTATGTTGGAAATGAAAATATTTTGTTCTCATTCTACAAATAGGAAACGACGTCATTCATCATCTAACAAATCGACAGCCGCATTTCTTGTATGTGCTTTTCAAATTGAACAATGGAAGCATATTTCACCAGAAATACGAAAACTTTTCCATCGGTGATGAATCTACAAACTACACGCTCCACCTGGGAGGACCAAACACCGGAAATCTAGGTACGAAATTAAAATTGCTTATTCAAACTACTTATTTCGCTTTTTTGGCTAAATGTATAGTGTATATATCTTTCGGAAAGTTACATTTTTGATTCAAATTTGATGCAGAATACTTACTTTGCATCAAATTCGAATCGAAAATATAAATCTGTGTTGGCCCTAGAGACCCTTAAAAGTTCTCACAACGTTTGCCATCTCATGCATTAGTTTTCTGTTTCCATGCAATATTTATTTAAATCAATGTATATTGTTGATTTTTCTCTTTGGGTTTAATTGCCGATATTGAGAAAAAGCGAAGTTCACGTTATCCTAAATATTTTTGATAAACTGGTTCATAATCCTTGAAACTCATTTTCATTACTGTTAAATATTATTCACTTAAACCGTAAGGCTTAATTCACAATAAATAACTAATTAGATTCACTTTGAAATTTGATAGATTAGTTCTTAAAATTTTCCCATTATATCATTGTACAAAGTCCACTTTTAGAGGGAATCCATAAATCAATAATGTCAAAATTGGCCAAGACCATACAGTAATCTTATATCAGAACGGAATACTAGCTAAACATACCCAATTCATTGGGTTTTTCTTTTAGTTGCAATTCGCTCATTAAAGTTTACAGATTACAGTACTTATTTTTGATTTCAGGAGACAGTATGATCAGCAACCCCCTCCCAACCGACAATGTGAATGGAACGTCGTTCAGTACCGTGGACAGAGACAACGATCAGTTAAGTGGTCACTGCTCCACTTCTTATAAAGGAGGATGGTGGTTCAATGCCTGTTCTAACGCCTTCCTTAACGGACCCTGGCCCCCGGAATATTGGAAAGAACCATGGGTACCGACCATAACAACTGTCAGCAACATAGCGGAAGTCAGAATGATGATTAAACCGACATAGACACATAATGAAATGAAATACTGTCAACTGACTTTTGTTTTCGTGCGAACAGTTTGCGAGGCTACCGGGACCATCGTCTTCGCAAATATTTATTGCTGCCCTTTTCACAAAAAATATTACGATTAATTTTTATCGTAAGTGAAAAGTTATGTTTTTGGTTATTTAAAAAAAAATCCTATGATATTCTTACGTGTAAAATTCCATTAATTTGTTTCTGAAGTGAAAACTTAAAAATTCTAAAGAGATTCTTACAGGTAAAATTTGTCGTAAAATTCTATAGCACATGTATACAATGAATCCTCTGGCATGTAAGTATTTCAGAACTGTTACAAAATAAAATTCATCACGCGATGTGAAATACAAAAATAAACAGCTAAACAGAACGTTTAGACACACTACACCATTATTCTGCATTATATAGCAGTCATTGACAGAAAAACAAAGAAATTAATTCCCAAAAAATTTTTACAGCAATATCATTTTCTTTAAAAAATGTCCTACATCACACCAAAGACATATTGTGATTGTGGGTCATTTTTGATTCATACTAAACCACATTAATTTCATTGAATGTTAGTCATGTATAGTATCAGTTTTTATGTCTTTTTTATGAAAATTTTGCTTTACTTGTATTTTTCTACTCTTTTATGAGAACAAACAAAATGAATAGAGATCGTTGCTAGGGAAAGAAAAACTCGTAAGTGAAATTTAAGTGAAACATGTTACAAATGGGATCGTCATAAGCACTAACGATTTCTAGTAAGATATTCTTCCGTAAAAATCTTACGCAAACGCTTAAGATTTTTAAAGAGAAAAAAAGGGCTACGTGTTTTTACCGGTATGTTGCAAAATAAGTCGTTCGTTTGCATTACATTAGATAAATAATTTACGTGATTACAGTTTTAGTGATAGCCCAAAGATTTATATTGAATAGAAATCTTTAAACACAGGATGAATCTCTGCCATTTAGTCAACTGATATGTGACTGAAAGGTAACTGAAAAATGGCTGAATAGCATAGCTTCATCCTTTGAAATGTGCAGTATGTTGGGTTTTTGTGGTGTGGTATGGTGTTTTTGTTTTCTGTTTTTTTTTTCTGGGAGGGGGGTGTGTGTTTTTTTATTTATTTACTATTTTAATATAATGCCTCTTCAATTTATACTGCTGAAGTAAAAAACAATTACAGTGTTGTTCACTAAATTGTTGTGTTATTATGTCTCATAGGTTTTCTTTTCATTTTCTCTTATTTTTTAAAAATCACATATTTAGCATAAAACATTTCAAATGCGGAAATTTACTTGTAAATTAATATTTTCTTTTTTTTCGTACTAGACTGTAGTACAAAAAAGTTTCAAAATGTATGTTGAACTAAGCCTCTGCGAAGGCCCACTGCCTTCTGTTTTGTTACATATATATAACTAAATAAATGTTTGAAAAAAAAATCAACTAATGGCATCGTAAGAGGCCTTCATGGTCATGGTCATTTTTATACTGTATTGATCTGTATTGATCTCCCTTACAAAAAAGAGCTTTCATAATAATCTATCATAAAGTCCTTCGGGTTTCTTTGGATTTTATTACATACTTAGTAATAATTGTATTTTTTTGCATATGTGATACAGATGACACCGCAAAACTCATATCGGCCTCCGGGGCTGATCCATGTTACATGTACGAGCCCTGTGCTAGTATCGGCCTCCGGGGCTGATCCATGTTACATGTACGAGCCCTGTGCTAGTACGGATCCGTATCACATTTGGTGCGGAAGTCCTCTGCCTTTTTACGTTTCTGAATTTTTGATGTTAACAGACGAAAAATAAAACATTTTATACAGTCAATTTTAATTCAAGTTAATTTTAAACCACAAAAAAAAAATCCGGTTTTGAAGCTTCATGTTTGGTAAAACAATAAGATCTCATATTTCCATTAAATACATGTTAAGACTACTTTCAAATAATATTTGAAATCAATTTGGTCTACTTGATACTTTTTTAGAATTTTATTACTAAATATATAATAACATACAATAATAAATACCCTTTTCCATATCACAGCCTGTATATATCAGCCCTCGACCAATATCATACCTTAGGCCTTGGACCCTCAGGATGATATTGGAATCTCGGGCTGATACTGGCTGTGATATGAAAAAAGGTATTTATTATTCTCTATTTATCATCACGCCCCGACCGAAATTATCACCTCATAATAATCAAATGATGGTAATTCTTCATTATTGTTATTCTTCTTCTAGACGGTTTTTAAACCTTAATAACGTTTTTGTTTGTCATCCGATTTCATTCAGATTTGCAAGGTATATTGGAAATTATAAACAAAAGGATGAAAAATCGTAACTTCTTGGTTCGAGTTATTCTCCTTTCTTAAAATTTTTAAAGGCATTCGTTTCCGGACAAAGGCTCCGAAATGGTCCGTAACTGATAATTAAAAGATAGAAATTTTCAAAATTGACACTTTGAATGTTGTCTTCTGATTTTTGTATTTTAGATTTTTTTAATTATACCGCTTGAATTATATAATCGAAATCTATGTTTTAAAAATTGCTTTTTTTACTTTAGCTTAAAATATTTTCTAAATGCATGTAGAACAAAAGTTGTGCATAAATCAAAGGGCTATCATGAGACCAAAAGAAAAGGGACTTGCCCCTTAAATAAGGGATCTAGGCGCCCGTTATGTCTTTGCTGTATAACCAGAAAAAACGATACATGCTACGATATTGATATCACTGGATAAGTTATTCTTCGTTATCTTATCAATCTAATTGAAATATAGTATTGCTTGAATATTGCGTAATATGAGAGTTGACAGCTTCACATGAAGACATTGGCAGAACATACACGCTTTCATTTTGCTTATGGTGAATAGCTCCCTATTGTAACCAGATGGCCATATATCTATGAAATATATTTTGTGATTGTATTCTGCTTAACGTTATTTAGCTTGTTGTGCACTCGATACAAGATAAGTGTATGGTGTAAAATGTTAAAAGTCATTGACCGAAAAGAACAACTGCGTAGTTAGAATTCGTGGAGTCATTGGAGTCATTGGAATGATCAAAAAGAATAAAACTCTCGATAATGATTGGACTTTGGAAAGCGGTCAACGGATGCATGACCCTTAATTGTAATTAACCTTTAACAATGGACTTTGTTTATAAGTCATTTATAAACTGTGACCCGAAAGGATGTATTAACAATTGCTTATTCTATATACTGAATTTTATGCTTATGATTTGATTAAGAAATTGTAGATTGATGTTATACCATTATACTATTAGTGTGCTTAATAAATATCATAAACATGAACTGACTTATGATTTCAAAAGTCTAAAGAATAACAACATAAGGATCACACTGTGCGTAATAGTGTTTTAAATCGCAGTTAATATTTTTCTTGTCTAAATAAATCCCCAACTTTAAATATAAAATTACAGACATGCCTTTATCTGTTTTACGAGAGGTCTAACTCTTAACTACTCTGTAGTCTGGAGGTTACATTTATTTAATACATAAAAAATAGGCATCAACTAATTTTTCAAGAGTTTAAATTGATTTTCTTAAACCCTGATTTTTCAGAAGTTAAGGTAGTGAGAAAATGACCTCCTATCAATTCAGGTCAGACCCTTTCTTCGCTAACCAAGGGTGACGATCCACTCTGCTACTCTTTTCGCCCTTGGCAAATCGCTTTGAAGGTGATACGATCTGTTCTTTGATTGGACGCAGCTATGCATAGCTGATCCAAACGCAACGCTTGTATCACCACCTCGTAAACAAATATGGCTACGCCCATGGACGTATGTCATGTTTGTAATGACTGTCTGCCTATCAAACACAGACACGTGATTTTTGGGTGAAATCTTTGGCGTTTTTCAACAGTTGACACAAGTTTTAGATTATAGAGCCTGTCCAAACGATGGACTTTCGAAATACGTATGTGAGTTTTGCTTTACGAAGCTTAATAAACTGTGCAGTATCGATACTGATTAGATTCACAAAATGGACTCTCTCAGGAGGGGGAAAAGAGTGAAGTATTAGGGATTTTAAGGGAGAAACATTCTAAAACGTTAGAAATGATCAAAGTAAGAGCCCCAAGGTCCAAAGATAAACGGACATTAGTGCATTCACCAACTCCAAGGAAAAGTAAAAGAACGTTAATGTCCACCCCCAGAAAAACGACCTCAGAGAAAGTCATGGCAAAATCAGTTTACAAAAGGCAAATCAGATGGAGATACCATGTGTAGAAACATTTAAATCAACTCCAAAAAATCAGAAAGCCATGTCTATTACCATTTAGTCGTTCATACATTGTGAACTCAAGGTATTTTGGCATTTTATATTATTACTATTATTATTTTCTCAATACCAGAACACACTTTCATTTTATGATATGATGAGCTGACAATATGTTGATAACTTGAACAAGTGAATATGATATGTATTCAAAATTTATAAACTGTTGATTTTAGGTGCTGTACAGAACTACCAAGAGTAAAAAAGTGAAAGTAGAATTATTCCATTAGGTCATTGCCAGAAAATTGTCAAAACATTAACAAACAACAGTTCATGTGACAGAATTGAAAGAATCATCTACAAAACACAACTAAAGGCAGCATTGAACAAAGCCGTTTTCTCTGAAGTGGAGAAGGGTTGTGCTGCCATGTGTTCCAAAAAGTTGCCTTCAGTAATAAGAGATTTCAGTGGCGAAAATGTGGCAACTTTCTACTTGGACAAATTAAACACTGAAATACAAAGGAAGCTCCATGGTTGCATGGAGTTATGCAAAACTCTGTGAAAGGATCCATTTTGGGAACTGTTGTCACTGCAGCAGTGGCCCTGGAATTTCACAACAACCAGTTGTCAGCATTACACCATATAGTAGCTCAGATTTTAGATAAAGGGGGAGCAACATATGAGATCGTTATATAAGAAAATTTTAGGATAACACAAATCTTTATAATCAAGGAGTTAAATTGTGTCATTGATTTTATTTTATTTTACAATTTACACATTTAACTAAATAACGGAATTTGTGAAACATGGAAAGGGGGGGGGGGGCACTTGTTCAAATAGCAAATTTCCTAAACCCCTAGTCTTTTAAGGTTAAAATTGTTTTTCTTTCAAATTTGTATATTGTATTTACATCATTTTCAAAGTTAAGGTGGCTCACTACACCGTGAAATATTTTCTCAAATCAGCAGAAAACCACTGGATTATTATAGATATCATAATAGGTAAGAAGTAAGTCTAAAAGGCAAGAAAAATTACACCGCGCGGATTCGAAATCATGATCTGCGGTTCAGAAGCCCAATACTTTAACCTTTAACCACTGAGCTACGATCATAAGCAACCCAATAGACTGATATATACATTTTAACAACATTTAAATCGCCACCTTGTGAGACGTAGTGTCTTAAATATTATAAGTCTAGGTGTAGTGGGGTATCTTTAGCATTTATGGATGATTTATTTAATCAATTATAAGCATGGCGTTTGTTGCATGTGTTTGCACTAATTTGTAATTTTAAAAAACAATACTTGCAGTTATATGAAATTTAAGGCCTCAGCAGTACAAAATTTAAAAAAATGTATTTTTCATGTAATTTTCAGACTTGCCAACATTATCAACAGAAGCTGCTGCGATGGACACACAGAAACGACAGATTGAGGCAATGTTTGACAACCGGAAACAGCGCTATGTGTGTGAAGTTTGTGACAGGCAATACAAGACTGAAAATGGCCTTCAACGGCATCTGAAAGACCAGCATCAGTGGAACATTACAGAAAACTCAGGGGTGAATATACCTCAAGAAGACTATGATCATATTCCTGTGTACTCTGCCTTATTTATGAAGTGTGTCCTGCTTTTAAGGGATACAAACCAGATGGGGGATGGCAATCGAATTTTGCTAAACTCCACATTGCAGATGTTACTGTCACGTGGGGGGAACCATAGCAAGTACCAGTTGTAGTTGTTCAGGTCTATGACTTACTGCTATGCTTTGCTAACACCAAAAATGGCTTACGAATACTTATGGAACTGTACAGCTAACATACAAGGAAATACAGGTCACAATATACCAAATGACAACCTAGTTGAACTGTTAGTTCAGGCAGTCAAGAAAAAGATCCATGCTCAAGGATCTAATGGAACTTACAAAAGTGCTAGAAACGCAGCATTGTCCGTGCAAATTCAAGAGGAAATACTGATCAATATGCAGAAAAAAATAAAAAAAAGAAGACTGGACACAAAAGACCCCCACCATCAAAACTAAATGACATTGTTGCTATGGTGAATGATCTTATATCAGCAACATTTTTGAGAGAACTCTTGGCAGAGAATTTTTCAAATTTTCCTGGATTTAAAGATGTATATTCGCGTGTGAAAGTGGCTGAGCTACATAAATGGCTTTCCGAAAACAAGGAGCGACTATCCTATGAATGTATTTAAACTTAAAAGTTTATAGAAAGTGAAACAGTTGATGGATTAAATGAATTACAGACCTTTCCAATTTTATTATAGTTCAAAAATTTGAATTTATGTACCGTAAGAGTGTTGCATTTATTTGTCATATTTATGTGTCTCAATTATTGTAACAGTGTTCTTATATTATCTTCTTAAAAAATTGGATTATGATGTTTTATTTTTTATAAGACTTTTTATAAAGAGAAATGAATATGTGTCCCTATTGTAATTGTGAATGATATTTTAAAATATGTAATACATGTACATGTATTTCACTTATATTTTAGACAAAATTATCCATGAATTTTTTTTTCAATTCACATTCAGCCCAACATTTGTAAAATGCCATTTTTTTTTTCAAAAAGATTAATAAATACATCAGCAAGTCTATTTTATTTCATATAAATTTGATATCTTTACATGAATTGAACAGTGTCATGTTTTACTAAGATAAGAAAAGAATAAACATAATCTGCTCGGATGTATCATTGTTAATCAACCATGCAATAAACAAAAGCTGCATGTATCACTTGTTATAATAATACCTAAACCACAGGAGATGTATGTACATCAAACATTGAAATGGTTGACTAATCTCTTGATCTCAAAATTATTATAATTTGACAATAATTGATTGGCATATCGAGCTGTTGTGGGGCACATTTATATACAATATTTTATTATTCAGAGTCGGTGTCTATCTGATAAAATTCTATGCCTCCAAATACTTCATTGACAATATTACTTACAATTACAGCTGATACATATGACCATATTTGACAACACTTCATGACATCATCTGGATTAAATATTAGACGACAGATTTCAACAACACTATCAATAACTTTATCTGTTAAACCATAAATTAACTCAAATTGCAAAGCACTGTCAAATTCAACCGACATTTGATATTTCAAAGCTAATAACTTTTGTTTGAGAAATTTGCTTCTTCAGACACCTCTCGACTCATTTCTTCCTCTGCTTCTTCTTCCTGTTCTGTCTCTTGGTTAACTTTGTGGGTGTTGGGACAAGTGTCATCACCACAACTATACTTCTTCTCACAAACATCACAGCAATTATGAATGGGAATGATATTAGCTTTTTCCATCGCATATGCTTTGCACAAATTGTTTTGCATGCATTCATTGCTGTCTTTTGCCAATTTTACGAGTTCACATTTAACCTTCTTTAAGTGTCCCTTGTGGTTTTTTAATAGTATGGGTTCATTTGACAGCATTCCAACTCTACCACATCGCCCCATTTGTTGCACAATAGTGTCAATTTTCTGGGCGATCCATAATGAACAATATTATTCAGACCAAAAAAATTAACGCCCATCCCAGCAGAATTATTGCAGATAAGAATTCGAATTTTCCCATCAACAGCCATGTCAGCTCTGAATTTTTTCTTTCAACTTTTTATTAGTTTTATTATGATACATGTTAATCAATTCACAAATATATCATGACACGACATCTTTTCTTTTAGTGCTGTCAAGTCAGAAATTAACCGTGAAAACATATTTCTCGAATTGGGCATTATTAGGAATACATTTAGATGATATTTTTATATTCAATCTGTCAGGAGATTTAACAACAATTTCTACATTGGAAGAAAAGCTTAATCGATTCAATATTATTCTTCTGTTGTTTGGCCCTGCTGTTACTGTAAGTGCCGCCATTTGAGCGCTGGAACACAGTGAACGAAGTTCTCCGATTAAAAAAAACCATTCTCAAAATGGTTCTGTTTTCTTGTCTTGAGATTCTCCCTTACAACATTATATAACTATATGTTTGTAAACTTTTTTTTAGCGGGCAACTTCAATTCTAAACCAAATTATCTATTATATACAGCATAGATCAATAGTTATAATTTCTTACAATTTCAGCTATCTTGTTAACTGTTTGTCTAACTTTAAAAAAATTAAGTCACTTACCATTGTATGACTGTGTGTGCTTCATCAACTACAATTGCTCTTAGCTTTCGCTGGTAGACATCAGATTTAAGGATATCTCGCCATTTCATATCACCAACCAGCTGTTCGAGACTTGCATAAATAAAGTCATTTTCCCCATTTATTATGTCATTAGTTTCAGCCGAGTCTTTTCCTCTGTAGGTGGCCTTGAAACCTTAAGCAGTCTATTTTTTACATAATAGAAATTAGCGGCGTTATTATAACGATACACGCTCCTGTAAAAAGTATTGGAACGCACTTGTAGGTCATAGATTTTCCACTGCCTGTTTTCGTTCCGACGAAAACATCTTTTCTATCACTGACAGAATAAATAGCTTTCTTTTTATTATGTCTGAAAGCAGGAATACTAAATCTTTTGCAAAAATTCTCCTTCAATATTATTTTCTATGGGCGAAGCCATCTTTGATTATTGCTCCTCATGTTACGTAAACTTTGATTGGCTGAAGTTGACGGAAGCTAAATTCGATTTCCATTAGAGGGCGCTCATCGATACTAACAAAAGTCGACTCGATCTGTCAAGACTGAAAAGAGTAGCAGAGTTCATCCTCACCCTTGGCTCGCGCAGATGGTCAGACCCTGACAAGTGTAAGAAGAAGGGGGATGGTTTTACTAAGACTGATTGACAATCCTTTGTTGACTTGAAGCTGTAACGGAAGACCTCCTCGTTGTTTGCAACGAGCTTGACTCTAGTTTTAGAACTATTCTTCGATTTTCTCCAATGTAATATTTTTTTTTTGTAAACACAAGTCAGTCATAGATATTTTTAATGGGGCGTGTTTCTGTCGTCACCCAAAATCTATGCAAGTTTTTCGGGATTTTGTTTCATGTCACACTACCTGGTATCATTCAGCACTAGGCTAACCAGGTGCACTGTTTAGTCGTGTCAACCAATCTGTATTTTCCATTAAATATTTCTTTAGTTTTTAGAACCCCAGGACAAAAGGTTTGATAAATGAGTAAAACAATAAATTAATGAATTGTGCATTTCATTCTTTTTTTCTTTTTTGAGCAGGTTTTTTTAATGAAAAAAAATCGTAACTTAAAACTTCATTGGCAATATGAAAGTTTTTGAAAACAAGTATAATGAGTAAAGTTATAATAATACAGTATAAAACTTGACTGTTTAAACGAGGTTTTATATTTCGATAAACATTATCAACTTTTTCTTAATAAAATGTTAAGTTTTATCGAAAATACATCATAACTTTATATTTGAATCAGCGGCAATAAAAACATACAATTGCAAATTAGAATAAAAATCTGAGTTAGTTTACTTGGCAAAATTTATTGTTTGCTTTAATGAAATACATATTAGTAGGTTAAGCACTGTATTCTTTTGACTAATTGTTGTCTGATAGTGTTACAAATGTAATACTTAACCCTATACATGTATCTGTTGGTTTAAAGCAAAATGACCTGTATTATTATGAATTTTATTTTGCTGCAAAAATCTGCTAGTATACTTAGTCTGCATATAACCTAAACTTTTATGATAAATAAGATTTAAAAAATCACTATTTTTTGTCAGAGGAAAGATTTATCTTCTACGGAATATATAGCAGTTTAATTTTTGTACAGGACGACAATAATTCAACTTCAATTAAGGCTTCTTAACGGCTCTCCCCAAAAAATTAAAGCTAACAAAATCTTAAAAATCATGATATTTTTGTCATTTTAGTAGAAACTAACACTTTCGTAAAAAACAGATTCAGCATGAAATTTGCAGCTCATAATGCTTTAAACAGACACGCACGAAAACACTAGTTTAAAATGGGAAAAATATTCCAAAAAAGATTTTATCCTTCAAATGGTAATTTTTCATTTTCCTGAATGTAATGAAGATCATATAGTCCAAGTTTCTTCAACTTAAACGTTTGTGGATTGCTTACATATAGACTATAAACACCAAGTCTTTGAAGCAGTTAAGAAGCAGGAAAAAACATGCTAAAATTGCACGTTTGATTTTTGCTTCTATCAATTAAACACCTAGAATGCGTCTACGAGGAACAATAACTTAATGAAAAGGGACCTACAAAATCTATATACGTGTACGATTAATCAAAGATCCGTGTTTTGCAATTATTTAGAATAAAATGGTAAGAGTTAATTAGCTGAGCGTTAGATACTGTTTTGATACACTATTCTGAAGTATCAAAGGATTAAAGGATGTTGGTTGGTCGACAAGTTAACCGTCAGATCTACATGACTGTACTTGAGAATTTAGATATGATTTATTCAGCCAAAAACTATTGTCATTTCTGAAGTTATTTATTCTAACAAATAAATTATAGAACATAACTGGTCGCAGACTTATATCCGAAATCTTGACAAGTAAAAAAAAGCAGAAAAGAGCGGAAAGGGTGTTCTTCAGCATAACCTGTTTTGTTGGATCATATTTTATTGCATAAACATATAGGCCTACAAAAGGTTTGAACACAAGTTCTTAAAACTTACGAGGTTCTTACCAAGTATAACAATTTACAACTATTTAGTAGTTAAGAATGGAAAGTACATAGAAATGGATATTACTAAAGTACATTGAAGTTTAATAATTGAACAAATGTACATGTATTTAAAAAACCGTTTTGTAGTACTTTTAAGTAGTGTACATTTGTGCACGTATTATACTGTTAATTTTATTCATACCATTGTGCCATTTTCAACAGGCTGCAGTTAGGTACGAATTTTGGTAGGTGGTCATTTATTTTTAAAGCTCAAAAGCTAACTATAGTAGAACTCGTTTAGTACGAACAAAGCTATAGCAAATTTTCGGATATAGCAAAGATTTTTGAGTCCCCAGTAAAATTCTTAACGAATCTTTGCAAAATTTTACGGTTACAACGAATTCAAATAGAACGAATTTACGGATATAGGGAGTCCCGTAGAGGTGATTAAAAAATGACGATATTTAATATTTTTATAACAAATTTCTTTACAGTTTAAAAAGTTTATACTACCATTCAACCTAATAGTTTGAATAAATCCATTTTCACATAAATTCTTAAATTAACAATCCGATTACATGTATTAAAGATATGAAAAGAAAGTGTTTTCATTCTCAGCCTTAATTAGCAAAACCTGAAGAAAAAAAAACATGTATATAGTGAATTACACGGATATAACGATTTACGGATATAACAAAGTAAATCCATTGGTCCCTAGGACTTCGTTATAACGTTTGAATATAGTCATCACTGCTTTTTGCCGGTGAAAAATAACACATTTCTCACTTCATATTTTGTATCGCGAAATTCTGTCAATTCCTTGCTTTCCTGCATCCGGCCCCGAATGATCTCATAAACACAAAAAAGACTAGTAAAAGCTTAGAGCTTTAAAATTGTGTTTTAATCAATACTAATTATGGTTATCTCATCTGTAAGCAATTGATACCACTCAGAGAATTACATGTATTTTCAGTTATACACACAGAGGAAAATTGTTTTATATTTTTTCAACTGTAAAGGCACGTTAATCTTATTTGAATGATAGTGAATGTACCGAATTTATCTTATTCAAACAGTGGATACACATAACACGCTTATAGATATATCTATGGAATTTACCGTTGTTTCACATGGAACGTTTCAAAGACAACCACCAGAACAGGAGCTGAGACTTCTACCCTTGTGTAGTAATATCAATTTTATCTTGGTGGCGTCACCATCTCACACGGGATAAGTAATTACTGATTTTGCGATATTATCTATTGCCAGGTATTGTACATTTGCCGAACACAGACAGAATTAAGGGCATCAGTTAAATATTGTATTTTAGACACTCATAGCCTGTCATTTAATTTCATCATAGAACCATTTAAACAAGACCTTGGACTTTCAGTAGGATATAACGATCTATTTCTTGCGTCAAAACAAGTTAAAATGATGCTGGTTTCAAGCAAAATGTACACCGATTGCGGCAGTTTTCGCTCAAAAGCCAGACAAATCCTGTTGATTTCAAAGAGCCATGGCTGCGTGGCATACAATGGAAGAGAAAGGCCAGCATGCTGAAAGGTGAACAAATTAACTATCAAAATTACTTTTTAAAAAGATACGATTTTTTGCCATAAACTTCTTTTAGTAAATACAAATGCCTATATAACATTCTAAATTTAAGGTTTGAATATTTGTTACATATAAATACAAAGCTTTCCTTCTAAAAGATATCAAAAATAGTCTTTAAAAGGCCAAAACCATCTCACGTTCTTATATCAGATCGACTGCTTTGTCTTAAAATACAGAAAGCATGACGGCGGTATCAACAGGTTGCCAATCCCTGGGGATCATGCGCGGCGCAAGGATTTTTTTTTCCTGAAGGTGAGGTGATTTTGTTTGGCAGAGGGGTCCAAGGCTTACCTGTATTTTCGACAACTTTACTATGTGGTTAACAAGTTTGAATTAACAAGTCTGAGTTTTTCAGAAAATGTATCGGGACTCCCCGTCCGAACAACCCCCCCCCTCCCTCTTAGATCTGCGCATGTGCATTATTTTCTTTTCTTTATTTTTTTGGGGGGAGGGGGGAGACGGTCAGTAGTTTTGTAGAGGATTACCTATATAAAATAGAATTGACGTAAATTTTGAACATATTGATCAAATGTGGAACAAACTAGAGACGAGCTCGTTGCAAGCAACGATTAGGTCTTCCGTCGTAGCTGCGTCATACTTGTGACGTAATATAAAAATTGATACCTGACCATGGTGCAATATTAGATGTATAAACACTGTGTAAAAGAAACAAAGTACATGTATATAAGCAAATACAGATCTTTAAAAGTTGTCTGAAGTTTGATTCGCCGCATGTTGTTTTTATGCATGTGCATTTTTTTTTGAGAAACTTATCGAATCATCATAATTGACTCAATATACACAGAATATGGACGACGATTATAATCACACAGTGGGTATGCCCGGTATGAACGTAAAAAGACCAAACATTTTACTCGCATTTTTTATCGAAAGCAAGGGCCAATGAATCTTTTAGAATGTATGCGGAGATCCTGGAAATTTTACAGGGGGTTCTGAAGAATAATTTTGTTTTTTGAGGGGGCGGAGGGGGCATGCGCAGATAAGAAAAATTTTCCTGGGGTGGGGGTTGAGTGTCTGACGGTTATTTGAGTTTGCCTGGGGATGTCCGAGGCATATTTTTGTAATTTTATATTGTACATGTAATGGAAAGAAATTTTGCGGGGGTTGGGGTGGGGTCTGGAACCCTCACCCTACTCTTCTTGATTCGCGCATGGGGAAGGCCGATGCCGGTAATTTGACGGTAATTTTAACCATTTTTATTTAATTAATCATTTTCAAAATTATCGGAATTCCAATATTACCTTTAAACGCAGTTAAAACTTAAAATACGAAATATTTAGTCTTGGTGAGTATTCGGCCAACATGCGTCCGCGTACGAAAGAAATGGCAATATTCAAGAAATTTGGATGGACGATCTGGGTCCTAGGTCGTCCATCCGATTCTTTTTCAGACTAAGAGCTACAGAACTGCACTTAGAGAATATCAAACTGATTATGTTTATTTATTTTGTCTCAAAAAATCAGTTTTTTAAATAAAGTTTTATCTTAAAAAAAAAGAAATCGGGCACAATTTTCAATGTTAGCATTTTACAATTTAAAGGTCTAATCAAATTTTGAATGAAGTTTCAAGATACTACTCTTCGTTGTTTTATACGAAATATTGCGTGGAAAAAAGATTTACATCGCATATATATTATAGAACTAATTTCTTCTCTTTTTTATTTACATCAAAATAAATCCAAGAAAAAATCTAAATATTTTTTTTTTCCTTTATATGTGTTAATGAAAACGTTGATCAGCAAGGGCCGGTTCTATGTCGTGCAAGCACCTACTTAATAGATTGTTACACGGATCTACCACGATGACAAATATCGAAAAGGCAATATTGTGGGTGAAGGATGAAAGTGTAGTTTGTTTTTTAGGTTTATTTTTGATAATTTATTTATCTGGATCAATTTGGTCTGTTGGTTTGTTTTGTTTATTGAAAAGGGGAATAAAGAAAATGAGTAATTTCCGATATGAAGTCAAGCATATATTTTCATATTATCATTGACTTAAAACATGTTGGAAAAAAGAAATATTGCATCAAGCAGTTAGTTATTATGCGCAGATTATGCATTCCTCTATGGTTTTCACAATTGCATGTATCAGTTACTACACGTATTTGCTTACGGAGAAATAAATCTCCAAAGAGATGATATAGTTATCAGTTAAGTTCCAGATTGTCTTCTGCACATGCAAGCACGTGTGTAATCCTGATTTAAAAATAGGTATAATGTCCGGGGAGGGGGGGGGGTCATCGCAACAAAACTGTGTATAAGCGTACTAGAGTGTACATTGTTAATTAATAATTGATGTTGAATTGTTATTAACAAACACAATCATAAATTTATAATAACAAACACTAAAATGCCAGGGAGTTCTGCTGGACGCGATTTCATTTGTCTTCAATTAATATGGTGTAGGGATGCCTGCCTACTTAATACATATGCTCACGCGTCAACAGATTAAAAATGACTGTATTTTGGATTTATAAATCGCTCTAAAACATTCGATCTGATATATCGTTGTTAACAATTCAAAACTTTGAACGATTAAATTTGTTTTTATACCTAGTACCCCGACCCTCACGGAAAAATCCATTCAGATCAATGGAAATTTCATTTACAAGACTCCGCGCCAGAATCAGGATGTCTCATTCATTAATTTTTTCGAAGTTATAGTGGACGAGTCCAAAATAGGAATTTTGAGACACATCATGCAATGTGAACATATGCCATGAATGCAGTTTACTTTGCGTCTATTTTCTTATTTTGAGAGTCCTTTTTATCATGTTTATCATGGCTTGAAAATGACGGAAGGCCCTTGAATGTTGTTATCTTTATGCAGGCACGTAGCATCCTTTTTGAAAGTGTGGGGGGGGGGGGGGGGGGGGGGGGCAGACTCATCCAAAAAATCTTGACAAGCAAAAAAAAAAAAAACCTCCCAATTTCAATCCTAATTTCCTTATTTTTATATAAATTTTGTACATCCTTGATAATTCAATTTTTTATAAGCAAATTTTAAAAAAATTAGTTGCTGTGAGAAAAAGTGGGGGGGAGGGGGGGGACCCACAAGCTTGAATTAATAATTGCCTGAGGATGCATCTTTAATGTGTCAACATTTATATTCATAATTGATGAAAACGTTATATGGGATGTAATAAGCACAATGAGCAAGAGTGTTCAATTAAAAGGGCATTTCACATTGCACGTGTGTAATCCTGATTTAAAAATAGATTGCCATATTTGAAAGGTCAAAAAAAAAGAGGGAGGTGTCATCGCAAGATGATACACATTGTCTAAGTAGTACAATGTAAGTAATAGTTGGTGTTGGATTATCATCATTAACAAAGAATCATCAGTTTGGATTAATTAAAACAAATATAAATTCATATAATTGGAATATTTACTGGAGGGGCTACGTACAAGTAATTCGCCGAAGTGGGGTACGTGTGACCCGATTTTCGATCAATTGGGCGATTTCATTCATCTGGAAAAGGGTTTCACTCGCGTGTACAAATGTAAATGTACATCTAACAATTGCTAGTCAATTAAGTGTGTATGTTAATTCGATAGATTTCTTCTAAAACATTCAATCCAAAGTATAATATATGTAGTTATTAGTTGACACCCTCCCAGTGGATCTATGCCGATGGATCTATCTGAGATCTCAGCTGTTGCGTGAATGGTAAAGAAAGACTTCGCGCCATAATACGTCTCATTCATAATTTTGGCTCGCCGATTAGTGGGCGAGTCCAAGTTAGGCCAGAGCACATGATGTGTAGATGGTCTTACCCACTCTATTTTCTTAACTGGTCATATAATAAATAGAGATATCATGGATCTTTCACTTTTGTCGGAGCATGTAATAAATGGAACCAAAAAATAAAGTAATTCTAATTGAATTAAATTGAAGTTAAAATGTAAATACCCCCTCCCACCTACGGATTAGGATTTTCAAAATTCCCCATTTTTTAAATTCCTTGTCAAGATTTTTTTTTGATGAAGCTGCCCACCTAAACCCCCCCCCCCCCCCACACACACACACTTTCAAATAACGATGCTACATGTACGTGTTTGAATATCCTTTCCTATATGGTTAGAAATAACAAAATGTCTTTGATTTTGCATCTAATATATAACAAATTCAATTTTCAATTTGGCTGTTTGAGATTATTCGATACATGTACATTCCTAAAATGATTTAAAATAATGAAATGATTTAATTTCCAGTGATATACAGGTACATGCACTCGATCGAAGAAAAAGATTGAAATTGCTTCTAAACTCTGCACGTTCAGTTTAATAATTTATGATCCGCAGCGAAAATTTAATTTCATTTCTTATAAGATAGTCTAATTGATACATGCATGCTTCCATTGAATAAATTTGGGTAGTCAGGCAAGCTTTTTGGAAAGCTATTGCTATGAAAAATTTCGGATGGTACTCAATTTTTCCAGAAGGAGAGCTACATATATGCAGCTAAGGTAACTAATAATGCTTCCGATGAAATACTTTGTTTAGTAATGCAAGGTTTTAAGAGAGCAATACTTATTTGTTTAAAAAATAACACCCTAATACTTCGCATTTCATTCGCTGTTTGTAGAACAAGCAGAACCAGTATCAGTTCGATCCCTATCGTATGTACATTGTTCGAATTTAATAGCCCTTGCATTGGATTGCTTTGCATGTACAAAATATCTTTTAAAAATTCAACACTGAAAGTGTTTATCTATATGGCTATTAATCTATATGTACATGTACACATAGCGTACACATGTGATTCAAAATACCCCAAACGGAAAAATTAACTTATTGAGTCTACATTTTATAGAATTTGCAAAAAATACATTGCGGGTCTGAAGGTTTGTTAATGTGTCAATCTATCAATATACAGTTTGTTAATTATTTTCGATTGCTAAGGCTACATCGTTTTTGATGAACATTGAACAACATTTTTTCCATGCCATTATTTCCACGGAAGATAGCGAGTACAATTATAAAGCACAATTTATTTAATTATCTCTTTAATATTGTGTACTAGTATGTAATAAATTATTTATAAATTGCTGCCGAAGGTTGTTTGGTATTTTCGTTTGTAGATGCATTGCAAGTAAAAAACGTGAAACGCGGGGCAAGTCATAATTAATACATGTATCCCTAATAACCGTTACTTAAAAATAGCGGCTTTGGATTCAAATATTATCGTATACGAATATTAAGTTCACTTTTTAAAATCATCTCCACGATGATAATATTATATCCATCGGAAATCAGTATTTTGTTTTGCTTTAAAAGAAATGTTCTATCGGGAGCAATCCCGCGTTCGTTTAAATTGCCAGCGTACATTTGTCATGTCAGTAATACACATTGTGCTTTATATGACGGCCGTGTATACGTACTGTAGAAAAGTTGAGTTTAATTACCATGCATTCGAACCATTTAATTAACACATCTCCCAGTACTGAAACAATTCAAAATGTCTCAGTTACAGTAACACAGTGGGGCGTTAAACATGTGTACGTCCAACTCTACAAGCATATGCACTGTCGTCAAGGCGACGGCCTGAATACAGCTAGCGACTCTTCTATCGATCGGTTACCTGAGTCTCGTAATGCATCTAAATATAGAAAGGGGCACAGTTATGAAACAAACAACAAAAATAAGGTCAAAGACGTTCATCTTTATGAAATGAATATGTACATATGAATAAAAACATTTGGGAATTTTATGTAGAATTATTTTTGCGCGCTGCATGTATCAGTTAGTGCATTACAAAAAGCCCTTTCATAACCTCCTAAACGTGCGCACCCCCACAAAAATGGACCGAACTGACAACAATTGTTTCTGCAAATACTGGCTATAAATTACGAAAACATTAAATTGAATACCACGGAAGGATTCAAAATTAATTTCTTTACAACTTTGCTTCAATAATGCATTAGAAATTTTTATTCCTTTACAAGTTATTGACAAGAAACTTTTGACGCATCTAACTCCTTAATTATAGGGGCCAGCCCCTTTTTCTGTATACCGAATGAAAGGTCTTGGTAAGACCAAGATCTTTTAAAATACATGTTATAACAAATTTTTATCAGGTAGGAAACTAACACGGAAAATACGCGAATTTTTTTGAATTTTTTTCTTGCCTTTGTTTCAACATCTATACCACCCCTTTTATTTGCATTTAAATAATAAATAAAATATATCTCGCACAAATTCAATGTATTAGCTTCCAAACCAGCCCATCTTTGAGACTCTGCCAGCCATCGTTATAGCTAAACCCCCCTGGACAAAAGAAGTCGTTAAATTTTACTAAAAGGGGAATAACTCAAAACCGAATGGGGATTTTCCTCAACTAAAATATGCAACGACAACATCACGCGGCATGTTATCAGTCCTGAGAATTTCAAAACAATCGGTGAACAAACGAGCGAGATATTAAGGATCAAAGTTGGCGTCTAGAAGAAAAAAAAATAATAAGAAATTTGAAATTTTTTCAGAATAATAGTAAGGTCTTCCGTTGGAAACGGAAGACCTTAATAAAGGACGGGAATGTCATTGAGGAAGTCACCTGAACATGTTCATGTACTCGTCCTAACATTAGTATCGTAAAAATAATCAATGAAATTTAAAATTTTGAATTAAAAAACCGTGATCGTGCGCTGACTTACGCTAGGCGGGCTCTCCATTCATAAATCGCATGCACTCTATCCATTGAGAGACAGGGTGTAAACCTTGATAAAATATCTCGATTTCAATGTTAAACAAACATTTAGATAGAGATCTCATACTGCTAAGAGATTAAAACCTCCCTATCCCTTACACAGAATTTTCTTGTAATTTATGTAATTTAATCCTTTTTTTCGCTGGGTTTTTCCTTTTTACGACTTTTGGAGATCCCAGGTAAACCTTGGTGTCTTGGCATTGAGCATTAAATGATAAAAAAAGAAAGTTTTTTAAAGGTATTATGAAGAAATTGGAACAGGTTCTATTTTTATTTGCGATTGAGGAACATGCTGGTAAAAAAATGGACCAAAAAAAGGAAGGATTCATACGTGTTTTTACTCTCTCTCTCTCTCTCTCTCTCTCTCTCTCTCTCTCTCTCTCTCTCTCTCTCTCTCTCTCTCTCTCCAAAAATGTATAATATATGATATTTATCTTAACGTGTTTTTTTAAATTTGCACATACTATTTTAATCATTAAAAAAACATCTTGTAGAATATTATGGCAGACTTATGCTCTCTCTCTCTCTCTCTCTCTCTCTCTCTCTCTCTCTCTCTCTCTCCAGACAGTTTTTTTAATCAACCTCCTTTTGTTGTGCTCTGAATGGAAAATGAAAATCAATAATCATTCCCACGGTATGTGACTCCCAGTGACGTAAGACATTTAAATTCTATACCCGTACATTTTTATCTCAAACAAAAATTGCCCTCCTTTCATCTCGATCTCGACACCGTGAGGAGCAGACGAATATTTATTTACTATTCAATATTTCTTTATTTTGGGGGCCGCATAAGGCGTTTTGTCAATATTAGTACATGATTTGTTGTTTATTGAAAAGTGAATAGTTTGTTTGATTGTTTGTTTTTTTGTTTTTTTCTTTTTTTTCTTTTTTTTGGGGGGGGGGGGTTGTTAGCGGATAATCTAAGCCCATTTTGCATATCCTTTTGTAATTTAAAAAGTTCTGATTAAAAAACACCTATAGATAAACGTTAAGTTTCAGCTTCTCTTCTGCGCATGCAAGCACGTGTGTAATCTTGATTAAAAAATAGGTATCATGGCCCGGTGGGGAGGGGGGGGGGGTTATCACAACAAGATTGTGAACTAGCGTACTAGAGTGTACATTGTTAATTAATAGTTGATGTTGAATCATTATTAACAAACAAAGTCATGAATTTATAATAACATGCAGTCTGGAAAGTTAACTAGAATAACTAAAATGCCAGGGAGTTTTGTTTTCTCTATATGCTGGACTGATGATTTCATTTATCTTAAATTAATAGGGTATAAAGATGCCCGCCTACTAAATACACATGCTCACGCGTCAACCGATTAATAATGACTGTGTTTTGGATTTATAAATCGTTCTAAAACTTTCGATCTGATATATCGTTGTTAACAATTCTAAACTTCGAACGATTAAATTGGTTCAAAACCTACCCCGACCCTCACGGAAGAATCTATTCTGACCAGTGGAAATTTCATTTAAAAGACTCCGCGCCAGAATATCTCATTCATTAATTTTTTCGCAGTTATACAAGTATCGGATGAGTCCAAAATAGGAACTTTTGAGACACACCTTACAATGTGAACATGTACCGTGAATGCAGTTAACTTTGCGTCTTTTTTCTTATTTTGAGATTCCTTCTTATCATGGCTTGAAAATGACGGAAAGGCCTTGAATCTTGTTATCTTTATAACATAAAACACGTGGAACTGTTTTTATTCCACCAACAAGCTTGACATAATAATATAATATTAATGAAATCAGTATAAACAGACGTCATCAATCCCAAATCATATGACCACTTGAATCTGTGCGTCTTTTTATTGAATTTGTAAAGAGCGGCAAATTCTAAAATGTCATTTTAAAGGTAATGTTAGCTGCAAATCTGTAGCCCTAGTATGAAAAATTTCGGATGGTAGTCAATTTTTCCAGACCGAGAACTACATATGTATGCAGTTAAGGTAAATAGTAATGCTTCCGATGAAATACTTTTTTAGCAATGTAAGCAGCAGTACTTATTTGTTTAAAAAATAACACCCTAATACTTCGTCTTACATTCGCTATTTGTAGAACAAGCACAACCACTATCAGGCCGACCCTCATTGTATACATTTATCGAATTTGATAGCCTTAGCATTGCATTGCTTTGCATGTACACAATATCTTTTAAAAATTCAACACTAAACGTGTTCATCTATATGGCTATTAATCGATATGTACAAATAGCGTACACACGTGATGCAATATACCCCAGACGGAAAACAGTAAAGAATTCAGTCATTGAGTCTACATTTTATATTTTTATAACTTTTATAAAAATTTATAAAAAATACATTGCGGGTCTGATTGCTTGTTAATCTGTCAATCTATCAATAAATAGTTTGTTAATTATTTTCGATTGCTAAGGCTACAACGTATTTGATGAACATTGAACAACTTTTTTTCATTTAATTTTTTCCACGGAAGATACGACGTACAATTATTAAGCATAATTTATTTAATTAATTATCTCTTTAAAATTGTGTATGTAATAAATAATTTATAAATTGCTGCCGAATGTTGTTTCATATTTTCGTTTGTAGATGTTTTGCAAATAAAAAACGCGAAACGCAGGGCAAGTGATAATTAACATCCCTAATAACCGTAACTTAGAATAAGCTGCTTTGGATTCAAATATTATCGTATACAAATGTAAAGTTCACTTTTTAAAATCATCTCCGCAATGATAATATTATCTTTATCGTAAATCAGTATTTTGTTTTGCTCTATATGACGGCCGTGTATTGTAGAAAAGTGGAGTTTAATTACCATGCCTATTAACACATCTCCCAGTACTGAAACAATTCAAGATGTCTTCGTTACATGTACAGTAAAACAGTGGAGCATAAAACATTGTACGTCCAGCTCTACAAGCACGAGCACTGTCGTCTGCGCGACGGCCTGAACACAGCTAGCGACTCTGCTATCGATCGATTACCTGATTCTCGTAATGCATCTAAATAAAGAGAGGGGCACAGTTTTGAAGTAAACATCAAAACTAAGGTCAAAGAGCTTTATCTTTATGAAATGATAATGTATATACGAATAAAACATTTGGGAATTCAATGTGGAATCATCTTTACGCACTGCATCTATCGGTTAGTGCAGTACAAGAAGCCCTTTCATAACTTCCTAAACGTGCACATGCAACGTATTCACTTTGATGTTGAATAATAAATACCGTTTTTAAAATTTCCAAAATTTATTAAGTCCGAAAATCAATAATCACATTACATACAAAAGTACAACTCAATTTAACAAAATTCGCAAAAAAGAAGAACAGACAATTTTCACTCACACATTTTTCATCTTTGACAACTCCGCCTACTCTCACCTAAACTGACCAATATAATTAATTAAAAAGTTTCAAATAAATTTTTATCAGCAAGCAGAATTTTACAACGCTCACATATGAAAGACAGGAAACCGTAATTCTAACCATGAATAAATCAAAGAAACGTATTTCTCAGATCTGACCGTTAATTTTACAATAATTAAAGAATAATGACATTGATACCAAGATTCAGGGAAGGGAGATGTCAAGATGAAGTTTCTAACATATGTGAATGCAACTTTCCGAAGTTCAGAGTAAACTAATTATTTTCCAATTTCCAAAATGAAGAGACTGAATAATATTATAGTACAGATATTACAAATTATAATAAATAATTTTTGTCATTTATAAACCCTATTACACATAAACATGACACGCACTCCCACAACAATGGACCAAAGTGACAAAAATTGTTTCTGCAAATACTGACTATAAATTCCTAAACCATTAAATTGATTACTAGGGAAGGATTCGGAATTAATTTTTTTACAAATTTGCATTAGAAATTCTTATTCCTTGACAAGTTATTGACAAAAAACTTTTGACGCCTCTAACTCTCTAATTATAGGAACCAGCCCCTTTTCTGTATACCGAATGAAAGGTGTCAGTTAGACGAAAAACTTTTAAAACACATCTTAAAGCAAATTATTATCAAGTAGAAAACTATAACGGAAAATAAGTGAAAAATTTTGCATTTTTATTTAACCTTTGTTTCAGCACCTACAATGTATATAACTCCTTTTATTTGCTTATATTTACATTGTCCAGTGTCTTTGCCTGTGATAACACTACGTATCCATTTTGTACTGTATAACCCATTAAGAAATGTCGCCAAATTGAGGTGCCAACGGGGTTTGCTTATTTATATTTAAATATTTAATCGTACGATGGCTTAAACTTATATAAGTATAAGTAATAAGGAATAATTCTTTGAATATTATCAGATGATAATTTCGGTCAGGGCGTGATCAAATCTATCATAAAGCCCATGATTATATCCTGATCAAAACATATAAACATTGATGTACATCATCTCTAGTACATACCAATAATTCAAGTAGAACAAAAATCAAAATACTGTAACTAAAAGAAACATATGTTCAAACCAACTGCAGCATATATAATATGTAGAGCAGAATATTATGCAAGGTAAACTATGCATTCAAACACATAAGTAAATTATTTATAACACAAACTGATGGCAGAAGGTGGGGGAATATATGTGAAAGGGAGAACATATACAGTGAATAAGGGAGGTGGGAGGGAAATTCGACAAAACACAGACTGTACGATTTGTAGACTGATAAAACGAAAGTGACGCTATCTTTCAGCCAAACAGATTGCTTCAAATTCAGCATTAAACTGAGGGGCTCCCCATGGGGAAAGCTGTACATGTTAAAATAATGTTGTTTATATCTACACAGTAAAATTACATTCGTCTGCATAAAACCATTTATAATTATAAATTGCATTTATGCCTCCTCATTCTCCTACCTACACATCAAACAAACTCACAAATGTGTTGAAATTTTATTGATCAAAATATGATTATATCCTGATCAAAACATATAAGCATTGATGTACATCATCTCTAGTACATACCAATAATTCAAGTAGAACAAAAATCAAAATACTGTAACTGTAAAAAACATATGTTAAAACCAACTGCAACATATATAATATGTAGAGCAGAATATTACGCAAGGTAAACTATGCATTCAAACACATAAGTAAATCATTTATAACACAAACTGATGGCAGAAGGTGGGGGAATAGGCCACCAGTTGGGAGGTTTGTAAAATTCTCCCAACTACCCCACCAAGGCCACTGCAGGCACATCAAGGCTCTTCTACTTCACTTTAACAATAATTGACTAAAAGATATATTATGTAAAGACAAGACTTAACATTAAATCTAAACTGCATAATAAGTAGCAGGTAACTATTTGACACAGATTAAATGTGAGTTACTGGCCCAAGCAAGTAACCATGACCTACAACAACTACAAACTAACTAAATCTACCTACTAAAACAAACTAATGACATATCCCAAAGCATCACCAGCCCAAGCAGGTAACACTGTCTTAAACATGGTTTTAACATTAACAAGTTAGATTTATCATTAGTTACTATCATGAAATGTACAAATCTACAAATTACAGTCGCATAATGTAAACAAACAATGACAGGCGAGATCAGCATGCTCAGTTAAAAAAAATTAAATTCACCTTTATTAGAGCATTAAAGCAAGCCAAAGAAATACGCATCAACACCCACACAAGTAAGCAATGTAGAAATATAGCCGCTCCGTGGGATTATAATTGGTTAATTGGCGTTAAAGTTCAGAAATTCGACAAAACACAGACTGTACAATTTGTAGACTGATAAAACGAAAGTGACGCTATCTTTCAGCCAATCAGATTGCTTCAAATTCAGCATTAAACTGAGGGGCTCCCCATGGGGAAAGCTGTACATGTTAAAATAATGTTGTTTATATCTACAAAGTAAAATTACATTCGTCTGCATAAAACCATTTATAATTATAAATTGCATTTATATATATTGGCATTACAGATATGTACCTAAACACTACTTTAAAATGAAAAATAAACAGGATAATAATCCTTCAGATGATAATTGTTTCTTTTTCTTAATCATGGTTCAGGTTTTCTTTTCTTATTTGAAATTGCGTGAACTGCTTAGCTTTATGATTTGACATTAAGTCTTTAAAGCAGTAGAGAAGGCCGATTTGAGTTGTTTTTTTTGTTTTGTTTTTTTTTTTGGGGGGGGGGGGGGTTGGACGGAAAAACTACAATAGTTATTGTTCGATCATGTGTCATTTATATCAAATCTAGTTTATTTCCGAAGTGTCAAGAAAATTGACCCTTTGGTTCTTTTTAGGGACCATCTCAAAATATAAGTACATTTACTATAAAAATGCATGAGTGGTTTTCCGCACTTCCTAGTAGATCAAAAATACTGAAAGTAGGGTTTTTTTCTTCTTTAAATTTGTATAGGTGATTATAAATAAAATTTTCTACGTTACATGTAAGAATTGCTAAAATTGTATCGTCCGCTTCTTTTCTAAAAGCAAGCGCAGCGAGCTCTCAGTACTAATGTGCACGGGAAAAAGAACGAGCTAAACCTACAGATTCATCAAAAAAACATTTTGCCCACATCTTATAATGCTCTCTAATTTTTTTCACCTGTGGTTTGTATGCCAAAAATTGGCCGATATCTAACACGTAATTTACGGTGTCTTGAGGTTTGAGGACACGTTTTGAGTACCGCAAAAGCTTTGTTGAGACCCTAACGGAGATGGCCAATGTGTGACTATTTTTATAAAACAAAAGTTTGCAATTGGAATTTGAAGAACTGATATTTTAAGCAACCCCCTTTTCCCCTCCCATACCACCCAGGTCTAGCACCTGTCGATTTCGCTTTGTTTTCTTATCTAAAGTCAAAACTGCCTGAACAGAGATTGTTTGACCTAAATGATGTACAATATGCAACGAACGACATTATACAAAAACTTGACATATACATATAACTGTATACAGATGCAGTTAATAATGGGTTAAATAACCTGAAAAGTGTGTGGAACTAAAAGGTGTTCACTTTGAAACAGAGTGACATGTTTGCCTTTTAGTTGCTTGACGTCGCCTTACGTCGTGGAAATATGAAATGGTGCTCTGTTAATCTATTTCACGTAAAGTAAATATTGCTGTATATATTTAAAAAGAATTAATGCCAGTCGCCGTGTTTGTTTACTTATTTTTTTATACAAATGTTAACTTTGTGCAATAAGTCGGCAGTTGGAGAGCGACAGTTCTACTAGGTTACATTAATATTTGATGCATTTATACTTTCAAATCATTGTAGTGCCCCTGGACACTCGAAAAATTTTATAGTTAAAACAAAAGATTTATTAAAGGCCTTAAATTAGTACAGCAATTTTATAGCATTTTATTCTTGTTTTGGAATGATTTGAAAATAAAAGGAAGATTTTTTTAGTGGGTTTGAGCAGAGCATTGCTTTAGATCCTCAAAGTAAATATGATGCGTAGTAAATGTCATCAAAGTTATACGTTTTTAAATTGAATATGAATTTCAAATTTTAACATAATTTAAAAGTAGGGCTGTTTAACTATAAAATGAATTATAATGGGTAGGGATGGGATCTCTAAGGGTTGCAAATATATTTGTTTCTCGCAAATATATTGATTTTCTATACATCTTCAGTAGACAGTAATGCTTATTGCCTAATTGTCTATTGACCATGAATCCGAAGTTCTTTTTGACACGCTTGCTTTATAATAATTACCAATTTTTGTGGATTTTTTGAGGTTGAACTTAACATTTATTTTGTTTAAGAATATACTTTTTGTCATTTCAAACAAGAAATGATTTAAAAAAAAAATAAACATCTCACATCAACAAAAATATGTGACTCTTCGCTTGTATAGCGAGAAGAAAACACTGGTTCATTGTTGTGTTTCAACAGTGCTTCATAACAAAAAAAAATACATAAATAATAATAATTTATTAATAAATTCTATATAGCATTGAAATCTCATAGCAACTCATAAAAATTGCATACCATAGCATAGCATAAAACTGTAAAAGATATGCATGAAATGACGTTCGCTATATGGGAATTATTCCTCTTTTCAGTAATAAGAACAGTCCCGCAAATGATTGTTTTCTAGATATATTTCAAATAAATGAAAAATCCAACTTAATGAAAGAAAATCCCTAAAGGATATTCAATGTGATGCAAATTTACTTTAAAACTCTTCTGCAAACGAAAATAAGACGATTTTAACTCGTGGAAATCGTGCCTCTTTAATTGCTTTTTAATTGCAATTCGCTAAAGATTACAGTACTTGTATATGATAATACTTTTTTTTTTAATTTCAGGAGACAATGTGATCAACGCTGGCTTCTCTGGCGCCAATCCATTGATATATCCATAGGCACGTGATGTAACAAACTTTTATTAGAACGTATGTACAAGATGTTGACGCGACAACGTGGTAGGTCCGTTGGTATTGGAATAAAGCGTTCGAAAAGAGAGAAAACAAAGAAAAAAACACTTGAAAAAAGAACGTTGTAAAATGAGAATCTTTATTGGAGACCACTTTAAGGGGTTAACACTTATTAGAAACTTGTGTATGAAATATAATATATAAACAAAGTATATGCACGGAGCATAAAATTATGCACCAAGTACACAATGATATATCTTTGCCTAAAACATTTTGGCTATCTTTATGAGGGAAAAGAAAAAAAAGTAATGTAAACTTTCTTAGCATAACTCTTGGCTATTTCGTTAAGAATGTACAAATGAAATCCTATGATTTCATTATAAATATGTGTTTATTTCATCCTACTCACTCCATGGCCTTACAGTACGAGCACATTGATATATACATGTACGTGAAAAAATGAACTGAAACTATTCTATTAAAAACATGTGAAATATAATTGTAAAGATTCTCTTAAATTGAACTGCAAACGAAGTAACACAAAATGCGTAATTTTCTGCTGACATTGTCAATATAGTATTTTAAAAAAACTTTTAACAACAAAATTTAGTATTGCTTTTATCAAATATACATTATTGTTGTCGATCCGTATACATTCAAGTCTCAAGAGTGTGTACTATTATGTTCTAAACTTCGGCGCGACCACAAAATAAACCTTAACAGTGCTGCGTTGAGAACATATCAATTACTAGATTATTTATTTGATATCAATTTTTGTTTTAATTAAATGGTACGGTTATCATTTGTAGCATTTCTAAAATATATGGATCTTTTTACTAATATCTTATCCAAATTTAAGAAAAGAAAACCTTTTTTGAAAAATTAGAAACAGTGGCAATTAATTATGTACTTTATGTAGAACATGTATGTAAAACCTATAGTCGCTGACAAAGAAAGATAACTCTTGCTGATTGAAGCAATTTTTGTTACAAACCTGAACAACAAAGTGCAATTCCGAACTAAAAAGCAGCGCTTCATTATGTTTTGTAATATGAATTGGCAATGTATATAATTATATATTATTTTCAGATACAATTAATTTTTTAACTTTATGCTTCAATGGTGAAATTTTGCTTTTTCTATTCAAGATGTTTAGTTTTCTTCATATCATGATTAGACACATCAATTTATCAGTTTTGAAAATCTAGCAGCGCTTCATCACTTTAACTTGTTTTATTTGAATTATTGATATTCACTTTGATGAAAATGAATGATTTTTTTGGAAAAATATATGGTAAAATTAATAGCAGAGAGATAATACACCTTAAACATAAAATTTCGCAAAAATCAATATTAGAAAATAAATTTCATGGTTACCAATTGAAAACGATCGTTAAAAATGTTATATGTTTCTAAACCCAGAAGCAAAGCGCCAGAGGCCATGGTGTTTCAAATCGTCTTACATTTATGAAAGAATATCTATCTATCTATCTATCTATCTATCTATCTATCTATCTATCTATCTATCTATCTATCTATCTATCTATCTATCTATCAGATGATCACATCATTCAGCCATTCATTTAATATGCATCTATATATGTTCTTGTTATGTTTTTTGTTTTTATTTGTTTTGGCTTTTTGTGTTTCTTTAATTTTTTACCATGTCATTCAGCGACGCTTTGACGGTAACGTAACAAACTTTGGACGGGTTTTAGGAACAATTTTGGCATTCATTAGAACACCTACTGGATCAGTCAGTATTGTTATCCAATCAAATATCAAAGAAACACATATAGGTCTGCACAATCAGAGCAATCACGCATAATATCACTGTGTCACAGGTTGACGGTGTTTAACTCAGTATTTTGAGCCCTTTTTCGGTCACTATTGTTACGTTTATATCTCGTTCAATTTTACTGTAGTCATTTGTTATATAGTTTTGTCATTTTTCACACAAAATATATTGTTTTTAATGGTTTTAAACTGTGTTGCAATAAAACAAATCGTTGTTTCCTTACTTTCACTGTCCTCTGCAAATATCTTGATTTTAAACTTATCTGCCCTTGATTGATAATAAGACATAAAATAGAGGGTTTATCTAATATTGTAATGAGTAGTGTTAGAGAATACCTGTACTATAATTAAAAGTATTCCTCTCTCTCTCTCTCTCTCTCTCTCTCTTTCTCTCTCTCTCTCTCCTTCTCTCTCTCTCTCTCTCTCTTTCTGCATGTTGCCATCTTTTTTTTAATATAACATAAAATACAGGTCAGCATAAGTAGCCATTGATCGTCGTAATCCAGTAACTGATGTTAACAATTTACACGTACGAAAGGATTTAAAAAGTAGATATTTCAGTGACGCACAGAACCGATTATCTTTTAATATCAATCGATAAGAATGAATTAAAATCGATATGGACAGAAACTGCCTAGCTGATTACGTGCTATCTAACACTTTACATATCGGACGTCTTGTGTTCACAAAGTCACCTGGGGTTTGAAATCACGTGGTAAATTATAATATTCAAGAGGTCAAAGTATACCGTTTACAACAGAAAACCGCGTAACCAAGGAAAAACAGTGTGTTTTTCTATTTTAACATTGGTGCAAGCGTGACTATTGTTCTCCTTTCAACATAAGCTTACATTAAAAAATATACAGCTACCATTAAAAGAGTTAACGGTAGATGAACATGCGCTGACTCTGTGTTAAGTCAGTAATTATATAAAAAACAAGTGAGCGTCCTCATTATTCTCTGGAGATTCGAGAAAATAAAATGACCCCTACCTATGAAAACGACTTCGTTCTTTGTTAATATGAACTTTATATTGATGTAATTACATTTCTACAATTAAGAGAGAAGGCCCATATAAACATTTATTTTGTCGCAGTTTTTAAATAACCTTAAGGGCAGATATCCTTTGTTCGCGAAATAAATCATAAAATCAATGTTTTTCTGCAAGAAGAGAAAATACGTGTAATGATGTACTTTTGATTTAGTTTTCTATTGTTGATGGTTAATGAGTATAAATATGTCAAATACTAAACAGTCAAACTTCGTTGTATCGAACCATGTATGACTGTTTAAAATCCTCGAGATGTCGCGTATTTGATATATATGGAGGAGATAAAATACTTAAAAAATAAGTGGTTGGGACTTGTAAATTACTTTGAAATATCCATTGCATTCAAGATATCAGTGTTCGAGATATCGAAGTTCAACTGTATTCAAAATTGTTTGATGCAAAACGTAACGTTAGGTTATTAAATTTTATTTTCTTCTTAAAAGATAAAAAGGGACTTTATAAAAAGTAATAAGTTAAAAAGGTTTGTATTTTTTGATAAATCACACTAATGATGTTTTCAAGAAAATCAAATTGAATGGGATTTCCCTACTTTTTTTTATATTAAATATAACATTAAACGATGTGATTCACAAATGTACGAAAATACAATTAAATTTTGTGTGTGTATTGCAAAGAACTAGGTACAGTTTCAATCATATTTTGCCCTGCTTAAGAGTGATTTTGAAATATCACCAAAAATGGAAATGTAACATTTATTTACACAACAATATCCATAAATTATGAATCTATAAATAGTTACCTGATACGACTTTCACAAGGGTTATTTTAACGTCACAAACAGTGCATTTTCTCGTAATTTTAATAAAACTGAGCAGAAGACACTAATTTCTTGATGGTTTTTTTAATAGAAAACTATGTCCGCAGCCGTCGCCCACGATGAAACTCACATTATAACTTAACTTTATTACGTTAATACACATAAAATATATTAATGTTGTTGTTGGCAACGGCTGCGGACACATTTTCCTCTTCAAAAAACTATGAGAAAATGTGCCATTTTTCACAATTTTTGACTAAATCTTAGACATTAGCCGAAATGTTAAAATCATAATTATTTACAATAGATTAGATACAAGTGTATAACTTGGCATTTTATATACACATATGTTCAAAATTTTATATGTGTATTTTCATGAGGTTTAAATACATTTTGAATTTTAGGGGACATATTAAAAGAAACTGTATTTTCTTCAAACACAAACACTAGCACATTTTATCAGAAATACGAAGATTCTTTCATTAGTGGTAAATCTACACATTATCAGCTCTCTCTCTCTCTGCTATTTCTGCCGGGGTCGACCACCCGAAGTTTTGGTAAATCAAAAGAAGTTCTGCTTTTACTCTAAAGTAAGACTTTTTTTGCGATTTGATTTTAATACATGCATTGAGAGCCAAAACAAAACACACAATGCGATAAATGTATTATAAGAAATTATATAATTCCAATCTCCGATTCTTCATTTACCTACTTCTAATTCTACTGCTCTGTGCTTTGAGTCGTATGGAATGTTGGTTGTAACTAATGGTTGCATTGTTTAACACTATTGTATTCTCAATGTGTGTGTAACATGTATATGATTACACTACCACAGTCTAAAAAATACAATATCTTTCGAATCAATATACACTATACGTATAGTCAACGCTGGTTCCACAAACGCAGAGCTAACAACTGGTTCAACCAGCGCCATGACATATACCTAAACGAAATCTTTAAAAGTGAAATCATCAATCATTAAATCTAAACGAAAGGTGGCAATCATTTCAGTTCTTATTTTGCTGTATTTGTTTTATTGAACTTTCACAATTAAATTCTTATATCAGAGTATAAGCATAGTGCATATGGTTGTAATATATACATCAACAAATATCATAATAGTATTTGTTTGCCTGTAAATTTGATTATTAAATATAATGTAAATGTAGATATTGGTATAGGTATTACTCCCTAAAAAAGTTACATGGTAATGTAAGCAAGTGTTGGTATACATTTTTTTAGATGGAGAGAAAAAATCAAAAGTGCAAATTAAAACAATACATGAAATATGGGACAGGGACATTAGGGGGAGAAAAAGATGGCGATAAATGTTCCAAACGTTGAAATGTAACTTTCCAAAGAGTATCAAACACTGGCAGATATTTAATACAGTTTCTGGGTGCATTTTTTTAGATGCATGAATTGAATAATTGTTTTTTCGCCTATGAATAAACCTATTATCATACTTTCCAAAAAGGAATAAATATTTATCAAAATTTGATAGTTTGCTGTAAATTTATTTTCAAATCTTCCTGTCTGTTCTTTGTTAAAAAATTGATTTTTCCAAAACATCGATCTGTAAATGTCGCTGGCTGGTTCTTTGTATTTTCAATAATGAATATTATTTATAATTGACTGGGATAAGTTAGAAAACATTTCAATCCTGATTGGTTCTACCAACATTTAACAACAAAACGCAAACGTTTCACCGCATACATGACTACACAGAGTGAATACATATCATTAAAAGATAATCAGTCAGTGAAAACTTTTGATAAGTGTCATTACATGCGCATCCGTTGTTAATCAATGCTTATCTGTTAATCATTTCAAATCCTTATATCTCTTTCGAAACACACGACGTTTCTGTGTGGTTACTGTTCTAATTTAGAAAAGAGATTGTTGTATCCTTTTCATAAGTGCTAAGAGAAATTTCATCGTGAAAAACAGAGAAAACAATTGCCTTCCCATTACTTGTAATATCGTATTGAATATGGACTAGAAAAACTGCAATTTCCAAAAGCATAAAATATCGTGACTGTAACCCATTTACTCTATGTTGATAGACCCGTGCAAGAGAATGTTTCTTTATTTTGTTGTTTTCGCCATTCTTTGGATGCCAGTAACTCTACAATCGGTTACGAAGCGATCTTTTTTAGCGAAACCGAGCTGTGACGATAGAATCTCAAACATAGAGTTTGTAGCAGAACATCAAGCTCCATCGCGCCATTCGTGCGCTGCTATGTGTGACATTAATTGTGGATGTTTTGGGTTTAACTCACTGGTAAAAAAGTGTCGGATCCATCGGTCATGTATTTTGGTGAACATGACCTCAACTGAAGATGGCTGGAGATATTACCAAATAAGCGGTAAGTACTTTAACAATTAAAGGGAAAACTTTTAACAATCTTCAGCTTGGAGATTGCAAGCTGAATTTGTTTTAAGATAGTCTGACAATCGTACTTTTTCCGGCCTAAAATTAGGTAGATAAAATGCAATTTTAGTTAAACATATATGTCCTGGCACAGATTGAAATTTTTAAACAGTATTCTATGTCAGAGAGAAGGAAATATATAAATCCGCCTGATGATAGATTTTAATTTATAAATATAACAAAAAATACTTTCTCACTGTACTCTAAAATTGGGTTATTTCGTTAAGTAAACGGTAAACTGTCGCCTTAAATATAACAGTAATGTAATCATATGATTTAGATACTGTATAACTTAGATTAGAATGAAAAATAAAAAAAAACCTTTTGATTTGCACGCAATTTCACTTCATAGTTATCACAGCTATTTCTGATTACTAAAACTTATTTTCTTAAGTAATTCCACACCTAATTGTTTTTTAGTCAAGAATTTATTTAAGAGGTATATCATTGCAAAATGCAGACAAACATACTTAAATCAAAAATGGGGGGGGGGGGGGCAGATGTCATTTCTCTGATCATGAGTTATAGCCGATTCAATTTGTTCTTCCTGGATTCTAAATGCAATTTCAGCCTGAGTAAAATTTGTTTTCTGTATTTTTGACTAAACAAACTTATTTCCTCAATTATTGTTTTAAAGTATGCACAATGGTCACACTGAAAAGACGGATTTGTTGGGAAAAAAATGTACGAAGCTGCATACGTTTTTTTTTTACCTTTTTGCACTAAAAATTGACAGTTTCCATAATAGTTACAAGTTGATTTAGAATAGGTCTTTTTGAAAAACATGAATTTCATCAGATTAAAACAGTATGCCTAAATAGGTATTTAGATTTTCTTTGACATAATTTAACATTGGGGGTGAGTAATATCGAATTTGATATATTTGGTTTCAAAAGTAAAATTCTTACAAAATTTGGCTATGAAAAATTAGACAATTTCTGTATATTGCCATGATTTTATGTTTAACGTCTTTAACTCACCCAAGATTTTATTTTAAACATTTCACACAGATACTATATAATACGTTAAAAACCTATCAATTTTTAAAAAAAAGGATAATGAAAAAAGTATAATAAAAAGAAAATTAAATTGACGATTCATAATTTTTTTTGTTTTGTCATTTTACTTTGTCTAAAAAAAAAACCTTCCGTATGAAAAGAAAGTTATTTCAGAAAATGGTTATATTTGTTTAGCTTTTTAATTCAAAAGAATTTTCATTATGAATGTTGTATAGTAATGAAAAAATAATCTTTTTGAGATGATTCAATAAATATAAAATCATATTCATCAAAATATAATGATCATCTGCGCAAGGAAATCAGCACGTCAGTAGTGAGATACCTTGAGAGAACGGTATAGGTAAAATAACATGGAATAATTCCTTTTGTTGAAACCGGGGAAGTTGAAATACTTTTTTTTTTATTTTATGATTTGCTTTTTTTCTTTAACTTTTTAATATTTTGTTTATTATTTCTTATAAAATGTAAAGATATTAAATTCATTTCTATAAATTAAAACTTTAAGCGCCCCAAGACTGTCAGGGTGTCATGGAAACCGGAGAGCGCACTTCAGGATTATACGTCATTGATCCTTTTGGGGGTCGACAGCGGCTGGTCACTGTCTACTGTGATATGGATACAGACAATGGGGGCTGGACGGTAAAATAAATCTATCTATCTATCTATCTATCTATCTATCTATCTATCTATCCATCTATCTATCTATCTATCTATCTATCTATCTATCTATCTCTCTATCTATGTCGACTTTTTATTTTATCATTTTCAAACCTGTAATCTCTTGTTGATACATTGAAAAGAAAATCGATAAAATTATTGCTTTTACTGCTCATTGCAGACAAAGAAGAGTCATTGTTAAAAAAATTAAATTCAATGAATGAATGAATGATAACCATTCAGAGCAAACATAATATTGATTCAGTTGTGTATTATGATATCTTTATTTCCTACAGGCCATTCAGCGCCGCCTGAGTGGTACCATGAACTTTAACAAAACTTGGACGGAATTCAAGAACGGCTTTGGCGATCCCGCAAGCGCTTACTGGATTGGTCAGTAATATTACCCAATAGAATTGTGTTAATCATTTTTTTTTTCAATGGATAAATTAAACCTCAATCAAAATATGACTCAGTTTGATACTAGTATATGTCAAAGAGTGCATACAATTATTACACGTAAGTAAAAATGGTTATTTATGCGGGAGGTTTGGGGATTAATGCTAGTTTCTCTGTAATTCTAAACACACGCGTTTGTAAAAATTGAAAACATTTGTGTGTTTAAAATACATCCACTTTTTTGATACCCAGGCGTATTGTTAGACCAAAGAAAACCATTAGCGTAAAAAGCATATTTTTTCAGTATGTTTGTGGTCGTATTCAAAACGCTTACTTACTTTGGTCGCACTCATTAGACGTTTGCTATACCCGTGATCGTTCTTTATTCTTAATTACCCACCCTAATTAGATAAACAACGCCTCTGTTAGTACGTTAGTGAGAATGCAATTGATTTTTTTTATTCACGAACTTTTTTGCACGCGAAAGTATAAAAACTTTGAACTGCGTAATATAATCGTGGGAACAATTCAAAAGTTAATAAGTTTTTGCACCTCTCTTTAATGTGTAAGTAATACTTGACATGGTTTTCAGATAATTGTGAATAGATGACGCAAAAGCTTTTAGATAACTTTTAATAGATGATGAATTATCTAATGATTTATTTGAAAGATGCAACAATTTAAAGCAGCTTGTTAGGTTTGTTTGGTTAAAGTTAACTTTTTGTTATATGTTAAAAATGTGTACATTGTATGAAATAAATAAACATATTTGTCACATACCTTTTTTCATATTTCTGATTTAAAAAAAGAATGATCAATTATTTTTTATATGAAGAGAGAGAATAAACATAATGTAAACAACATTTACAATAAGTCAGTAGATTAATTGATTTATTTCATGATGCCTATGTTAGAAATTAAACTAATTTTTTTTCTCATTCTACAAATAGGAAACGACGTCATTCATCATTTAACAAATCGCCAGCCGCATTTCTTGTATGTGAATTTTAAATTGAACAATGGAAGCATATTTCACCAGAAATACGAATACTTTTCTATTGGTGACGAATCTACAAACTACACGCTCCACCTGGGAGGACCAACCACCGGAAATCTAGGTAAGGAATTTAAATTGCTTATTCAAACTACTTATTTTGGGGTTTTTTTTGGCTAAATGTATAGTGTATATATCTTTCGTAAAATTACATTATTGATTCAAATTTGATGCAGAATACTTACTTCGCATTAAATTCGAATCGAAAATATAAATCTTTGTCGGTCCTAGAGACCCTAAAGAGTTCTCACAACGTTTGCCATATCATGCATTAGTTTTCTGTTTCCATGCAATATTTATTTAAATCAATGTATATTGTTGATTTTCTCTTTTTGGTTTAATTGCCGATATTGAGAAAAAGCGAAGTTTACGTTATCCTTATTATTTTTGATAAACTTGTTCATAATCGTTGAAATGCATTTTCATTATTGTTAAATATTATTCACAAAAAACGTAAGGCTAAATTTCCAATAAATGACTTATACGATTCACTTTAAAAATTTAATAGATTAGTTTTTACAAATTTCCAATTATATCATTGTACAAAGTCCAGTTGTTAAAGGAAATCCATAAATCAATATTGTCTAAAATGGCCAACACCATCCAGTATTCTTATATTTGAACGGAATACTAGGTAAACATACCCAATTCATTGGGTTTGTCTTTTAGTTGCAATTCGCTCATAAAAGTTCATATATTACAGTATTTATTTTTGATTTCAGGAGACAGTATGATCAACACTGTCTACTTCGGCGCCAATCTGAACGGTATGTCGTTCAGTACCGTGGACCGAGACAACGATCAGTGGAGCACTGGTTACTGTGCCGCTGCGTATAATGGAGGATGGTGGTTCAACCGCTGCGTTTACGCCTTCCTTAACGGACCATGGCCCCCGGAATATTGGGAGTACCCCTGGCATCCGACAATAAAAAGTGTCAGCAACATAACGGAAGTCAGAATGATGATCAAACCTACATAAATGAATGCTGAAATGGAATACTGTAAACTGACGTTTATTTATTTCCGAGTAATTTTCGCAAGGTTCCTGAGAGTCCCGTCTGCGCAAATATTTTTTTCATCTCTAACTAGACCTCAAATGTTTTCCATATACTAGTAATTTACATTTTGATCACAAAAAATAGTCCCCATGAGATAAGATATAAAAAAAGATCTGGTTTTTTTAATCTGTATTTTGCGAAGAAAGTCGTTGGTTGGCAGAACATCAGATAAAAACTCTACTTGATTACAGTTTTAGTCATAATCTAAAGATTCATATGAAATGGAATTCATAAATGTGCAGTATTGAGTGTTTTTTCTTTTTAATCCTTTTTATTAGGCATTTTCTATTTGCATATTATTCTTTTAAAAAGAAAACAATGTTGTTCACATTACTAAATTGTTGTGTAATAATGTCTCATATATCTCTTTTGATTTTCTCTAAATTGTAAAAAAAAAATAAAAAATAAAAAATAATAAAAATATTGCACTTTCAGATAACTCCATGCATGGTCGTTCAATAAACGTCTAAAACAGATGTTACCATGCTTAGTTCTAATTTCCATTTAAGGTGGAATATATTCTGATAAGAGAGATAACTTCTGTAGAAAAAATCTGACTTGGTTACTGTGAACTCACAATTATTAAGGCATGTAGCAACACGGGTGGCGGTACTGGGTAGCAATTTATGTTCGAAGGCGACATTTATTCATATTTAAATATAGAAAAAGAAAATTTGAACATAACGAACTGAACATCAACTTTTAGCAGGGGAAAAATAGTAAAGAACACTTTTACAAAAACAGCAAGAAGCGAATCAAATTGATCAAACTAGTATGAGGCAAAATCTGCGTGAATATCCCTCCTCATTCCCCACATGGATTTTTTTTTAAATATAACTAAATTTTATGTACTATTCTCAATCTTATAACATTTCAAATGTTTAAAATTGAATAAGGGTTTTCTATTCTGATAGAGCAGATATGGGACAACAAAAATTGAAGAAAACTAGAGACTAGCTCGCTGCTAGCAACTAATAGGTCTTCCATCGTAGCTGCCTCATACTTGTGACGTAATACAAAAATTACCTGACCATTGTACAATATAAGATGAATAAATACTGAGTGAAAGGAAAAAAAAGTACTATACTACACGTTTATTTAAGAAATAAAGTATCATTTTTGAATGTATACATGTATCGGGATATAGATACGGGTTGGTCACATGATCAAATCATATAAAGCCCGAAGGGCTTTATAGAAGATTTGATCGCATACCAACCCGTATCTATATCCCGATATACATCCAAAAATGATACCGTATTTCTTATATTTACATTTGTTTCAAATTATGACAATAACAATGTTTCATACTTTATTTTTTTATGACCAAGAAAGCCGATCCGATTAAGATGACGTAACAAAAAATAGTACAACAATGTTGCAGGTATTTGATTATCATGATAAATAACTACGATACTACTTTTGACAAGACAACACTTTCTTATTATAATAATTTGAATCAGAAAAGAAAGTTCACTTGTACAATTGAAGAAGAAAAAACAATTGAAGCTTGGAGGAATAGTACCACTTCTGATGAAGTAGCAGAGCGTTTAAAAATTTGAAAACAAAGCGATCGAAAAATGAGTTAGAGTCTACTTAGGAATTGTCAGAGGAAACTCTATTGCAGAATCAGATTCAACATCACAATAATTTTCTTCCGACATTATGGAGGAAAGCAATTTTAACTTCGAAGTTCTTTCTATGGAACAAAAGGACAAAAAACACAAGGAGTTAAATTTGACTGTAATCCGTGAATGGACTTAAAGCTGCTTGGTCCGATTTTTTTGTAATTACAGTATCGATTTTTTTTTTTCATACAAATCATTTATTTTAGAAAGATATGGACTTTCTCCTATTTACACCAGCAGAATCAGTGTCCTTTCAAAGGTAGAAATATTCAAAGTAAATAAAAATAATTTCTCTTTGGGCAAACGAAAGACAAACCAAAATGCATCACGGGAATGTTTAGAAAAGGAAACCGCTTGGTTTCGTCCCCCGAATGATTAAGGTTATTCAACCCTCATGTTATGCATCCATTGTAAAGAAAGCGGGCTTTGGAAATATTAGCGAAGAAAACGTACACATGTTTATTTGTAATTTGTCTGATCATTTCGACCTTTATCTAAAGCGATGTAAAATTCGTAATACAACCATACCTGTCTCGTCGTCAGGGGTGAAATTTAACATGAAGCGAAATAACGCGGTACCTTTTAATGTCGTTTGTTTTGTTAGCAAATTTTGTACGTATTTTTCTTCATTGAAATTTGGCATAATTGACGGGTAAAACTACTGCAATGTCTATTATTATGCATATACTAAGCATAGCCATCGTTTAAAAGCGTGCATAGAATTTGATATAAAATCGGACCAAGCAGCTTTAACACGAAAGGTCTGTGATATTGCTTTTGCGATTTTGATCGAGGCTTGTAATAGTCAAAAATGAATTTTAACTGAATTACCCCCTTTGACAAATTGCGATTGTAATTTTCAAGAACACCTCGTTACGATGTCGATCCATTAATATTATTCTGTTTGTAACATGCCTAACGTGTAATCTAACATGAATCATTTATCCCCCACAATTAATGTTTTATTTTTAAGAAAATGAATGCATAAAACTTCGTATAACAAAATACAGATATGTTTATTTTTTATGCCTAAATTATGTTTTCATTACGAAATCTAATAGGTGTGTTTCGGCACAAGTCGGTTAGTTTGAGCACACAGAAAAAGTAGTGGCCTATATATTATTCATGCGCTACTTTGACCTCTTGACCCATAATGATGTTATGCAGGAATAACAGCGGATTGCGCAAACAGTGTTATATCAGGGAAACATTTGCAAGTGTTAATATAAGCAAAAAAATATCTTTAAAAGTTGTCTATAGTTTGATTCGCCGCATGTTGTTTTTGCATGTGCATTGTATTTTGAGAAACTTATTTAATCATCATAATTGACTTAATATAGACAGAATATAGACGACGATTACATTCATACAGTCGGTATGCCTGTTAAAAGACCAAACATTTTACGTGCACTTTTTTATCGAACGCAAGCGCCAATGAATCTTTCAGAATATATGCGGAAATCCTGGTAATTTTACAGGGGGTTTTGAAGAGCAATTTTGTTTTTTGAGGAGGGGGAGCATGCGCGGATCATATAATTTTTCCAGGGGCGGGGTTGAGGGTCCAACGGTTATTTGAGCTTGCCAGGGGATGTCCGAGGCATAGTTTTGGTAATTATATAATGTACATATAATTGAAATGTACATGTAATTGAAAGAAATTTTGCGGGGGTGGGGTTAGGGAGGGTCAGGAATCCTTCCCTTCTAGATCCGCGCATGGGAAGACCGACGCCGGTAATTTTACGGTAATTCTAACCACTTTTTTTAAATAATCATTTTCAAAATATGACCATTAAACGCAGTTAAAACTTGAAATACGAACCATTCAGTCATGGTGAGTATTCGGCCAACGTGCGTCCGCGTACGGAAGAAATTGCAATATTCAAGAAATTCGGATGGACGATCTATGTCCTAGGTCGTCTATCCGATTCTTTTTCAGACTAAGAGCTTCAAACCTGCAGTTAAAAATTGTCAAACTCTTTTTGATTATGGCAATATATTTTGTCTCAAAGAATCAGTTTTGTTCTTTTTTAATCAATAAAGTTTTACCTAAAAAAGAGAAAGTAATCGGGCACAATTTTCAATGTTAGCGTTTTACAATTTAAAGGTCTAATAAAATATTGTATGAAGTTTCAAGATACTACTCTTCATTGCTTTATCCGATATATTGCATGGAAAAAAAATTTACAACGCAATTTTTCAAATTACAAAAGGATATGCAAAATGAACTTAGATTAATTGCTAACAAACAAGCATAAAGAGAGACTGAGAAATATTTTCTTCTTTTTACATAATAATAAATAAATGGAAAAATTCAAAATATTTTTTCTTAATATGCGTTAATGAAAACGTTGATCAGCAAGGGATTCTATGTCGTGCAAGTACATACTTAATATATTGCTACACGGGTCTACAACGATGACAAATATCGAAAAGGTAAAAAGTATGTTAGCATATCATCATTTTGTAAACTGTTATTGGCTGGATGGGTGTGAATACAAAATTCAGATAGTCACAGTTTTAACAAACATGTACATATTTAAAGGGATACTATGTAAATTCAAAAAATGATTTTTAAAGTCCAATTTTAATCTCCCCCCCCCCTCCCCCGTTGAAACATGTGAACATGTTAATAAAAAGAATAAATATATAAAAACTGATCATTTTTAATTAAATAAACTCAAGTAATAGTATTGATTCGTTAATTTGTGCTTCTTTGCTGTTGAATTTTGAACCGGGTTTCATGATCAAAATTCCACGATGCGGGTCAATTTTCAACGGATTAGGGTCTTTATTCAACACCTTTGGTCTCAATATTCAACGTGGAAAAACGACCCCGGGTCAATTTTCAACCCGGGTCAAAATTCTTCGTTACACCGGTAGACCTCGCTTCGCTCCGGCGCTGCGCGCCGGCGAGCTGTGCTTGCTATAAATGGGTTTCATCCAAAAATAAAGAAGTGTCTGATCAACTGGCCTTGTGACTAGCAAATATGACATTAACTGAAGACTGTTGGAGACATAACCAAATTGATTGGAAGTTTTCTTTTGATTTTGCGACTAACAATTTTACAAATTTGGTTATATTACCCAAAATTAAACTTAAACTTATAAAGACCTAAAATGACCCTATGATTGTATTACCCTTTTTTTAGTTTTCATATTTTTACTATGTTTTACAAATATGCATGTAAAATTATTTTATAATTTTCATCTAAGTGCCAATATGAAATTAAACATTTTTCGCCGTTTTCTTTACCAGTGTTTTATTTTCAAAAAGTTTATCTTAGTTCGCTCACGATCAAAAACAATTGCAATTTTTTTCAACCGTGAATTTATTTTGGTATTTTTTTCTTTGAGGTAAAGGGGTTATAGTAGAATCTAATTATGAAGTTTGACCCTTTCGTTAAGAAAGTACAAATATAACTTCTATTGCATTAAATGTGATTTAATTACAATAAAACCTATTCCTACATTACCGATCAGACCCAGCCTAACACCAGAGTAAACCCCAACTAAACCCCGGGTTTACTTTTTGGGTTTTCTTTGGGTTTACTCTGGTTTTACTTTTTGAAAATTTGGGTCCACCCGGGGTATACCTTGGGTTTACTCTGGGTTTACATTGAGTTTACTTGGATATTGCTTTTGAGGTCAACAGTACGCACTGAAGAGTAAAGCAGACCCGTCTTTGATTTTACCATCCTACTGCCTGTAATTTCTGCCCCTTGTATATTCCGAATACACAGTAAGCATCTGTTTTAAGGGGTATACTTCTTACTGGGTTTACTTTCTTTGTCTACTCTGGGTTTACTTTAGTTTTACTCTGGTTTTACTCTGAGTCCACTCTAGTAAACCCGAAGTGAACCCAGAAATAAAACCAAGGGTTTAGTTGGGTTTACTTTATGTTAGGTTGTGTCTGATCGGTACTGTACTGTATTTTACTTCAGTACCTAGTGCGGCATGTAAGTATTTTCTTTTATCTCTACATGTTACTTGTCCATCTATCTTTCAAATTGTCTAACCATACACCTTCACATTTATATATATTTATCCATACATTCATCATTCAATTCTTTTATTTTCCTTACATCCAAGCATCCATCTTTATGCTTATCTGTCAGATCGTCTCTCAGTCAAATCATAATTTAAAAAATACAATATATAATATAATTAAAGTATGTTTAGCAAACAAATTTAAAAGAAGGAAAATAATCTTTATTGAAGCTAACACTGGACAGTTTTTTTTTTGTTGGCAAATTATTTCTAGCAAAAAATTAGCATTCTATCCGATTTTCAAGTTATTGTTTTATTTTTGTGCTTTTGTTTGTTTGCTTGTTTATTGTGGGTTTTTTTATTTGTTGTTTTTTTATCATTATTTTTGGGACCAGGTCATTCTGTGGCGCTTAGGCGGTAGGGTTGCCATAGGCAAAACTTGGACGCTAACAAGAAGGGCTTTGGCATTCTCATTATGCCTACTGGGTCTGTCAGAATTGTTATCTAACCAAATTTAAAAGCAACACATATTTTGAACCATCTAATGTATCACTGTTCCTCAGCCTAGTCAATAAATAAGATCGTTATATAAATCGTAAATGATTTTTTTTTCAAGAAGAGATGTAGAAGCATGTATAGTCACTTAGGCTTTCCAGTTTTTAGACGGGAGTCACATGGTCCTGTCTAATAGTCTATTAAACTATTAGCCTCAAACCGAAAGCTTCGAGTAGAACGCATTATCTAAATCAACGCAAAGTTCTTACAAAGGTTGTTAGAAGAGTTCGCAGACAACTTTCATTATGAGTGGATTATTGGCATGATACCAGCAAAACTTTTTAGATTCAAATTTGACTTAGTTATGTTCTAAAAAAGAATGTTATTATTTAATTTTTGTTAAATGCACATAAAAGCATAGAACTTGGTTAATGTGATAAGGAATATTTCATGTAAGCTTTTGTTTTCTATATTTTGTACGTTTTTTATTTTTTAAAATGTACCATTTAGCACACAGAAATGCACGAAATTTCGTAACACGTCAAAAAAACTATAAATGTCTTATTATCGAATGTTGACAATTGAGTCTAAAACGTTAAACCTCAATGTCATCTTGGAGCACCGGGCCGTCAATAGATTTTGTGTGCAAACAAGGGCATCTCCGATGGAGACCAAAAAGTTCTAACTTAAAGACGCTTACGGAGATGATCAACGTGTGAATATTTTTATAAAACAAAGTTTGCAGTTGGAGTGAGAGAAACGGATATTTCAGCAAACACCCCCCCCCCCCCCATACCACCCGAATCTGGCACCTGTCGATTTCGCTTTGTTTTCTTATCTAAAGTTAACACTGCCTGAACAGAGATTTCTGGACTTAAATGATCTACACTATGCCACAAAAGACATTATACAAAAACTTGAAATGCAGTTTATAGGTTAAATGGCACAAAAAGTGTGTGGATCTGAAAAGTATTTACTTTGAAAAAGAGTGACAGGTTTGCCTTTCAGTTGCTTGAAGCCACCTGACATCGTTAAAATATGAAATGGTGCTATACAAATCTATTTCAGGTAAAAATAAAATTGTATATTAAAAAAAGAGAAAACTTCAGGCGTCTGTACTTGTTTACTTATCTTTATACAAATGTGAACTCCAATACGTTGGCAGTTGCAATTGGAGAGCGACAGTTCTACCAGGTTACATTATCTTTGGCTTTCAAAGCATCGTAGTGCCCCTGAACACTAGAAAAATATCATTGGTTAAACTTTAGATTTGTAAAAGGCCTTAAATAATTATATAAATTTTTATAGCATTTTCTTCTTATATCGGAATGATTTGAAAATGAAAGGAGGATTTTTTAGTGGGTTTGATCAGAGCATTGCTTTAGACCCCCCCCCCCCCCCCCCCCCCCCAGCAAATATAATGCGTAGTGAATGTTATCAAGGTATAACATTTTTAAATTGAATCTGAATTTCAAATTTTAACATAAAGTAAAAGTAGGGCTGTTTAACTATAAAATGAAATATAATGGGTAGGGGTGGGATCTCTTAGGGTTGCAAATATAATTGTTTCTCGCAAAATATATTGATTTTCTATTCATCTTCAATGGACAGTAATGCTTATTTCCTAATTTTATATTGACAATGAATCCGAATTCTTTTCGACACGCATGCTTTTTAATAATTACCAATTTTTGGTGGATGTTTTGAGGTTGAAATAAACATTTATTTTGGTTAAGAATATACCTTTTTGTCAATTCAAACAAGAAATAATTTTTAAAAAAAATAAACTTCTCACATTTATTTTGGTTAAGAATATACCTTCTTGTCAATTCAAACAAGAAAAAATCTTTAAAAAAAATAAACTACTCACATCTACAAAAAATATGTAACTCTTCGCTTGTATAGCAAAAAGAAAACATTCATTATTATGTATAACAGTGTTCCATAACAAAAAAATGTTTTTGTCAGGATATCATGAATTCTGATTTTAAAGAAAAACAAATAGTTGATGTCAATTTCAAATGCAATTTCAATTATATTTGAATATTTTACTACAGTTAACGCATGTATACTCTCTCCGTCCGTCCGTCCGCCCGTTCTTTTCTCTCTCTCTCTCTCTCTCTCTCTCTCTCTCTCTCTCTCTCTCTCTCTCTCTCTTTCTCTCTCTCTCTCTCATTTTTAAACAAAAATTGTAAAATACTAATACAATATAATTCTCACTAATACGATTTTATTTTTATGCGAAAGCTCTACTATAGTTAACTCTCTCTCTCTCTCTCTCTCTCTCTCTCTCTCTCTCTCTCTCTCTCTCTCTCTCTCTCTCTCTCTCTCTCTCTCTCTCTCTCTCTCTCTCCCCCTCTCTCTCTCTCTCTCTCTTTACGATTGATTGCAAAGTAAATCAACGCCTGTGTAACTATACGCAGTGAAGTCATCAAAAACGTATTTAAATTTATGCACTTGAAGCGCTTTAAATGTTTATCGTATAAACAGCCATAATACGTAAATGCATATCAAATATTTTGAAAGATAAACGAACTATGAAAACTATTCATAAGATCTAAAAATACGTAAGCATTCGTGGTAAGTCAATACTTATCTCTTAATCGTTTCGTTCTCTATTTAAGTTAAGATGTGGGTTATGGTTTTATCTCATAAGATCATTGATTGACACATATCTTTAGGTACTTTATAAAGAACAGCTTAGATGCCCATGAGATTTGTCTCCCACTTATATGCCACCAGCAAATCGGTGTTGCTATTTCTTCTGTTTTCGTGAATTTTATAAAGCACCAACATTGCTTTTTATATCATTTCGTGTAAAATATTGATAAAAATATCAAAGTTCATATGAAAGACATTGTGACAAAAACACTTTAACCAATTTTTATTAAGTTTAACCTGTACCAAAGGAATGTTTCTCTATTTGGTCCTTTTCGCAGTTCTGTGCGTGCCAGTAACACTGCAATCTCCAACAGTTAAGATGCGATCTTTTCTAGCGGAACGGAACTGTGACAATAGAATCTCCAGCAAAGAGTTAATAGCTGAGCACCAGACTCCATCGCGCCGTTCATGCGCTGCTATGTGTGACGTTAACTGTAAATGTTTTGGGTTCAACTCAATGGTGAAAAGGTGTCGGATCCATCACTCATGTGACCCTGTTAATATGACCTCAGTGGAAGATAGCTGGAATTATTACCAAATTGACGGTAACTATTTTATAAAATTTACACCAAAACAGACTTGGACTCAATTGGAGCTCAAAATGTTCAACTTTTATTTTTTCCATTTTGAGCATTAAAAATGTTACACTGTAAACATGTGAGTTTTTAATGATTCGGCATAGTTTAAAAGTCAAAAACTGAGTTTCAAGCATAATACACATTTTGAAATTCTTCCTTATGTAAACAAAGCTTGAATCTTGTTATTGATTACATTTGTGTGATATTAGTAAGTTGCTTTTCTTAAGGTAGGTATTGAACCAATTTATCTTGTTATGGAGTCATTTTGTTTAAGAAATGATAATATCTTTTAAGTAAAACTTCTCCGCTCTTAAAAATACTGCCGACAATGAAGCTAGGTTTTTTGCCAATAAAAGATAACCTAACAACATATCAGGTTCCAGAAATGTCATTTATTGAAAAATGACGTTGAAAAGAAAACATAATACATAAAAAATATTGCGAGGCCACTCTAAATAACATATACTAAAATATTTGACAAGATTTTCTACATATCATAACTCACAATATGACATTTATATCTTTACTTTGCATTTGGCCTATTCATAAATAAGAGCTTTATACAGCAATGGTTTCTTACCTCTGTTTCTCGATTGCAACTTGATTCTAACATTCAATCTCTGTCTATCCTTCAAAATGCACAAATAAACAATTTTAAACAAAAAAAAAAATAAAAATAAAAATGTTGGTCTAAAATCGTGTCTAGGTCCCCTAAGAAATTTATATCTGGATCTGATATCATTTTGCAGCCTGAAAGTATTTACATGTAGATAGATAGCGGTTTTCAGAAGAAGTCCTGACAAAAATTCTGTTTTTAAGTTGTTCGAGGTGATAAGGAACACGCAAAATGTATATTTCTAGTGACCTTACATTTTCATATGAACAAGCAAAGTGCCATTTTTTTTAATTTATACAGATATTGGGGTTCCTTATGAAGTGAAAGTGATTTTTCGTAAAATATAAAGCAAAACAAGTGTTACATATTAGAGCTGTTTGGAAATTATGGAGAAAATTATTCTTAAATATATTGTAAGCCCCTAAAAATCCCTAGAAAGTACATCAGCATAAAATGTATACGTGTTACAATTATCCAGTCAGTGACACAATTTGATCATTTCTAGTAAGCTGACAAACTTGTCCAGTGACCTGGAGGAAACGCAAACGCATTTACACGCCATTATAACGCATCCTTATCAGCCTATATTTCAAATATCTTAGAAATCAACAGAAAACTTAAGATGAGATATTTTTATTTATTTCTCATTTATTGTATTTATTTTAAGGTGGCAATAAATTACATTTTTACATTTTCTCTCCATTCTTAATTTTGATTTGTTAATAACACCTGAGTTATTGCTATTCTAAAAACAAATAACTGTGAAACGTCTGTTACATTCATTGTGTACACATTTTACTACTGTTGACACTTTTAATACTTTTGTATGCTTTTGATACTTTTGCATTGCTTGCCATTCAATTATCTTTAAAGAAGTGAGATGGAGTCAACAGAAAATATGCAAAAAAAATATTACTAGCAAATAAAATCCTAATTTAGATTATCATAGTACTGCAAAAAAGTGATTTAGTGGAAATAGTGGAAAACAAATCTGAAATATTTAGTTCGAACTTTCTATGTTTTGCTATAAATCCAAATTTGTTTGAGCCTAATTCTATTTTATAGTAAAAATATTAAATATTCTCTCAATTATATGTTTTTGTATTAGTGCTCATTGTATTTAAAACACATTTTACTCATGTTATTGAAATTTATTGAAATGTATTAATTCATTGACAGCTTAGTCAACTGAGTAAACCAAATGTTTAAAATATAAATCATGATAGAATAAGACAAGGCAGACATTATTTTCAATTTTGTGATTTTTTTCTCTCTCAAACTTCGTTATTAATTTCTATAATTTGTATTTAGTTAAGTAACCTAATTCTTTGAATTTAATGTATAAAACTAATCTTAAAAAGATAAAATTATTTTACCAATGTTGACTAGTACAATGCATGTATACTAAATTACACAAATGTCTCTAATGAATTTCACAATCTAATATATACCGTTTCGCGTTTTTTAAAATTTTAACTGTACAAAGTTATTAAATTTCTTGTTACATATGAAGACATTGAAATATTTTCTACTGTTTAAAACTTTAAGCACCCCAAGACTGTAAGGGTGTAATGAATTCCGGAAAAAGCACATCCGGATTGTACGTCATTGCTCCTTTTGGAAGTCGTCAGCGGCTGGTAACTGTCTATTGTGATATGGATACAGACAATGGCGGCTGGACGGTAAACATTCTGTCTATCTATCTATCTATCTATCTATCTATCTATATATCTATCTATCTATGACTTTTTTTTATTTTCAAATATCTAATACCTTGTACATACCTTGAATAAAAAATAAAAACAATTAGTGCTTTTTCTTCTTATTGCAGACAAAAAAGAGTCATCATGACAAAAACATAAATTAATTGAATAGGAGTTTGTCAATAACAGTAAACAAAATATTGATTCAGTTGTATTATTGTTTCCTACAGTCCATTCAGCGACGCTTGAGCGGTACCATGAACTTTGACAAAACTTGGACGGAATTCAAGAACGGTTTTGGCGATCCTACGAACGCCTACTGGATTGGTCAGTAATATATTGTAATTAAATTCAAGATTTTTTTTTATTCATTTAATGAAAAAAAATCAATCATTATATCACTAAGCTAAATAAGTCAAAAAGTAAGTATGTTGATCACAGTATACACATTCACATCTTTGGGAAAACGCGTGCGGTCTTTTTTTAAAAACAAATTTACAAAATTTACAGAAATGAAAATAGTTTGTTTTTTTATTTTATAATTGGAAATAGGAAACAACATCATTCATCATTTAACAAATCAACAGCCGCATTCCATGATTGTGATTTTCAAATTGAACAATGGAGGCATACTTTACCAGAAATACGCCGAATTTTCTGTCGGTGACGAAGCTACATACTACCAGCTCCACCTGGCGGGACCAACAACCGGAAATCTAGGTTTGTAATCAAAATGCTTTTTTTAACTATTTACCTCGCATTTATTTTGCTTAAAATTTAATATACATTTGAATCACAAAATTACGTTTTTGATTTGAATGTGATCCAAACTACTTACTTTGCATCAAATTCTAATAAAAAAAATGTTATCTTTTATTATTTCTAGAGACCCTTAATAGTCCCCACCACGTTTTTCATCGCGTGTATTGGTTTTCTATACACAAGTAATATTTATTTCAATCAATGTTTATTGTTAAAATACTGTTTTGTCTTAATCATCTTATTATAGATAAAGAGCGATTCACAATAACATTCCTTATTCAAATTCAAAGCTATCGCGACAGACACTTAGTGTCAAATGTAAAACATCCAAAACCTGAAATGTTACAATCACTTACAATGCATTAAATGGGCATGGTCAGGATTTGGAACTAATTCTTTTTTTCTGTTTTCATTATTTACAATCATTGTTAATGATCAAATGAAACTTGAAAGTCAGTCATATACTTATAAGCAATATCACAGTTCTTGGTCATGTAAACATATGCTTTAGATCATCTTGATTAAACGCTTGATGTTGTTGAGTTTGAGTCTTAGTCTTTCCAATTTCTTCTCAATGTGTTTTTAAAAAAAACAATAGCAAACTTCTGCTACTTACTTTCTTTCATATCACGTGATTCTCCTTATTCAAATAACTTGAGTGGATATCTTTGTTTATATATTTATATCATTTGTTTCTTTAGAAGAGTTAAAATGGCTCAGTAGTTTATTTTATCAGTTATAATTGCTGATCTCTCCTCTAACCCTACTTTCAATTTCATAGTATTCTAAAAGTTTAGCTTGATGTATTTGAATTCAATTTTGAGGTCGAACCTAGTTAAGGTTATTCCTCCACTCTATTACAGTAGAAAACAATCCAGGACTTCAACCACACGTACATAGAAAAGGAGGCCCAATGGGCCACATCGCTCACCTGAGCAACACTGGCTTTATATGGTCGTTCAAAGGATATTGTGCTATGTGGCCCCTCGGTAGATTAACCAAAATGATTATCCGAATTTTACACTTACTTTAGCTAATACTTAATTTTTGACATATTTACCTTTATGGAATAACATTTTTACCGAAAGTAAGATTATATGCAATATAAATAACTAAATTTTCAGTTGGTGTTCACGGTTAACTTCCAGTTCCCTTTATTATAGCCCCATCACTTTGTAAAAAGATTTAAATACATGAGAGTATAAAGGTACATTTTCTCCCTCCACCATTTACTAGTTATTGTATTTTATTTTTAATAATCGTATATGTGAAAGAAGAAAATTGTACCTCAATGCACCAGAATAAATGCGCTCAATATCTCAAATTAAAAACAATGAAAATTTTATTGGCCTTCTCCATTATATACGATTGTCATTTACCAGGCATATATTCATTTCGTATGACGTTTCATATCCTTACTGTACCACTGTACTTACTTGATTGAAGAATAAACTTAACTGTAAAATGTTGTCACATATGATAAAGAGCTGTAAGTCAGATCAATGTTTTGGCAGCCATGTTGCTCTTTTGTACCAAGGCCCACCCATTATTTTCATATTTATTAAAAACATCAAATGTCTACAAAGATGATTTTCCGTTGCAATATTTTTTTGAGAACAGCGATAATGCTTTTATTCTCATATTAATAATGTGTCAGGCCTATGGAAACAGTTTAAAAGGCGTCGTTTTCATATGCTTGTTTTCGAAAAACTATATATAAAAAAAAATAAAATGATACAACTGCCCATTTGGTTTAGTTGAAAATACAACTTCAAATTTAACACTTTTTTCAGTTAGATATATTTGATATGTTATGATAAAAGTTTACAAAAGGGTAATTTGTAACTATATTCAGTTTGAAATTTTTTAAAAAAATGATAAGAAAAAAATAATAAATACTAAAGTTTTGGTGGTATCGAACCTACAACCTAAGAACATATGTTCTATAAAGTTACCTAATGTCAGGTGTTTTAACCACTGAGCCATTTTAGTCGAAACAAAGTGTGTTGTTTAAATGCTTAATGAGACGTTGCCCACGAATTTACGGACTTGTATTATTTTTCTAAACCGTTAAATTGTTGGGCTACAAAATGGCATTTTTAAAGTATAGTGGGTCATCTCTCCACATTTTTGTTGATTAAAATCGGTTTAATATAGCATTGAATCATGATTTTTTGAAGTATACACTCTCATAACTGCCGCGGTGTGTGCATACAAATTGAGTAACGCGCGTCATGATTTAATGCTTATATTTACATTTTTTAACTTCTTGCCTTGTCTGCAAATGTGAATTATACCTTAAAATTCCGATCTTATCCTAAGGGTAAGTTAATATTAATGGAAGAGCCACAGTAACAGCCACGAGCGTGCACTTTGATTTTCGCTTGTGACGTTGCAGTTTACAACGTTCAACGTTTGTGACGTCATAATAAAACTCGTCAATTTGACCTTTGACTACTTGTTGCATTTAGAGGCATTTGAAGATCACAGAATTTAATGGAAAAACACAGTAGAATGTAAATATATTCTATTAAACCGCGTTAAGACTATACCAAAAATATGGAGCTCAGACCCACTCTATAAATAAAAGGTTTTTAAAGTTATAAAAATTACATTATTTGGAGGTTTTGAGACACATATGCCAGTTTGATTCAACCTATTACAAGTATTTGAATTTACTGAAGGGTTACAAACCGTTTTTACGTTAAATATACATTGTTTTTAATTATTTTTAAAACCAATTACTAGATTAAATGATATTTTAATTTTGCAATATCTAATCATTCCTCATATGGGCACTTTGCACGCCTTATTCACCCATCTTTTTAGTGTAGATTTTATGCAATTCATCGTTGAAGAAGGTGCATCAGAAATGTAGATTTTATGCAATTCATCGTTGAAGAAGGTGCACAAAAAAAAGTAGTTACAGCATATCATCCTTTTGGCAACACATTTCTATTGATCAATCAAAATTTCAGCGTCAATCGTATTATTATAGGCCTGATACCGGGTACATAACTTGGTATTTCCTATACAGAATGAACAAAAGCATGGCCTCAGTTCTGTGAGCACAGCGCTGTATCTTGCTCATAATTAGAAACTTGACACAGCTGAATATGGTTAGGAAAGAGAAAATTGTAAACAATTAAAACAAAAGAAACATGCACTAAATTAAGAACAAGGAAAGAGAACAATTTATTTTTCATAATACATGTATACCTATATGTTTCTAGCAGCAAAAACAATCTCCGTTTAGACTGAAAATGCAGAGCATCTTAACAAAACACGTTTCATTATAATCAACCATAACGTAGAGATCGTACCGAATTACCAATAGAATGTATAGTATTTATAATATAATATGTTGTTAGTGTATCAGATGTTGCTCATTTTACGCAGGTAAACAATTAACTGTCTGATTTACCGAAGTCTATATTTGATTCGATACGTAAACATCCAAAATACAGAAGATATTTCCATAAAGCATAGACAAAATTCAAAACAACATAAAAACACGGTCACGAATGAAAATGTCAACGGTTTGATAGATTTAACCTCAATTCACTTCTCGAAATTGGCACAAATATATTAGCATGTTTCAAATGTCCCTTCGTACGTAAACTACTGCACAACAGGCAAATTTATCTTTGTCAGTTTGACCCGTTTGTCTTGAGCATTCAAACAAAAGAGCTTTCATTTTCGATATGGAATGCCAAACCCGAAGTTATAAACTGATTGACCGCGATTATCTCTTTTTTTTATTTTCGTAAATTACTCAAATTTGAAACAGAATTCGTCGATAATTTTTGCAATTTATATTTTCCTTTCCATAAGGATTATTTATGCAAAATTACGTTGAATTTGACTCAGTCGTTCTTGAAAAGAAGATTTTTAAAAATGCACCCCCTTTTTCTACACTTTCGATGTTTTCTCCGCTTTGAACACAGATAGGTCTTTCATTTCTGCAATTTATATTTGCCTTCTCATAAGGATGCTTTGTGCCAAATGTGGTTGAAATTGGCTCAGCGGTTTTAGAGAAGAAGTTCAAAATGTAAAAAAGTTTACAGACGGACAGACAGACGGACGACGGACAAATGGAAATCAGAATAGCTCACTTGAGCTTTCAGCTCAGGTGAGCTAAAAATGTTAGACCACGTATTGTACATAACAATGTCTGTAGTATCAAAGATTGAAACAATCAGCAATGGCCTTTCTGGTAATTCTATAATTTTAAATACAGAGCCACTTTTAGATGATGGTATTAATTTTTTGATGAACCAATAACTTTTGAATGGTTGCTGTTCCTTACTTATATAGGACATATATAGATTGAAGGGCGAGGTGGCTTTATACAAACATCCTAAGTATGTTAAAGCGATCTATGCCGTTTAGATATTGTAACTGTTTGGTGTGAAATCCTTACTTGTAGTGATAAACTTTTAGTTGGGGTTATATAAAAAACCCCTAAATCATGTGCTGAATATATGAAAACAAAATTCAGACACAATAAAGCAAGTGCTTGACTGAATTTAATCAAATTTTGGTTGGTTATGTTAATGTTAACATGTTTGCATTAGTCAGGTAAACATTCTTTTAAAACAAACTCCTTTTACACGTTTCAAATATTTACAATCTTGTTAACAAACGAACTTTATAGAAAACAGTGGTGCATATTCTTGTATCGATCTTGCACCTACTATTAATGTGCATTCTGTTGAAAATTTTATTGAACATGAACCCAAATTTACCTCACATTCCCCTGTGACTATTCATTATTCATTGAAGACAAAGAAGGCTTACAACGGTATAACAATAAAACATGGCCTTACTAACTACAAGGGCTTAAAAACTGATTTAACACTTGTCAATTATGATGAAGGTGTATTCTATTTAAAAAAAACCTTAAAGACATGTACAAATAATGATAATGATAGTAAACAAAATCCATCTCCTCCTTGAATTTTATGTCAAGATGGCTAAATCTTGTTTATCGCATAGTAAAGGCCAATGTATTTATCTATTTTTTTTATTTTTCTAAAGCATATTATGTCTTGGTGATGATCCAAAGCTACTCCAACTTGTGCCTTGACCCCTGGTTCGGAACTCAAATGATTATAAAAAATGAATAGGATGTAATTGACTAATTAAAAATATTCAATTTAACAACCTCCAGAAGCTGTTGGTATTTCTCCAAGAATTATCGAAGCTACTTTTTTATATATAAAAACCTCTCTTTAAATTATTGTATCTTCCTCTTAGCAAAAAAGGTCTACCTTATATTTGGAAAAAAGCTTACACGTGTATTTGAGAAAAAAAGTAGTGTAAATAATTCACTAGTCGTACACCGATTTCTTAAATCAGTTCATTGTGAGATTATGGAAAAATTATCGTTCAAATGAGTTCAATTACATTAAATACAATAAGCCTCTATCAACATTCTAGTTAGGGTATCGTTCAAATGTGTTTAATTAATTACACTTAATACAATAAGCCTCTATTAAAATTCAGCCAGGGAAATCAACTCTAAACCAACTAGTAAAAATTTAGGATTAAATTATATCAAGTTAGAAAGATGAAAAAATATTCGTTTTATTTTTTGTGATATTTCTAGAGCGTTCGATAGAGTTTGGCATCAGGTCTAATTCATAAACTTGGGGGCTAGGTTTTGGGGAAAACAAACTCGGCTGGATAGAAGATAATTTCACTCATTGGCAGTAGAGAGGAACAATAGAAGGATTTACATCGGCATTTCAGATGTTTGATGTGGGGTTCCCAAGAATTCAGTACTGTTTTCATTTCCTTCTCCAGTTACATATAAATGACATCACTAGTGGTATTTCGAACAATATCAAATTATTTGCAGATGGGACTTTTCTATTTGCTAATATTAAAGATTATGTCATACAACAAAGTTTTACAAATACTAATAACCTTGACACAATAAAAAATTTGGTCAAACACATTGATTGTAGATAAGAATATTAATAAAAATGTACTGTTGAATTAACTAGAAAAAGAGTAAACTTTCCTGCTATCCAGTCGTCATATAATGGTGAAATGATAAACAATTAAACAAGTCAGGTACACTTAGGCTTACATCTATAATGTGATGGTGGTTGGTCCAAACATACTAGTGTTTTCTTTGTTTTTTTAATGAAAAAATACACCAAAGGTTGAATATATTAAGATCACTACGGTATACAATTGATAGGGAAACACTTATTTAAAAATATACGGCATTTACCAGACCTATATTGGAATAGGTGTTATAAGGTGTGGCAATTGTTCCAAAAATTCTGAATTGCTTGAAAAGGTTCAAACTGAAGCATCAATAATAAAAGGCTGAAAGTAAACTCTTCTAGAAATATTTATATTGTGAACGTGGTTAAGAAACCCTACAATCTCGAAGGAAAAATCATAAACGCATTCTATTCTGCGAAAGTAATCACGTTTGGCATCACAATACTTGTAAGATTTAATTCAACAATATTTTCCAACTGAACATGTTTTCGTCTAATGACAATTTTTACTGGATGCCACTATGTTACTTCCTATAACAATAGTTTTATTTCCTCCGCAATTTAATTATGGAATGATCTTCATGCACGATTGAAATATTAAATATTCATCAAGTCTATCCGTGTTTAAGTCAGAACTTAAAAAAACACTCACCAAAAGCTTGCAAATACTTATTACTTTTTTAAAGATCTTTTTTAATTGATGAAATTCACTGTTTATACCGTTTATACTGTTTATACTGTGGGTCTGAAGGAAATTGTGTATTTTTTCTCTCCAGTGTTTAAGATACATTCAACAAACAGATGACCTTTCTAAACAACTTAATGATATTAATGTAACTTTTCAAATTAACTGTATTCTTTATGGTAGTCCTGACTTTTCATACAACTTTATTTTTTTCTTGTGTTTTGTTTTATAAGAGCATCTACTCGTTTTTGACTTTCCAAATATGCACTGTTTTAACTTATTTAGTTATTTTAATAATATATTTAGCTACTTCTTAATAATCTTTTTTTTTTTACTGTTCTTTACAGAATTGCTGGATAATGAAAACTCAATTCTAGTTTTGCATTTCTGTGGGTATGAATAAGGTGGTGGGCTTGCAAATATAGGTGTAAACGTGTATGCATATATGTTAACTTACAAATTCTAATTATTTAAAATTCAATTCTCTCTTGTAATACTGTATTCTATAGATTATTCAGTATAACCACTGCTTGATTTTTTTTATTTGGAAAGGGTTTATATATGCCTATCATGTTGCCTTATCCTCATAAAATCCTAATAAAATATGTTTAGATATCAATCGGCTCAAAATTGTTAAAACGCAGTTTTTGATTATTGTTTAATATTATTTTTATTATTATTATAAGATTGAATAACCAATATATGACTAATCAAATTTAATATAAAGTTTGATAGATACTTTTTAAGTCATACACTATAAAGTTATTAAAACATATAAATTTGCATTTAAATTTAAGTACCCTTTTCTATCTTTACAAAACCCTTCTTTCTAAAGGATATCCATAATCAAATATCGTGTAAAATGGCCAAGACCATCCACAACCACATTATATAAATGGAAAAACTAGTAAAAGGTACCCAATTTATTAAGTATTTTTTAATAGCAATTCGCTAAAAAAGGTTGGATAACAGTTTGTATATATGTTAAATTTCAGGAGACGCCATGATCAACACTGGCTACTCTAGCACCAATCTCAACGGTGTGTCGTTCAGTACCGTGGACCGAGACAACGATCGGTGGAGTGGTAACTGCGCCGCTGAGAATAATGGAGGATGGTGGAACAATGCCTGTCATGACGCCTTCCTTAACGGTCCCTGGCCCCCAGAATATTGGCATGAACCGTGGATACCGACCATAACAGATGTCAGCAACATAGCGGAAGTCAGAATGATGATTAAACCGACATAGATGCATGCTGAAATGAAATTCTGTAAACTTTTATTGATATGCAAGAAATTTTCTCAAGGTCTCTGAGAGCCTCGTCGTCGCAAATATTTATCGCTGCGAACAAGTAGCCCTTTTCGCAAAGAAATCTTACGATTCGTTTCCATCATAAGTGAAAACTTAAGTTTTTGCTCATCTTCTCAAAATGTCTAATGAGATTCTTACATGTAAAATTCAGTAACTTTAAAATAGCACACACCATCTCGCTAGTATTTCAAAACAATAAAAATTAAGTGAATTAAGAAATACAAGACAAACAGCAAAATTAAAAGTTTTAAGCCAAACTATTCTTTTATTGTGTATTATTTAGTAGTCATTGTCAGAAAGATACACAAATAATTTCTCCAAAAAATTGACAGCATTTTTTTTTCTCGTACGGTTTTCCTTCGTCACACCAACACACATTGTATTCGTGACATCACGTTTTTCATTTCTACTACACCACATTGATTTCACTCAATGTAACAGTAAATGATGTATATTTTCTGTTTTCCGTCCTGTGTATGAGAATTTTGGGGGTTTTTTCATATGTTTCTCCTCTTAGAATTATTAAAGCTATACACGCTATAATTTACGTCAATTTTGAATGACAGTGAAAACGCATGTGTTTGTCTACTTATAAAAGTTATCCTTAATCTGTTAATTACAATGGTGAATTCCATCTCGTTATAAAGATATAGATTTTAAATTGTTTATTTTCCTGCCAGAAAAATATACCTTTTCATGAATATTGATGAAGGAAGAGCGAAATCGACCTCATTGCGCATGTCCGCGGAGAACTAGGTGGTCGTTATTGTTTGCCTAATCAAATATCCAACTTTATTTTTAATATGCTTAACAGTTGTTAATTTGAAATACATACATGTATAATGAGTAAAATACGTTCGTCATTCACGATACCCTTACTTCTGCATTAACACTTATAGGATCTATAAATAGCACATAAGGGAAAACACAGGTCTACGTCATTCTTTTAAAGGAAGTATTAATATCTACTCACAGGCTTGTATTTATTTCTTTTGTTTGTACTCGTATATCGGACAAATTCATGCTTTACTGAAAATATCCTTTCCTTTGTGAAACTATCACAATTATGAAGATGTTCACCCTTCACCAGTTGTGGTATGATAGACTAAATTTAGCTGTCGATATCACGTGATAAATTGATATTCACGAGGAGGCATTACTTTCCTAGCAGGAAAATAAATATTTTTCATTGTTTAATATTTGATATATTTGTTACGTGATCCAATTGAGCATTATAATTAACAGCATAGAGGTAACTTTTATTAGTAATCAAACACATACATTTTCCCCTTGTTTCAAAATTGACGCAAATTATAGCGTGTATAGCTTTAAGTGAATCGGGATCATTGGTAATGAGAGGAAAGCTCGTAGGTGAAATCTTATGTGAAACCAGCTACGAATGTGTTCTTGAAAAGTACTAACGATTTCTCATAAGAGATTCTTAAGTTAAAATTTTACGTAAAATCTCAAGACTTTCTTTCTGAAAAAAGGCTGTGAAATAAAGTCGTTCGTTTGCAGTAAATTATAAAAAAAAAAGATTCTATGTAATTACAGTTTTAGGTATAGTCTAAAGATTCATAGTTAATAGAAATCTTTCATGCCACACCCACTTAAAGTATAATTCAATTATTGGTTCAATCAATTTTTGGTGATTTTTAATAAAAATACACAAACCCCTGAAAGAAGTACAGTTAAAATCAATAAATCAAAACTATCCAAGAAATCTTCATTGACAAATTATCCCTTTTTACTCATAAAAGTTTACAAGAACAAAACATACTTCGATTTATAATGGGAAATGTGTACATCTTTTCTCTATTTGGAAGTACTCAAGACACCTCGCGCAATTTTTCAGCTTTATCATCCAGGCTTATTATTGGCTGATGTAATGCAAAATCCCCATAAACTTTCTATTTTGAGATGTGTATTGAAACCTGAAGCGGTAGAGGGGGCATTTCAACGGAGATAATCCAGACTTTATTCATATAAATGTATTTAGTCATATTCGCTGTTTGAGCACAAAGGTATTTATTATTATGAAATATCAAGTGAAAAGAGGTGAAAGCAAAAACTCGGGACAGAGTATAGTCATTATTATAGAGCACTAGGCTAATCACGTCATAGTCGTGTAAACAACATCTTTTACAGATTTTACCGCGCTTTTATTTTGTATTGTTGTATTTTCAATTAAATACTTTTTTTAGAATCCTCCGACAAAAGAATGTTTGATAATTGAGTAAAGAAATAAAAAGTTCAGTAGACATTTTCAAATTTTCTTGAAGCAATTTTTTTTAATGGATAAAAAATCATAACTTAAAACTTCATTGGCACCGAAATTGGGCTAAAGTAACGCGTTAAGAGGTTTTCGACAACAATAAAGCATTTAATTATGTTTACATGTGGTATAAAACTTGACTGTTTAAAAAAGGTTTTAAATTTCTTTATAAAACTCACAGTCTCGTGATAAAATATTATGTTTTATTAAGAATGTATCTTTACTTTATATTTAAATCAGCTGAAAAGAAACTTAAATCAGCAATGGCGAAATAGAGTAAACATAGAGTAAGTTTTGCTTAGCATAACACGTTGATTTTGCTTTTAAGGACTGTACTATAGTGACTAACTGTTGATTTGATCGTCTTTAGCACTTAACTTTATATCTATCTATTGGTTGTTACAGATATGTACTTAAACACTAGTTACAAAACATACATGAACACGTTCACAAGAAACAATGATTTGATAAAAATGGATCTACAAAATCTATATTCGTGTACGATTGATCAAAGATCCCTGTGTTGCAATTATTTAGAATAAAATGGTAAGATTAAATAAGCTGAGCGTTAGAAACTTCCCGAAACACTGTTATGAAGGATTAAAGTACTTAAGGTGGCTGGGTGGTCAATTGACAAATTAACCATAAGATCTACTTTTAATTTTTAATTCTAACACATAATTTTTTCGCTACAAACTATTATGTAGGGCAGAAAAATTACATCAATTTTTGTTTTTAATTTTGAGGGTTTTCCCTTTATCTTCGTACCGATTACAACTTAAGTAACACCGATCAATTTTTTGCATATTCATCGGTTTAATTAACCAAGACCATAAACAGTCTACCGATAACGACAAAGAGCTCACGATGGGTGTGACAGGTCAGCAGATGCTGCTCACTCCTTCGTGGCACGGATCTTGTGTATTTTTATTGAGGTCCGTGTTTGCTTTGCTCCTGGGGTTTTAAAATATTTTTCCTTTGGATAATGTATTTAGAACACTGTTTGTTATAGCCATATTTCATTTAATCGTTTTATTAAAAGAGTGTGAACGTTGTCCTTACCATTTTCCCGATAATCTCCCCAAAGTCATTGTTGAACCAAGGTGTATTAATTGTATGTTAATGATTTAGTTCTTGTGTAAATAAAATATTAAGATGACTACATATATTATGGATTTTTATCACGATAATATTGCCATGCAAAATACAACAGTTACTGTATAAATTTAAGCAAGTCTTGTTAATCTACTTGTAATTGTATTGAATTGCAATATACGTATATTATGCCACAACAAACGACCTTTCCTTTGAAGTGTTATCATCGCAACATGTATCGTACTAGTATCATTGAGTCAGGCACGTCCATGTAGCAACGTTTTTGCAAGTACGAGGCCTAGGGGAATGTGACAGACTTATCTCCGAAATCATGAAAATAGAGCGGAGTGCAATGTACCTAAATTTAAAAAAAAATAATCTATTGTCAATTTAGTTTATTTCCGTAATTTAAGTATACTTTTTTACATGATTCCAAAAAATAGGGAGGAAGCACCTCTTCAACAATCAGTTTCAATATATGCAAGGAAATTTAGAGACAATGTAGATACAGCAACCAAACCAACGCACCAAAAGTCGTTTATTTGTTTTCTCCAACAAAACCTTTTTTCATACCCTGCAACGAAGCTGCAATTAGAAAGGAATAGCAACAGGTATTAACTTATTTCTAAAGTTTAAAAGCTAATTGGTCATCACTGTTTTAACGATGCAAACTACATGTAATTGTAAATTAAAGCACATTTCTTACTTTATATTGTGTTTCAATGGATTCTATCAATTATTTGCTGTCCTGCATCCGGCCACGACCGACCTCACATATACAAAAACAAAGTCTAGGAAATGCAAAATCCTTTACAAGAAGATGGGGAAATAAGATGGCGCAACTTCCAATTTGGTTTAGTCGTAAAATACAATTTCAAAATTAACATTTTTCATTAAATATATTTGATATGTTATAATACAAGTTTACAAAATGGTAATTTCTAACTATACCCAGACCAATTGACCTCCCTTCTAAGCTGCATGGTACATGCTCTTCGTATTGATAGATTCTAAGGCGATGCAAGCTATTGACAAATGAGATGATAAAACAGGACTATCAACAGTCTCGTTTGAAATCATCTTTTCGTAAACTCTATGGTCGATACAACGACCTTGTCAGCAAAAACAATCTTCCATATGGCTGCATGCTGACTGACGCTTTTACTTATTGTTAGACCATAATCATTCATCTAATTGTCTATGGAATTGTCCGTTTTTCCTTCGATTAAGACAAAGGGCACACGGCGGGTGTGACCGGTCAGCAGAGGATGCTAACTCTTCCGAGGCACCTGGTCCTATTTAAATTGGAACTTCTACTAGTGAGTTTTTTGTACATGTAATACTCGATCAAAGATGGGTAGAAATTTAAAATTTGATAGAGGAAATTCGGACTAAACTATGACCTTGAAACGATTCATTAAAATATCGAAAATGAAAGCTGTCTGTATTTGTTTATTTTCCAGCCACCAAATTGTGTAATGATTTCAGATAATTTTTTAAGAACCTTGGTATGAAGACAATTTTGACAATTTTTGAATAAACATTTAGAGGTTACTAGCATAAAAAGTAGGTCATTGACCTAGTTATTTGAAAGTAAAAAAAACAGCATCACTATACTAGGGCTCCATTGCATAATAAAAAGTTTTTGCTACTATTAGTGGAATTGTTTTGCACCCGAGTAACTCTAATACTAAGAACCATTCTGATTTTAAAGAAAGACTAATCGAAGTGTCAAGGAGTAGCTGATATGTTATATTCTGGGCTACATTTGGGAACAATTAAGAACTCCAAGACCTTTTGTGGAAATGACGCTTTGGATATTCATTGTTGTACTTGTGTATCAAATAAATCTTTTTACAAGACTTAGTACAGCTAGGTGATCTATAATCATATACAATTATAATATTTCTAAAACACCCTCATTCTCTACATTCACTCATCAAATTTATCTGCAGTTAAATAATATTTAAATTACATATATTTAATTAAAATGACTCACTAAGTATAACAGCAAAATGAACTAATATAATAGTCGGGTTGAAAAGCTTTTACATGTGGATATTAAATCCAAATTCGTGCTAAAAATTATATTACACAAGCGGAAATGCGCACTGACTCACTCAAACCCGAAAAACACACCCATTCATTCACTGATCCACCCGCCAAACGTAACCACCTGACCTCTCGTACTACTATCATACTATGAATGATTGTATGAATGAATGAAGCTGCGTGAATGTAAACAAATGGACAATGGGAAATGAAAACATGAAATGTTGAAATAAATGAACGCAAATATTACTGATTAACTAAAATAATTAATCCTGTGACAGAAGTCATAATTATGTATTTTCAATTTTTTAATAAAAAAGGGGTTTTTTTTATAAACAAACCCCATCTCTCTCTCTCTCTCTCTCTCTCTCTCTCTCTCTCTCTCTCTCTCTCTCTCTCTCTCTCTCTCTCTCTCGTTATCATATATCATTAAAATATATACTGTAAAACTTAAACGAATAATAAGGAAACAATGAGCAACGTTTCGAATCCTTTACGTTTTCGTTAACACTTAATGTATGTAATTATACTCAGTTCATACAATCATGTTTGTACTCAATTTTCAATTAATTTCATCTACCTTTAGATTTGGCATAGTAAGGATTTTGATCATTTTTTATTGTCTATATTTTTTTTTTACAATGCTTCAGGAATGCATTCCAAATGATCAAATGAAATTGGAGAGTCAGTCATGGTTATAAGCGAGATATATAGTTTACATTTCTTAATCATGGTTCATGATTAGTTTTTTCCCATAGGTTCGTTATACCAGTAACGAATTGATTTCAAGCTAATTTCTCTATTTTCCTATTAGTTTTAAGCCTATAGTAAGTGAACAGTTCCTAACGTTTGAAACATTCATTTTAGGTCTAAAACTGGAATTTACACTAAAAGATTTAAAATGTCAACAAGGGATTTGTTTACATTGCAAAGAATTGTAGACTATGGAACTCGCATATAATTCAAAGAAAGACACTCAAACTTTGATTGCCTATTAAAAATGCCTAGTTAACATTGAATTCGGAAAATATATATTTTTACCAAAAATCATTATCTTTTAGGATTTACGTAGCGTTAATTGCGTTGGCGTTTAAATGGTCACAATAAGTATAAAATCGTTATTTCTGAAAGATAAACAATCTTTTAAAAATGTTAGTAATTGCCTTTCAGCGACCATCCGTTAGATATCAATTCTTATCTATCGTTTTATATGTCATTAACGTTTCCTTAAAAAACAAAATTAAATGTGTTTCATTTTAGAGGATTGTTTACTTTTATTTCCCTTTGATGAGGCTGATGGTCAACAAGCTAACCATTAGATATATCTAAAATTCTAATTTATGATTGGTTTACCCATAAACCATCGAAAGTTCTTAAGACTATAAAAAAACCGTAAATATAAATGAAAATAGTTTGGTATTGCATGCTACAAGCAAGCAGCGTTCCGACTTTTCGTGCTCTTGTTGATTGCATTTTAAACTAAAACAGCAACTGGTTTCAACATATTTTTGAATTTAAAATAGACAAGACTAAACTGCAAAGACTTTAAGCATAAATTATTGTTACTGTAACCAAAATACTTTTTTGAAACGCTTTACCTACGCTTTAGAAATGTTTGTCCACTTTGTCGTTTTTGCCATTCTTTGGATGCCAGTAACTCTACAATTGGTTACGATGCGGTCTTTCTTAGCGACACCGAGCTGTAACGATAGAATCTCCAACATAGAGTTTGTAGCAGAACATCAGGCTCGATCGCGCCGATCATGTGCTGCTATGTGTAGCATTAACTGTGGATGTTTTGGTTTCAACTTACTAGTGAATAAGTGTCGGATCCATCGGTCATGTGACCTCGTTAACATGACCTCAACTGAAGATGGCTGGAAATATTACCAAATTAACCGTAAGTACTTCTTCAATTAAAGGCCAAACTTTTAACAATCTTCAGCTTGAAGATTGTAAGCTAATTTTGTTTTAAATAAATGCGTCCGAAAACCGTACTTTTGGCGGCCTACAAATAGATTGATAAAATACAATTTTAGTCAAACATGTACATGTATGTCCTGGCACAGATTAAAATTTTTAAACAGTATACTGGCACTGTACCAGTTATCGGCTAAAATTTAACGTTTTCTTTTTGTAATTCCTTATTTAATGATATTTTTGGATAAAACTTGACATACTTAAAAAAGTGAACTCCTTATTTATCAATCTGTTAGTTTATATCATTATTTAGAACCCACCACATCTTGTTTTGTGCTTTTAAGCACGCCCCGAATTTGCCGAGTTTTTACGATTTACTGTACCAGTTATCGGCTTCGTGATAATAACATAGTAAAAATCCGTGTTCATGTTGATTTTATACTCTGCTAAATGTAGTTTGAATTATGCCCCTCGTGAGGTCAGAGTAAAGTATTCGGGGTCATGATTCATTATAAACAAAACTCATAAAATGTTTGTTTATTATCATACGGTAATACTCAAAATCGTACACTATTCAATACATAATTGTGCAATCAGGCGTTCAATTGAGCTACGAATCTCTCGGAAATTCGTGAATTCCTTTTGTTTATACATGTTAAATGTATTGATTTTATATGTCAAATCAAAGCAGGGATATAATAACGTATCACAAACAGGTAATATTCTATTTTTAACTTATTACGTCACTTCCCCCACTGCTGAAAGTGCAAAGATGTAAAATCAGCGGTAAACAATGATAGTTTAAGCTCATGTATAAAACATATTTAAGAAAGTTTTCAAGCAAACTTACTTTTCTATATTAGAAACAGATGACTGAATTAAAAAATCTCGGATATTCGCGTGCTATAGACCCGAACCCTCAGTTTAGCCGATAACTGGTCTTAGCCGATAACTGGTACAGTACCAGTACTAGATCAGAGAGAAGGAAATCTATTTGATGATAGATTTAGAACTGTAACATAACACCTTTCTCACTGTACTCTAAAATTGGTCTATTTCGTAAGGAAACTGGTAACTGTCGCCTTAAATATAACAGTAATGTAAAGCATATAATTTAGATACTGTATAACTTAGATAAAGAAGTCGAGTGATGGAAAACTTTTGATTTACACGCAATTTCACTTCATAGATATAACAGCTGTTTCTGGTTACTAGAACTTTTTATCTGAAGTAATCCCACACCTCAATGATTTTATTCAAGAATTTTTTAGAAGTATATCGTTGCAATATTCAGACAAAACATACTAAAATTAAGGATAACGGGGGGGGGGGGGGGGGGGGGGCAGGTTTCATTCCTCTTATCATGAGTGATGGCCAATTTAATTTGAACTTCCAGCACTTCTTTATCTAAGTTATGGTCACACCGAATAAACGGATTTGATGGGAAAAAATGTACGAAGCTGTCACATGTCACACAGAAACTGTATGATATGTTACAAACCTATCAAATTAAAAAAAAATTGAACAATGAATAAAGTATAATGAAAAGTAAAGTACATTGAAAATTCATAAAATGTCTTGTTTCTGTCATTTTAATTTTGTCCAAAAAAACCTTCCGTATGAAAATATAGTTATTCCAAAAATCTTTTTTGTTCGATTGTTTCTTAATTCAAAAGAATTTCCGTTATGAATGTTGTGTACTAACGAAATAATGATCGTTTAGAGATGATAAAATAAATAAAATCATATTCATTAAAATATAATGATCATCTGCGCAAGGAAATCAGTACGCCAGTAGGTAGATACTTTGAGAGAACAGTGTAGGTAAACATAGGATGTAAATATTCATTTTGTTGAAACCGAGGAAGTTAAAATACCTTTTTTTTTCATTTTATGATTAATTCTTTATTCTTAAACTTATCATTTTCTTGTTTATTATTTCTTATGACATATAAAGATATTAAATTCATTTTTATAATTTAAAACTTTCAGTACCCCCAGACTGTCAGGGTGTCATGGAGTCCGGAGAGAGCACTTCAGGATTATACGTCATTGATCTTTTTGGGGGTCGAGTGCAACTGGTAACTGTCTATTGTGATATGGAAACTGACAATGGGGGCTGGACGGTAAAAGTTATTTATCTATCTATCTATCTATCTATCTATCTATCTATCTATCTATCTATCTATCTATCTATCTATCTATCTATCTATCCTTTTTTATCATTTTCAAACATGTAATCTCTTGCTGATACTTTGAAAAGAAAATCGATAGAATTATTGCCTTTACCGCTCATTGCAGACAAAAAAGAGTCATTGTTAAAAAAAATTATATTCAATTAATAATTGAATACCATTCAGAGCAAACATAATATTGATTCAGTTGTGTATTATGATATCTTTATTTCCGTACAGGCCATTCAGCGCCGCCTGAGTGGTACCATGAACTTTAACAAAACTTGGACGGAATTCAAGAACGGCTTTGGCGATCCCGCAAACGCTTACTGGATTGGTCAGTTATATTACCCAATTGAATTTAGTGAATTATTTTTATCAATGGGTAAATAAAACGTCAATCAATATAGGACTTAGTTTGATACTAGTATGTCAAAGAGTTCTTACAATTATTACACGTCAGTAAAAGTGGTTATTTATGCGGGTTTGGGGATTAATGCTAGTTTCCCGGTAAGCATAAACACACGCGTTTGATACCCAGGCGTATTGTTATATCAAAGAAAACCATCAGCGTAAAAAGCATACTTTTTAAGTATGTTTGTGGTCGTATTCAAAACGCTAACTTACTTTGGTCGCACACATTGGACGTTTGCTATCCCAGTGATCGTTCTGTATTTGTAATTACCCATCCTAATTAGATATACAACGCCTGTGTTAGTACGTTAGTGAGAACGCAATTCATCTTTTTATTCACGAACTTTTTTGCACGCGAAAGTATAAAAACTTGATACTGCGTAATATAATCGTGGGAACAATTCAAAAGTTAATACGTTATTGCACCTCTCTTCAATCTGTAAGTAATACTTGACATGGGTTTCAGATAATTGTGAATAGATGACGCCAAAGCTTTTAGATAACTTTTAAGAGATGATGAATTATCTAATGATTTATTTGAAAGATGCATTAATTCAAAGCAGCTTGTCGGGTTTTCTTTGTTAAAGTAAACTTTTTTATATATGTTAAAAATGTATACATTGTATGAAGTAAATAAACATTATTTCTGATTTAAAAAAAGAATTATCAATGATTTTTTTTTATGAAGAGAATTAACGTAATGTAAACAACGTTTAGAATAAGTCAGTAGATTAATTGATCTATTTGATGATACTATATTAAAAATAATTTTCTTTTCATTCCACAAATAGGAAACGACGTCATTCATCATCTAACAAATCGACAGCCGCATTTCATGTATGCGATTTTCAAACTACACGCTCCACCTGGGAGGACCAAACACCGGAAATCTAGGTACGGAATTAAAATTGCTTATTCCAACTACTTATTTCGCTTTTTTGGCTAAATGTATAGTGTATATATCTTTCGTAAAATTACATTTTTGATTTAAATTTGATGCAGAATACTTACTTCGTATCAAATTCGAATCGAAAATATAAATCTTTGTTGGCTTAAGAGACCCTTAAATGTTCTCACAACGTTTGCCATCTCATGCATTAGTTTTCTGTTCCCATGCAATATTTATTTAAATCAATCTATATTGTTGATTTACTTTTTTGGTTTAATTGCCGATATTGAGAAAAAGCGAAGTTCATGTTATCCTAATTATTTTTGATAAACTGGTTCATAATCGTTGATACACATTTTCATTATTGTTAAAAGTTATTCACTTAAAACGTAAGTCTTAATTCACAATAGTTAACTAATTAGATTCACTTTGAAATTTGATAGATTAGTTCTTAAAATTTTCCCATTATATCTTTGTACAAAGTCCAGTTTTTTAAAGGAAATCCATATATCAATAATGTCTAAAATGGCCAAGACCATCCAGTATTCTTATATCTGAACGGAATACTAGGTAAACATACCCAATTCATTGGATTTTTCTTTTAGTTGCAATTCGCTCATTAAAGTTTTCAGATTACAGTACTTATTTTTGACTTCAGGAGACAGTATGATCAATGCTGGCCACACTGGCGGCAATGTGAACGGTGCGTCTTTCAGTACCGTGGACCGAGACAACGATCAGTGGAACAGTGGTAACTGTGCCGTAAAGTATAAAGGAGGATGGTGGTTCAATGACTGTCATGACGCCTTCCTTAACGGACCCTGGCCCCCGGAACATTGGTTCGAACCATGGATCCCAGCCATAACAAGTGTCAGCGACATAGCGGAAGTCAGAATGATGATTAAACCGACATAAATACATGCTGAACTGGAATACTGTAAACTGACGTTTATTTACTTGCGAGTAATTTTTGCAATGTTCCTGAAAGCCCCGTTAACGCAAATATTTTTTGTTCATCTCTATCTAGACCTCAAACTCTTTCCATGTTATTTACATCTTGATCACAAATATTAGTCGCCATGAGATAAGATTTAAAGCTGTTGCGATAAAAGGTTGGTTTTTCATATATTTTAGACTTCACGTTATAACAGATCTGGTGTTTTGCGAAGAAAGTCGTTGGTTTGCAGTACATTTGATAGAAACTCTACGTGATTACAGTTTAAATTATAGTGTAAAGATTCATATAAAATGGAATTTATAATTGTGCAGTAGTGTGTTTGTGTTGTTGTTTTTTATCCTTTTTATTTGGTATTTCCTATTTTTCATGTCATTCTTTATAAAAAGAAAACAAAATTGTTCATGTCACCAAATTGTGTTGTTATAATGTTTTATAGCTTTGTTTTGATTTTCTCTTATTTGTAAAAACAAAAAAAAATTAAAATGATCGCATTTTCAGATGACTCCGTGCATAGTCGTGTAATAAACTTCTAAAACAATTGTTACCACGCTTACATGTAGTTCTATTTTTCATTTAAATTGGAATACATGTATCGCTCTAATAAGAGGGATATCTTCTGTACGTAGGAAAAAATCTCTCTTGGTTTCTGTTAACTCACAATAATTAAGGCACGTAGCAACAAGGGAGGCGGTGCTGGGTCGCAATTTATGTTGGAAGGCGATATTTATTAATATTTAAACATAGAAAAGCAAATTTGAACAGAACAAACTGAACATCAACTTTTAGCAGGAGGAAATAGTAAAGGAAACTAGAGACTAGCTCGTTGCAAGCAACGATTAGGTCTTTAGTCGTAACTGCGTCATACTTGTGACGTAATTCAAAAGTTACCTGACCACGTACAATGTTATATTTATAAACACTGTATAAACACTGTGTAAAAAGAAAAAAATACTTAACTACATGTATATAAGCAAATACGGATCTTTAAAAGTTGTCTTTAGATTGATTCGCCGCATGTTGTTTTTTGCATGTGCATTTTATTTTGAAAAACTTATTTTATCATCATAGTTGACTCAATATAGACAGATTATGGACTACGATGATATTCACACAGTGGGTATGCCCGGTATGAAGGTAAAAAGACTTAACATTTTACAAGCATTTTTTATCAAACGCAAATGCCAAAGAATCTTTTAGTATATAGGCGGAGATCATGTAAATTTTATTGGGGATTTTGAAGATTGACTTTTTCCGGGGGTGGGAATTAAGGGGCTGACGGTTATTTGAGTTTGGCCGGGGATGTCCGAGGCATATCTTTTTTGGTAATTCTATAATGTACATGTAAATGAAAGAAATTTTGCGGGGGTGGGGTCTGCAACCCTCCCCCTTCCCTTCTAGATCCGCGCATTGGGAAGACCTTTTATTTTAACCATTTTTTTAAAAAAATAAGACCGACGCCGGTAATTTTAACCATTTTTTAAAAAATTATTCATTTTCAAAATTATTGGAATGACAATATGAACTTTGAACGCAGTTAAAACGTAAAATTCGAACCGTTTAGTCTCGGTGAGTATTCGGCCAACATGGGTCCGTGTACGAAAAAATGGCAATATTCATGAAATTTGAATGGACGATCTTGGCCCTAAGTCGTCATCCGCTTATTTTTCACACTAAGAGCTACAGACCTGCAGTTAGAGATTGCCAAACTCTTATTGATTATGTCAATTTATTTTGTCTTAAAGAATCAGGTTTTTTAGGCAATAAATATTTACCTTAAAAAAAAAATCGTTAGCATTTTACAATTTAAAGGTCTAATAAAATTTTGTATGAAGTTTCAAGATACTAATCTTTATTGCTTTATCCAATATATTGCATTGTAAAAAAAAGGTTCACATCGCAATTTTTTTAAATTACAAAAGGACATGCAAAATGAATTTAAATTAACCGCTAACGAACAAGCATAAAGAGAGACTGAGAACTAATTTCTATTTTTATTTTTTTTATATCATATATAAGAAAAATTTAATACGTTTTATGTAATATTGTTGATCTGGCTAGGATTGATTGAAAAACATAAAACATGGTTGTGTGTATATACTGCCATTTATTTTTGCTAATAAGAAAAATTAGGCAATAAGGGGAGGTCTCCAAACAGTCATAATATCAATTACCAGACATTGAATGTAAGTTATAAAAGGTGAGCAAATGACCTCCCCCATATTAAACAAAGATGTATACAATATCAACATGTACCAAATATACATACAACAAACATATTGTTGAACAAAAACAGCATTGTACATATCAACAACATACATGTGTAATACAGTGCAAAATAAATCCCCAACTATAAAGGTGATGAAGGGGAAGGAGGGTGGGTTGATTGCGGTATTTACAAACTTGTTGACAGCTGACAGTTAAAATGACGTAGTCAAAACATCGCGCGACTAAACGCCGCACTCTGATTGGTTAATGTAGACAATTAAAGAAGATCAGCTAAATACTCAAAAATACTCAAATATTAGAATTACAATTATATCATGACTAGACTATTATTTTTGGTACTGGCATAAAAATAACATATCACAATTTACATAAATGCTATTATTTACAATAATGCTGTATTATGTAATATTGTTGATCTGGCTAGGATTGATTGAAAAACATAAAACATGGTTGTGTGTATATACTGCCATTTATTTTTGCTAATAAGAAAAATTAGGCAATAAGGGGAGGTCTTCAAACAGTCATAATATCAATTACCAGACATTGAATGTAAGTTATAAAAGGTGAGCAAATGACCTCCCCCATATTAAACAAAGATGTATACAATATCAACATGTACCAAATATACATACAACAAACATATTGTTGAACAAAAACAGCCACCAAAAGCAAACAGCAGGTTTGCACAAAAAGACCCCACACAAGGTGGACTAGCCAGATCATGGTAGTCAACAATATGAAAGATGGCAGTACATACAACACATATGGCAATGACTAACCTCTGCCTTATATGGAGATTTAAATATTAACATATCATGAAGGCACAGATTATCTATACATGTATAACCAAACCAGTTAAAAATTTGCATACCACTATGGACATCTTATTTTTAACCTTGCAAGCATTAACACATCAGTTGACTTCTGCCCTGTGTTAATATGACAGTATAATATACATGTTAAAAGTTTTTATACTATCAAACATGTTTTAAAATACAGATAGACATGTAATCAAACATTTTCAGATGAACCAGTAGGCACATGTTACTAAAATGACAAAATCAAACAACAGAAACAATGGTTAAAAAACTATACAGCAGGCATAAACACATCAGTTTACTTCTGACCTGTGTTATGTTATGTGTAACCACATCATGCACATAGTATAGATAAATGTTATACATGAATCACACTTTGACTAATGTCCAATGTAAGACAAATGATAGGGAATTGTGATGAGAATTGAATTTTGACATACAACTAATCTATACATTGAATTAACAACACAAACAATGCATATCAGATACAATTATTTAACACAGCAGTTAACTTCTGAACTGTGAAAACCTTCCAGAAAAATATACATACATAGCATTTGCTATATGTATTTAAAATGTAAAGCTTGACAAACGTATGTATCTACGAATAGCATCAGATTTCCATCTTCCCATTTTTTGAATGCAGTTTTCAGAATAACCCAAATGTGCTGCATGAGTGGCTGCCCCTATCCTAAAGCTGTGACCTTTGTATAAAGCAGGGTTCAAACCAACAAAATCAATAATATTAGTAAGATTTTTCAATACAAATGCATAAGTTACTGGTTCACCTCCCATAAATTGAAACAATGGACCTGACTTGTGGCCAAATGTATGCAAGTAATTATATAATGCTTGAACAGGGCACATTTCCTTATTATTTGATGCTTTAAGATGGATTTGAAAAATGTCATGTGTTTTATTTGTTTTGAAATTTTTTAACACAATTTCAACAGCCACAGGTGTTGTTTGAAGCATTTCAAAAGTAGCATCATTTCTTTGAATTACTTTACACTGATCAGTTTTGGATTTTACCACAATCTCACCTAAACGCAAGAAAGCATTGAAAGCTAACAAAAAAATGGATTTCAGAAGAATCCTAGTGTACAAATTTTTAACAGAAAGATCCATTGATTTTAACATGTTTGACAAAATGGGACCTGTAATCGGTAACCTGGAATCCTTACTAGGTGCAGAATGATGGCATCCCTGTATGATTTTCCTAACTAAGAATGTTTCAGATGGATCTTGAAGGCTAAGAATTTTGTGTACATAGCTTATGGCTGAAACATGAGAAGATATACTATTTGGGGAATAGCCAAGAGAAAACAGACAGGCAATAAAATTGCATAATACTGCAGGTGAAAGAGGAATGGAAGTTATATTTGGAAAGTGTTGAATAAAGAGATTCCATGTTCTTTTGTAGGCATTTTTTGTGTTGTCACATAATGCCGCACCTAAAAGCTGCTGAGCTTGCAAAGTTAAAGTTCCAACAGGGGTTCTGGAATGAGTGTTGGGTTGGGTTCCAATTGAGGCATGTATTGAAAGGCTGCCTGAAACTGGAAACGAGACAATTTGTCAGCTGCAATATTGTATTTGCCAGGTATATGTTTTGCTCGAAAATGAATATTCCATTTTAGGGTTGCTAACACTAGGCGGCGTACTAATTTCATAAGAGTTACTTCTTTGGAAGTCTGTTTATTGATAACCTGTACAACAGCTAAATTGTCAGACATGAAGAGAACCTTTTTGTTTTTCATCTCCTCACCCCAAATCTCAATGGCCAAGACAATTGGAAAGAGCTCTTTAATAGCAATTTGATAATTTTCCATATTTTCTCGCCAATGTGAAACAAACCAGTTTGAACCAAAAATAGCTGCAAAGCCTAAAGAACCTGAGGCATCTGTATAGAGTGTGATATGATCTGATGAAAACCATTTTTGAAACAAAAACACAGATTTACCATTAAACGAGGCCAAAAATGAAACCCATGTTTCAATATCTGATTTTGTTTCATCTGTAAGGTCTATCAAATCATCATGGTTTTGCACCCCACAAGTCAAATCTATTAAACGACGAAGGAAAGCACGACCCGGAACAACAACCGAACAAGCAAAATTAAGAAGACCAATTAAAGACTGAAGATCACGTAGATTGGTTTGTTCCCTACTCTGCATGTTCAAAAGATGTGTTCTAATCTTTTCAACTTTTCCAAGAGGAAGACGTGCTTCCATTTTTGTGGAGTCAATTTCAATGCCATAGATAATAATTGATTTTGTAGGCGTTTGAGTTTTAGACATTTTGATAGGTACCCCAATAGTTTTGCAAAGATACAGAAAATGTGTTAAATCATTTTTGCAGTTTGGTAAATCAGCTGGCCCAATAAAGAAAAAGTCATCTAATATGTGTGACATATCACCAGCTTTGTATTTTGTCTGCATTACCCACTGTAATGCAACACTCAAACGTTCAAAGACCTGACATGAACTACTCGCGCCCATTGGTAAGCATTTATCAAAATAGAATTCATTGTCCCATGAAAATCCTAACAAATGATAGTCAGCAGGGTTCACTGGAATGATTCTAAATGCATCCTCTATGTCTGTTTTGGCCATAAGGCAGTTTTTTCCATACTTTTGAACTAGTTGTATGATCAAGTCAATTGTATCATATTGAACTGTAGAGTATTCTTTTGGTATATAACTGTTGACTGAATTTTCTTTTGGGTAAGAAAGATCATGAATAACTCTAAATTTTCCTGGTTCCGACTTAGGAACTACGCCTAGAGGAGATGAGACAAATTGAGAATAAGGTGGAGTTGCATAGGGTCCAGCAATTCTCTTCAAAGATAAACCTTTGCGTATGTGATCCTGAATAACATTACTATGTTTCAAAGCAGAACTATGATTTTTTGGAAAGGGGGCATTGGGCGTAGAAACACAACCTATGGAGAAACCCTTCTTAAACCCATTCACTAAGTAAGATCTTAGATCTTGATCATACCCATCTAATTCTTTATTTAGTTTGTCCCAATTTACTGGAGTTGTAATTTCTAGCCTCCCGTGTTCGCTGGGTAGAGGATGAGCATTTGTGCTTTGGGTGGTTACCATTGCATAATTGACAGGAATGGGAGTATGGGCATGGGAAGAGTTTACATTTTCCACCCTGATTGTAGGCAAAGCAGAAGCGGACTTTGCCCGGTTGTTTACCACGAAAGGGCTGTCCAAAATTTTGTTTGTTGGACATGGCAATACATTTACCTCTTAATTCTTCAATAGGTTTTTGCCAATCTACAGCCAAAGACTCCCTAAGCTTTCTGAAAGATTCGTCATACGTTCTCCAAGCAACATCACCATGCAGTCTTTGCATTTCTCTAATAAAGCTCATGTATTTTAATAAATGGGGAGCTTCTGATGGGTGTTTCTGAATTCTAATGTTAATAAAGATAAGAAAGGCATCAGTCCACTGACTGATGAACATGGGGGTTTTTGATTTTAAACTATGCTGCACATTAATGACCCCCGGAGTAATGCACAGCGTAAGAGGTTCTTCATCTTGGTGCGACAATAGTACTCTTAAATCAAAAAATTCATTTGACCAAATTTTTGCCTTTATCTTTTGTGGTATTGTTGCACCAAGAGGAATACCCTCTGTTACAGAGATAAGGTTATCAGCATTGAATAAACCTTTGTTTGTGCCTACTGGCTCACCTGTGTTTTCTAAAAGTTGAGACACTACTGACAATATAGGGTTATCTTGCATAGAGGAAGAAGTAGTCGTTGGTGCAGGTAACTCATTGACGGTGTTTGCATATGTAGCACATGCAGCATTTTCTAGGGGTACCACTGTACTACTTGAAGCATCAGAGTTGGAATTTTGCAATTTAACAATTTCTTGTGCAAGTCTTTGGTAATCGATTGGTTCAGCCTGAGGTTTACGTTTTGCTCTAGTACTTTCGCTTGTCTCCACAGGATGTTTGCGTTTTGGCATGGTAACGCCTACAAAATATTTAATAACTGATAAAATCAAATTTCTAAATTGTACCCAATATACAATTAATGCAACTATTCATTGAGTGTACAAATTTACACTCAAATCATGCAGATAGGTGCACATGAGCTAATTATTATTTGAATAATTACAATTTTGACACCCCAACAAGTTATCAAACAAACAAACAAATTATCAAGACTTGTGCCAAAACAGTGTATATCTTTAGATTCACATGTAAACTTACATACATGTAACAATACACATTATTAAGCATGTGTGCATGAATCTGCATAAGCACATATAAAAGAATCTCTGCATGTGCATTAGTAAGAGTCAACATGACCATGAGCAAGAAACAGAAAAATAGTCTACATTACTCTGCATATGAACCAGAAACAATATTGCACACGACTGTGCACGTGAGTCAAAATTAGTATACACACGACTCTGCATGTGAATTAAAATTTGTACACACGACTCTGCACGTGAACCAGTAAACCAGAAATATACTGTAGCACACATGACTCTGCAAGTGAACCAGACAAATAGTACACACGACTCTGCATGTGAACAAGAAAAATAGTACACACGACTCTGCATGTGAACCAGACAAATAGTACACACGACTCTGCATGTGAAAAAGAAAAATAGTACACATGACTCTGCATGTGAACAAGAAAAATAGTACACACGACTCTGCATGTGTACCAGAAAAATAGTACACCCAACTCTTCATGTGCATAAACTTTGTTTTTGACTTTTCACTATGAACATTCTTTATACACCTACAGGCTAATTGTAAATTTAATGCATATGCCTGTGAATATATTGAACACTATGAATGCAATTTAGCTCATAGAAAAATAAAAATATGCCAGCCTGCTTATCTTGAATGTTGAAGGACAGCTATTCTAATGTTGTGAAGGTATTTCTTCATGTGACGAGAACCAGATTCAATGTGGACCCCATCTCTCCCCAGGTAGGTCAGGTCCGCCCAGAAACCCCGATGAGACCAAAAATGAATTCCCTGAAGCTTTTCAGTCTCTGACTTGAGCTGCTTGTTCACAGTCACGACATCATCATTGAAGGATGTCCGAGAGGCCCATGGTTGACGTCTTAGTAGTTGCCCTATGATAACTGTAGGGATACCAACCCCCTCCTTGAGGTATTCCGCATATGACAAAATATCGGTAGTCACTTTTCGTGGATCCGCATGACACAAGTCATTTTCACCTAACTGGATGAAACACACACTGAGGAAATTAAGAAATTCCGTAGATCGTGAGAGTCGTTCGAAAGTAAGACCTCCTTTTGCTCGGAAGTACACGTTAAAAAATTCCTGGTCGAGTTTTAGGTTATGTAATGTAATATCACTAGCCGAATATTCCTGTAAACGGCGAATGAACGAATGTCCGATTATACAAACATCTATCGCCATTGTCTGGACGGAGCCTGCCTCGGGGAAATTAAATCACCACTAGAGATATTATTATCTCAAACAAAAACTTACTTTTTTACGAAAAGTTCCAACTTATAAAAAAACATTGATTGCGGTATTTACAATTTTGTTGACAGCTGACAGTTAAAATGACGTAGTCAAAACATCGCGCGACTAAACGCCGCACTCTGATTGGTTAATGTAGACAATTAAAGAAGATCAGCTAAATACTCAAAAATACTCAAATATTAGAATTACAATTATATCATGACTAGACTATTATTTTTGGTACTGGCATAAAAATAACATATCACAATTTACATAAATGCTATTATTTACAATAATGCTGTATTTTTCTTTATGTGTGTTAATGAAAACGTTGATCAGCAAGGGATTCTATGTCGTGCAAGCACCTACTTCATAGATTGTTACACGGTTCTACAACGATGACAAATATCGAAAAGGCAATATTGTGAGTGGAGGATGAATGTGTAGTTTGTTTTTGAGGTTAATTTTGGATAATTAAATTTATCTGGATCAATTTTGTTTGTTGATTTGTTGTTTATTGAAAAGTGAATAGTTTGTTTGATTGTTTGTTTTTTCTTTTTTTCTTTTCTTTTTTTTTTTGGGGGGGGGGGGGTGGGGGGGGTTGTTAGCGGATAATCTAAGCCCATTTTGCATATCCTTTTGTAATTTAAAAAGTTCTGATTAAAAAACACCTATAGATAACCGTTAAGTTTCAGCTTGTCTTCTGCGCTTGCAAGCACGTGTGTAATCCTGATTAAAAAATAGGTATCATGACCCGTTGGGGAGGGGGGGGGGGTTATCACAACAAGATTGTGAACTAGCGTACTAGAGTGTACATTGTTAATTAATAGTTGATGTTGAATCACTATTAACAAACAAAATCATAAATTTATAATAACATGCAGTCTGGAAAGTTAACTAGAATAACTAAAATGCCAGGGAGTTTTGTTTTCTCTATATGCTGGACTGATGATTTCATTTATCTTAAATTAATAGGGTATAAAGATGCCCGCCTACTAAATACACATGCTCACGCGTCAACTGATTAAAAATGACTGTGTTTTGAATTTATAAATCGTTCTAAAACTTTCGATCTGATATATCGTTGTTAACAATTCTAAACTTTGAACGATTAAATTGGTTGAAAACCTACCCCGACCCTCACGGAAGAATCTATTCTGACCAGTGGAAATTTCATTTAAAAGACTCCGCCCCAGAATATCTCATTCATTAATTTTTTCGCAGTTATACAAGTATCGGATGAGTCCAAAATAGGAACTTTTGAGACACACCTTACAATGTGAACATGTACCGTGAATGCAGTTTACTTTGCGTCTTTTTTCTTATTTTGAGATTCCTTCTTATCATGGCTTGAAAATGACGGAAAGGCCTTGAATCTTGTTATCTTTATAACATAAAACACGTGGAACTGTTTTTATTCCACCAACAAGCTTGACATAATAATATAATATTAATGAAATCAGTATAAACAGACGTCATCAATCCCAAATCATATTACCACTTGAATCTGTGCGTCTTTTTATTGAATTTGTAAAGAGCGGCAAACTCTAAAATGTCATTTTAAAGGTAATGTTAGCTGCAAATCTGTAGCCCTAGTATGAAAAATTTCGGATGGTAGTTAATTTTTCCAGACCGAGAACTACATATGTATGCAGTTAAGGTAAATAGTAATGCTTCCGATGAAATACTTTTTTAGCAATGCAAGCAGCAGTACTTATTTGTTTAAAAAATAACACCCTAATACTTCGTCTTACATTCGCTATTTGTAGAACAAGCACAACCACTATCAGGCCGACCTAATTGTATACATTTATCGAATTTGATAGCCTTAGCATTGCATTGCTTTGCATGTACACAATATCTTTTAAAAATTCAACACTAAACGTGTTCATCTATATGGCTATTAATCGATATGTACAAATAGCGTACACACGTGATGCAATATACCCCAGACGGAAAACAGTAAAGAATTCAGTCATTGAGTCTACATTTTATATTTATATAACTTTTATAAAAATTTATAAAAAATACATTGCGGGTCTGATTGCTTGTTAATCTGTCAATCTATCAATAAATAGTTTGTTAATTATTTTCGATTGCTAAGGCTACAACGTATTTGATGAACATTGAACAACTTTTTTTCATTTAATTTTTTCCACGGAAGATACGACGTACAATTATTAAGCATAATTTATTTAATTAATTATCTCTTTAAAATTGTGTATGTAATAAATAATTTATAAATTGCTGCCGAATGTTGTTTCATATTTTCGTTTGTAGATGTTTTGCAAATAAAAAACGCGAAACGCAGGGCAAGTGATAATTAACATCCCTAATAACCGTAACTTAGAATAAGCTGCTTTGGATTCAAATATTATCGTATACAAATGTAAAGTTCACTTTTTAAAATCATCTCCGCAATGATAATATTATCTTTATCGTAAATCAGTATTTTGTTTTGCTCTATATGACGGCCGTGTATTGTAGAAAAGTGGAGTTTAATTACCATGCCTATTAACACATCTCCCAGTACTGAAACAATTCAAGATGTCTTCGTTACATGTACAGTAAAACAGTGGAGCGTAAAACATTGTACGTCCAGCTCTACAAGCACGAGCACTGTCGTCTGCGCGACGGCCTGAACACAGCTAGCGACTCTGCTATCGATCGATTACCTGATTCTCGTAATGCATCTAAATAAAGAGAGGGGCACAGTTTTGAAGTAAACATCAAAACTAAGGTCAAAGAGCTTTATCTTTATGAAATGATAATGTATATACGAATAAAACATTTGGGAATTCAATGTGGAATCATCTTTACGCACTGCATCTATCGGTTAGTGCAGTACAAGAAGCCCTTTCATAACTTCCTAAACGTGCACATGCAACGTATTCACTTTGATGTTGAATAATAAATACCGTTTTTAAAATTTCCAAAATTTATTAAGTCCGAAAATCAATAATCACATTACATACAAAAGTACAACTCAATTTAACAAAATTCGCAAAAAAGAAGAACAGACAATTTTCACTCACACACTTTTCATCTTTGACAACTCCGCCTACTCTCACCTAAACTGACCAATATAATTAATTAAAAAGTTTCAAATAAATTTTTATCAGCAAGCAGAATTTTACAACGCTCACATATGAAAGACAGGAAACCGTAATTCTAACCATGAATAAATCAAAGAAACGTATTTCTCAGATCTGACCGTTAATTTTACAATAATTAAAGAATAATGACATTGATACCAATATTCAGGGAAGGGAGATGTCAAGATGAAGTTTCTAACATATGTGAATGCAACTTTCCGAAGTTCAGAGTAAACTAATTATTTTCCAATTTCCAAAATGAAGAGACTGAATAACATTATAGTACAGATATTACAAATTATAAAAAATAATTTTTGTCATTTATAAACCCTATTACACATAAACATGACACGCACTCCCACAACAATGGACCAAAGTGACAAAAATTGTTTCTGCAAATACTGACTATAAATTCCTAAACCATTAAATTGATTACTAGGGAAGGATTCGGAATTAATTTTTTTACAAATTTGCATTAGAAATTCTTATTCCTTGACAAGTTATTGACAAAAAACTTTTGACGCCTCTAACTCTCTAATTATAGGAACCAGCCCCTTTTCTGTATACCGAATGAAAGGTGTCAGTTAGACGAAAAACTTTTAAAACACATCTTAAAGCAAATTATTATCAAGTAGAAAACTATAACGGAAAATAAGTGAAAAATTTTGCATTTTTATTTAACCTTTGTTTCAGCACCTACAATGTATATAACTCCTTTTATTTGCTTATATTTACATTGTCCAGTGTCTTTGCCTGTGATAACACTACGTATCCATTTTGTACTGTATAACCCATTAAGAAATGTCGCCAAATTGAGGTGCCAACGGGGTTTGCTTATTTATATTTAAATATTTAATCGTACGATGGCTTAAACTTATATAAGTATAAGTAATAAGGAATAATTCTTTGAATATTACCAGATGATAATTTCGGTCAGGGCGTGATCAAATCTATCATAAAGCCCATGATTATATCCTGATCAAAACATATAAACATTGATGTACATCATCTCTAGTACATACCAATAATTCAAGTAGAACAAAAATCAAAATACTGTAACTGTAAGAAACATATGTTAAAACCAACTGCAGCATATATAATATGTAGAGCAGAATATTATGCAAGGTAAACTATGCATTCAAACACATAAGTAAATTATTTATAACACAAACTGATGGCAGAAGGTGGGGGAATATATGTGAAAGGGAGAACATATACTGTGAATAAGGGAGGTGGGAGGGAAATTCGACAAAACACAGACTGTACGATTTGTAGACTGATAAAACGAAAGTGACGCTATCTTTCAGCCAATCAGATTGCTTCAAATTCAGCATTAAACTGAGGGGCTCCCCATGGGGAAAGCTGTACATGTAAAAATAATGTTGTTTATATCTACACAGTAAAATTACATTCGTCTGCATAAAACCATTTATAATTATAAATTGCATTTATGCCTCCTCATTCTCCTACCTACACATCAAACAAACTCACAAATGTGTTGAAATTTTATTGATCAAAATATGATTATATCCTGATCAAAACATATAAGCATTGATGTACATCATCTCTAGTACATACCAATAATTCAAGTAGAACAACAATCAAAATACTGTAACTGTAAGAAACATATGTTAAAACCAACTGCAACATATATAATATGTAGAGCAGAATATTACGCAAGGTAAACTATGCATTCAAACACATAAGTAAATCATTTATAACACAAACTGATGGCAGAAGGTGGGGGAATAGGCCACCAGTTGGGAGGTTTGTAAAATTCTCCCAACTACCCCACCAAGGCCACTGCAGGCACATCAAGGCTCTTCTACTTCACTTTAACAATAATTGACTAAAAGATATATTATGTAAAGACAAGACTTAACATTAAATCTAAACTGCATAATAAGTAGCAGGTAACTATTTGACACAGATTAAATGTGAGTTACTGGCCCAAGCAAGTAACCATGACCTACAACAACTACAAACTAACTAAATCTACCTACTAAAACAAACTAATGACATATCCCAAAGCATCACCAGTCCAAGCAGGTAACACTGTCTTAAACATGGTTTTAACATTAACAAGTTAGATTTATCATTAGTTACTATCATGAAATGTACAAATCTACAAATCACAGTCACATAATGTAAACAAACAATGGCAGGCGAGATCAGCATGCTCAGTTAAAAAAAATTAAATTCACCATTATTAGAGCATTAAGGCAAGCCAAAGAAATACGCATCAACACCCACACAAGTAAGCAATGTAGAAATATAGCCGCTCCGTGGGATTATAATTGGTTAATTGGCGTTAAAGTTCAGAAATTCGACAAAACACAGACTGTACAATTTGTAGACTGATAAAACGAAAGTGACGCTATCTTTCAGCCAATCAGATTGCTTCAAATTCAGCATTAAACTGAGGGGCTCCCCATGGGGAAAGCTGTACATGTTAAAATAATGTTGTTTATATCTACAAAGTAAAATTACATTCGTCTGCATAAAACCATTTATAATTATAAATTGCATTTATATATATTGGCATTACAGATATGTACCTAAACACTACTTTAAAATGAAAAATAAACAGGATAATAATCCTTCAGATGATAATTGTTTCTTTTTCTTAATCATGGTTCAGGTTTTCTTTTCTTATTTGAAATTGCGTGAACTGCTTAGCTTTATGATTTGACATTAAGTCTTTAAAGCAGTAGAGAAGGCCGATTTGAGTTGTTTTTTTGTTTTGTTTTTTTTTTTTGGGGGGGGGGGTTGGACGGAAAAACTACAATAGTTATTGTTCGATCATATGTCATTTATATCAAATCTAGTTTATTTCCGAAGTGTCAAGAAAATTGACCCTTTGGTTCTTTTTAGGGACCATCTCAAAATATAAGTACATTTACTATAAAAATGCATGAGTGGTTTTCCGCACTTCCAAGTAGATCAAAAATACTGAAAGTAGGGTTTTTTTCTTCTTTAAATTTGTATAGGTGATTATAAATAAAGTTTTCTACGTTACATGTAAGAATTGCTAAAATTGTATCGTCCGCTTCTTTTCTAAAAGCAAGCGCAGCGAGCTCTCAGTACTAATGTGCGCGGGAAAAAGAACGAGCTAAACCTACAGATTCATCAAAAAAACATTTTGCCCACATCCCATAATGCTCTCTAATTTTTTTCACCTGTGGTTTGTATGCCAAAAATTGGCCGATATCTAACACGTAATTTACGGTGTCTTGAGGTTTGAGGACACGTTTTGAGTACCGCAAAAGCTTTGTTGAGACCCTAACGGAGATGGCCAATGTGTGACTATTTTTATAAAACAAAAGTTTGCAATTGGAATTTGAAGAACTGATATTTTAAGCAACCCCCTTTTCCCCTCCCATACCACCCAGGTCTAGCACCTGTCGATTTCGCTTTGTTTTCTTATCTAAAGTCAAAACTGCCTGAACAGAGATTGTTTGACCTAAATGATGTACAATATGCAACGAACGATATTATACAAAAACTTGACATATACATATAACTGTATACAGATGCAGTTAATAATGGGTTAAATAACCTCAAAAGTGTGTGGAACTAAAAGGTGTTCACTTTGAAACAGAGTGACATGTTTGCCTTTTAGTTGCTTGACGTCGCCTTACGTCGTGGAAATATGAAATGGTGCTCTGTTAAACTATTTCACGTAAAGTAAAGATTGCTGTATATATATATATATATATAAATATATATATATATATATATATATATATATATATATATATATATATATATATATATATATATATATATATATATATATATATATATATATAAAGAATCAATGCCAGTCGCCGTGTTTGTTTACTTATTTTTTTAGACAAATGTTAACTTTGTGCAATAAGTCGGCAGTTGGAGAGCGACAGTTCTACTAGGTTACATTAATATTTGATGCATTTATACTTTCATAGCATTGTAGCGCCCCTGACCATTCGAAAAATTTTATAGCTAAAACAAAAGATTTATTAAAGGTCTTAAATTAGTAAAGCAATTTTATAGCATTTTATTCTTGTTTTGGAATGATTTGAAAATAAAAGGAAGATTTTTTAGTGGGTTTGAGCAGAGCTTTGCTTTAGATCCTCAAAGCAAATATGATGCGTAGTAAATGTCATTAAAGTTATACGATTTTAAATTGAATCTGAATTTCAAATTTTAACATAATGTAAAAGTAGGGCTGTTTAACTATAAAATGAATTGTAATGGGTAGGGGTGGGATCTCTAAGGGTTGCAAATATATTTGTTTCTCGCAAATATATTGATTTTCTATACATCTTCAATAGATAGTAATGCTTGTTGCATAATTGTCTATTGACCATGAATCCGAAGTTCTTTTTGACACGCTTGCTTTATAATAATAACCAATTTTTGTGGATTTTTTGAGGTTGAACTTAACATTTATTTTGGTTAAGAATATACCTTTTTGTCAATTCAAACAAGAAATGATTTAAAAAAAATAAACATCTCACATCAACAAAAATATGTAGCTCTTCGCTTGTATAGCGAGAAGAAAACACTGGTTCATTATTGTGTTTCAACAGTGTTTCATAAGAAAAAAAAATACATAAATAATAATAATTTATTAATAAATTCTATATAGCATTGAAATCTCATAGCAACTCATAAAAATCGCAAACTATAGCATAGCATAAAACTGTAAAAGAAATGCATGAAATGACTGTTAGCTATATGGGAACTATTCCTCTTTTCAGTAATAGAGCAGTCCCGCAAATGATTGTTTTCTAGATATATTTCAAATAAAATCAAAAATCCAACTTAATGAAAGAAAATCCCTATAGGAAATTCAATGTGATGCAAATTTACTTTAAAACTCTTCTGCAAACGAAAATTAGACGATTTTAACTCGGGGAAATCGTACCTCTTTAATTGCTTTTTAATAGCAATTCGCTAAAGATTACAGTACCTGTACATGATGATACTTTTTTTTTAATTTCAGGAGACAGTGTGATCAGTTTCAGTTTCAGTTTCAGTTTATTTCACTCAACACCATATAATGGTACAAGAGGTACATAAGAAGACCAAACATATTAATGACATTTACATATATACAATATAGTTGTAAAGTTCAAGAAAGTAAGTGGGGTGAACGAACAGTATGATTAATTTTTGAGATAAAGAAACACAATTTTCTTAATGTGATATAATCGACTGAAGACATAATTTCATAGAACATTTTAGTGTTAGGAGAAGAACAGTAATATGAATCTAAAAACTGACTTCGTAATTTACTTAATGCCTTTCATTCTAATATAACATGAAATTCATCACCAATTTTGTTACAATTACACAAATTACAATAACGTTTACTTCTTTCAACAATATCCCACCTTCCTATTTCAACAGGAAGATGATGATCTGTAGTTCTAAACTTAACTAATATTTTTCTTAATTCACTGGGTAACAAGAGTAAGTAGCGTTCACATTCAAAATTTGTTTTATAAATTCTATATATAACACCCTTAGTCGATTCCTGAATATCGTTATGCAATGTTTGTAAAAAATTATCTCTTAACCTTTGGTTAATAGTTGTCTTAATCCAACTGGAGTTATAATGGTATGATTCATGATCACACCATAAATTTGAAAGCTCCCATTTATCTAAAACAATTTTTAAAGAGCATAGCCATGGATTTAATATTTGTCCCTTAATCAAAAAGAATACGTACATACATATATATGCTTTTGCTTAACTTGTTTTCACTGCTATTGATTATGTTGGCACAGAACGAAATCGTTCTTGTAAAAATGATTATATACAGAGGAAATCGTCCAGTTTCACAATATACCATGTAACTAGGTGTACAACTTTTCAGATTAAGTATATGTTTCAAATATTTTAAATGGACGAGTTCAATAATCTCAATATTTTCATAACCCCAAAATTCGCATGCTTACAATAAAACTGGTACAACAATTTTATCAAATAAATCTAATTGACAATCAATAGGTAAATTAAAAGTTCTTATCTTCCTTATAACTCCGTACATGAATTTCTGTGCTTGCTCACATAGTTGTGTTTTGCTTTGAAAAATGATCCTGTTCTTGAGAAAATTACACCGAGATAACTAACGGCTGGCTTCTCTGGCGCCAATCCATTGATATACCCATAGGCACGTGATGTAACAAGCTTTTATTAGAACGTATGTACAAGATCATGACGCGACAACGTGGTCGGTCCGTTGGTATTGGAATAACGCGTTCGAAAAGACAGAAAACAAAGAAAAAACAGTTGAAAAAAGAACGTTGTAAAATGAGAATCTTTATACCACTTTAAGGGGTTAACACTTATTAGAAACTTCATGTTTAACTATGAGCTCGTCGGCTTCTGGCTATATAGACAGGTGGGCGAAACAGCGGTTTGTTTTCTTTGTTTAATAATAAAGATACTTACCCATAAAGGAAAAGTAGCTTACGTGCATTGTACGATATTCCTTGTCTGAATGAAATCTAAATAAAAATAGACATTGTAAATGATATATAATATATAAACAAAATATATGCACGGAGCATAAAATGATCTACCAAGTACACAATGATATATCTTTGCCTAAAACGTTTTGGCTATCTTTATGGGGGAAAAGAAAAACTTAATATGAACTTTCTTAGCAGAACTCTTAGCTATTTAGTTAAGAATGTACAAATGAAATCCTATGATTTCATAATAAATAGGTGTTTATTTCATCCTACTCACTCCATGGCCTTACGAGCACATTGATATATACGTGAAAAAATGAACTGAAACTATTCTATTAAAAACACGTGAAATATAATTTGTAAAGATTCTCTTGAATTGAACTGCAAACGAAGTAACACAAAATGCGTAATTTTCTGCTGACATTGTCAATATAGTATTTTATAAAAACTTTTAATAACAAAATTTAATATTGCTTTTATCAAATATACATTATTTTTGTCGATCCGTATACATTCAAGTCTCTGGAGTATGTAATGTTATGTTCAAAACTTCGGCGCGACCACAAAGTAAACCTTAACAGTGCTGCGTTGAGAACATATCATTTACTAGATTATTTATTTGATATCAATTTTTGTTTTAATAAAATGGTATGGTTTAAATTTGTAGCATTTCTAAAATATATGGATCTTTTTACTAATATCTTATCCAAATTTAAGAAAAGAAAACCTTTTTTGAAAAATTAGAAACTGTGGCAATTAATTATGTACTGTATGTAGAACATGTATGTAAAACCTTCTATAGTCGCTGACAAAGAAAGATAACTCTTGCTGATTGAAGCAATTTTTGTTACAAACCTGAACAACAAAGTGCAATTCTGAACTAAAAAGCAGCGCTTCATTATGTTTTGTAATATGAATTGGCAATGTATATATCATTTTCATATACAATTAATATTTTAACTTTATGCTGCAATGGTGAAATTTTGCTTTTTCTATTCAAGATGTTTAGTTTTCTTCATATCATGATTAGACACATCAATTTATCAGTTTTGAAAATCTAGCAGCGCTTCATCACTTTAACTTGTTTTATTTGAATTATTGATATTGACTTTGATGAAAATGAATGAATATTTTGGAAAAATATATGGTAAAATTAATAGCAGAGAGATAATACACCTTAAACATAAAATTTCGCAAAAATCAATATTAGAAAATAAATTTCATGGTTACCAATTGAAAACGATCGTTAAAAATGTTCTATGTTTCTAAACCCAGAAGCAAAGCGCCAAAGGCCATGTTGTTTCAAATCGTCTGACATTTATGAAAGAATACTAGTATCTATCTATCTATCTATCAATCTACCTATCTATCTATCTATCTATCTATCTATCTATCTATCTATCTATCTATCTATCTACCTATCTATCTATCTATCTATCTATCTACCTATCTATCCATCTATCTATTTATCTATCTATCTATCTATCTATCTATCTATCTATCTACCTATCTATCTACCTATCTATCTATCCATCTATCTATCTATCTATCTATCTATCTATCTATCCATCTATCCATCTATCTATCTATCTATCTATCGATCGATCACATCATTCAGCCATTCATTTAATATTCATCTATATGTTTTTGTTATGATTTTTGTTTTGATTTGTTTTGGCTTTTTGTGTTTCTTTAATTTTTTACCATGTCATTCAGCGACGCTTTGACGGTAACGTAACAAACTTTGGACGGGTTTTAGGAACAATTTTGGCATTCATTAGGACACCTACTGGTTCAGTCAGTATTGTTATCCAATCAAATATCAAAGAAACACATATAGGTCTGCACAATCAAAGCAATCACACATAATATCACTGTGTCACAGGTTGACGGTGTTTAACTCAGTATTTTGAGCCCTTTTTCGGTCACTATTGTTACGTTTATATCTCGTTCAATTTTACTGTAGTCATTTGTTATATACTTTTGTCATTTTTCACACGAAATTTATTGTTTTTAATGGTTTTAATCTGTGTTGCAATCAAACAAATCGTTGTTTTCTTACTTTCACTGTCCTCTGCAAATATCTTGATTTTAAACTTATCTGCCCTTGATTGATAATAAGACATAAAATAGAGGGTTTATCTAATAGTGTAATGAGTAGTGTAAGAGAATACCTGTACTATAATTAAAAGTATTCCTTCTCTCTCTCTCTCTCTCTCTCTCTCCTTCTCTCTCTCTTTCTGCATGTTGCCATCTTTTTGTTATTATAACATAAAATACAGGTCAGCATAAGTAGCCATTGATCGTCGTAATCCAGTAACTGATGTTAACAATTTACACGTACGAAAGGATTTAAAAAGTAGATATTTCAGTGACGCACAGAACCGATTATCTTTTAATATCAATCGATAAGAATGAATTAAAATCGATATGGACAGAAACTGCCTAGCTGATTACGTGCTATCTAACACTTTACATATCGGACGTCTTGTGTTCACAAAGTCACCTGGGGTTTGAAATCACGTGGTAAATTATAATATTCAAGAAGTCAAAGTATACCGTTTACAACAGAAAACCGCGTAACCAAGGAAAAACAGTGGGTTTTTTTTCTATTTTAACATTGGTGCAAGCGTATCTATTGTTCTCCTTTCAACATAAGCTTACATTAAAAAATATACAGCTACCATTAAAAGAGTTAACGGTAGATGAACATGCGCTGACTCTGTGTTAAGTCAGTAATTATATTAAAAAAAAAGTGAGCGTCCTCATTATTCTCTGGAGATTCGAGAAAATAAAATAACCCCTACCTATGAAAACGACTTCGTTCTTTGTTAATATGAACTTTATATTGATGTAATTACATTTCTACAATTAAGAGAGAAGGCCCATATTAAACATTTATTTTGTCGCAGTTTTTAAATGTCCTTAAGGGCAGACATCCTTTGTTCGCGAAATAAATCGTAAAATCAATGTTTTTCTGCAAGAAGAGAAAATACGTGTAATGATGTACTTTTGATTTAGTTTTCTATTGTTGATGGTTAATGAGTATAAATATGTCAAATACTAAACAGTCAAACTTCGTTGTATCGAACCATGTGGGACTGTTTAAAATCCTCGAGATGTCCGCGTATTTGATATATATGGAGGAATTAAAATACTTAAAAAATAAGTGATTGGGACTTGTAAATTACTTTGAAATATCCATTGCATTCAAGATATCAGTGTTCGAGATATCGAAGTTCAACTGTATTTAAAATTGTTTGATGCAAAACGTAACGTTAGGTTATTAAATTTTATTTCCTTCTTAAAAGATAAAAAGGGACTTTATAAAAAGTAATAAGTTAAAAAGGTTTGTATTTTTTGATAAATCACACTAATGATGTTTTCAAGAAAATCAAATTGAATGGGATTTCCCTACTTTTTTTATATTAAATATAACATTAAACGATGTGATTCACAAATGTACGAAAATACAATTAAATTTTGTGTGTGTATTGCAAAGAACTAGGTACAGTTTCAATCATATTTTGCCCTGCTTAAGAGTGATTTTGAAATATCACCAAAAATGGAAATGTAACATTTATTTACACAACAATATCCATAAATTATGAATCTATAAATTGTTACCTGATACGACTTTCACAAGGGTTATTTTAACGTCACAAACAGTGCATTTTCTCGTAATTTTAATAAAACTGAGCAGAAGACACCAATTTCTAGATGGTTTTTTTTAATAGAAAACTATGTCCGCAGCCGTCGCCCATGATGAAACTCACATTGTAACTTAACTTTATTACGTTAATACACATAAAATATATTAATGTTGTTGTTGGCAACGGCTGCAGACACATTTTCCTCTTCAAAAAACTATGAGAAAATGTGCCATTTTTCACAATTTTTGACAAAATCTTAGACATTAGCTGAAATGTTGAAATCATAATTATTTACAATAGATTAGATACAAATGTATAACTTGGCATTTTATATACACATATGTTCAAAATTTTATATGTGTATTTTTATGAGGTTTAAATACATTTTGAATTTTAGGGGAAATAATAAAAGAAACTGTATTTTCTTCAAACACAAACACTAGCACATTTTATCAGAAATACGAAGATTCTTTCATTAGTGGTAAATCTACACATTATCAGCTCTCTCTTCTATTTCTGCCGGGGTCGACCACCCGAAGTTTTGTTAAATGAAAAGAAGTTCTGCTTTTACTCTAAAATAAGACTTTTTTCTGCTATTTGATTTTAATACATGCATTGAGAGCCAAAACAAAACACACAATGCGATAAATGTATTATAAGAAATTATATAATTCCAATCTCCGATTCTTCATTTACCTACTTCTAATTCTACTGCTCTGTGCTTTGTGTCGTATGGAATGTTGGTTGTAACTAATGGTTGCATTGTTTAACACTATTGTATTCTCAATGTGTGTGTAACATGTATATGATTACACTACCACAGTCTAAAAAATACAATATCTTTCGAATCAATATACACTATACGTATAGTCAACGCTGGTTCCACAAACGCAGAGCTAACAACTGGTTCAACCAGCGCCATGACATATACCTAAACGAAATCTTTAAAAGTGAAATCATCAATCATTAAATCTAAACGAAAGGTGGCAATCATTTCAGTTCTTATTTTGCTGTATTTGTTTTATTGAACTTTCACAATTAAATTCTTATATCAGAGTATAAGCATAGTGCATATGGTTGTAATATATACATCAACAAATATCATAATAGTATTTGTTTGCCTGTAAATTTGATTATTAAATATAATGTAAATGTAGATATTGGTATAGGTATTACTCCCTAAAAAAGTTACATGGTAATGTAAGCAAGTGTTGGTAAACATTTTTTTAGATGGAGAGAAAAAATCAAAAGTGCAAATTAAAACAATACATGAAATATGGGACAGGGACATTAGGGGGAGAAAAAGATGGCGATAAATGTTCCAAACGTTGAAACTTTCCAAAGAGTATCAAACACTGGCAGATATTTAATACAGTTTCTGGGTGCATTTTTTTTAGATGCATGAATAGAATAATTGTTTTTTCGCCTATGAATAACCCTATTATCATACTTTCCAAAAAGGAATAAATATTTATCAAAATTTGATAGTTTGCTGTAAATTTATTTTCATATCTTCCTGTCTGTTCTTTGTTAAAAAATTGATTTTTCCAAAACATCGATCTGTAAATGTCGCTGGCTGGTTCTTTGTATTTTCAATAATGAATATTATTTATAATTGACTGGGATAAGTTAGAAAACATTTCAATCCTGATTGGTTCTACCAACATTTAACAACAAAACGCAAACGTTTCACTGCATACATGACTACACAGAATGAATACATATCATTAAAAGATAATCAGTCAGTGAAAACTTTTGATAAGTGTCATTACATGTGCATCCGTTGTTAATCAATGCTTATCTGTTAATCATTTCAAATCCTTATATCTCTTTCGAAACACACGACGTTTATGTGTGGTTACGGTTCTATTTTAGAAAAGTGATTGTTGTATCCTTTTCTTAAGTGCTAAGAGAAATTTCTTTGTGAAAAACAGAGAAAACAATTGCCTTCCCATTACTTGTAATATCGTTTTGAATATGGACTAGAAAAAACTGCAATTTCCAAAAGCATAAAATATCGTGACTGTAACTCATTAACTCTTTGTTGATAAACCCGTGCAAGAGAATGTTTCTTTCTTTTGTTGTTTTCGCCATTCTATGGATGCCAGTAACTGTACAATCGGTTAAGAAGCGATCTTTTTTAGCGAAACCGAGCTGGGACGATAGAATCTCAAACATAGAGTTTGTAGCAGAACATCAGGCTCCATCGCGCTGTACATGCGCTGCTATGTGTGACATTAACTGTGGATGTTTTGGGTTCAACTCACTGGTAGAAAAGTGTCGGATTCATCGGTCATGTGACCTCGTGAACATGACCTCAACTGAAAATGGCTGGAGATATTACCTAATTAACCGTAAGTACTTTTTTCAATTTGCACGCTATTTTAATTCATAGATACAACAGCCATTTAATTATTACTAGAATCTTTAATCTGAAGTAATCCCACACCTCAATGATTTTAATCAAGAATTTTTGAGAAGTATATCGTTGCAATATTCAGACAAAACATATTAAAATTAAGGATAACGGGGGTGGGGGGGGGGGGGGCAGGTTTCATTCCTCTGATCATGAGTGATGGCCAATTTAATTTGAACTTTCAGCACTTCTTTATCTAAGTTATGGTCACACCGAATAAACAGATTTGGTGGGAAAAAAATGTATGAAGCTGTCACATGTCACACAGAAACTATATAATATGTTACAAACCTATCAAATTTAAAAAAAAATTGAACAATGAATAAAGTATAATGAAAAGAAATTTTAATGTTGTCCAAAAAAAACCTTCCGTATGAAAATATAGTTATTCCAAAAATCTTTTTTGTTCGATTGTTTCTTAATTCAAAAGAACTTCCGTTACGAATGTTGTGTACTAATGAAATAATGATCTTTTAGAGATGATAAAATAAATAAAATCATATTCATTAAAATAAAATGATCACATGAGCAAAGATATCAGCACGTCAGTATTGATATACCTTGAGATAACGGTCTAGGTAAAAAAAAAAAGATGTAAATATTCATTTTGTTAAAACCGAGGAAGTTAAAATACGGGTTTTTTTAATTTTATGATTTGTTTTTTATTAATTTCTTGTTTATTATTTCTTATGACATGTAAAGATATTGAATTCATTTCTATTATAATAATTTAAAACTTTAAGCGCCCCCAGACTGTCAGGGTGTCATGAAGTCCGGAGAAACCACTTCAGGATTGTACGTCATTGATCCTCTTGGGGGCCGACAGCGGTTGGTAACTGTCTACTGTGATATGGAAATAGACAATGGGGGCTGGACGGTAAAATCTATCTATCTATCCATCTATCTATCTATATATCTATCTATCTATCTATCTATCTATCTTTCTATCTATCTATCTATCTATCTATCTTTTTTTATCATTTTTAAACATGTAATCTCTTGCTGATACTTTGAAAAGAAAATGGATAGAAATATTGCTTTTACTGCTCATTGCAAATAAAGAAGAATCATTGTTAAAAAAAAGTAAATTTTATAAATGATTACCATTTAAAGCAAACATAATATTGATTCATTTGAGTATTATGATATCCTTATTTCCTACAGGCCATTCAGCGCCGCCTGAGTGGTACCATGAACTTTAACAAAACTTGGACGGAATTCAAGAACGGCTTTGGCGATCCCGCAAACGCGTACTGGATTGGTCAGTAATATTACCCAATAGAATTGTGTTAATCATTTTTTTTCAATGGGTAAATAAAACGTCAATCAATATATAACTCAGTTTTATACTAGTATGTCAAAGAGTTCTTATAATTATTACACGTCAGTAAAAGTGGTTATTTATGCGGGTTGGGGGATTAATGCTAGTTTCTCGGTAAGCATAAACACACGCGTTTGATACCCAGGCGTATTGTTAGACCAAAGAAAACCATCAACGTAAAAAGCATATTTTTTTCAGTATGTTTGTGGTCGTATTCAAAACGCTAACTTACTTTGGTCGCACACAGTGAACGTTTGCTATCCCAGTGATCGTTCTGTTTTCTTAATTACTGATCCTAATTAGATATACAACGCCTGTGTTAGTACGTTAGTGAGAACGCAATTGATTTTTTTTATTCACGAACATTTTTGCACGCGAAAGTATAAAAACTTGATACTGCGTAATATAATCGTGGGAACAATTCAAATGTTGATAAGTTATTGCACCTCTCTTCAATCTGTAAGTAATACTTGACATGGGTTTCAGAAAATTGTGAATAGATGACGCCAAAGCTTTTAGATAACTTTTAAGAGATGATGAATTATCTAATGATTTATTTGAAAGATGCATCAATTTAAAGCAGCTTGTCGGGTTTTTTTTGTTAAAGTTAACTTTTTGTTATATGTTAAAAATGTATACATTGTACGAAGTAAATAAACATATTTGTCACATACTTTTTTTTATTTCTGATTTTAAAGAAGAATTATCAATGATTTTTTTTATGAAGAGAATTAACGTAATGTAAACAATGTTTAGAATAAGTCAGTAGATTAATTGATCTATTTCATGCACACTATGTTAGAAATAATTTTTCTTTTTCATTCCACAAATAGGAAACGACGTCATTTATCATCAAACAAATCGACAGCCGCATTTCTTGTATGTGATTTTCAAATTGAACAATGGAAGCATATTTCACCAGAAATACGAAGACTTTTCCATTGGTGATGAATCTACAAACTACACGCTCCACCTGGGAGGACCAAACACCGGAAATCTAGGTACGAAATTGAAATTACCTATTCAAACTACTTATTTCGCTTTTCTGGCTAAATGTATGGTGTATATATCTTTCGTAAAATGACATTTTTGATTCTAATTTGATGCAAAATACTAACTTCGCATCAAATTCGAATCGAAAGTATAAATCTTTGCTGGCCCTAGAGACCCTTAAGTGTTCTCACAACGTTTGCCATCTTAAGCATTAGTTTTCTTTTTCCATGCAATATTTATTCAAATCAATGTATATTGTTGATTTTCTATTCTGGTTTAATTGCCGACAATGAGAATCAAAGTACTGAAGTACTGACGTGAGTTGATTTTATCGATTTTTATGTATTTTAAAATCAACCATATGTTACTTTGTTTGGCAAATAGTTTATAATATGTCTTTGAATTACGCACATTTTTAAAATATGAATTCTCGGACTGAAACTTTATTGAACTCTGGCGTATGAATATATACGACGGCAAAAAATATCTAAATTGTTCGTACTATTTAACATCTGACTATTTTCATAAGTACATGTAAGTTTCTTAAAAATCAAAGCTTCAAGATACATAACATCGAATTTATCGATTATTTTCAAGAACTAAATCTTGTCAGCAGTGATGATTTGTGCTTAGGTCCAAACACTGTTTCACTTTCGGTTTGCCAGAGTAACTGCATAGGAGAGTTGATTAAAATCAACTCCCAAAAAGCGAAGTTCACGTTATCCTATATATTTTTGATAAACTGGTTCATAATCGTTGAAACGCATTTTCATTATTGTTAAATGTTATTCACTTTAGATATAAGGCTAAATTTCCAATAAATGACTTATAAGATTCACTTTAAAATTTGATAGATTTGTTCCAAAAAATCGTCCCATAATATCTTTGTACAAAGTCCGGCATTTTCAAGAAAATCCATAAATCAATATTGTGTAAAATGGCGAAGGCCATCCAGTACTCTAATATTTGAACGGAATACTAGTTAAACATACCCAATTCATATGGTTTTTCTTTTAGTTGCAATTTGCTCATTAAAGTTTTCAGAGTACAGAATTTTTTTTTTATTTCAGGAGACAGTATAATCAACCCTGGCCTCTCTGATGCCAATCTGAACGGTATGTCGTTTAGTACCGTGGACCGAGACAACGATCGGTGGAACAGTGGTAACTGTGCCGCTTTGTATAAAGGAGGATGGTGGTTCAACGAATTTCATTTTGCCTTCCTGAACGGACCCTGGCCCCCGGAAAATTGGACCATCCCCTGGTACCCAACCATACTAAGTGTCAGCAACATAACAGAAGTCAGAATGATGATTAAACCGGCATAGATACATAATGAAATGAAAAACTGTTAACTGACTTTGCTTACGTGCGAAAAATTTGCGAGGCTCACTGAAGCATCGTTGTCGCAAATATTTCTTGCTGCCTCTTTCAGAAAAAATATTACGATTAATTTTTATCGTAAGTGAAAACTTAAGTGTTTGCTGATTTTCACAAAAATTCCAAAGCTATTTATAAAAATTCGATTAATATTTATCTGAAGTGAAAACTTAAAAAATTTTATGAGATTCTTACAGGTAAAATTTGTCGCAACATTACGATAACACATGTATACGATGTACCCTCTGGCACATGTAAGTATTTCAAAACTGTAAACAAAAATAAAGTTCATCACCCGATGTGAAATATCAAAATAAACAGCTAAATAGAACCTTTTTAGACACACTATACCATTATTCTGCATTATATAGCAGTCATTGACAGAAAAACAAAGAAATTAATTCTCACAAAAAATTTCCAGCAATGTTATTTTCTTATAAAAATTTCCTACATCACACCAAAGACACATTGTGATTGTGGGTCATTTTGTGATTCATACTACACCACATTAATTTCCTTGAATGTTAGTGATGTATAGTATCAGTTTTTAAGTCTTTTTTTATTGAAAATTTTGCTTTACTTGTAATTTTTTACTCTTTTATGAGAACAAACAAATGGATGGAGATCGTTGCTAGGGAAAGAAAAACTCGTAAGTGAAATTTAAGTGAAACCTGTTACGAATGCGTTCGTCAAAAGCACCGACGATTTCTAGTAGAATATTCTTAAGTTAAAATCTTACGCAAGTGCTGAAGATTTATTTTTAAAAAGGCTAAGTGCATTTTACCGGTATGTTGCGTAATAAGTCGTTCGTTTGCAGTACATTAGATAAAGACTCTACGTGATTACAGTTTTAGTGATAGTCTAAATATTCATATTGAATCGACTTCTTTAAACACAGGATGAATCTCTGCCAACTGATATTTAGTTAACTGATATGTGACTGAAAGGTAACTGAAAAATGGCTGAATGGCATAGCTTCATCCTTTGAAATGTGCAGTATGTTGGGTTTTGTGGTGTGGTGTTTTTGTTTTTGTTTTTGGGGTGGGTTTTTTTTTGGGGGGGGGGGTGGGTTTTTTTTATTTATTTACTATTTGAATATAATTCCTCCTCAATTTATACTACAGAAGTAAAAAAAAACAATTACAGAGTTGTTCACAAAACTGTTATGTTATAATGTCACATACGATTTCTTTTCATTTTTCTTTGTAAAAAATTTAAAAAAAAAATGGCATCGTAGGAAGGCTCGATGGTCGTGGTCATTTATATACTGTAGTTATCTCCTTAACAAAAAGAGCTATCGTAATAATCTGTCATAAAGTCCTTCGGGCTTTATTGGATTGTATTACATACTTAGTAATAAATACATCTTTTTTGCATATGTGATACAGATGACATCACAAAACTCATATCGGTCTCCGGGACTGATACAGGTTACATGTACCAGCCCTGTGCTGATACGGATGCGTATCACACCTGGTGCGGAAGTCCTCTGCCCTTTTCCATTTCTGCATTTGTGCATGTTAACAAACAAAACAAAAATTCATACAGTCAATTTTAATTAAAGTTAATTTTCAAACACGAGGAAATTCCGGTTCTGTAGCTGTATGTTTGGTAAATCAATAAGAAGTCATATTACTATTAAATACATGTACAGACTAACTTCAAATAATATTTGAAATCAATTTGTTCAACTTGAACATTCGTAGAATTTTATAAATAAGTATAAAATAAATATAATAATAGATACCCTTTTTTCATATCATAACCTGTATCAGCCCTCGACCAATATCATACCTTTGGCCTTGGACTCTCAGGCTGATATTGGAATCTCGGGCTGATACTGACTGTGATATGAAAAATTGTATTTATTATTCTCTATTTATCATCACGCCCCGACGGAAATTATCACCTCATACTACTCAAACATTGATTCCTTCTTCCTATCTTAAGGTCAAAATTTATGGGTTTATTTATGGATGAACAAATCATATCTAAAATTTTAGATACATCTGATGGTTAATTTGATGACCATTGAACATCCTTAAGGGTCAAAACAATCTGTCTTGCTGTAGTGTTTTGCAATTATATTGTTATCAGGCAAAGGATTTAAATCATTGAATTAAATTTACTACAATTTAACATCGAACAATGTCTATTGTTTTAATATTTTTGCATAAATATAAATGATGCTAAAAAAGGCATACTGGTAATTGTTTGACGTTTATAAGAATTTAAACCCTAAATAACTAGAATGAACAAAAAAAAAACAACCACACTGTGATTAAACGATAAATAAGTTGGAAACGGAAGACCTTTTACTGATTTAAGGTCTTCCGTTGGACCGTTTCCAACGGAAGACCTTTACTGATTCTGATGGTAATTCTTCATTATTGTTATTCTTCTTCTAGGCGTTTTTTAAATATTAATAACTCTTTTGTTTGTCAACCGATTTTATTTAAATTTTCAGGGTGTATTGTAAACTATATGAATTTTTTAAGTCACAAAACGATGAGGAATCGTAACTTCCGGGTTCGAGTTACCCCTCCGATTTAAAAAAAATTAGGGCATTCGTTTCCGGACAAAGGCTCCGAAATAGTCCGTTGCAAATAAGCCATAATTAAAAAATCTTCAAAATTGACACTTTGAATGTTGTCTTCTGATTTTTGTATTTTAAATTTTTCCAATTGTACCGCTTGAATTATATTATTGAAATCTATGTTTTAAAAATTGCTTATTTTTACTCATGTTTTTGCTTCGTATTTTTTTTAGCTTAAAATATTTTCTAATTGCATGTAGAACAAAAGTTGTGCATAAATAAAAGGGCTTTCATGTGAGACCAAAAAAAATGAACTTGCCCCTTAAATAAGGGATCTAGGCGCCCGAAAAGTCTTTGCTGTGTAGCTAAAAAAAAATATATGCTACGATAGTGAAGTGGCTGGAAAAGTTGTTTTTCATTATTTTATCAATCTAATTGTAATATAGTATTGTTTGGATATTGCATAATAGGAGAGTTTAAAGCTTCACATGAAGACATGCATACCCGCTTGCATTTTGCTTATAGTGAATAGCTCTCTATTGTAACCAGATAGCCCTATATATATGAAATATAATTTTGTTATTGTATTCACCTTTACGTTAATAAGTCATTAGCTTGTTGTGCACTTGATACGAGATACGTGTATGGTGAAAAATGTTTAAGGTCATTGACCGAAAAGGACAACTGCGTAGTTAGAATTCGTGGAGTCGTTGGAATGCCCAAAAAGAATAAAACTCTCAATGATGATTGGACTTTGGAAAGCGGTGAACGGATGCAAGACCCCTAATTGTAATTAACCTTTAACAATGAACTGTGACCCGAAAGGATGTATTAACAATTGCTTATTCTATATACTGAATGTTATGCTTACTTTTTGATTAAGAAATTGTAGATTGATGTTTTACTATTATACTATAAGTGTGCTTAATAAATATCATAAACATGAACTGACTTATGATTTCAAAAGTTTAAAGAATAACAACAGAAGGATCACATAGATTGTTATGGTGCCGTGACCAGGATAATTCGAAGTGCTATAATAATTCAGATCAGTAACCTATATGGCAACTGGAAATGGGTATGATATAAAAGAATTTAAAATGAAATGGAACAATCGGAAATACAATTTGCGGGGTAAGGTCAAATTGAAGAAAATGAAGGGCATGGAAGAGGTCGAAAATTCTCAGAAAAAGGTCAGGTAATACAAAACACTTTTGAAAAACAAACTGACACAAATTGTGAAACAAGGTTGTATGGAACTAATGAACCTCGACACCGAGTCCCAAATCAGGATAATGATAAAGATTTTTTATGGGTCGAGTTAAAGCTAGAACAGCCGCACTTTCAGTGCCCCTATCTTCAATGATAACTCCTTTTGAAGGAGATGCTAGAAAATTCAAGCAGTGGATAAAAGAAATTGAAAGTATATTTTATCGTCTTGGAAACAGGGTCATGAAAGCCCATGCTCGCGTATATTACGAGTAAAGGTTGGGTAGGGGACTATATAAAAAAATATTTGGACGAAACAGACGCGTATATTACGAGTAAAGGTTGGGTAGGGGACTATATAAAAAAAATATTTGTACGAAACAGACGCGTCGGAAGAAATGCCCTCGTGGAACGATTTAAAAGAATCTTGAAAAAACAGATTCGTGGAGATCACCGACTCTCAACATGCATTATCAGTAATGCGCAGGACGCGGCAAAATTTAAACGAAAGTGTACAGTTACTCACGGAACGGTTGTTACAAATTGCGGAAGACGCATACAGTAAAGATAAAGATACCAGTAGATATCTTTTGCGATGGTTTGACCTTTGACTATCTCAGAATGAAAATCCTTAGAGAAAACCCAAAATACTTGGAGTCAGCGATTCGGGTAGTCATGCCCGAGCAAAACTTAAGATAAAGACTAGCTATAAGAGGGTCAAGTATAACAAATACTACACAGAATGTTTCAAGGCTTGACACTATCACGCCTTTATCAAATGAAAGATTGGTTAACTTTTCCCGACAGAAAAAAGACAGGAAGAACCCATGGAGGTTGACTACACGAGGAGCAAAGGGTGTTCTAAGTGTAAGGAAATCCCCAAAGTGAAACTGCGTAAACCAATCCCCAAAATCTCATAAGAATATATCTGTTAGCAAACAATAGCATTTAGAAAATAATCTTGCTATGATAACCGATGTGATTAAAGCAATTGTATAATGTGTTGTAAATATAGTTAATAATGAGTTATTTTGCTTTGTACAGTACTAATCAGATAGTAAACCCAACTAAACCCTGGGTTTACTTTCTGGGTTTACTCTGGGTTTACTTCGGGTTTACTAGAGTGGACCCAGAGTAAACCCAGTGTAAACCTACAGTGGACACAGAGAGTAAACCCAGTTAGAAGTATACTCTTGAAAGCAGACGCTAACTGTGTATTTGGAATATACAAATGGTAGGAATTACAGGCAGTAGGATGGTAAGATAAAATACTAGTCTGCTTCACACTTCAGTGCATAGAGTTGACCTCAAAAGCAATTTCAAAGTAAACTCAAAGTAAACCCCGAGTTAACCCAAAGTAAACCCCGAGTGGACCAAAATTTTTAAAAAGTAAACCCAGAGTAAACCCAAAGTAAACCCAAAAATAAACTCGAGGTTTAGTTGGGGTTTACTTTCTGTTAGGTTGGGTCTGATCGGTACTGTATATATTGCTCGCTTGTGAATATGGACGATAGTGTGACCCTTTGACATTTTGACTGATAATGAAATACCGCGGACATGACACGTTTGAAATATCGGAACCTGCAACTAAGTTAAGAAACCGTAGAACCGAGTTGTTGTAAGAAAGAACTATGTGTGGTATGGTCAAATATCTGCCCCCAATTTTAAATGGTGTCATATATAAATCAAATCTTCATAAATCATTGTACAGTAGATGCCTATCACTTTAATCTTGATTTTAACCACCATTGGTCATTGGCTATTTATCTATGACGTCAACTTTATGACCTTATTCCCGCATATTTGCAAACGGATGAAAATATTCTCATTTTTCTTTATATTTTGCATTCGGAAGAATAGAGCGCAGGTCTGCTCAAGTAAGATTTAAACATATGTTTTTCTTCAGATAACTATACACATTATTCTAAAAAATGGTACTTGAGCAAGCCTGCGCTCGATGTTTCCCAGTCGAAAAATCATCGGAAAACACCCATATTTTGCCTCAAAACATCAATTTATCAAAATAAGGCAATCTTCATGACGTCAATTCTACACTATGATGTCACTGTGGTAATAACCTTTTGTACCGTTACTTTTATTATGATTCTAACTATCTTCACTCTTATTTTTAAAGCGCTTTATAAAACTTTAATTTTGGGGGCAAACAATTCATAAAACCGCACATAGTCATTTAAAATCATGTTTGAAATAAAAAAAAAATGTTAGGATAAACATCTTAAATTTGGGACAGGGATGCTCTGGTTTTCATGGTTCATTATTGCTTCCTCCGTACTACAATCGAGAAAGTCAATTTAATGGCTGACTCCTTTCAGAATTTTACTGATGGAATAAATATACTAGCAGAAAAAAGAAACTGTGCATTATAAAATTTAGTATAAGTTGTCTATATCTATTGTTTGTATTTATAACATGTTAACAATCGATAATGGTATTGTTTTTGACAATATCGGAATTGTAACCGTCCGGGTGCACGGCTTTTTCATGGTTAGTGAGCACCTGTTGTTTATTGAAGAATTTGAATGCACGAGTTTAACAGGCCAATACTGTTCGGAATAAAATCTGTAAAAGATATGTTTAAATATTTTTTGTTAAGGAAATCACTTCAGTTTCAACAAATGTACCTATGTCATGCCAGGATTTAACGAAAACCAACGTAATCGTGCTGTTTGGATGCTGCAAGCTGGAATGGCACAAAATACTGTAGTAAGACACTTTGGAGATCATCGAAACACCATCTAGTCATCATGGGAACGTTTTCAACAATCTGGCAACACTCAGGATCGACCGCGCTCTGGACAACCTCGTGTGACGTTACGTCACCAGGACAACCACATTAGACTTGTGCATCTGAGAAATCGTTTCCGGACAGCAAGTTTGACTGCCCGTAGCTTTCCAGGGCTTCGACCAATTAGTCCAAGAACTGTGCGTAAACATACGACTAAGACGTCCAGCGGTGCGCCCAGTGCTGCTTCAACGTCATCGTATCGCTAAAATTGCGTGGTGCACACAACATCTGCGATTCAGAATACAGGACTGGGGCAATATTCTGTTCACTGATGAATCTAGATTTCATTTGGATAGCAGTGACGGCCATTGTAGAGTGTATCGTCGCATTGGGGAGCGTTACCAGGACGCTTGTGTTGTGCAACGTCGACAATTTGGTGGAGGTGGCGTATTGGTGTGGGGTGGAATATCAGCACGTGGAAGGGCCCCTCTACAAATTGTCAATGGAAATCTCATCGGCGTACGCTATCGAGATGAAATTATTCAGCGTCATGTGATACCTTTCATACAGAGACTTCAAACTTACATCACTCTGCAGCAAGACAAAGCAAGGCCACACGTTGCGCGTGTAGTCATGGACTTGTTTGTTCAACAGACATTCGGTGTCTTGCCTTGGCGAGCTGTTTCCCCCGATTTGTCGCCGATCGAGCACGTCTTGGATGAAATCGAAAGACGTTTACGTCGTTTACCAAATCAGACAGTGACATTGTCTGATTTAGGCCAGGCTTTAACCAACATCTGGAACAACATCCCTCAAGCATTTCTGAACACTTTAGTGGCATCAATGAGGCGTCGCTGTCAAGCATGCGTGAACGCAATTGGTTGACACACGCGTTATTAATTTCAAATAACATTGACTTTCAAGTGTGCTGAAGTTGACGTTATTCGACGTTAGCATTAATGTGTTATGAGATGTTGTTACGAATACATGTGTTAACAGTATTAGAAACATGTATTCCTTTTAAAGGAATGATCGGCAATAATGATATATTGATAGCAAGAAGCAATCAACATGATTAGTTTGATGTAGAATAATTTAAAAAGTATTGTATTTTTAAAAAAATATAGAATATTTTGAATCTGTACACCATGATTTCATCATTATAAACCGTCAACAAATTTAATTTTGAAATACATTTGGGGAAAGCCGTTCGTAAACTCCTTGTCTAGTTTAATATTTTTAACGTAGTTATTAAATGTTAACGTATCTTCTTCAGAATACTGAGTAGGGCTCTAAAAGAGCATAAACACGTATACAAAGAAAGAGTTGTATTAAAATAATTTAATGCAACTGAAAAACATTGAATGCCATCATATAACTTGCTATTGAGGCCGCATTATAACGTAACCTTGTTTATAAATCATGCCGTCTTCCTAGCTACTATTATGCAACATCAATAGATCGAGGTCAGTTGATGGAGCATCTTCTTATGATTGAGGTCAGTTCATCGAGGTCACCTGCATTACTGAATGAACCTTTCGATTGAAATTCGCGCGTGAGACAAAATGTGCATTCTTGAATTAACAGGTCGAACTTTATTTTATGTATATTTGCATCTCTTAAGGTAAATAAAATTGAAATAAAACCGAGTAAAATGTTATATAAATACTAAAACAAAGTTCAAGTTTTTATAAGAACTACTTATGCAAGCGGAATGTGTGCGCACGTGGAAGCATTTGCAGGATGCCTCATATGGACACAATAGTGATCGGCCGAAGCCAATCACAAAAATAAAATGTGTTTATTGTAATTTTTAAATGTTTTTTTTTTCATATATTAAATAATGCACCGTTTCGTTTTTCCGATAGTATACATACACACTTTTGGATCCTCTTAACAGCAAATTTCCAGGGATATAACACATTAAGATTCCTGATGAATTAAAAGATATTAAAGTTTACCCTATGGACACACTAATGGCGGAATTGCCAGTAAAAAATGACCTTCAACCTATGGAATCATCAACAAGTGTGGGAATTCTTTGGTTTTATGTATTTTTAATTTTGGCAATAATGATTATTTTTGGAATTTGTATTATAAAACGTAAATCTATCTAAAAGTTAGGATATATGTGCCGTGCTTGCTGGTCGGGTTGTCGAAAATGGGGTGGTGAAGGGATGAGAAAAGTTCTGACAGAAAAGTTTTGTCTGGTGAGAATCCTGATCAACGAAATTCCCAAGAGACTATTGAAATGACATCACTAGTAGAGAACGCTACAACCTCAAAGAAACCTCGCCGACATGGAAAGCCACGACGATCACTTGCAGACGCTCACGCTATGGAACCAATAACCGAATAATTAGCATACCGGTTGACCGGAGAGAATAGGAACTCCGAATATCCGAGGCATGAACGCTATGGACCAGGCCCGGACTTGGCACGAGAATACCTTGCAGAAAATTCGTTGAAATAGAGGAACGCAGTCGATGTTCTGCGAGGAGCCAACTCTCCATCCGTGCAGGAGGTGCCGTTGATGTGCTAATAAAAATGGTGTATTCAATATGTTCCAAAGTGTGAATAATGTAAATTGTTTTTGATATAAATATGAAATGTTATATTTGAAATCACATGTGGTGAGCTGTGAACTGCAAATGGAACTCATCGACTCCGAATTACGCAACGTTTTCTTATTTATCGTTCCAATTATTCGAAATGGATGCTAGTGAGAGAACCAATAACTTAAGTGTAACCTTTATGTACGCTGGACTGTGTAACCTTTATATGCTTATGTATTTTATTATAATTCTAGCGACGATTTTGCTTGAATGAACATCTAATAATGAACATTATATGTTACATGTATGTAACTTTGGACATTGGACAATCCTGAACGCATTTATGCGATTATATTCGATATTGATTTTTTTTTGTATTGATTATTATTGTTGTTAAAAGTATATTGATTATTTTTGACTTTTTGCTTGAAATGCCAACAAAATTATATACAGTCATGTGTGAAGTATACATATTTGTTGACAGACTATAATTGTGTCCCAAGCTGGTATAGGAAATTGGTCATTTCATTCGACCTCTTGAAATAGATGTTCTGACCGGTGTGTCACCAGGAAGTTCATCCGACCTAGAGGAGTTTGCAGGGTAATTTCTCACACCAGTGACTTGGCGAATGAAATCTCCCTCGGGAATATTTCTTTTGTTTATTCTTTTCTTTTTTGTTTATTCACCACCTGTTTTCTTATGTAACAAGATAACCATATATATATATATATATATATATATATATATATATATATATATATATATATATATATATATATATATCCACACACAACACAAAACAGGTGTAATAATCAATTATTTCATTAAATCTTAGCAGAATTCAAATTACACACTATCCGTATAAATTCAAGTCTCAAGAGTATGTACTATTATGTTCTACACTTCGGCGCGACCACAAAGTAAACCTGAACAGTGCTACGGTGAGAACATATCAATTACTAGAAGATCATTTATTTGATATCCGTTTTTCTTTTAATAAAATGTTATGGTTTACATTTGTAGCATTTCTTAAATATATTGATCCATTTACTAATATCTTATCCAAATTTAAAAACAGAAAACATTTTTGAAAAATTAGAAACTGTGGCAATTAATTATGTACTGTATGTAGAATATGTATGTAAAACTTTCAATAGTCTCTGACAAAGAAAGATAACTCTTGCTGATCGAAGCAATTTTTGTTACAAACCTGAACAACAAAGTGGAATTCTGAACTAAAAAGCAGCGCTTCATCATATTTTGTAATATGAATTGGCAATGTATATAATTATATATTATTTTCAGATACAATTAATATTTTAACTTTATGCTGTGATGGTGAAACTTTGCTTTTTCTAATCAATATGTTAAGTGTTCTTCATATCATGATTAGACACATTTATTTATCATTTTTTGAAAAATCTAGTAGCGCTACATCACTTTAACTTTTTTCATTTGAATCAACTGATATTGACTTTGATTGAATATGAATTTTTTCGAAAAATATTGTAAAATTAATAGCAGAGGGATGTAACACCTTAAACATAAAATTTCGCAAATATCAATATTAGAAAATAAATTTCATGGTTACCAATTGAAAACAATCGTTAAAAACTTTCTCTGTTTCTTAACCCAGAAGCAAAGCGCCAAGGACCATGTTGTTTTAAATCTTCTGACATTTATTAAAAAATAGCTATCTATCTATCTATCTATCTATCTATCTATCTATCTAGCTATCTCTCTCTCTCTCTCTCTCTCTCTCTCTCTCTCTCTCTCTCTCTCTCTCTCTCTCTCTCTCTCTCTCTCTCTCTCTCTCTGTTGATCACATCATTCAGCCATTCATTTAAAATTCATCTATATGTTTTGGTTATGTTTTTTGTTTTGATTTGTTTTGGGGTTTTTTTGTGTGTTGCTTTAATTTTTTACCATGTCATTCAGCGACGCTTTGACGGTAGCGTGACCTTTATTAAACTTTGAACGGATTTTAGGAACAAGTTTGGCATTCATTAGGACACCTACTGGTTCAGTCAGTATTGTTATCCAGTCAAATATCAAAGAGAAACACATATAGATCTGCAAAATCAAAGCAATCACACACAATATCACTGTGTCACAGATTGACTGTGCTTAACTCAGTATTTTGAGCCCTTTTTCGGTCACTTTTGTTATTTCTCGTTCAATTTTACTGTAGTCATTTATTATATAGGTTTGTCATTTTCACACAAAATTTATTGTTTTAATGGTTTTAAACTGCGTTGCAATAAAACAAATCGTTGTTTTCTTACTTTCACTGTCCTCTGCAAATATCTTGATTTTAAACTGCCCTTGATTGATAATAAGACATAAGATAGAGGGTTTATCTAATATTGTAATAAGTAGTGTTAGAGAATAGCTGTACTATAATTGAAAATCTTCCTTTCTCCCTCTCTGTCTCTCTATCTCACTCTCTCGCTCTCTCTCTCTCTCTCTCTCTCTCTCTCTCTCTCTCCTTCTCTCTCTCTCTCTCTCTTTCTGCATGTTGCCATCTTTTTTTTTTAAATATAACATGAAATACAGGCCAGCATAAGTAGCCATTGATCGTCGTAATCCAGAAACTGATGTTAACAATTTACACTTACGAAAGGATTTAAAAAGTAGATATTTCAGTGATGCACAGAACCGATTATCTTTTCATATCAATCGATAAGATTGAATTAAAATCGATATGAACAAAAGCTGCCTAGCTGATTACGTCCTATATAACACGTTACATATCGGACTTCTTGTGTTCACAAAGTTACCTGGGGTTTGAAATCACGTTGTAAATTATAATATTTAAGAGGTCAAAGTATACCGTTTACAACAGAAAACCGCGTAACCAAGGAGAAACAGTGTTTTTTCTGTTTTAACATTGGTGCAAGCGTGTCTATTGTTCTCCGTTCAACATAAGCTTGCATTTAAAAATATACAACTACCATTAAACAGTTAACGGTAGGTAAACATGCGCTGACTGTGTGTTAAGTCAGTAATTATATAAAAAAAAAAGTGAGCGTCCTCATTATTCTCTGGAGATTCGAGAAAATAAAATGACCCCTACCTATGAAAACGACTTCGTTCTTTGTTATATGAACTTTATATTGATGTAATTACATTTCTACAATTGAGAGAGAAGACCCATATTAAACATTTATTTTGTCGCAGTTTTTAAATGTCCTTAAGGGCAGACATCCTTTGTTCGCGAAATAAATCGTAAAATCAATGTTTTTCTGCAAGAAGAGAAAATACATGTAAGGATGTACTTTTTTAATGAGTATAAATATGTCAAATACTAACCAGTCAAACTTCGTTGCATCGAACCAATTGGGACTGTTTAAAATCCCCGAGATGTCTGCGTATTCGATATATTGAGATGAAATACTTAAAAAATAAGCGGTTGGGACTTGTAAATTACTTTGAAATATCCATTGCATTCAAGATATCAGTGTTCGAGATATCGAAGTTCAACTGTATGTAAAATTGTTTGATGCAAAACGTAACGATAGGTTATTAAATTTTATTTCATTCTTAATTCTTAAGATAAAAAGTCAAACGTTAAAAAGGTTTGCATTTTTTGATAAATCACACTAATGATGTTTTCAAGAAAATCAAATTGAATGGGATCCTCCTTTTTTTTTTATTAAATATAACATTAAACGATGTGATTCACAAATGTACGAAAATACAAATATAAGAATATACAATTAGATTTTTTTTGTGTGTATTGCAAAGAACTAGATACAGTTTCATTCATATTTTGCCCTGCTTAAGAGTGATTTTAAAATATCACCAACAATGGAAATGTAACATTCATTTACACAATAATATCCATAAATTATGAATCTATAAATAGTTACCTGATAAGACTTTCACAAGGGTAATTTTAACGTCACAAACAGTGCATTTTCTCGTAATTTTAATAAAACTGAGCAGAAGACACCAATTTCTTGATGGTTTTTTTTAATAGAAAACTATGTCCGCAGCCGTCACCCACGATGAAACTCAAATTATACCTTAACTTTATTATTTTATACACATAAAATATATTAATGTTGTTGTTTGCAACGGCTGCGGACACATTTTCCTCTTCAAAAAACTATGAGAAAATGTGCCATTTTTCACAATTTTTGACTAAATCTTAGACATGTGCCGAAATGCTGAAATCATAATTCTTTACAATAGATTTGATACATGTGTATAACTTGGCATTTTATGACATATGTTCAAAATTGTATATGTGTATTTTCATGAGATTTAAATACATTTTGAATTTTAGGGCAAATATTAAAAGAAACTGTATTTTCTTCAAACACAAACACTAGCACATTTTATCAGAAATACGAAGATTCTTTCATTAGTGGTAAATCTACACATTATCAGCTCTCTCCGCTCTTTTTGCCGGGGTCGACCACCCGAAGTTTTTTGGTAAATGAAAAGAGGTTCTACTTTTACTCTAATGTAAGACTTTTTCTGCGATTTGATTTTAATACATGCATTGAGAGCCAAAACAAAACACACAATGCGATAAATGTATTATTAGAAATTATATAATTCCAATCTCCGATTCGTCATTTACCTACAAATTCTACTGCTCTGTGCTTTGAGTCGTATGGAATGTTGGTTGTAACTAATGGTTGCATTGTTTAACACTATTGTATTCGCAATGTGTGTGTAACATGTATATGAATACACTACCACAGTCTAAAAAATACAATATATTTCGAATCAATATACACTATACGTATAGTCAACGCTGGTTCCACAAACGCAGAGCTAACAACTTGTTCAACCAGCGCCATGACACATACCTAAACGAAATCTTAAAAAGTGAAATCATCAATCATTAAATCTAAACGAAAGGTGGCAATCATTTCGGTTCTTATTTTGCTGTATTTGTTTTATTGAACTTTCACAATTAAATTCTCATATCAGAGCATAAGCATAGTGCATATGGTTGTAATATATACATAAACAAATATCATAATAATATTTGTTTGCCTGTAAATTTGATAATTAGATATAATGTAAATGTGCATATTGGTATAGGTATTACTCCCTAAAAAAGTTATATGGTAATGTAAGCAAGTGTTGGTATACATTTTTTTAGATGGAGAGAAAAAATCAAAGGTGCAAATTAAAACAATACATGAAATATGGGACAGGGACATTAGGGGGAGAAAAAGATGGCGATGAATGTTCCAAACGTTGAAATATAACTTTCCAAAGAGTATCAAACACTGGCAGATATTTAATACAGTTTCTTGGTGCATTTTTTTTAGATGCATGAATAGAATAATTATTTTTTTCGCCTATGAATAAACCTATTATCATACTTTTCAAAAAGGAATAAATGTTTATCAAAATTTGATAGTTTGCTGTAAATTTATTTTCAAATCTTCCTGTCTGTTCTTTGCAATCCTGATTGGTTCTATCAACATTTAACAACGAAACGCAAACGTTTCACCGCATACATGACTACACAAACTGAATAAATATCATTAAAAGATAATCAGTTTGAGAAAACTTTTGATAAGTCATTACATGCGCATACGTTGTTAGTCAATGCTTATCTATTAATCATTTCAAATCCCTTTATCTTTTTCGAAACACAAGACGTTTATGTGTGGCTAATGTTTTATTTTAGAAAATGATTGTTGTATCCTCTTTTTAAAAAAAACAAGGAAAACAATTGGCTTCCAATGACATGTAATGTAACTGCAATCTCCAAAAGCATAAAATATTGTGATTGTAACCCATAAACTCTTTGTTGATAGACCCGTGCTAGAGAATGTTTCTCTATTTTGTTGTTTTTGCCATTTTTTGGATACCAGTAAATCTACAATCGGTTAAGAAGCGATCTTTTTTAGCGACACCGAGCTGTGACGATAGAATCTCCAACATAGAGTTTGTAGCAGAACATCAGGCTCCATCGCGCCATTCGTGCGCTGCTATGTGTGACATTAACTGTGGATGTTTTTGGTTTAACTCACTTGCAAAAAAGTGTCGGATCCATCGGTCATGTGTTTTCGTGAACATGACCTCAACTGAAGATGGCTGGAGATATTACCAAATTAGCGGTAAGTACTTTAACAATTAAAGGCAAAACTTTTAACAATCTTCAGCTTGGAGATTGGAAGTTGAATTTTTTTTAAGATACTCTGACAACCGTACTTTTTGCGGTCTAAAATTAGGTAGATAAAATGCAATTTTAGTCAAACATATATGTCCTGACACATATTGAAATTTTTAAACAGTATTAAATGCCAGAGAGAAGTAAATATATAAATTCGCCTGATGATAGATTTTAATTCATAAATGTAACAAAAAAAACCTTTCTCACTGTTCTCTAAAATTGGGTTATTTTGTTAAGTAGACGGTAAACTGTCGCCTTCAATATAACACTAATGTACAGCATATGATTTAGATACTGTATAACTTAGATAAGGACGAAGTCGAATAATGAAAAAAAACCTTTTGATTAGCACGCAATTTCACTTCATAGATATCACAGCTATTTCTGATTACTAAAACTTATTTTCTTAAGTAATCCCACACTTAATTGTTTTTTTTATCAAGAATTTATTAAAGAAGGTATTTCATTACAAAATGCAGACAAACATACTTAAATTAAAGATAATGGGGGGGGGGGGGCAAATGTAATTCCTCTGATCATGAGTTATAGCCAATTTAATTTGTTCTTCCTGCATCTAAAATGCAATTTCAGCCTTAGTAGGATTTGTTTTCTGCATTTTTGACTAAGCAAACTTATTTCCTTAATTATTGTTTTAAAGTATGCACAAAGGTCACACCGAAAAGACGAATTTGGTGTGGAAAAATGTACAAAGCTGCATACTTTTTTTTTTACGTTTTTGCACAAAAAAAGTTACAAGTTGATTTAGAATATAAACCTTTTGAATAACATGAATTTCATCAGATTAATCCAGTATGCCTAAATAGGTATTTAGATTTTCTTTGACATAATTTAACATAGGGGGTTAGTGATATCGAATTTGATATATTTGGCTTCAAAAGTAAAATTCTAAAAAAAAATTTGGCTATAAAAAATTAGACAATTTATATATATATATATATATAGCCATGATTTTATGCTTAAAGCTGACATGAATTCATAAAAGCATTCGGTCGCCATATTAGTTTCGATCGCTCCTCTACTGCCACTGGGGTATATATACCGGTTGAGACATTTACGGTCGGTTGCTTTCCGATCGAGGCATTCACGTTGCACGGAGTTCTAAATACATGAACTACACATTGTGCATGTACATGTAGTAAAATGTAGTAATAAAGAATAAAGAAAACAACAATCAATGAAATACAAAATATATCTATTCTTTGAAAGGATGTCCAGGGTATCTGTATTATTTTGCACAGACAGTGCTGCCTTACTTCGCATGCACATCGAACACGGGTGTCGTTCATACAGAGTGCATAACGTCTGCCTCTTCTTGAAAACCCTGGCGACACTACATCATAAAACAGTAGCTAAAGGATAGTAAATCCAAGAAAGTAACAACTTTTCTATCCGTTCCTACAAAAACTTCCCGTTTATAAAATCCATCCGATAATTGACATTGCTCGATCTGCCACAGTGTGTGGTTTGCGCATGTGCGATGTTATAACATACACAGGAAAACGGTCTACAATAATCGAGGAATTTCTGAAGTATCTGCGCCTGGATTTCAATCTGTCTTGTTTCGTCGTTTATTGGATATATCTTGCCAGTGAAGTGGTTGTCATATTATTTTTGTTCAAAACGCGTTGTTACAAGTCTTTTCGTCCAAGGTAACGTGTTCGGGTGTATGATATTCCTGAATGCGGTGAAGCATGACGAGGGCTCTCGGCCTTATATAGGAGGTGTGTAGCGATGAGCAGAACAATAGAAATCGACAACTAATATGGTGGTAGTCGGATATAAAAGGGAAGTAATGCATATTTATGAATTCATGTCAGCTTTAACGTCTTTAACTCTCTCAAGATTTTATTTTGAACATTTCACACAGAAACTATATAATACGTAACAAACCTATCAAATTTTTAAAAAAATGAATAATGAATAAAGTACAATAAAAAGTTATATTGAGAATTCATAAAAAAAAATTTGTCATTTTAATTTTGTCTAAAAAAAAACCTTCCGTATGAAAATAAAGGTATTTCAAAAAAAAGTTATGTTTGTTCGGTTTTTTTATTCAAAAGAATTTTCATTATGAATGCTATGTAGTAATGAAAAAGTAATCTTTTTTAGATGATTCAATAGATATAAAATCATATTCATCAAAATATAATGAAAATATGCGCAAGGAAATCAGCACGTCAGTAGTGAGATGCCTTGAGAGAACGGTATAGGGAAAATAATATGTAATAATTCATTTTGTTGAAACCGGGGACGTTGAAATACTTTTTTTTAATTTTAAGATTTGTATTTTTTTGTTAAACTTTTTAATATTTTGATTATTATTTTTTATGACATGTAAAGATATTAAATTCATTTCTATAAATTAAAACTTTAAGCGCCACCAGACTGTCATGGTGTCATGGAAACCGGAGAGAGCACTTCAGGATTATACGTCATTGATCCTTTTGGGGATCGACAGCAACCTGTAACTGTCTACTGTGATATGGATACAGACAATGGGGGCTGGACGGTAAAAGTCATCTATCTATCTATCTATATATCTTTCTAATTATCTATCTATGTCGACCTTTTTTTATCATTTTCAAACCTGTAATCTCTTGCTGATACTTTGAAAAGAAAATCGATAGAATTATTGCTTTTACTGCTCATTGCAGACAAAGAAGAGTCATTATTTAAAAAAAATGATTACCATTCAAAGTAAACATAATATTGATTCAGTTGTGTATTATGATATCTCTATTTTCCACAGGCCATTCAGCGCCGCTTAAGAGGTACCATGAAATTTGACAAAACTTGGACGGAATTCAAGAACGGCTTTGGCGATCCCCCAAACGCTTACTGGATTGGTCAGTAATATTACCCAATTGAATTTATTTAATTATTTTTTTTTCAATGGGTAGCTAAAACATCAATCAATATATGACTCGGTTTGATACTATTTTGTCAAAGAGCACATACAATTATTACACGTCAGTAAAAGTGGTTATTTATTCAGAAGGTTGGGGGATTAATGGTGGTTTCTCGGTAAGCCTAAACACACGCGTTTGTAAAAATTGAAAACATTGGTGTGTTAAAAATACATTAGCTTTATTTGTACCAAAGCGTATTGTTAAACCAAAGAAAACCACCAGCGTAAATAGCATATTTTTTCAGTATGTTCGTGGTCGTATTCAAAACGCTTACTTACTTTGGTCGCACACAGTGGACGTTTTCTATCCCCGTGATCGTTCATTATTCCCCATCCTAATTAGATATACAACGCCTGTGTTAGTACGTTAGTGAGAACGCAATTGATTTTTCATTAACGAACTTTTGTGCACGCAAAAGTATAAAAACTTGATACTGCGTAATATAATCGTGGGAACAATTCAAAAGTTAATTAGTTACTGCACCTCTCTTTAATCTGTAAGGAATACTTGACATAGGTTTCAGATAAGTGTTAATTATTGACGCCAAAGCTTTTAGATGACTTTTGATAGATGATGAATTATCTAATGATTTATTTAAAAGATGCAACAATTAAAAGCAGCTTGTAGTTTTTTTGATAAAGTAAACTTTTTGTTATATGTTGAAAATGTATACATTGTATAAAGTAAATAAACATGTTTGTCACATACCTATTTTATTTCTGATTTTAAAAAAGAATGATCAATTTTTTATGAAGAGAATAAACATAATGTAAACAACGTTTAGAATAAGTCAGTAGATTAATTAATTTATTTCAGGATGACGATGTTGAAATGAAACTAATTTTTTCTCATTCTACAAATAGGAAACGACGTCATTCATCATTTAACAAATCGCCAGACGCATGCCATGTATGTGATTTTCAAATTGAACAATGGAAGCATTTTTCACCAGAAATACGAAGGCTTTTAAATTGGTGACGAATCTACAAACTACCGGCTCCACCTGGGAGGACCAAACACCGGAAATCTAGGTACGAAATTAAAATTGCTTATTCAAACTACTTATTTCGCTTTTTTTTGGATAAATGTATAGTGTATATATCTTTCGTAAAATTACATTTTTGATTCAAATTTGATGCAAAATACTTACTTCGCATCACATTCGAATCGACAATATAAATCTCTGTTGGCCCTAGAGACCTCTAAGAGTTCTCACAACGTTTGCCATCTCATGCATTAGTTTTCTATTTCCATGCAATATTTATTTAAATCAATGTATATTGTTGATTTTCTTTTTTGGTTTAATTGCCGATATTGAGAAAAAGCGAACTTCACGTTATCCTAAATATTTTTGATAAACTGGTTTATAATCGTTGAAACTCATTTTCATTATTGTTAAATATTATTCACTTTAAACATAAGGCTTAATTCATAATAAATAACTAATTAGATTCACTTTGAAATTTGATAGAATAGTTCTTAAAATTTTCCCATTGTATCTTTGTACAAAGTCCAGTTTTTGAAAGGAAATCCATAAATCAATAATTTAGTTGCAATTCGCTCATAAAAGTTTACATATTACAGTATTTATTTTTGATTTCAGGAGACAGTATGATCAACACTGGCTTCTCTCGCGTCGATCTGAACGGTACGTCGTTCAGTACAGTGGACCGAGACAACGATCAGGACAGTGGTAACTGTGCCGCTTCGTTTAATGGAGGATGGTGGCACAATGCCTGTAATGACGCCTTCCTGAACGGACCTTGGTCCCCGGAGAACGGACCTTGGCCCCCGGAATCTTGGTGCCCCTGGTTCTCGACCATAACAACTGACAGCAACATAGCGGAAGTCAGACTGATGATCAAACCGACATAGATGCATGCTGAAATAATATCCTGTTAACTGACTTTTGTATACGTGCAAAAAGTTTGCGAGGCTTCTGAGAGCGTCGTCGTCGCAAATATTTATTGCTGCCCTTTTCACAAAAAATATTACGATTAATTTTTATCGTAAGTGAAAAGTTAAGTTTTTGGTTATTTTCAAAAAAAAATCCTATGATATTCTTACGTGTAAAATTCGATTAATTTGTATCTAAAGTGAAAACTTAAAAATTCTAATGAGATTCTTACAGGTAAAATTTGTCGTTAAATTACGATAGCACATGTATACAATGAATCCTCTGGTACATGTAAGTATTTCAGAACTGTAAGAAAATAAAATTCAACACGCGATGTGAAATACAAAAATAAACAGCTAAACAGAACGTTTTAGACACACTACACCATTTTTCTGCATTATATAGCAGTCATTGACAGAAAAACAAAGAAATTAATTCTCAAAAAAATTTTACAGCAATATTATTTTCTTATAAAAATATCCTACAACACACCAAAGACACATTGTGATTGTGGGTCATTTTTGATTCATACTAAACCACATTAATTTCATTGAATGTTAGTGATGTATAGTATCAGTTTTTATGTCTTTTTTATGAAAATTTTGCCTTACTTGTATTTTTCTGCCTTTTTATGAGAACAAACAAAATGAATAGAGATCGTTGCTAGGGAAAGAAAAAATCGTAAGTGAAATTTAAGTGAAACCTGTTACAAATGCGTTCGTCATAAGCACTAACGATTTCTAGTAAGATATTCTTCCGTTAAAATCTTGCACAAATGCTTAAGATTTTTAAAAAGAAAAAAAGGGCTACGTTTTTTTACCGGTATGTTGCAAAATAAGTCGTTCGTTTGCAGTACATTAGATAAATAATTTACGTTATTACAGTTTTAGTGATAGCCCAAAGATTTATATTAAATCGAAATCTTTAAACACAGGATGAATCTCTGCCATTTAGTCAACTGATATGTGACTGAAAGGTAACTGAAAAATGGCTAAATGGTATAGCTTCATCCTTTGAAATGTGCAGTATGTTGGGTTTTTGTGGTGTGGTATGGTGTTTTTGTTTTTTGTTTTTTTTTCTGGGAGGGGGTGTTTTTTTTTATTTATTTACTATTTTAATATAATGCCTCTTCAATTTATACTGCTGAAGTAAAAAACAATTACAGTGTTGTTCACTAAATTGTTGTGTTATTATGTGTCATAAGTTTTCTTTTCATTTTCTCTTATTTTTCAAAAACCACATATTTACCATGAAACATTTCAAATGCAGAAATTCACTTGTAAATTGATATTTTCTTTTTTTTCGTGCTAAACCGTAGTACAAAAAATTTCAAAATGTATGTTGAACTAGGCCTCTGCGCAGGCGCACTGCTTTCTGTTGTTTTTTTTTTACATATATATAACTGAATAAATGATTGGAAAAAAAATCAAAAAATGGCATCGTAAGAGGCCTTGATGGTCGTGGTCATTTTTATACTGTATTGATCTGTATTGATATCCCTTACAAAAAAGAGCTTTCATAATAATCTATCATAAAGTCCTTCGGATTTCTTTGGGTTTTATTACCTACTTAGAAATAATTGTATGTTTTTTGCATATGTGATGCAGATGACACCGAAAAACTCATATCGGCCTCCGGGGCTGATCCATGTTACATGTACGAACCCTGTGCTAGTACGGATCCGTATCACATTTGGTGCAGAAGTCCTCTGCCTTTTTCCGTTTCTGAATTTTTGCATGTTAACAGACAAAAAATAAAACATTTTATACAGTCAATTTTAATCAAAGTTAATTTTAAACCACGAAAAAAATCCGGTTCTGTAGCCTCATGTTTGGTAAAACAATAAGATCTCATATTTACATTAAATACATGTTCAGACTACTTTCAAATAATATTTGAAATCAATTTGGTCTACTTGATGCTTTTTTAAAATTTTATAACTAAATATATAATAACATGTAATAATAAATACCGTTTTCAATATCACAGCCTGTATATATCAGCCCTCGACCAATATCATACCTTAGGCCTTGGACCCTCAGAATGATATTGGAATCTCGGGCTGATACTGGCTGTGATATGAAAAAAGGTATTTATTATTCTCTATTTATCATCACGCCCCGACCGAAATTATCACCTCATAATAATCAAATGATGGTAATTCTTCATTATTGTTATTCTTCTTCTAGACGGTTTTTAAACCTTAATAACGTTTTTGTTTGTCATCCGATTTCATTCAGATTTGCAAGGTATATTGGAAATTAAAAACAAGAGGATGAAAAATCGTAACTTCTTGGTTCGAGTTATTCCCCTTTCTTAAAATTTTTAAAGGCATTCGTTTCCGGACAAAGGCTCCGAAATGGTCCGTAACAAATAATTCAAAGATAGAAATTTTCAAAATTGACATTTTGAATGTTGTCTTTTGATTTTTGTATTTTAGATTTTTTTAATTATACCGCTTGAATTATATAATCGAAATCTATGTTTTAAAAATTGCTTTTTTTTACTTAAGTTTTTGCTTCGTATTTTTTTTAGCTTAAAATATTTTCTAAATGCATGTAGAACAAAAGTTGTGCATAAATTAAAGGGCTATCATGAGACCAAAAGAAAAGGGACTTGCCCTTTAAATAAGGGATCTAGGCGCCCGTTATGTCTTTGCTGTATAACCAGAAAAAACGATACATTCTACGATATTGATATCACTGGATAAGTTATTCTTCGTTATCTTATCAATCTAATTGAAATATAGTATTGCTTGAATATTGCGTAATATGAGAGTTGACAGCTTCACATGAAGACATTCATACACGCTTTCATTTTGCTTATGGTGAATAGCTCCCTATTGTAACCAGATGGCCATATATCTATGAAATATAATTTTGTGATTGTATTCTGCATTACGTTAATTAGCTTGTTGTGCACTCGATACAAGATAAGTGTATGGTGAAAAATGTTAAAAGTCATTGACCGAAAAGAACAACTGCGTAGTAAGAATTCGTGGAGTCATTGGAGTCATTGGAGTCATTGGAATGATCAAAAAGAATAAAACTCTCGATAATGATTGGACTTTGGAAAGCGGTCAACGGATGCATGACCCTTAATTGTAATTAACCTTTAACAATGGACTTTGTTTATAAGTCATTTATAAACTGTGACCCGAAAGGATGTATTAACAGTTGCTTATTCTATATACTGAATTTTATGCTTATGATTTGATTAAGAAATTGTAGATTGATGTTATACCATAATACTATTAGTGTGCTTAATAAATATCATAAACATGAACTGACTTATGATTTCAAAAGTCTAAAGAATAACAACATAAGGATCACACTGTGCGTAATAGTGTTTTAAATCGCAGTTGATATTTTTCTTGTCTAAATAAATCCCCAACTTTAAATATAAAATTAGAGACAAGCCTTTATCTGTTTTACGAGAGGTCTAACTCTTAACTACTCTGTAGTCTGGAGGTTACATTTATTTAATACATAAAAAATAGGCATGAACCAATTTTCAAGGGTTTAAATTGATTTTCTAAAGCCCTGATTTGTCAAAAGTTAGGGTAGTGAGAAAATGACCTCCTATCAATTCAGGTCAGACCCCTTCTTCGCTAACCAAGGGTGACGATCCACTTTGCTACTCTTTTCGCCCTTGGCAGATCGATTTGAAGGTGATACGATCTGTTCTTTGATTGGACGCAACTATGCATAGCTGATCCAATCGCAACGCTTGTATCACCACCTCGTAAACAAATATGGCTACGCCCATAGACGTATGTCATGTTTGTAATGACTGTCTGCCTATCAAACACAGACACGTGATTTTTGGTGAAACCTTTGGCGTTTTTCAACAGTTGACACAAGTTTTAAATTATAGAGCCTGTCCAAACGATGGACTTTCGAAATACGTATGTGGGTTTTGCTTTACGAAGCTTAATAAACTGTGCAGTATCGATACTGATTAGATTCACAAAATGGACTCTCTCAGGAGGGGGAAAAGAGTGAAGTATTAGGGATTTTAAGGGAGAAACGTTCTAAAACGTTAGAAATGATCAAAGTAAGAGCCCCAAGGTCCAAAGATAAACGAACATTAGTGCATTCACCAACTCCAAGGAAAAGTAAAAGAACGTTGATGTCCACCCCCAGAAAAACGACCTCAGAGAAAGTCATGGCAAAATCAGTTTACAAAAGGCAGATCAGATGGAGATACCATGTGTAGAAACATTTAAATCAACTCCAAAAAATCAGAAAGCCATGTCTATTACCATTTAGTCGTTCATATATTGTGAACTCAAGGTATTTTGGCATTTTATATTATTACTATTATTATTTTCTCAATACCAGAACACACTTTCATTTTATGATATGATGAGCTGACAATATGTTAACTTAAACAAGTGAATATGATATATATTCAAAATTTATAAACTGTTCATTTTAGGTGCTGTACAGAACTACCAAGAGTAAAAAAGTGAAAGTAGAATTATTCCATTAGGTCATTGCCAGAAAATTGTCAAAACGTTAACAAACAACAGTTCATGTGACAGAATTGAAAGAATCATCTACAAAACACAACTAAAGGCAGCACTGAACAAAGCCGTTTTCTCTGAAGTGGAGAAGGGTTGTGCTGCCATGTGTTCCAAAAAGCTGCCTTCAGTAATAAGAGATTTCAGTTAAAATGTGGCAACTTTCTACTTTGACAAACTAAACACTGAAATACAAAGGAAGCTCCATGGTTGCATGGAGTTATGCAAAACTCTGTGAAAGGATCCATTTTGGGAACTGTTATCACTGCAGCAGTGGCCCTGGAATTTCACAACAACCAGTTGTCAGCATTACACCATATAGTAGCTCAGATTTTAGATAAAGGGGGAGCAACAGATGAGATCGTTATATAAGAAAATTTTAGGATAACACAAATCTTTATAATCAAGGAGTTAAATTGTGTCATTGATTTTATTTTATTTTACAATTTACACATTTAACTAAATAACGGAATTTGTGAAACATAGAACCCGGGGGGGGGGCACTTGTTCAAATAGCAAATTTCCTAAACCCCTAGTCTTTTAAGGTTAAAATTGTTTTTGTTTCAAATTTGTCTATTGTGTTTACATCATTTTCAAAGTTAAGGTGGCTCACTACACCGTGAAATATTTTCTCAAATCAGCAGAAAACCACTGGATTATTATAGATATCATAATAGGTAAGAAGTAAGTCTAAAAGGCAAGAAAAATTACACCGGGCGGATTCGAAATCATGATCTGCGGTTCAGAAGCCCAATACTTTAACCTTTAACCACTGAGCTACGATCATAAGCAACCCAATAGACTGATATATACATTTTAACAACATTTAAATCGCCACCTTGTGAGACGTAGTGTCTTAAATATTATAAGTCTAGCTGTAGTGGGGTATCTTTAGCATTTATGGATGATTTATTTAATCAATTATAAGCATGGCGTTTGTTGCATGTGTTTGCACTAATTTGTAATTTTAAAACCAATACTTGCAGTTATATGAAATTTAAGGCCTCAGCAGTACAAAATTAAAAAAAATGTATTTTTCATGTAATTTTCAGACTTGCCAACATTATCAACAGAAGCTGCTGCGATGGACACACAGAAACGACAGATTGAGGCAATGTTTGACAACCGGAAACAGCGCTATGTGTGTGAAGTTTGTGACAGGCAATACAAGACTGAAAATGGCCTTCAACGGCATCTGAAAGACCAGCATCAGTGGAACATCACAGAAAACTCAGGGGTGAATATACCTCAAGAAGACTATGATCATATTCCTGTGTACTCTGCCTTATTTATGAAGTGTGTCCTGCTTTTAAGGGATACAAACCAGATGGGGGATGGCAATCGAATTTTGCTAAACTCCACATTGCAGATGTTACTGTCACGTGGGGGAAACCATAGCAAGTACCAGTTGTAGTTGTTCAGGTCTATGACCTACTGCTATGCTTTGCCAACACCAAAAATGGCTTACGAATACTTATGGAACTGTACAGCTAACATACAAGGAAATACAGGTCACAATATACCAAATGACAACCTAGTTGAACTGTTAGTTCAGGCAGTCAGGAAAAAGATCCATGCTCAAGGATCTAATGGAACTTACAAAAGTGCTAGAAACGCAGCATTGTCCGTGCAAATTCAAGAGGAAATACTGATCAATATGCAGAAAAAAATGAAAAAAAGAAGACTGGACACAAAAGACCCCAACCATCAAAACTAAATGACATTGTTGCTATGGTGAATGATCTTATATCAGCAACATTTTTGAGAGAACTCTTGGCAGAAAATTTTTCAAATTTTCCTGGATTTAAAGATGTATATTCGCGTGTGAAAGTGGCTGAGCTACATAAATGGCTTTCCGAAAACAAGGAGCGACTATCCTATGAATGTATTTAAACTTAAAAGTTTATAGAAAGTGAAACAGTTGATGGATTAAATGAATTACAGACCTTTCCAATTTTATTATAGTTCAACAATTTGAATTTATGTACCGTAAGAGTGTTGCATTTATTATTCATATTTATGTGTCTCAATTATTGTAACAGTGTTCTTATATTATCTTCTTAAAAAATTGGATTATGATGTTTTATTTTTTATAAGACTTTTTATAAAGAGAAATGAATATGTGTCCCTATTGTAATTGTGAATGATATTTTAAAATATGTAATACATGTACATGTATTTCACTTATATTTTAGACAAAATTATCCATGAATTTTTTTTTCAATTCACATTCAGCCCAACATTTGTAAAATGCCATTTTTTTCAAAAAGATTAATAAATACATCAGCAAGTCTATTTTATTTCATATAAATTTTATATCTTTACATGAATTGAACAGTGTCATGTTTTACTAAGATAAGAAAAGAATAAACATAATCTGCTCGGATGTATCATTGTTAATCAACCATGCAATAAACAAAAGCTGCATGTATCACTTGTTATAATAATACCTAAACCACAGGAGATGTATGTACATCAAACATTATAGGTGAAATGGTTGACTAATCTCTTGATCTCAAAATTATTATAATTTGACAATAATTGATTGGCATATCGAGCTGTTGTGGGGCACATTTATATACAATATTTTATTATTCAGAGTCGGTGTCTATCTGATAAAATTCTATGTCTCCAAATACTTCATTGACAATATTACATACAATTACAGCTGATGCATATGACCATATTTGACAACACTTCATGACATCATCTGGATTAAATATTAGACGACAGATTTCAACAACACTATCAATAACTTTATCTGTTAAACCATAAATTAACTCAAATTGCAAAACACTGTCAAATTCAACCGACATTTGATATTTCAAAGCTAGTAACTTTTGTTTAAGAAATGTTCTTCTTCAGACACCTCTCGACTCATTTCTTCCTCTGCTTCTTCTTCCTGTTCTGTCTCTTGGTTAACTTTGTGGGTGTTGGGACAAGTGTCATCACCACAACTACACTTCTTCTCACAAACATCACAGCAATTATGAATGGGAATGATATTAGCGTTTTCCATCGCGTATGCTTTGCACAAATTGTTTCGCATGCATTCATTGCATGTCCTTTGCCAATTTTACGAGTTCACATTCAACCTTCTTTAACAAGGCCGAGTACAGAACGAGTACGCACGCTTTCGCGCAGCGTTTCATTTGTATTGTGACGTCATCTTTTTGCTTTGTTGACGCCAGGGCGTGATAGTTTCAACTGCAGATATTCAGCGAAATTTGTTGAAAATAGCTTGTTTGATGCGTGAAATTCATATTATATTGTGGAATAAAAATAAATGTTTCGAAGTATAAACTTTATTTGGGCTCTGGTTGAAAACGTGAAGAGGGTTCAGCAAGCCTAGCCCTCTGTCACGTTTTCTTAACCCTCCTAAATATAGCTTTATACCCATATTTCAAAATAGTGACCACGTATTTTATATTAATGACCTTTAATGTGTGATGTTATATATTTATTTATTACTAAAATATGTCTGAATGTTTTTATAATATTATAAAGATCACCATTTTCGTCTTTGTCAAATAAAAAATAGCCATTATCTGACAAACTGGGAAATTGGGAATACAAAAAACAACTTTGATAAGACCCCTGGAACAAACCAGGAGGTAAAAGGTTTTTTTATTTGACCATTTGATGCCTTTTAGCAATTACTTTAATATGTAGAATAGAAAAAGGAATCCCTAGGGCAGAATTTTAAGAAAATTGTAAAAAATGTGCAAACTTGAAACAAAATTTGAAAACAAGTATAATGAATAAAAATATAATCATACAGTATACAACTTGACTGTTTAAACGAGGTTTTATATTTCTTTAAACATTATTAACTTTTTCTTAATAAAATGTTAAGTTTTATCGAAAATACATCATAACTTTATATTTGAATCAGCGGCAATAAAAACATACAATTGCAAATTAGAGTAAAAATTTAATTTAGTTTACTGGGGAAAATTTATTGTTTGCTTTAATGGAATACATATTAGTAGGTTAAGCACTGTATTCTTTTTAATTGTTGTCTTGATAGTGTTACAAATGTAATACTTAACCCTATACATGTATCTATTGGTTTAAAGCAATATGACCTGTATTTTTATGAATTTTATTTTGCTGCAAAATCCGGCTATTATACTTAGTCTGCATATAACTTAAACTTTTATGATAAATAAAATTTAAAAATCACTAATTTTTTTCAGAACAATGATTTATCTTCTAGGGAATATATAGCAGTTTATTTTTTGTACAGGACGACAATAATTCAATTTTGCTTCAATTAAGTCTTCTTAACGGCTATCCCCACAAAAATAAAGCTAAAAAAAAATTAAAAAACCATGATATTTTTGTCATTTTAGTAGAAACTAACACTTTCGTAAAAAACAGATTCAGCATGAAATTTGCAGCTCATAATGCTTTAAACAGATACGTACCAAAAGACTAGTTTGAAATGGGAAAAATATTACAAAAAAGATATTTTATCCTTCAAATGGTAATTTTTCGTTTTCCTGAATGTAATGAAGATCATATAGTCCAGGTTTCTTCAACTTAAACTTTTGTGGATTGCTTACATATAGACTATAAAAACCAAGTCTTTGAAGCAGTTAAGAGGCAGGAAAAAAACATGCTAAAATTGCACGTTTGATTTTTGCTTCTATCAATTAAACACATAGAATACGTCTACGAAGAAAAATTACTTAATGAAAAAGGACCTACAAAATCTATAAACGTATACGATTAAGCAAAGATCCGTGTTTTGCAATTATTTAGAATAAAATGGTAAGAGTTAAATAGCAGTATCAAGTATCAAAGGATTAAAGGATGTTGGTTGGTCAACAAGTTAACCGTCAGATCTACATGACTGTACTTGAGAATTTAGATATGATTTATTCGGCCAAAAACTATTGTCATTTCTGAAGTTATTTATTCTAACAAATAAACTATAGAACATAACTGGTCGCAGACTTATATCCGAAATCTTGATAAGTAAAAAAAGCAGAAAAGAGCGGAAAGGGTGTTCTTCAGCATAACCTGTTTTGTTGGATCATATTTTATTGCATAAACATATAGGCCTACAAAAGGTTTGAACACAAGTTCTTAAAACTTACGAGGTTCTTACCAAGTATAACAATTTACAACTATTTAGTAGTTAAGAATGGAAAGTACATAGAAATGGATATTACTAAAGTACATTGTAGTTTAATAATTGAACAAATGTACATGTATTTAAAAAACCGTTTTGTAGTACTTTTAAGTAGTGTACATTTGTGCACGTATTATACTGTTAATTTTATTCATACCATTGTGCCATTTTCAACAGGCTGCAGTTAGGTACGAATTTTGGTAGGTGATCATTTATTTTTAAAGCTCAAAAGCTAACTATAGTAAAACTCGTTTAGTACGAACAAAGCTATAGCAAATTTTCGGATATAGCAAAGATTTTTGAGTCCCCGGTAAAATTCTTAACGAATCTTTGCAAAATTTTACGGTTACAACGAATTCGAATAGAACGAATTTACGGATATAGCGAGTCCCGTAGAGGTAATTAAAAAATGACGATATTTAATATTTTTATAACAAATTTCTTTACAGTTTAAAAAGTTTATACTACCATTCAACCTAATAGTTTGAATAAATCCATTTTCACATAAATTCTTAAATTAACAATCCGATTACATGTATTAAATATATGAAAAGAAAGTGTTTTCATTCTCAGCCTTAATTAGCAAAACCTGAAGAAAAAAAACATGTATATAGTGAATTACACAGATATAACGATTTACGGATATAACAAAGTAAATCCATTGGTCCCTAGGACTTCGTTATAACGTTTGAATATAGTCATCACTGCTTTTTACCGGTGAAAAATAACACATTTCTCACTTCATATTTTGTATCACGGAATTCTGTCAATTCCTTGCTTTCCTGCATCCGGCCCCGAATGATCTCATAAACACAAAAAAGACTAGTAAAAGCTTGGAGCTTTAAAATTGTGTTTTAATCAGTACTAATTATGGTTATCTCATCTGTAAGCAATTGATACCACTCAGAGAATTGCAGGTATTTTCAGTTATACACACAGAGGAAAATTGTTTTATATTTTTTCAACTGTAAAGGCACGTTTAATCTTATTTGAATGATAGTGAATGTACCGAATTTATCTTATTCAAACAGTGGATACACATAACACGCTTATAGATAGATCTAGGGAATTTACCGTTGTTTCACATGGAACGTTTCAAAGACAACCACCAGAACAGGAGCTGAGACTTCTACCCTTGTGTAGTAATATCTATTTTATCTTGGTGGCGTCACCATCTCACACGGGATAAGTAATTACTGATTTTGCGATATTATCTATTGCCAGGTATTTACATTTGCCGAACACAGACAGAATTAAGGGCATCAGTTAAATATTGTATTTTAGACACTCATAGCCTGTCATTTAATTTCATCATAGAACCATTTAAACAAGACCTTGGACTTTCAGTAGGATATAACGATCTATTTCTTGCGTCAAAACAAGTTAAAATGATGCTGGTTTCAAGCAAAATGTACACCGATTGTGCAGTTTTCGCTCAAAAGCCAGACAAATCCTGTTGATTTCAAAGAGCCATGGCAGCGTGGCCTACAATGGAAGAGAAAGGCCAGCATGCTGAAAGGTGAACAAATTAACTATCAAAATTACTTTTTAAAAAGATACGATTTTTTGCCATAAACTTCTTTTAGTAAATACAAATGCCTATATAACATTCTAAATTTAAGGTTTGAATATTTGTTACATATAGATACAAAGCTTTCCTTCTAAAAGATATCAAAAATAGTCTTTAAAAGGCCAAAACCATCTAACGTTCTTATATCAGATCGACTGCTTTGTCTTAAAATACAGAAAGCATGACGCCGGTATCAACAGGTTGCCAATCCCTGGGGATCATGTGCGGCGCAAGGATTTTTTTTTCCTGAAGGTGAGGTGATTTTGTTTGGCAGAGGGGTCCAAGGCTTACCTGTATTTTCGGCAACTTTACTATGTGGTTAACAAGTTTGAATTAACAAGTCTGAGTTTTTCAGAAAATGTATCGGGACTCCCCGTCCGAACCCCCCCCCCCCTCCCTCTTAGATCTGCGCATGTGCATTATTTTATTTTCTTTATTTTTTGGGGGGGAGGGGGGAAGATGGTCAGTAGTTTTGTAGAGGATTATACGTAGTAGAATAATTGACGTAAATTTTGAACATATTGATCACATGTGAACCAAATAAAGGACGGGAATGTCATTGAGGAAGTCACCTGAACATGTACATGTACTCGTCCTAACATTAGTATCGTAAAAAATAATCAATGAAATTTAAAATTTTGAATCAAATAACCCGTATGTTGATCCTGTGCGGACTTACACTAAGCGGTCTCTCCATTCATAAATCGCATGCACTTTATTCATTGAGAGACAGGCGTAAACCTTGATAAAATATCTCGATTTCAATGTTAAACAAACATTTAGATAGAGATCTCATATTGCTAAGAGATTAAAACCTCCCTATCCCTTACACAGAATTTTCTTGTAATTTATGTAATTTGATCATTTTTTTTCGCTGGGTTTTTCCTTTTTACGACTTTTGGAGATCCCAGGTAAACCTTGGTGTCTTGGCATTGCGCATTAAGAATGATAAAGAAAGAAAGTTTTTTAAAGGTATTATGAAAAAATTGGAACAGGTTCTATTTTTATTTGCGATTGAGGAACATGCTGGTATAAAAAATGGACCCAAAAAAGGAAGGACTTATACGTGTTTTTATTCTCTCTCTCTCTCTCTCTCTCTCTCTCTCTCTCTCTCTCTCTCTCTCTCTCTCTCTCTCTCTTACCGAAAATGCATAATATATGATATTTATCTTAACGTGTTTTTTTTAATATGCACATACTATTTTAATCATTAAAAATCATCTTGTAGAATATTATGGCAGACTTACGCTTGCTCTCTCTCTCTCTCTCTCTCTCTCTCTCTCTCTCTCTCTCTCTCTCTCTCTCTTTCTCCAGACAGTTTTTTTTAATCTCCCCGCTTTTGTTGTGCCCTGAATGGAAAATGAAAATCAATAATCATTCCCACGGTATGTGATTCCCAGTGACGTAAGACATTTAAATTCTATAACCGTACATTTTTATCTCAAACAAAAATTGCCCTCCTTTCATCTCGATCTCGACACTGTGAGGAGCAGACGGATATTTAATTCACTATTCAATATTTCTTTATTTTGGGGGCCGCATAAGGCGTTTTGTCAATATTAGTACATGTACATGATCGTTAGCCCAGCCACTGGTTTTTAAGAGGGGTAGGGTGTGACCTCATAGGAATTTAGGAAAACGGAACAAATCTTCAAATCTACAAAACTGTACATTTACAATAAATTTATTTTATAAACAATTACTAAATTGTTTGAGTAGGGAATGTTAAGCAGTCATTGCGTTTCATTAAAAACCGACATATGAAAAAATGCATAAAATATCCGCACACTTGGTTATCTTTAGAATTTTACCTTTTTCTTTGGGGTAATAAATCGAACTTTATTGCCCCTTTTTAATCAACAGCCAAGTGTTTTGATATTTTATCCAGTATTTTTATTAAGTAATTGATTAATAAATTAATTGATAATACAATTTCAAATTGCTTTACTTTATCGTCCTTATCTAACTTTCTTTTTCTTTCTTTTTTTTTTACCTGATTACAGCAGAGACTGAAGCAATTGATAAATTTCACCCAGACGCGTAATCGTTAACAATTTTATTGCAATTTTTAAAAAGAATTCCTTAAAGAAGAATATTTCAGACCGTTTAAATGTCTTATCACCGTATTGGAAATTGCCCACTCAATCTTTCTGTCTAGCAGGCCCCTGATCGACAGATCTAAATATAGAAGCATCGCAACTAATATCTAAGGGCCGCCTTTTTCTCCACGTGTTTTACCGGCGAGAGATAATTTAGGTTTTTTAAATCTGTGTGCATAAAAAAAACATATTTATAAGATTTTTTTATCTACTGACCGAAAGGGAGGGCAATTCAAACAGCTGTCAAAAGACTTAAACTCAACCGCGTCTATTTCCTAGCTGTGTTGTAGTAATACACGCTATACATTCGCCCGTGCACAGGTGTTAAGACTGTCAAACATCCCGATATACGGTTACCTGTGTTTACCGTTAGTTTTTGTGTAATGGGGATTCATAAAGCACCTGTTTTGAGGCAATCTGATTTTCATAAATAACACCGCTACATTTCTGTGGTATAATATTCATCAAGGGAGGAATCTTATTCAGGTGTCAGCCCAGGTAGGTGAACTTACCTTTTTTGGATGTTTTACCTTTGTATGTATACATGTAACAGGATGTAAGTAACTGTATACTTACGTTGAAGGTAAGGTGATTCAACAATTCATGCTTGCATTTTTATTAGATTTGTTATCTGTATTTTTGTAAATCTCTCGCATTTAGCTGATAACATTTTGAAAATAGTGAAAATATCAAGGTGAATTGTCAGTTAAAATAAAAAAAAATTCGATTTTAACTGTATATGGGTTACGCAATAGCTGATTCAATTTTTAAAATCGGCGCGTCGATATTGAAACCGAGACAGGAACATATTTTATTATTTTGCGCATGGCCCCAGAGTTCAAGCATAACGGTAAGGTAAAATTATGTTTGGTTAGAAAGAGGTGCAAGCATTGCATAATTGTACGACTCGTGTGATTTGCCTCGCAAGACGTTTCAAACTTTTTTTTTTTTTAATTATCCATTTGAAATAGTAAAGCAAATAAAGACAGATTTACAATTTGAATCAATTTTATTCGTTCAGAAAAGAATTTGACGCACGCGTTTTCCCTCAAGGTGGACCCCAGTAGATGGAATGTATTGAGTCTAAAATCAATAATTTCCATATTAAATGCACCAAGTGACGAAGTGCAAGCACTTCATTTGAATTTTGTTCTTGTCGTGAAAATTTAATTGAGCATGATATGATCAGAAAGTACTCGTGTGAGGAGAGAGAGAAAGAGAGTGAGAGAGAAAGAGAGAGTGTGGGAGAGAGAAAAGCATTTTTAAAAATTGTGATAACACTGTCCTCACTTAATTTAATCCCGTGTATATAATTATTTGTAAATTCATTCCGATCCAATTTACATAAAGATGCCGATTTCCTATGAGTAAAAAAATTATCTACAGATTCATCAATGCAGTTACATGCATTTAAATGAGAATTGCACGGTTGAAATGAAAAAAAAAATCAGAATAAAACTGACAGTTCTTGGAAATTTGTAATTTGTGAGTTTATGAAAATAAAAATCCTGATGAGAGAGAGAGAGAGAGAGAGAGAGAGAGAGAGAGAGAGAGAGAGAGAGATGAAGTTATTAATATATCCAGTTTAGAAATTTTACTTTTTAAAGATTTCTTGTGTCTGGTTTTTTTTTCGCAAATCGTACACTAGCTTTCAAATATTCAGTCTGAATTTTTCGGCTAAAGCATTTTAAATGAACACATTAATTCTTCATTCAAACGTGACGCAAGCACATGAATTAAATGACCCAAATAAAAACCCCTTTTGAATGGTAAAGGAGTTCTGCATAGCACAAGTCTTGATAAACGTATGCAACGCACGAAACGTAATCTTCTGCCCCTAACCCCCTAAAATAAGCATACTATATTCTCCCTGGCAACACTGCAGCAGATAGTATACTCTAGATCCGAGCGGTCACCTACAGTTACATCTAGCATGTCTTTGGCCCTGCGTTTGATTTTACAAGTGCACTACTCGTTTATCATATTTTGACAAATACTTAAACACCTGGGAAACGCTATGAATTAGAAATACAACAGGTAGAACGGGCCAGGCCCAGGTAAACAAATATTGCAGTCTCCCCCCCAAGTCAACCCACTTAAGAACGGGTGGTTGTTTGGGATTTTGATTTATTTGGTGGTCATGGGCGGATCAAGTGTTCTAAACTGTTTTGAAGGGTTTCATCGGATTCATTCCTTCGTTCGAAATACAAACAACTCGATGTGTTCTAACTACGCCTAAATAAACAACCAGGGCAGTCTCTCTCTCTCTCTCTCTCTCTCTCTCTCTCTCTCTCTCTCTCTCACACACACACACACACACACACACATTAAATTTACACTCAGGTGTTTAGTGAAAACAAGTTAGTCAACGAAAACAGGCTAATTTTCTCTGTCTCAATTTCTATATCCTCTTTATTATTACTCTCTTCTCAATATTGTTACATACTTTGAATTTAACTGAAATTAAGCCCCCGAAATTATTTCACCAAAACTGGTTTGTACCTGGGATTTCTTTCTTTCCTCCTTCTTTCTTACTTTCTCTAACTCTCTAATCATAAAACATCTATACACACTAAGACGATTATTAATTTGCCTTTTGTTACCATATACATGTACGCATTTATCTTTCTTTCTATCTGTATATATTTACACAGGTTAAGTTGAACAATGTATCCCTCTCTCTCTCTCTCTGTCTCTCTCTCTCTCTCTGTCTCTCTCTCTATCTCTCTCTCTTTCTCTCTTTCTCTTAAAATATTGAAAACTTGTTTAAATCAACAAGGATTCATGTGCTTTTTTTTTAAAAGTCGATCAGCAACCACCCCACCCCCAATTCTTCCGGCTTAATGTTATCGTTCTGATGTTTCCCCATTTCCTATTCATGTCCACACAATTGATTCATTAGCATTTATATTACGTTCATCAAACGCTTAACTGACTTTTTTACGATGTATCTTATTTCGGCAAACTCCATCAATGAAAAAGGTGTATCTACAAATTGTACATCCACCTGTATTTGTACGCGCCTGCGCGGGCACGTGCCATTACATGTGAAATGAAACGACATTCGCATGTCGCAACTCTGTTTCAAAGAGGCCACAAAAATGGTTGCAAATCTCGGCTATGATTACACAATTGAGATAATGATACCCCTGGACCGAAATTCATAGATTTTCTGATAAAATATTTAAAATAATATTAAAGATCGTCTTACTTTTGTAAACTCAATACCGTTACATTTTTATGAAATATCATCATGACTGCGAAAAAAGTTACAAGTTTTACAATAGACTGAATCAGATTTCTATCCCATCATGACAATCAAGAGGAACATTGGCGGAATATCAGATTAAAACATGTCACTCAGACTTGTTATACCGTATGCATTTTACACAAATAGTAAAAGAAGAGGGGGCCGATTCATTCAAAATAATCGTAGCCTGGTTTTTTTCTATACATCACAAGTGTGTAATAGAGACATTTCTTTTTTAATACTTAATTATAAAGCTACCGGAATAATTACACTTTTGCCATTTTACTCATTAAAACGAAAAGTATGTTTAAAGCATATCTACCCAGGACTAACAATTAGGATGGGCGGCGGAAAAGGTGAAAAAAAAAGTTAATGCACGTTAAGGTACTTTTCTTCACCACGGTACAATTTCTCCTGATACCTCTTTGCACGCCATCTAGCGTTAATTCAATGCATGACTGTTGGTTTTGCATTGGTGATCGTTTGTTTTGCATCAATATCTATTGATTTTGCAAAATAGGCTGTTGATTTAGTTTTAAACTGGACTGTTCGTTTTGCATTAACGTCTTTTACCCATTCCGCCGCCCATAAATTAATCAGTATCGCCTGCATGTACAAAATGATCACAACATTATTATTATAGACTACTGTATATGTATATGTTTCATAGTTTGTGCTTATATAAGGAATAAGGAATCATTCTTTGAGTATTATGAGGTGATAATTTCGGTCAGGGCGTGATCAAATCCAATAAAGCCCGAAGGGCTTTATGATAGATTTGATCACGTCCCGACCGGAATTATCATCTCATAATATTCAAAGAATGATTCCTTATTACTAATATTTATATAATTTTAAGCCATTGTACGATTAACTGTTTAAATATAACTAAGAAAACCCCGCTGGCGCCCCAGTTTGTAGTTATGGGTTTTATAGTACAAAATCGATACGTAGTGTTATCACAGGCAAAGACACTGGGAAATGTAAATATTACTATATAGAGTCTATATTGCGTAAGTACAATATACATAATACTTAGCATTCAAACTAGTAAAATAAATGCAGAGTTATCCGGAAACACTGCCTCGACCCCGATAATCTACGACTTGCTAATAAAATAAATCGTCCTTGTAATTAGAGGCGATTTTCTGCACGACCGATTTTTATACGATTTTAGCCCGGGGTACCTACTTTACCGAATATTATTTTCAGGTGCAACAATTTGGTATGGATATCGCAAGGTGCAAAATTCACTCTTAAAAACATACACGTAGTTTAACGACGTTTGATAAAAAGACTTATTAAAAAAGGTTTTCTAGATTAACATAAAAATGTTTCTATCTTGTATGCGTCTTTTTTTACTAACATGAAAAAAGTACGTCATTAAAAAGATCATAAAAATGATACTATCTACGGGTACATATAAAATTATCATTACATGTCGTAAAATTAACATAGAAATGTTCAGCCGTTGTCGACGTTTAGGTCTAATTTGAAAAGCCTTAATTTAATTGACTTTCAAATTCACTGCTACAAAGTGAACTTCTCCAGTAAAATATTCTATAGATCCAAAAGTCAAATCATTATGCAACATGGAACATCATGAATTAACATAAATTTTACATCTGAGTTTTACAGTTGTTGTGTTCATATAACAAGCATGGCGTAATTATACAATGCAAAAAAGAAGAAATGGTCTCACAAATTATATCTTGAAGACATTCATCCATTAATCCGGATTATTTGAGCACTTTTGGGTTAGTCTTTTGCACATCCTTATGCATGATCCGTCGATGCGATTATCATTATGCAGTAATTTGGTTTTAAACAGACCTTTAATAAGCCAATGAGAAAGGTTCATTGAGGAAAAAATACTGACAATTTGCCTTTTTATATCGCCTTGAAACACTATAGTAACAGACACGCGACAGGTGTTTTTTTTTCTCAAATGTTAACCGGAAATTGAGCAATATTCTAGTCAACATGAGGATGAATGTAATGTAGTTTATGAGAGCTAGAAAGAAAAGATAAAGGAGTGTACTTGTATTTTATCGCAAGAAAGTTAAAATGCACAAGTAAAAGCCAGATAAAAAGATTAAAACTAACTTTAATCGCCATATGTCATAATTCCTTGATTGTTTGCCTCTTTGTTGGTTTTGTGTATGTCAGAGTGTAGATGGGGTCATTCTTTTCCGGGGGGGGGGGGGGGGGGTCGCCCCGGGTAGTTGCCCTTTTTTTAGTTTAATCTACTATTATACTGACCCTCTCATACCGTCTTTACAGGTGTATTTCTATTTCATACACGGTGCATTGTGCCCATCTATATCCGACACACCCCTAACCTCTATCCCCGTTCACTCCCGTGCATGTCGGTATTGAACAGGTCAAATGCTGTTGAATTTATTGTTATGCAGCTCATAGTTGCATCTTATTTAACCTAGAACAATATAAAACATATCGGAGATACGAGGTGATAAAGGAAATAATTGGAATAGAAATATACAATGCTTTAAAGCACAAGGTTCAAAGGTTACAGTGTATAGCAATAACGCATGCATTGAGTAAATTGCACGTATAACGCTTACAATCGTTATTTAGTGAAGGATATTGCCTCGTTATCTGTTTCTGTAATTTACATTTGGCTACAATTCAATCATTGTAAGGCAATCAGAGATAAGGCTGGGGTGTGTCAACAGAAGAAATCTCGGATTGTCCCGTTATCTAGAGAGCTGGCTGATAAAACTGTCAATCCATGCCGAAGTTTTATTCTGTTGAACAGGATGTGAAAGAAACTAACAATAGATTTGTAGCCTAAAATATAATCGAGGAAAATTTAAAACCTTTATTTAAACATCATTTTGAAAAGTTCAAAAATTAAAAGAAACATGAAATTTATGATTATAACTTTAAGATTTGACAGGTACGAATCCAGAAATTTTTGGAGGAGAAGAAGGGGGGGGGGGGGGGGGGGTTCAGAGGAATAATTGTTTTGTCTGATTCCGGAAATTGAAGGAATATTTTTAGTAACGTTCTTATGTATATTTAATAAATATACAATTTGAATTTATTGGGGGTGGGGGGAGTCGATCAAAGCCCAATATGTTATACAAATTAAAGGTAAAAAAATAAGCACTGACAATATCAATAATGCAAATGAAATTAATACGTTTTTGTATCGCTTTTAAAATTATTTCATTTCTCTTTCATTCTAGTTATGTATAGAAAGACCGGAAGTAAGAGTGAGCCGTATTCCCCGCCCACTCCGCCCGGAACTCCGCACAAGGACCGGAAACACTCGTCTCTTGTGGATAAACAGGTACATGGTCAAAAATAAACAAATTAATTATTTATCATCAAATTATTATTTATTCAATTATACATACAAAGAGGTACATTGTATAATGGTACGTGGTCCAGATCTCAAAGCCTATGTATCACGGATTTATTCCTCAAGATGATTGAGTTATCTCGAATACCGGGCATACATGTACCATGACACGGTTTATGTATAAGCCGTGTTCATGAATAACATTTGTGGTGTGTTGGTAATTCAATACACACAAAATATCCGTGTGTTTTTGGCTTTGCACAGTTAATCTATTTCAGCGGCCACCTACATGCAATACATAATGTAAGTTAATGGTTGTCGTTTTGTATACCAAACACCATACTAGTATTTTTCTGGTTTGATATGCATGTCGGTTTTTTTTAGAGATATTTTACCCACATAGGTATTGGAAATTCTATTTATGTCGCATTTATCGTATTTTTAAGTGTGGTTAATGCACCATAAAATTTCGGTTTCGTATGATGTTTGACATACTCATGTAGTTCAAATACAAGCTCAGCATACCTAATCTAACACATACGTTTTTTTACAAGGAGTTACAGAGCAGATACCAGGGACATCTAATGCCTCCTTTCTTCCCGCCAAAACGCATGTCACCCTTACAGATCGACACCAGCTATGGTAACACACCCACCCAGGTACCGATCAGAAGTGAGTCATTCACCGAGGGTCAGCCCTCAGAACCCCCTCCCTCCCCTGGGTTCTTTATTCCCACTACTGCAGAGCTCACCGACCAACAAAAGGGATACATCCGGGATATTGTTCATCGCCTTAGTACCGGTAAAAGATCTCATGATCAACTCAAGCTCTCTCTCTCTCTCTCTCTCTCTCTCTCTCTCTCTCTCTCTCTCTGTCCGTCTCTCTCTCTTAATCTCTCTCTCCGCCGGTAGTTAGCTGTGTTCTTTTCTCAGCCATATTTTTCATATTTTTGGTCTTTTTATTCTCTTTTTTTTCTTTTTTTATTACAGAAAATTCAACACGGCCAATTGCACCCGAGACTGCCGTGTCAGGTCCTCAACCCTTTCCCTTGCAGGATCCTGCAAACTTTCGGCTTAAAAGGCAAATATCTACTGAAAGTTCCGACTCAGCTGACATCAAGTTTTCCAGCAAAGGTCCCACGAAACGACTAAATACTTCACCAAAGCGAGAACATGTCAGACCGGAAGAAAACGACAACAAACTGTTACAGAAACTGGACCCGCTTAAACTGTGTAGTCCTGCCAAAACACAAATATCCCCTCCGCCATACACCGCTACTATTCAATGGGTACTGAAACAGGAAGATCCGAACCCGAGCACGGAGGAAGATTTTATTCCGGCTTCGAAAATAATACAGAATCAACAGCCCGAAAAAACAGTTATGACGACTAGTACCCCCAATACTGAGCACCAGAGCCGAGAAAGAAATGACTCGTTTTCGTCAAAGGACTTCCACCAGGAAATGATGGGGGGATTCCAAGGAAGAGGTAGAGATCCTACCACTACAGGTACTACTACGAAATCTAACAATCCTTTGGTCACCGAACGAGGCTTTGTCTTTCCCAAGGTTCCCAGTGTATCCGACCCTATACCATTTAGTCCACGGATAGTCGGAAACCCTCCTCAGTTCAAAGCTAGGAATCCTCCTCCAAAGAACGTATTGGAATACATAAAATCTGAATTGGAAAAACCCCCTAGCCTTGATGACGTCAGTAGCGATAGTGTCTTTGGCAGCAGCGCCTCGCCTCCAGAATACAGACAAAACTACATAGGACTGTTGAGACACAAGGCCCTCAGAAGCTTTAGTGACATCGAACGCTCGCCGTCTAAATCTGAAACAGAGGAAATTCAGGCTATCTTGCGCGAGTTGAAACGATGTCTATCAGACCCGACCTTTACCTCACCCAGTCAGAAAGCGATGCTTCGTGAGGAGCGACTCGTGCGTGGGTTTTTCCCGTCAAACGATTTATCGGAGGAGGAATCGCCGCCTGACTCATTTGATCACGTGGAGGATCATGCTCAAATCAACGTTGAGCTTCGGCGGATGAATTCGTACATGAAGAGTCAGTTAGAAGCCATGAAAAAGCAGCATGCTAAGCGACAGCTGTTTTCACCTCTCTCCAGCGAAGGTAGGAAGTGTACCAGCTTGTGGTTCATAGCAAACACAACGCAAATGTCTAATATTCCGAGCACACAAGATGTATAAGTTATTCTAGAAGAATGGCCTTACGTCCAAAGTAAAACGCTTGTGAGAGTTTTTGTGACCCTTGATGATAAAAAACAACATCAATAACAACGAAAAATATGAAGATTTTATTCTATTACTAGTAAATGACTTAATATTTTCAGGGAAAGAAAATCCCATGCTTACACGTTCTATTATCTAGTGGTAACACTCTTCTATATCCTTTTTTTTTTTTCAAGTATCCCTAAACAGTTTAGATATGATTTCAACTATCTTACCGATATAATATTCATTTTATATCTCATTGTATATGCATGTTATATCAAATTTGTTTCTTTTAGGTTCCCGTTCCAGCAACACGTATCAACAGCAAGACAATCCGGAAGAATTCGCTCGTTGGATTGTAGAAGAGCTTCGCACAATGTCCGCTCAACGTCAGCCCATGTACGAAAACCCAGGGGCCGCCGACAGAGGGCGAGGTCAGTATGGAGACAGAGTGGATGGCTCTGCCGCCGCGGCCTGTACCTCGGCGTACTGTAAACATCGACAAGACAAGAGTCCGGTTCAACAGTTCCTGCCTCCACCGACTGCGTCGCCGCGACAACGCCAACCCTCGCCGTCAGCTAGGATGTCGGCGCCATCGCCATCCCCGTGTGCTTCTAGCGGACCGGGTCAGGGGTCGTCGCCATGGACACCGACAACACCGAGAAAACGGAAACGAGGTACAAACATTTATTTAATATTTTAATTTTCCGTTAAATTTACTCTGATATTATATAATAGTGCAAATAATCTTCGATTATTTATTAAAAAAAAAAAAAAAAAAAAAAAAAAAAAAAAACATGTTAATTACCATTGGCCAGTTTTAGACCCGTGTTAATGTGACAGTATACATGCAAACAAGATGTATGAGAATGAAGCAAGTTGGTTGTAGCAATATTTTCAATATATTCTTGTCTTTTGTTATACTTTCATGTTAAATACTGAAATCTGATTGGTTAAGACGCAGTTAATAATATTTACTATTACCCTCAGCGTTAGCAACGCACTTGGCAACGGGTAATATTAAAAAATGTTACATGCGCGAAAATTATGCGCGTACGGTTCGCTGTAGAATTCACGTTATTCCTATATAAAAGCAGTAAAATTTTCTTAAAATTTTTAAAAAAGACATTCAGTATAACAAAATAAATAGTGCCTGTTTGGGAGAATAACAGTTGAAATTGACACCCCTCGAAAACCATTGTCAACCTCCGCTTCGCGTCGGTTGACAATGGTTTTCTCGGGGTGTCAATTTCAACTGTTACCCTCCCAAACAGGCACTATTTATATATTAACAGAACAAGTGGAGATGAGGATAGCCTGTGAATCAATTGCCGAGGAATCTGATCATGTGACAGAAACGTTACGGTCATTGGAGCATGCGCCAGCGCAAGGAAGAAAATGTAAATGCGCTTCAGTTGAAGAAGAAATTCTACAGATGGCTGTTGATGCTTATGCCAAAATACGTCGTGCAGATGACAGCCCAAAATCCTTTAATAGGTTTCAGGGTGAATTATGTCAAACAAACAACAGAATTCTTGATGCAATGAAAATTCTCAGCGCCATTAAAGCTATATGTAAGCACGGCAGAACAATTGACGATATTTATCCCGGAAGTATTATTTTCGTCATTTCCTGTCCGTCGGTGACGTCACTGGATGAGTTATGGAGGATGTACGTGACAGGAGATTTGTGTCGGCTCGTGAATGATGGGTTTCTGACGGACAGTATTCGGACGAAACACCAAGCTTATGACGTCAGATTGAGGGTTGAAATCTCTAAGGAACAGTATATACGTTGTAGGAAACGATTAGGTAAATTAAGTTAATTTTTACAATCACATCATTAAAATAATAAGAATGAAATAAAAAAAAATGAGAAAATATATTTACATGTATTATGATATTTTGTGTACAGAGAACTACATGTGACAAATCACATAATTTAGAAATTATAGAACAAGGCTTTCTTCTTAACAATACAGAAATTAAGAATTGTTTTTCTTGATACATTCATCTTTCCGTCTTTAGCGGAGTCCAACGTCCTAGAGTCATCTTTCTCTAAAAGCGACACAGAGATAATGTCTATCGGCAGCTGCTCCAAAGAAAACATTTCCTCTCCCTACCGAAGAAAAACCATCAAGAATTTGACCGTTGTGCACATGCGCAGTAGCTCGGAACCTACTCACCACACCCACTCTCCGTCCAATAGCCCTAGTTATGTCTGCTCACCATTTTCCCCACGTGATCGGAAGTTTTCTTATCCGGTTGCCGGGGAACAGTCACCACGCAGGGCATTCCAAGAATTGTAATGGCATATAAATGTTCGCAATTTTATGTTTTGTTCTTATCTTAAATATTAACTTCGTCTAATTTAAGACATTGTGCATTAAAAATAAGTAGATGTGACAATGTTTCAATGTATGATCGTCTTTTGAAGGCAATTCCCGTCATCCCCTACCCTACGCCGTGTTTTCAACTTCGATCTGACCTTGACGCCATCATCAACGTCACCAAAACGCAAGAGTTTTGCTGAACCTCCGCCTTGGGAGAACAATACCGAAAACGAGGCTGATACACTGACGTCTCCCAAACGTTTTAATTATGGGAACAACTCTTACTTCAGGTTTTAACCACACATGTGTTGCACTGTCCTTATTGATAGTGGGAAAAGCTTTCGAAGTATTCCATGCTGTACGGATGCGTTCAGGGTTTTGGTAAACTTGTGTTCAAAAACTTTTCATATCAGAGATTTAATTGTTTTTATGCGTTAGAGTAATGTAGGTGATTGTTTGACTGTAGATATTATAAACTGTTTACCTGACGGTTTCTATTCTTTTGTTTCTAGTATCAAGCCACTGTATAGATTTCGTACTATGTTTTTTTTATCTACCCAATGAATACGTTCATGAGGCAGCAAGATGATATGAAATATCTGCATATTTTTGACAAAATATAATTTGTGCTAAAGTTTGTGATATTTTAAAGAAAACGGTTAATATTGTTTTCCTCAAGGCTAATATTATTTGTTTATTGTCTCATACTTTTCTGGTATATGCTTGCATAATTATGATATCTTTAATTGGTTTAAAAAGTTAACCAACGTGTACATTGCGTGTGACTGTTTCTTTTGTTAATTATAAGAGAATGTTTGCTTGGATAATTTTTATGCAATAGATGTTGATTCCAAAAATATATCATTCAATGTATTTGAAAAAATGAATTGTACTACATTGTGTTTTTTATAATTTGCTAAGGTTTTTAGCAAAAAAAAAACATAACAAAACAACAAGCAAATGAACGAAGAAAATTGCCATAGAACACATACGAAATCATTCATCGTCTTACATAGAAAATTTTAAATCGCAAAAATATCCATTGTTATAGCATTTAGCATTCAGGAAAAAGACTTGTTATATATATTTTTAGTTTCGTTTGTATCATTTTAATCATTTTAATCAATTGTTAGTATATCTTGCTCAAAGCCCTGTAAACCACCAGTCAATATTTGTATCAATGAATTTTATCTTGAGTTTCATGTGTTATTTTGGATATTTGGAAGTCTGGGGGAGCAACAATATTACGTTTAACATTCCTTAGAACTTAGAACTTTATTTTTTATGTCTTCATTAATTTTTGTGTAACGAGTCCGATGCCAATGTCTGAATAATAAGAATATTTTCAAAAAAATTGTTCAGGCATTGCTTTGACTTAGATAACCATGTTAACTTGTAAACAACAATGTACTGTTGATTTGTTTTGATGTAACCCACCAAGTGTTCTTTTTATTTGTTTCTGTGCCAATATTATACACTCCCGTCCCCTCAGTTTAACGTCCATGTTTTTTTTGTTGTTTTCGCATGTATATGCTTTTTTATTGGAGTCGGTGACTTATGCGTTATTGCCTAACTTATCAAGAGCTTTTCATTCCTATTATTTTGTGCTTTTTATTTATTTTGTAAATTTATTGCTGAAATGTTTATTTGTGTTCTATATTTAAAACAAGCTAAATTAAATTGTTGAAGCATAATGTTTCTCTACCCTCTATGCATTGATAGGTTATTGAATGTTATGTTTAGAATGAACACAATGCTTCATTTATCATAAGTATTAAGTTATACTTTCAGTAGTTTATGGTTGATTTATTCAAATGTTTTATTCGCTAATGATTATAATTAAACACTTTGATATTTTGCTTTTCCTTCCTATCATGTTGTCATATCTACCTTTTTAATTTTTTTTTTTTTTTTTTTTTTTTTGGCTGCATATCGTCAATTAAGATGAGATTTAGAAAATAGCCCACTTCAGTCGCTATAAATATTTGGCGCAGAAATACTAATCGGACAATAATAAAGCGGGTTATGTTCTAAGTAAGTCATATTATATCAACAAGTATGAAGGAAGCGAACATTGCTCTCAAATGTTTTTTGCCGTGGCCTTAATACTGTAGAGTCCTTATTTTACGCGAGTATTTAATTCCGCGATTTAACGGTTTTCCAATAAATTGCGAGAACATAAAATCGCGAATGCCGAAATTTTATCATGGTTTCATGTAGTTTACATATGTCTGAAAATTAAAAGCAAGATTTTAAAATTCGCGAGACATGCTTCTCGCGATTTAACGCGGATATTAATTCCTCGCGTTTAATTGGGAATTTACAATAATCAGTATACACTTTTTAAAAAAAAAAAGCGTTTAATATGATGATACTTCTAAATGATAAACCTTTATACCTGACAATGGCCTCTATTCAGAATAAAGCAGCTGAATATTACTTGTATTAATTTCTGTTAATACTAGGTTTTGACACAGAGAAAAGCTTTTTAGAAGTTCACTTCGATCGATGGACTTCTATCATACTAAACCGGTCAGCTGGGGATGTTCACTCCTCCTAGTTACATGATCCAACCTCTGTCTTTTTAGAGGTCCGTGTTGCTCTGCTTTGAATTTGTATTTCGCTTTATGGATTTTTGAGATGGTTGACAGTTTGTTAATGTCATTTTTATTTTAGACTGATTAAGCATGAAACGTTTATGTCTTAAAAGTTTAAGACAAAAAGAAGAAACATCCTATGTTTTAATCAGTCACAAAAGAAGAATTTTTTTTCACTTTTTATTGAATATAAATAGAATACATTTTAAACAAATATGAAATAGGTATCTCCCTTTTGGTACATTTTACATGAACAAGACATGAAAAAAAGCAAACAATTTTGATCTTTGATCCACAAAAAACCCATCTAATTTACATGTGACTAGTTTGAGACATACAAATATGGAATTCTTAGAACATAAAACTAAAATCTGAATTTCTCCTGATAACTATAAATATTTTGATATTTCAGCTAGGTAAATTGTTAGAAGCGATGTAAAAAGTTCTACGAGGAAAAATTTAAATTAGATAAAGAAAAAGAAAATTGCTAGTTTACTGTTTGTAAACAGTTTTACTTTTTAGGTAACACAATATTTTGCATATTACAAAATCCACGAGTAAAATAAAATCAATCATGTTTTATTAACGACGCGCTAAATGTGACTTTTAACGCTATGTAATATGTAAAAAAAGATGGTATAATATCTATTAAATATTTAAAAAAATTTGAAAATGTTCTGCTCAAATGATGTCTACGTTTCTATTACGTTATGGAAAAAAGACAACTTTTATTGATATTACAGAGAACAACTAAATACAATTTCATTGAAAAGGAAAAATAAAGGTAAGGATTTGAATACTACAGTACCCATTCGATTTGTTTTACTTAGACACAAAATTTTCAGAGATGTTTAAAAATTACATATGTCCTCATTGTGCATACATGTATTTACTAAAAAAAGCATGCGAAAAAATGCATATACTGATGTGATTCAAAAGACAAACCAAACTGTTAACAAATTTCATAATGTCAATGGACTCGAGATACATAAACTGGATCACTCTGTAATTGTCAACAATTTTTCCTGGAGCAAACCAGACCTTTTAATTCCATAAATAATAGTTACTCTTCAATATTCAAACCCTATGGTTATTTTTAAAAGCCTCCGTCATGTCAAGGCCCTCCTTCTCATGACATTTGTGGTATCACCAAATGAATCACTGAACCCACTATCACACTTTAGTTTGTTCTGTGAATAAATATTTATCGTTTTATCGTTTTGGCATATTTCCACGACTCTCATCACATATTTTCTAGAACTAATCACTTTTGGCCCAAAAGGGCAAACAAAACACTTAATCCAAAACTTTTTTCACCTTTTTTTCCATTTGACAAAACACATCGGGTTCGTCATACCCGAAATCAAACTATGCTGTATATACGAATGAAAGCGATGATATCAGATAAAGCCTGTTAGAGTGTTTTGAGCGAGCCTGGATAGAAGTCACTGTGTTCATCCATGGCGTACATCTGTTCAGCATACTGCGTGAAGTGCGTGCTGTTCCATGTATTCCAGTCCTCTTTCACGTAATACGGAGGATAGAGGACATTCGGGCGAGGAATTTTGAAGTTCCCGCTCTCCGTGTCGTCTGATGACGTCATAGACGTATTCATTGTGCTTGGTGGTTTTTTGTCCAATTTTCTGTATAAAATGAAATTCGAAAGATGGTGGCATATCAAAACATATTGCATAATAAATGGCAATTTTCTCTATGTTACTGTTTATTTTTTTTGAACGATGATGCGCTTCGTTATTTTATTTTTGTTTAATTTTTAATAAGATTATTTTTAAAAGGATATTTATCAAATATCCCACTACATTTTTTTTTAAAGGAGCAGGGGTGCATTTTTAACAACGAACATGCAAACAAAATCTAGAAAAGGAATACAAATCAGAATTATTGCAATTGACCCGGTTTTTTTTTTTTTCAAAGACAATGAATTACATGTATAACATGTAACTCATATTTTCAATATGCTACACTGATAAATATTCCACTACTTTACTCTAATACATTTCCCTACCCTATTTCTACCAATGCCTTTTATCTACTAAATATATTGCCTACTGTTTACCTAAAAATAGGAGAGCATATCTTTTGTTGGCATTGGGATATTCCTGCGCGGGCTGTCGATGTACAAAAATAGAAACAGTATTACCCGTTTACGTACTACATTTACCTATATTTATCGGATATTTGAATAGTACAAAGATAAAAATGTCTTGTATGCCAAGTTTTTGCCCTTGATTGAAAAATACTTTATTCAATGATTCAACCTATATGGACATGAGAATGACCAGATCACTCTTAAAATTTTAGATATTATATATTTAGCCATACATTGTACAGTCATTCATATTTTTTTTTACAAGAAATTAAAAATATTTTAGCCTTAAGTTTGCATTTTTCCCCATACCATTATATACTGGGCACGACTATCAAACACCCTTAAAATAAACTCTAAGATTTATTTTAAAGAACTAGCTAACACCTGACATTATTGGGTGGACGTTAGATACTCTAAATATCTTTATATTATGAAAATGAGTTGCAAGAGCAGAGACAAAAAATTAACCTTTCTCGCACCAGTGGCACTTAACTTACCGGCGTCGGTTGCGTCGGGTTAGCGCCAGGATGATACCTATCACATTGATCAGAAAAACAAGGCCCGCAGCTGCAGCTATTGCTATACTCTCTAGAAAAGAAGGTAAAAAAAGGTAAGAGTAAATAACTTATCTTTTGACTTATTTTTATTATTCAAAGACAATATTTTTCAACATAATTTTCAAATCAAAACAAATTAATTTCTTCTTTTTTTGAGTCAAACTTATGTTAAAATGCAGATGTAGCATACTAGTATATATGTATATAAAAAGCTGACATAAGACACATCCAACAGTGATGTGCAGCATTATAGCGAAAAAGGTTGTTGAATGACGAACGTGCATCATATTTTTTACCGACCTAAACTTCCCAGCCCTGCTGTCCCAGTGTAACTTTTCTCGGCTGGTTCTTTTTCCTTCAGTTCCGGAACTTCCGGAACATGCGCGGTCGTGTTAACGCTGGTTGCAGTGGTATTTGGAGACACTAAGGTAGAGATAAATTTGTGCAAAGATAATGTAATATGACAAAAGTCGGTTGTAGAATTTATTGTTACATACGCAATTATTTTATTAAATTCTTGGCAATATTTTTGTTTTAATTTATAAACAGAAAGAGAAACTGATCGATGATTAAAATCAAACAGGATTTTCTATGGTTGACATATTTATTTGACATTTCTTTCATTGCCAATTCAAACAAAGTCAATAGATCGACCATTATATTCTTCCTTTGCGCATGCGTGAGACATACAGGTATAACATGACTTGTTTAAAACTACAATCAACGTCAACAATTCTTAATTTATTAGTGTTTCATTGGTGGACAAGAGTAGCCAACAACACATAGGAACCAACGAGAATTTTCTTGTATAAATCTTTCAGCTTGACTGCTATTTAAAGAATTAGCAGAAAAAAATCAAAACACATTGAGGATAGATTCTATTGTTAAACCCAAACTGCTCTGTCGCTAATGACGTCAGAAACACATTTCATCAGTAACATATGTTATACACAAATACAGTCTAAGTTACAGCCTGATAAAAAAACAATCAGAAAATTCCAAATACTAATTAATCTACCACTATAAGGGGCCTAGATCTATCTTAAGGACTTAAGGACAAAGACAACTAACTGTAGGATCTACTGACTAAGGTATGAGAGTGACATGGAAACGTGTACTCACGAATACAAGGGTTTTACTAACTACCGCTAAAGACGCAAAAATCGCCATACTATTGAGTATTTGGAAATTAACATACGTATACAGTGACTCTAAAATTAAACTACAGCTAAGGACGTATCATTATCACACTTGAAAGGACTCGGATTGGTTAAAACACGGATCGTATATAGATTCTACTAACTACTGCTAAAGACGCGACAATTACCAGACTATACAACACTAATACATGGCTTTCACTGACAAACGCTAAGGGCGAAACAATTACCAGACGTCAGATAATTCGGATCGCTAACACACGGACACAGGTTCTACTAGCTACCACTGAAAACGCGAAAATTACCAGGTGGCATGAGTGCATTTGGAATGTGTACACGAATATCGTTGATTGCTTTGAACAGAATCATTGTGGACGAGTTAAACATACTGGAGATCATGGTCTCAAAGGTCACGGTCTCCGTATCGGGGTCAAGGTCAGGTACAACTGTGGAAGATTTTTATCAAATACCTATTACTATTATCTGTCACTAGATTCAATGCTTTCAGTGATTGAATCTTCTGTAATTCTAGAATCCACAAACTGACACTTTGCGACTCTTGTGACATGAAAATGTTTTAATTCATCTTCCTACATACCAGTTGAAATAAATGCTTTGGCTATGTAACTAAAAACTTCTTCATTTTATGTTTTCCAGAGTATTCAGTAATTGACAAAAAGGTTATACTTTGTAACTTTGTAAACATTACCAAGGTTTTTTTTATTATTAGTGATAAAATAATAAGTACTAAAGATATTAATGATCATAATGATAATGTATTTAATGCAAATGTAATTGATCATGATGATGATGATGACGTCGACGACGACGACGACGCTTTTATAATGTTCATTCTAATGTCAATGATAATCGCGACGTTGACTTTTCTTTTGATAACATTACATGATGATGATGATGATGATTACGACGACGACAATGACGACGATGATGATTATTATTATTATGATGATGATGATGAATACTTACAACATCCCGCTGCTTTGGACTCGTCCTCTTTATTAGGACAATCTTCTTGTGTGTCACACAGCCAGGATCCAGGAATACACCTGAAGTTGGAGCACCTGTACTCATCCGGCGGACAGACACGGTCCTTATCTGCAAATAAAGCCACTCTCATTATTTTTCTCGCAGAAACTTGACTCTTCTACCTGAAAACACAACGCCGCTCCTCGCTTATTCCCTTATTATATGAATTGACTTTGGTTTCAAGTTACCCAGACTTCTAAACAAAAAAACTAAACTTATTGTGCTTTTCTCATTTGAGCATTAGAACTAATTTTGGCGGCATTATTTTTCAACTAAAGAAACTGGAAAAAAAATAGCTCTACATTAAAATTAAGTGTCAATTTAGTGTGAGGTAAAAACTGTTAACTAGCTTTTGTTCGCGACGATTTTACTTCACGTTTTTACCTAAAATGAACTGGTTCGCAGCGACTAATTTTCACGACCTAACCTTTTCCACACCTGTTTTTTTTATTACAAGTATATGGCAAACAATGGTTCGCAGCGAGAAATACTCGCGACAATGAGGCTCTCGCGAACCTTGCGAAAATTTCTCGCACGTAAATAAAGATGGTTTATAGTAGTTTCAAATATAATCTGCTCATCTACAAAATTCTACGGTACTGAAAAGAAAAGTACATTGTTGTAAGTTGTTCCAGACTTGGTTGTAGATTCATTACTAAATATAGCAATATTGGAAAGGAAAATTCAGCGGCCATTTTTTATTACATCAGCTTTAGATGCAATTCGAAGATATGAAGTCCCAGTGAATCGGAGGTTTGTGCTGCGTTGGTGTCTTTGTTCACAAATCGTAACTTTTAGTGGGACGCATTTGCGAGCTTATTTCAGACAATACGAGACGGTCGCAAAGTGAATATTAACTGAAAGGTGGCAATCAAATAATCTCTTACACTTTGTTTACAGTTTGCATAAGGAGAATTTCCTACTTACCAGAAAAGCCTGTCGTTTTAGTCGGAAGTTTTTCATGACTATGTCGTAAGCTTTTTACGACTAAGTCGTAAGTATTTTTACGACTTAAAAAGTATGAAGAACCAGACAGCAACTTACTGCAAATGGATCGATCCTCGTCCCGGCCGTCCGGACAGTCCTTCTCTCCGTTACACACCCAGTTGGACGGGATACACAGGATTTCAGAGCAATGAAAGGCAAGGGACTCACACAGGTAGCCTGTGTAAATATGAATTATATTTATTAAAGATGAATAATGCAAACATTTATTATACAAATCTCTTTTACTTATTTGAACTAACAAAATTATATATCAGTCTTCAAATGAACATTACAATTTTGTATTGCTTAGATATATTCAGTTGCGTTCTTTAGTTATATTGTATTTACATGCACTGAATTTTACATCGTTATGCCATTTTTCTATATTTTTTGTAAAAAAACAAAAAAAACAAAAAACACGAAATTCAGTAGATTTGTTGTCAAGTAGATCTACTGCAGAAACAAAAACAACAAATCATCGTCGAGCTTCTTACAGACAATATTTCCTAGTGGATATTGATATAACTACCAAAAAAACAATCAAGAAAAAAATGTTTTTATCAGTCTTACTATTAATGGTTGGTCCAAAAGGAAAATTCGTTGACGTTTTCGGTTTGTTCGTAGGAGAACTAGTTTGGCTGTCCCTGCTGAGATTCCTGTCGTCTGTTGAGAGAGATTGAGTCGAGGTTGTCGGTTGTCGTGTGGTTGTCGAACCAGTTTGACTGTCTCTGCTAAGGTTTCTATCGTCTGGGTTTGCAGACTCGGAGCTGGGGTGAACCGATGAAGTTGTTGTTGTAGATTGAGCAACAACCTTTCCTGTGTCAATGGTTGTGTACGACGACGTCGCCATTTGTGTTGTTCTTTCTGTTGTTGTAGTAGCTGTTGTCATTTTGTTTTCATCCAATCCGAAATCTGTTCCCAACCTTGTCGAAGATAATGCCTCTGATGGGAATTCTGAAGACGGCGATGCTTCTAAATTAGAATCGCTTCTATTTATCACATTTCTATTGCTATCGAGGCTACTTTCTTTCTTCGTTGCAAGTGAAGAGTCGGCAGATGGTAACACAGAGGATTCAACATTATTTTCCTTATTCACTGTTGTTGTTGTTGTTATATCGGAAGTCACTTGCATGCTTTCTGATCGCTGTATTGTTGAGAAGTCTCCCACCGACTGGCCTACATTCGTGTTGACAGTTGGTGTGAGTTTGATTTTTGTTAAAATCACTGAATTATCATCGGTCGGAAATGTACTAGTATGTGATGTTGCACTGGTAGTTGAGGAATCACTTATTGGGTCGTCTGTGACTGTTTTCTCTGTGGGTGTAGTTATCGATGCTGTCTGTATGTTTTCACTTGTTGTTGTTGTTATTTTTGTTGTTGTTTTTGACATCTCAGCAGTTGTTGTTGTCGCTGCTGACAACTCATTTTTATCTACAGTTGTTTCTGTCCCAGAAACTGACGTCGGTGTCGTCGTTTGCAATTTTTCCGATACCTTTGCTTGAATTGTTGTGCTTTTAGTACTGGACTCCACATTTAAAGGTTTAGTTGATACAATCGAACTTGACGATGTTGTTGACTCCGATGCGTGTTCACCGTTGTCCAGCACATTCAATGTTGTTTTCTGTCTATTTGTAGCTGTCGTTGTTTTTGTTGATTGTGATGATATCTCATCGATTGTTTTGGTTGTTATATCAGCTATAGCTGTTATTGTTGTTGTTAATATGTTAAATGGTGTTGTTTCTTTGCCTCCAGTTGTTGTTGAGATGATGTTGGATGGCGTTGTTTCTTTGTTGATTTTAGGAAGTGGAGGTGTCATTGCTGTCGGCAAAGTAACGTTCAATCCATTGCAAGTAGCTGAAATTTTATATAGAATTATTTAAAATAAGAGCCTTTTTTGAAATTGTGAACACCAAATGCTCCTAGCTGATCTTGTATTTAATGTCTTTAAAGATTAAACTTTAACTAGCAAAACTTATTCATATTACCCAGTGACGTATTATTTTTGGCACATTGCCAAATATTTGTTGGGTCCACCCAGAACTCCTCGGACGTTATCTCTCTGTACTCTCCTACACATCGGCAAATCCCGTCCACACATGTTGCCGGGTATTCACATTCGTCTAGACTACACTCCTCCCCCACGAAGCTGATGTCGGGGAGCTTGCATCGCCCGTCTTTGGTCGGTACGAAGATGTCGAGGCAGCGGCACACTCCGTCACAGAGAGCGAACGGGGAGATACAGCTGGTGTTTGTGTCACAGGCCTCGTTAACCTTCACAGCTGTGGGTGTAAAAGTAAACTTTGTAAACTAAGTGTAATCAAAGGCTGTGTAAACTAGGCTACGAAAGAACTAGGTACAGTTTTGGTTGAAATCTGCCCGGTTTTGAAATTTGATGAAAATGCATCAGATGTTAAATGGACATCTCTACTTTATTGCCTGACGTCATGACGTCAGGCATATCTAAGGTTTAAAAGTTGCAATCTCCGAAACAGTGCAGACAATGGGACAAGCAATATCATGATATTTCACAAATAGATTAACCGATGGATGTTTAAAATGTCAGTATATACGTTCATAATTGATGAAAATGTTATATGGCATGTAATAACAACAGCGAGCAAGAGTTTTCAAAAAAAAGGGACGGTCACCATGCAGAGCACGTGTGTAATCCTGCTTTAGAAATAGATCAGCATTCCACCATATTTGAACGGTTAAAAAGGGGGAGGGGGTCATCGCAACAAGTTGTAACATATTGTCTATTACGGTACAATGTAAGAAATAATTGGTGTTGGATTATCATTATTACAAGAGAGTCATCGGTTTGGATTAAAACAAATATATATTTATACAGCTGGAATGTTTACTGGAGGAACTGAATCGCCAAAGCGGGGTGTGACCCCATTTTCGATTAGTTGGGCGATTTCATTAATCTTGAAAAGGGAACATAACTCTTCTTCTTTCTTCTTCTTCTTCCAATAAAGTGAAGGACTCGTTGGAGTATCATCGCACTCGCTTGTCTTACATTACCACATTTAAAAATAACTAATCAAGTGTGTTTCTTAATTCGATAGATTTCTTCCAAAACATCCGATCCAAAGTATAATATACATATATGTAGCTGTTACAAAACATATGTCAAAAAAGTCATCTAACCCCCCCCCCCCCCCCCCCCCCATGGATCTCTGCCAATGGATGAGTCCATTCGTTGCGTGAAGGGTAAAGCAGGATTTCGCGCCAAAATGTCTCATTCATAGTTTTTGTGCGTCGATTAGTTGACGAGTCTGTTGGGATCATGCAAATACCCCAGAGCACACCATGTGTTTACATCACAGGCACGTAGCATCGGGGGTTGGGGTGAGGTAGGCTGCTTCCCCCTCCCCTCTTTTTTGACAGCTGGCACTTTCTTAACTTTATAGGATAAATGGAAATATCAAGGATTTCCCCCCCCCCCCTCCTCCACTTTTGTAGGAGCATGCAATAATGAAAAGTTCTGCAAATAAGGAATTCTAATTGAATTGAAGTTACAGTTACGGTTTTTTTCATGAATTTGAGAATTCATCCTTTTTTAATTGCTTGTCAAGATAATTTTAATGAAGCTGTCCACACACATTCAAAAACAAAACGTGTTTGTATACCCTCTCATTTCTAATAAGGTTGGAAGTTTTAAAAAATGCCTTTTAGTTGATTTTGCAATTAATATAACAAATACAATTTGAAAAAACGACTATTTACTCTCCAGCTTTCAAACTTACATCTACTTATATGATATGTGTGCATTCCTAAAAAATTGAATTAATAAAATAAATGAATTTCAAGTGATATATATGTACATGTTCTAGATCGAAAAAAAAGACTAACATTTCGTCTTAAATTTGCATTTTCCATTTATAAATTTATGATCAGCAGCGAAAATTAAAATTCATTTCTGATATGATAGCCTAATTGATAAATGCATGCATGCTTCCATTGAATAATTTTGTTTAGTCAGGCTAGCTTTTTGGAAAGCTATTACTTGTAGAAATACATGTATAGATTTAAATCCCATTGACATCCTCTTTAAATTATATGCGGACAACTTATGGGAAACGCAAGATATTTTTTTTCTCATAAAATCCGTGCAAATTCCTAAAGAAACCGTACCTAGTTCTTTGGCAAATACGTAAATAGGTTATTTAAAAAGTTAAACAATGTGAACATCGAGTATTGTATTGCCATGAAAACAATTAATAAAAGCCGTGTGACATTATATCTTATGAACATCGTGTTAAAAATGTTATAATATCTAGATTAACTTTTTATTATATCACAGTAAATTGAAACTATGGAAAAAGTCTTTACTGAAATGAATGTACAAAGAAAAGCAGGCGCCAAAATGTAGACCACAGCTTGGCTGTAAATTTTAATTCTCGTCATCAGTGAAGTTAGATTAGTTTTTCTTCGATTTTTTTAACAGCGCATTGTATTAAATGGATCATTGCTCACTTAAAGTATCCTTGCAGCATCCTAGGTTTCTTTAAATCTTCGAAAACTGATGCTCACGAAGACCAATGCAACCACAAAATTACATGTTATTGTATCTACTTGTATTAAGCATGTTTTATACAAGATAGGTTACAGAAAGTGACTTTAGTATAGAAAGCATCTCACCTTTCACACAAGATTTCCGGTCCGTCGTCGCCATGTATCCCTTGTCACACAAACAGCTAAAACCCTTGCAGCCTTCTGGACGACACTGCGCATGCGCAGGACATTGCTCGTGACGGGAACAGAGATCGTAAATGTCGGCGTCTTGTTCAACAAGGGACACGATCTTTGTGAACGATCTGGGAAAAGACGGGGTAGAATTCGAGAGGGACCCACCAGGCGGATTTACTGACGGGGGTGGTGTTGTCAGCATAGGTATAGGTATAGGTAACCGTGTCCCGTTACAAAAATCTAAAATAATTATTATCAATAGTATCACACGTATTTGCATATGCATGCCATGAGTCTTGATTTATTTAGTACCATGTATGGCAAATAAATTTTGGATTATTTATTATTGAAATTGAATTTCATCATCTTTTTTTTTTAATTCAAAATCTTTTGATTGTATAGTTTATAAATATCAGTCAACGTCATAAAGCTTTAATTATGGGACGATTTCTAGAAAATATAATAAACATTGCAGGTATAATGAAAAAAATAGTAAAAAAGTTTTATGACAAAATGTATTAAATTATTCATAAACGTACAGGTACACAATGAATGGAAAAGCTTTCTTGACATATTTTAATCTCACGGACTTGTGGACTGTTTATTTATTTAATATAATTTTTATATCTACAAGTTATGTCCTTAACCAATAACAACGGTATAAAAATCAAAATCTGTAAATTACGAACAAATCATGATGTTAAAGAAGCTAGGGTGCTGTAAAGGACACCTGCTAAGAAACAGCCAATCTGTCCTCGAACAGAGAAACAAGTTCAACTTACCGACGGAGAAGTCTTTGTCAATACAGTAGTCAGTATTCATCGCATCAATCCAGAACTCCTCGTCGGTCAGTCGTCTCATATCTTGGGGACACACGCAGGTGTCCCCCTCACAGACCGTCCCCCCGCTACAGGGCTTGGTCAGACACGACTCCTCCAGCACGCTGAACTCTGGGTCCTTACAGCGACCCTCGGGGGTCGGTTCCATCAGGTCGTTACAGCGGCAAACGTTATCCTCACAGATTGCGAAGTTCGATAGGCATTTGCTGGTTTTGGCGTTGCATGAATATGCTATTTTTCTGGCTTTAAAATAAAGCAAAAGACTGGGTTTTTTTTAATTGTAATGTTGTCAGTTTTATCATTATTGCTCTATGAGTTTTGTAAAGATTGTGTACATATTTTTGATAAATTACATAAATACAAAAAATATTTGATTTAAAATATCACAAGCAATATGTATTGGCGTTTTACTAAATCTTCTATTGTATTTCTTATATATCGATTTTGTAAGCAGCAGGTGTATGCACTATTTATTCAATTGAATTTATTCTATACTGAAAAGAACAAAAATAATTCATGATGTCACAGCAGAAGTTTACTTCTATATTAAAAGAAAATTCTCGCGTTTGCAATTATGATAGAACCGTTTAAACAAGACCTTGGACTTTTCAGTATGATGTTACGATCTATTTCTTAAAATGACGCTGGTTTCAAGCGAAATATACACTGATTGTGTAGTCTTCGCTCAAAAGCCAGACAAATCTTGTTGATTTCAAAGAGCCATGGCTGTGTGGCTTACAATGAAATTGACAAGCCTACGTCACATTGCCGTTTGACTCAACTACCCAAAGTCCAAGATCTTGTTAAAATGGTTCTAAGTGTTGTCAGGTAACAAGAAATACACTGTACCTTATGCCTGGATTTTTGAATGATTTAATTTCCGCATTTTTCGCGATCTCTTTTACATCGCAGAATATTAAATGCGCAGAAATTATACATGTACCCGACATTGCTTGATATAAGAAACGTTTTATACGCAAAAAATTGACTACAGCAAATTCAAATAACATGTTTTCCCTATTTTTGCAAATTTTGTGACACGCGGAGAACACTGGATAAACGGTACTCCATTAAACTAAATTTAAAAGAGAACCAAAAAATCCTAACACTTACCTGGTAAACAGCTGGCTCTGTCGTGACTATGGACATAGTTGGGGTCACAGCGACACGTGTAACCGTCGCATCCGGTTGGCCGACATCTTGAATTTTGGGGACACTGGTCGTGTCTTGTACATTTGTCAAAAACTAGAGCTGGTAAAAAATAGAGACAGATTTGATTTCTGTAGTCGATCAGATGATGATAATCACAAACCGCTTGTTATTCATTGTAATAATTCAAATGTTGCAGCACAAATCCAAATGATGTCGAAAAGTATAACTAATTTAAAAACATTCAGCGATACAACTTGTTTTCTTCTAGTACTGCTGCTATTGAAATTATTAATATTAGATATGTATACGTCAAGCTTATGTGATAATGCATAAAATGTCATAAAGCATTGCATATTAATTGGTTATATCTGATTTTACATATAAATTACATAAAAGCTATTCAAAACAGAGGGCCTTGAGGTACCAACCAACCCAGGACATTTTTGCTATAATAGTAAAAAGACAATTGTGCCTCACGTGAATTCACAATTGGCTGTGGATTTAAAGTTGTGTATAGTAAAGTATTTCGAATGGTTAACATTCAAATAAAATACATTAAAAAATGTTTATTTGTTTCATCTGGTTTTAAAATCCAATTTCAATTTAACAGACTTTTCTATCCCATTCAATAAAGAGAGTACTTATAGTTTCAGAACGTGATATAGAACCATTTTGACGAGGCGTTGGACTTTCAATACTACGTAACTATCTATTTCTTGCGTCAAAACAAGTTAAAAATGACGCTGATTTCAAACGATATATACACCAACTGCGTAGTCTTAGTTCAAACGACAGACACATCTTGTTGATTTCAAAGAGCCATGGCTGAATGGCCAGCAATGAAATAGACAGGCCTACGTCACAATGCTGTTTGACAAAACTACCCAAAGCCCAAGCTCTTGTTAAAATGGTTCTAATTGTTTACAAATATATCTCTGGTGTGTAAAAGTACACAATGGGTTGTTAAATCTAAACTTACCATGAGCTATGGCAAAGTAACAGCCTAAGATAATGGCCGCAGTGTGGATTTGTGTCATTTTCTGTAAAATACAAAATAAACATTTGCTTCAATTGTAGATGTTCTATATGTAACAGTTTTTGTTCTGGTAGACATGCAATAGGTCTCAGAAAAAATATTTCCAATAAATTAAACATGTATGAAATTATAGAAAAAATTTCGTGAGGTAAGCTTCCGTAGATTGATACAAAATGTTTATTAATAAGCTCGAGTTATTTTTTTTCATTATTTTGTTTTGGTGCCTGATAAACATCACAAGGTGTAAAATCTTAGAAATGCTATGCGGAGATAAGTTCTTTCTCCCAATGCAGGTGCGGGTGGGGAAACCAAGAGATAATTTTTTTTTCAACAGGGGCGGGGGTGTTTTAAGGGTCAAGTTTGTAATTTTACAAATTGTAAATTTAATAAGCTCGGACCACCCATCCTAAACCCCCTCCAAGATCTGCGCATGAATGTGCAGCACAATGACTTACTTGTGTTTAATCGGCCAAAGAACGGTAAGGCACCGCTTTGTTGTTGTTTTTTTTATGGATATTTTTACGACAACTTGGTGACATAAATAGTAAGAGGCTGAATAGTCAACAAATTACCTATCAGTTCTAACTGACTGGGTTAAAGAAAAGTATGCCAACTGGTTAATACAACTTTATAAAGAAAAAAATTTGAAATTGATAATAAAGTTATACTAAAAACAGAAATAAATGAGAGGGTCAATTTTACACTATGATAATGAAATGAAGTTTTGTAAGAAAACTTTTGAATGAATCCATTATAACAATCTAAAGTAATACTCAAAATATAGAGCAAAATTTGGTGCATTTTAATATTTTGAGATGGCCCCACTGAAAACCAGACTGTAGAATTCAATATTTTTTACAAATAAGGTAGAAAATAATATATTAAAACTGAGAAAAAAAGCTATTGTAGTATTAATCTGCTTCAAATTGCAGAAAAAGACGATTTCCTATATATTCCTTTTGTAAATGTATGTGTTTTGAGCTGGCCCCTAGAGAAAACCAGTACCGGTTTTTTTTAAACTTCGCAAATAAACTATAGTTAGTGTAATTTACATATGGTTAAAAATAGAAGAGTTTTGCTATGATTGTTTTTCGCAACAACAACAAAACCAATCGGCCTCATTAATAACGTTCGATATTAATTTTTTTTCAACACGAGTCCCTAGCCTGTATTGTACAAAAATGCACACAATACATTTTTCCCATGAAAATATTCCCATTAACAACGTAACCATTGGCAACCTTCGTAATGGAACTGGTGACGTAGTGAAGTACAAAAAACCTCATGATTTTTTGTACATTGTACGAAGTGCTTGCGCACAGAGAGGCTGTTACAAGACGTGCCTTTTGAACTCCTGTCGGAATTTCATAACTGTTATCATGGCATTGACATGGTTGTTATTAATATAAAATGCGTGTTAGCAATGCCTCTCAGGAAAGCAAGCTGTGGTTGTTTGATTGACAGCTCTATGCAGAAATCTTAAAACCAGTCTGCAATGTATAGAAAAACTCTCTGTTTGGTGATGGCTTGAAGGTGTGAATGGATAATTAGAATGCTTTTCGTCACTTGCGTAGCTTTTATTTTTTTGATTTTTTTCTCTCTTTTATATTAATTGATTTACGGTTGTTTTTCTTAATTACAGATTCGTTTCGTGCACAACTGCTTGTTATTATTAAAGTGTGTTTTCTTCATATATTGTGAATAGAATATAATGATAATCATGGAATATCTTCTCCATAATTAGTAATTCCGACAGGTAAAAGCTTCATCTGTTTAACTAACTTTATATCCTTTTTAATTAAAAGTATTAATGATATTTTAAATTTTCTAAGAGTTGTAGCTATGATGTACTACATAATAATTTCTGTCTCACTAGAGGGCCCTATGGTGTGAAGTTCCAACAGCTCAAACGTAAACACTAATTCATAATTTATTAGTAACAGCTATTTGATTTTTAAAAAATACCTTAAGCAACATATGAATATCCACTATAAGCACTATTTTAAAGCAGCTACTTAAATTAAGTAAACAAGACTTTACAGAAACAAAATACATCCCCATCTCTCTCTCTCTCTCTCTCTCTCTCTCTCTCTCTCTCTCTCTCTCTCTCTCTCTTCGGAAGGAAAGAAATGTATGGTATTTTTGTGATCATTCAATTATCTCCATGCTTAACATAAATGCTTAATACATAAAGAAAAAAGTTTATCAGAGCTTCAAAGGCGTTTAACAATTAACGCAAGGTCAACATTTGTTTCGAAAGGTATACAAATCACTTACCGCACAAGATTAATTATGACAAATGACCTTTGATTAATTCGCAATGTCCTTAACCCCTGTTCGCACTCTAAAAGAAGTGATTTAAGCGATTTTTATTATAAAGTACACAATGTGATTATTTTTATCTTTTCAATATCAGAAAAGAACAAATCGATATTCAGAAAAAAAGTTCCAAATTTTCATGATTCAAAACTTGAGGTGTCACAAAACTGATTAGGCTAGAATATAAGTGTATTTTACCTATGGGAAAACCACCCCATACAAAACAACCAATTCTTTGTCAATCTCCTAATAGAGACTTTAGATCAATTGACAAAAACGTTAATTTATGCACATTCTGCAAATATTTCGTCCCCACCATTACACAAATCAAAGAATTAAGCGCCTTTCAGATCTCAATTCGCAATAAAGTAGTTTGTACCTTGATTAAGTCGGAGCAATGTAAATGACATATGGCCGAGGAATCAATCTTCTCGGAATCACTTTAATGACAGTGAACAAGAAGTTACACGTGTTTTAGTTGACAAACATCGCGGATCTTGCTTTCATCCTGTGACCTATGGTCAATGAGAGTCGTCCCTTAGTGTGATGAATGACAACTCATGCTTCAGTAGAAATGAAAAGGGGGGGGGGGTGTCTAAGTGACTCAGTAATACACTAAAAGCATGAAGTGCGAACTATCATTCTTTTTAAGCTAAAGAATTTGTTTCTGCATTATGATAAGAGAGAGAGAGAGAGAGAGAGAGAGAGAGAGAGAGAGAGAGAGAGAGAGAGAGAGTTGAAGTTGTAAAAAATGAAAACAAGCATGTTTATTTTGAGGTAATTGCTTGATGACATTTCTAAAAATGCACAATTGGGTGCTGACATTCAAAATCGTTCTTAAATATGACCATGTTTGATTTTATATCGACTTAAGAACCGGATATGTTAATCTTCAAATGTATTTGCAATCGCAGCTTCTCGGGCCTTTCCGGTATATATCGGAAAGGCCCGAGAAGTTGCGATTGGTTGCATTTGTACACAAAATCATTAAAAATACAAGTTTGGCTTTTTTTAAAAAGCTTACCGTCTTTAGAACAAACCCTAAACAGCAATTAGTTATCAAAGACAGTTTAATTCTTTTTTTAATATAAATGTCACCTTCCTCTACATAGCATGGCGAGTGGATTTATCCGAACAGTTTTGTGTCATGTGTTGTTTAAGCCTGCGTGTCTAAAATTGAGAACTGTGTACCCGAGCTTGTAAGTTGAGATCGACTATAGGGTGAAGGAGATCTTATGTAGGGTTGTAGACTCGTATTATTTTGATAAAATCAAAGTTATACCACTGCATTACCTTGCTAAGGTGCAAATAACTTTACCGATATTAGGCAGACCGCATCAATTTTTTTTTGTTTTTACATTTTGCATACTTTTTTTTCTTTAAATAAACTGTTTGGTCGTAAAATGGTTACCGATAGGGAAAGTAATTAACGCAAAATGGCGGCGCTAGCGTTAATTACCGCCAATTCGTCAGACCGTGATCCAAACGAGGCTCCGACATTTTGACGGCCATTTTATGTCCGTTGTTCAGCTGTGAATCATGAGAAATGGATGTCCATTTATGACCTGACGACGATTGTCTCAAGGAAGAAAAGGAGTGATATTCTTTTCATGATTCTGATAAAACAATTTCGTTTAAAAAAAAAACATTATAGCTATTTTTGTATTTATGTCGCTACAAAACACAAACAAGCGAAAAATGTTGTGTTAAGAAATCTCCTATAGTGGGACTCATTTTTAAATCTCAAATAAAGAGAAAAAAAAGCAAATAAATTTCAGTCACAACTTTATAAATTATTTTTTTTTTTAAATTTTGCCCGCTCGATATTCAATTAAAAGCCACTTTTAGAACTTATTCTGCTACAAAAAAAATCCCAATCTCTCAAATTCTTAATCCTGAATAAACAAAACCAAAGCAAATCATCTGCAATCTTTACATTTATGTGAAGTAGAAATATTTGAAATTTTCGTGTTTGTAAACCCCGCCAAATTAAAATTTTGATAGGCGCGGTTTTTCAAACCCGATGCATAAAAAACCCGGTTCCCCGTACTTAGTCTTAGGTAGGTATAAGATAAGTCCATTGAGAGTAGGGCACGGATATTTGACAACAAAGACCGGTCAGGACGTTTATGACAGGGCGTGGATCAAATGACCGATATAATGCGGTCTTGGACGGGCAGGGCCAAATTCATTATATGCACAAAAGCGCGATCGCTCATGCGTGACGCATGGCATGGTTGTTTGTTGTGACCCCTACATGTACATGTAGTTCCCTGGGTTTTTTAGTAGAGAAAAATAACTCAAAACAAAAATAGGACGAGAAAAAGGAAATTGTAAGAAATGAAAAAAAGATAAAACGAACATACGATTATGTTAATGCTCTCGATTTTGTGTGTGCTAGTGATTTTATATATGGGGGAGGGAGGGGGCTAATAAGCATGTGAATCATGCAAAAAAAAATGTTCAACAATTTACAAATATAATTTGATTTCCGGTAAGATTTCACCATCTTTTCAAAATCCACATTTCGCAAAATATTTGTCAGAAGAACTGAAATGGGGTTACTTGATAGGGTTATTGATATTTTCCTTCATTACAGGAGGTCACATCCAAATACAAACATATTAGCATGGTTAAAAATTGTTTTTATATCACAAGCTTTGAGTTGCAATTGTGTATTATCATAGGATTGAGTTCAACTGATATTAAACTTATACAAGCATACAGGACAGTTTACTCCATATATAAACCGAGAGGCCGTAAACTGTTAATAAGAATTTGAATAATGTACCTATATCTATTTCATTCCTATAAATAAATTTTAAAGCATCAAACTTATAGAACATACACATGACAAGTCATTCCGTTTGATGTATTTTTTTTTCTTGATGCAAGCCATTTAGTATGGCAGCAAAAGAATTTATACAAGTGTACATTTTTTACTTAGCAAATGATATAGCGCGTGAAAAAACAAAACAAAACAAAAATCGTAATCTTTTCTTATTGTTTTTTTTAATACAAATAACATGTATATATAGTAGAAATATACTTGTTATTAAGTTCAAAAGTTTCTTTTCGGTCATTACACCCACGAAATTGTAAAAATGGTTTATTTGTATTCTATTCTGTGTAGAAAAAAAATAAGCAACTCACTACGTACTTGAATGTACGCAAAATGCAACGATTCATTATCAATTTTTTTCTTTCCTGATTTTACAAAACACATTCCTTTATTTTCCTATATATATTGTCAAAGCCGACCTTTTCATAGATGTACAGTTTTTGCTCTCCGATATTTGAAAATAAACGTCTTTGTGGTCTGGGAGTCACAAGGGCGTCTGTTCCATTGACAGTAAATTGACAGGCATTATATATCAAGGATGTGCACAAACTTATCAGTTCGATGATTGAAATCAATGCATTATTGATAAAATCGACCGTAAAATTAAGATCCATCAATCAGTTATGAACTTTTTCACATTTTCTTTTTTTCTTTTTCATGTTCAGCATCTGAGTGTTGGGTTAGTTGAGAGAGAGAGAGAGAGAGAGAGAGAGAGAGAGAGAGAGAGAGAGAGAGAGAGAGAGAGAGAGAGAGAGAGAGAGAGAGAGAGAGAGAGAGAGAGAGAGTATGTGTTTAGATACGGTAGTTAGGAATTTTTATAGAAATACAGGTATTTCAAACGTTTTGGATATTCTTCTGTTTTTCTTTATATATTGCATTTCTTTTCAATTTATCTTTCGAAACACATGAATTCTTTTGTAACTGTGACTGTTCATAATTTCAAAAAATTCTGATTTTTTAAATACAATATGAATCATTTGTTTTTAGGAAATCAAATACAAGTCAGCCCTTATAATGAACTTTTTAATGTAAAAAAATGTTCTGATAACGAACAGTGTTCAAAATCAAACGTCCAAAGGAAAAATACAAAACAAGAGCAGAGCAAACACGGACCTCTATTAGAGGTAGGATCTGGTGCCATGGAGGAGTGAGCATCCTCTGCTGACCAGTCACACCCGCCATGTGCTCTTTGTCGTAATCGGGGAAAACGGAACAATCCGTAGACAATTAGGTGATTAATAATGGTCTAACAATAAGTATGAAAAACGTCAGTCAGCATGCGACCCAATGGAAGATTGTATTTTCTGACAAGGTTGTTGTATCGACCATAGAAATTACGAAAAGATTACTTCAATCGAGACTGTTGATAGTCCTGTTTTATCAACTTGTTTGTCAGTAGCTTGACTCGCCTTAGATCATTATAAATATCGATCTATATAGTAATATTTTATCTTCAACCTTTGGATGATTTACTGACTATGTTCGTATTAATAAAAAAAATTAATTATAAATGCAATTATTTTCTATTTGCATAAATGTGCATTAGAAATCTTATTCAAGTTATGCAAATCAATGAAAACAGCAGTGACGAGGGAGAAAGAAAACACTCCTTTTTACGTTGCAACATACGATGCCAACAGGTTTGGAATGGTTTTGTATATATATAAGCTATCTCTAATTCATATCGTAAAATTATCCGATACAAATGTTAAGTTCATTACTGAGTAAAAATTCCAAAATCAAAATATAGGAAGAATAAAAAAAAAGATATTTTGTTATCTGCTTCGATATCAATACTTATTTTCTTATATGCTATTAAAGACTTCTTAATATTCTAAACACAAAAACTGAAAAACTCTATTTTTTCCGCCACATGGTTGCTATGCAAACATATGAAACAGACTAATAATATATGCCTTCTGTATAAGGGACAGACTAGTGTATGTTTCATGACCAGAACATTATTCCCTGGCCATTAATTAGACTGAGGGCTCTAAGAACAGGCAATAAAGAACATAGAAACAATGTAAGTATTAACTCAGGTAACATTTATAACCCAGGTGGTTTTTATGTTTATTAACCTATGTATGTCGGAACCTTTCTATATCGAAAAAGAATTTTTTGTTGGGGGTTATTTTGTCACATTTAACCTTATTACAAAAACCTGTAAATTTAAAGTTATTAAATCTGATTTAGATTTAATTACACTTAAGTAAAAAGGAAAGTTAACACCTTTTAAGATTCATATCATATCAATAAGAACATCTTAAATTTTATACGATAATGAATCATAATATCTTACAAGACCTACATTCAATCATAAAAATATAATTTTTTAAAGCGAAATTAAACTGTTTAAATTGATAAACTGTCATAAAAAAAAGAAATATCGTTCAGTTACACAGTCAATTACCTTCATCTTGGGTCGCTCTATATCAAATATCACAGCAAAAGATTTGATCTTCCTCTTGATTCTACATCACTTATTCCGTAAAGTTAGCCTCGATTCAATCCACAGTTCATTTATCCACAAAGTAAAATATTTTCCTTAAATCTACATACTGCCAGAAATTTCTCTGTTAAAAACTATACAGCAAAATTATGAATTTCACTTGTTTCATCTCAAAAATACGCGCGAAAAAAATGCAACCCTTGTTGAGAAATATTTCTTGGCCCGAGAAAAGTAACGAACGAAACGTCTTCTATTCCATGTAACTGGCCCTGTAGACAATACACAATAGGCAGGTAAGTAAAAGGTGTAAATCACACCTGTAAAACAGCGAGCTGTCAATCGACCTGTCAAATCGATCGGTTGACGACAGCTGGAGGTCACACCGAGAGAGAGGCCAAAGGTCAAAGGTCGTTTTAAGGTAGCGGTATTAACGTGGGTGTTTTTCTTCTCTCTAATTATATATAAGATAAGTTAATTAACGGCATAGATATTAACTTGACATTCAGTCTTTATGACAATTTATTCTAAAGATGACAAGCAGAGCTATTGGTCTCTATTTAGTGTATGCGGGAGGGGGAGGAGGGGGGTCTCAGCTCTCAAATAGCCTTCGATTGCATGGGGCGACGCTGGAAAACGCTGTTACAAATTTAAAAAAAAAATTATTTTAGGATGAGTTGTATTTTTAATCGAATTTGTACAACCCTTAAAAAACGAAATATTAAATAATTTTGATGAAATATATAATATAAAGTTATTAATCTATAAAAGTGTCCTAACATGCACTCTGTACCTTTCTAAACTGATCTGTTTTGCAAAAAAGAATAAAAGTTGACATGTTATGAATTTTGTATTTACTGCTACCCGGTAAAATTCAAATTTACAACATGATATTATTATGAAAAAAAAGTAAAATATATTACGAGGTTTCACGAACTTATAATCTTATAAATCGTTGCAAACACCTTATTTACATGTGTTCTAGAAAAAAATACCGCCAATGAATCCAAACCTGGTTTAAGAGCGATAAGGTTGTGTAGGCTCTTCGTTCAGTATGTATATTTGATTTCAAATTTTAATTAGAGTAAGACTTTTTAAAAAAAAATCTCTTTCTGAATAAGATAAGTTGACGATGGGTTTAGAACGGACTTTCACGAGGCGAAAAACACCAAAATATTTATTAATCAAATACCGATCCCGATCAATTGGATGCGATGAGAGAGAGAGAGAGAGAGAGAGAGAGAGAGAGAGAGAGAGAGAGAGAGAGAGAGAGAGAGAGAGAGAGAGAGAGAGAGAGAGAGAGAGTTGTTAATTTATGCAAAAAACAGGTAATGCAACTACTTCTTTATTTGCATATCATGTGTGCAATAGAATATATTATTCTAAAACTCTCTTCCCCACCTGCAATCTGTATCTAATTAATCTATTAATTATCTACAGCTGGTATAATTTTAAGATGCTTGCACTTTTAATATGTTGTGGGTTTATGACATTATACAATAAAAGTACAGTTCTCCATTGATGTTATGCTCTTCACATTTCACGTTTCTGTAGAACTGATTCTGTTCTTAATTTATCATTCTCCATTTGTAATTGTTGTATTGTTAATTTCTTAAATTCAGGGATGATACATGTACCCTTTCAAATATCATGAACATACAATTTGTATTCCATACTGGTGGATGTAATAGAATGAAAATGTTTTTTTCTTTACTGTCTTAGCAAGGATCCTTTTTTTTGACAAGCTGAATCAATTGCACCAACTAGCGTCATCGAATAATGCAGGTTTTAATGGTGTTCCTATAAGCCGCCAAATGTATATTTATGAATTGAAGATCATTTCAAGAGAGATAACTCCAGAAAACATTTTTTCTACTTTTGACATCTATTTTGATTATTAACTACTAGTAGTGTATTAATATTAATGATGAAAACTCATAAAAGAGAATATAAAAAAAGAAAAAAAACTTTTCATAACTGCCCACATTTTTTTTTTACCCTTTTCGTCAAATGATGAAGAATAAGATATTATATGTTCATAAACCAGATGTAATTTAAAGCGATTATTTACGAAACATTTTTTCTTGGCTTTCAAAATAATCATTTAGAATAAACTTCGAAAAGGAATTGAATTTATTTCAGAAATTATTTTTTATTTTTTATTTTTTTTTTTTAAAGAACTATTTTATTCCTACATACACTTTACTACTATTATAAACATAAATATTTTTAATTCATAAGTAATAGTTATATCATATTAAAGCTATACACGCTATAACTTGCGTCAATTTTGAATAAAGGGGAAAATGTATGTGTTTGATTACTAATAAAAGTTACCTTCATGCTGTTAATTATAATGCTCAATTCGATCACGTAACAAATATATCAAATATTAAACAATAAAAAATATTTATTTTCCTGCCAGGAAAGTAATGCCTCCTCGTGAATATCAATCTATCACGTGATATCGACAGCTAAATTTAGTCTATCATACCACAACTGGTGAAGGGTCACCATCTTCATAATTGCGATAGTTTCACAAAGGAAAGGATATTTTAAGTAAAGCATAAATTTGTCCGATATACGAGTACAAATAAAAGTAAAAATACAAGCCTGTGAGTAGATATGAATACTTCCTTTAAAAAAATGACGTAGACCTGTGTTTTCCCCTATGTGCTATTTATAGATCCTATAAGTGTTAATGCAGAAGTAAGGGTATCGTGAATGACACACGTATTTTACTCATTATACATGTATGTATTTCAAATTAACAACTGTTAAGCATATTAAAAATCAAGTTGGATATTTAATTAGGCAAACAATAACGACCACCTAGTTCTCCGCGGACATGCGCAATGAGGTCGGTTTCGCTCTTCCTTCATCAATATTCATGAAAAGGTCTATTTTTCTGGCAGGAAAATAAACAATTAAAAATCTATATCTTTGTAACGAGATGAAATTCACCATTGTAATTTACAGATTAAGGATAACTTTTATAAGTAGACAACCACATGCGTTTTCACTGTCATTCAAAATTGAAGTAAATTATAGCGTGTATAGCTTTAAGTTAAAATTATGCAATTAAGAAGGGGGGTGGACGGAGCGAATCGACCGAGCCCCTTCTTAATCGCGTAAATTTTACTTAATACCGGTATGATTCAACTTACTTTTTCATTGGCTGATCAAAAGTTCTGTTCTAATTAAATATCATCTTTCTTTTGTTTACGGTTCTGTAAGCTGTCAATCGAAAATGTAACGTCGCTGTGAAATTACAAAAATTCTTAAAGATTTAACTTATCACCTAATGTATTATTTACTAGTAGCGACCGCTGATTGGATAAAAAAGTGGATAATGTTCGAAATAATTTTAAGAGTTCTGATGATTTTTTTACAAAAATTATGAAAAAAAAAATTCAAACCCTCCATCCACATTTTTAGATAACAAACTCAAACACCTGTGTATATATATATATATATATATATATATATATATATATATATATATATATTTTTTTTTTTTTTTTTTTTTTTTTTTTTTTTTTTTCATTCGTGTGCGATTTGGTTTTAACAGTTGTTTTTCGTCGATTGGTTTAGGCAAAATGCAGAGTTATCTCTCTTTTTTCAGACTAAATATCAAGTATCGTTTGAAGTCTTTGATGAACAGAATTCTGTGCAATGAAACTGTTTTTTAACAGATTTTCAATAATTGATTTGAACCGATTTCATTAGATATACACGTAATATTTAATGAAAAAGACGAGCCACTTTAGATCCAAGTCATACTTTTCCAAAAATAAAAGTGGAAAAGTACAAGTACGTCTGAAATCAACGCGAGCTCGTCAAAGTTTTGAGGCCGGCTTCACAGATATATACAATGCATAAAATAAAAAATAAATGATTTATACCAAAATGAAAAAAAATCTGAATGAGTAAAATGTATTTTTGAAAACTTGAGATTTCAAATTTTTGCGTATGATTCAGAACAAACAAAGAAGTTATCTATGAAGTTATATATTTATAACATGGCAATCTTTAACAGGCAGATAAGTTTGAGGTTCAATCATCAAAGTAATTTGACACATAACTGACAGTAAATCAATTGAAATAAAATAAAACGGTATTCTGTTCAATGTTTGATTTATTTAAATTCAAAGATCTAAAACAGGCGAGTTTGGAAAACAATGAAATACAAAAACAAAACCATAAAAAAGTCAACAATTGTTAATAGAAAATATTGAAGTGGGATTTTTTCGGTCTTGTCAAGAGTAGAAAACACGGTCCAAGCAAACACATCAAAAAGTAAACGCTAACCCTCAAAATTAACCGTTTTTTATATCATTAGTTTATATACATGTAAAGGGGGGGGGGTCCGACAATTATTTTATATGTATATGGTAATCTTTCATGTTAAATACTGAAATCTGATTGGTTTAGACGCAGTTGGTAATCCGTTTTATTACCCTCAGCGTTAGCAACGCACTTGGCAACGGGTAACACAAAGAATTGTTACATACGCGTATATTATGCGCGTACGGTTCTATATAAAAGCAGTAAAATTTTCTATAAAGTTAAGACATTCAGTATAATAAAATAAATAGTGCCTGTTTGGGAGGATAACTGTTGAAATTGACACCCCTCGAAAACCATTGTCAACCTCCGCTATCACAATGGCCGGTCTTTTATTCTGCAGCAACATCAACTTCTGACCAGACCGGCCATTGTGATAGCTAATGTTAAACTGTGTGGTTGCAGAATAAAAGTTCAGTATAGAGAGTATTTAAGGATTTTTTTCGGAGCTTATGTATGTAAGTAGCTTGCATTTGATATAAGATTTAAAAAGATTAGTGCGAATATTAATGTTTCTCGACTTGTTGCAATACTGCTGTTGTCATAGGCAAAATCCCATCGTGAGCCCTGGACCGGTAAATGTCCAAGTAAAAATAAACTAGCGACTTCGAGAGAATAATGACGTATATCTCCGCTATTTTAAGACCCATCAACTTGAAATTCGGCATGAGTGTATCTCAGACAATACTTTTCTGTAAAATAAATGCATATTGCGAGTGTTTTAAAAATTAATTGATTTATTAGGCTTTTGAAGCGAGCTGGTAGTTTTTTTATCTGGGTCAGAGTTCGACCCCTTTCTTTATTTATGGTTACATTGAAAATTATGTTAAAACGGGCTTGGCCACTGTGGTTATGTTAAAAGAGCTTTAGACCCTTTAGACAAATATTTGATCGTTCATATGCATAGTACTTAAATATTAAAAATGATGTGCATGTTCTTTTTAAAAATCATGTTACAAAATCTATAAGATTTACAAAAAGCAATTTTTACTACTCTATATTCATTGATAATAAATTTCAAGATTCGGTCCAAGAAAATAAATGGAAGCGAATATTCAACATTAAGGAATAATATATATGGAAAAATGTATATGTCTCTAAAATAGGGAACATGTATGAGAAAAGAATAGCAAAATTTAACTACAAACTGTTATATGATATATTAAATAAAAATGTATATGTTAGTAAACAGAATAAAGATGCATCACCATTTTGCACCTTTTCTAACCTAAAAGAATACTTAAAACATTTGTTATATGATTGTGAAATTGTCAAACATATTTGGGAAAAATTAGTTCAATTCTTATGTTTACTGTTACCTGGAAAATAATTATTTTATTTGGATTTTACAAAGAAGTGAACGAAAAAACATTGGTGTTTAACAATTTAATAGCTTGTTGTGCATATACAATATACAAATATATGTGAAATGTAGATTTGATGATGAATCATTGTCAAAGAAAAAAATTCTTAATGTATTGAAAGGTAAATTGAATGTCCAAAATATTGTTTTAAGAAAGATTGATTATATAAGAAATAATATCTGTCCAGATATTTGTGATAATTTGTAAGGTTTGTGCATAGTTCTCTTGTTGAAACTTTATATTGATGTGTGAAAATATCACATTGATTTTCATAAAAGATTTTTTTTTTAAATTAATTCAACTATATAATTTATTTATTCATCACTGATAAATCATTTTCTATTATGCAATTAAACAAATCAAAGTCTGTAACAGTAAAATTCCTGAAAAGTATTAACTTGATTAGAAAATGTAATTTATGATGAAGAATTCAACATTCTTAAATTAAAAAATCAAAAACTTGTACATGTAACATCTTTTCTACTACAGTAAGGTAAATAAAACATTCGCCACAAACAGGTGGCTGCTAAATTATATTAAACAAGTTATGAAGAAATTGACACACGTCAAATTGTTTGTATAAGTTTCACAAAGAGACTTTCTCTGTTTGTGAATATGATTAAGTTGGGTAATAGCTTGGTAGGATGCCACTCGGCTTTCTACTGGTTGCTAATGGAAAAGAGAAACAATTCCGTAAATTTATTCTTTAAACGTCGGATGGAAAGTGAATTAAAACAAAAACATATTTCGAAACACCCTGTAGTAAAACACAGCAATGCGAGAAAGCGAGATCGTTTTTACGCTTATAATCTAAGGATCGATAATTCCGCATAAGTATGAAAATGCATAACGCTTATAAAATGTAAGAAAACTAGAAAACAAAATATAAACTGTTGTCATTAAATAATTAGAGAGGAAATAACTTACAAATATTACTTAGCTGACGAATTTCTACCGATTCTTAAATTCACCTTCTCGCACTGAAGAGTTCACTACAGGTTTACAATAATTACGCGGCGAATTTAAACTTTATAAAAACAGCATTTAACAGCATAGAAGTTCAATAATAAAAATCACACATTTAAACGAAATGAAGCAAAGTTATGTATCATGGCATAATAAACAATGACGCGAAATATCTTTTATAGAAATGAAAACTAAAATTCTGGAATGACAAATTCATAGTTCCGCCGAATAATAAGAAATATATAGTTATTCATTGTTCTTAAGTATTTTAAACAAAACAAACTAAAATTTATCAAAATTAGCAACAGAAAAAAATATAATAAAATACTGTAATGAAAACCTTAAATACTGAAAATAGATAACATTTTATTCAAGCTTACCTAATGGAAAAGAGAAACAATTCCGTAAAATTAAAACAAGTTCTTTATTCTTTAAACGTCGAATGGAAAGTGAATTAAGTAAATTCACCAACCATCCGGCTTAATTTGGAATTGCTCTCATTGACCAATCAGGATACTTGATTTAAATGCTAGCAGGCTAATTTCACAGAATTTCTTCTACGAGCTGACACTGATTACTAAAGGCCAAAAAGGTGATAAAATCAATTAGATGAATTTCGATGCACGATTAAGATTAAGTAAAGCCGAAACGAGTAAATAAGTTTTCTGACGTAATGAAAATAGAATAATCTTCGCGAGTCGCTAAAGTGTCGCTCTGATTTATCTTCAAAGGTTTGCCTGAACGAGGAATTTGTCAGTTTATTTAACCAATTAACTTATTGTCCGACAATCTGTCGTAACTAAATAATTTCCAGAAAAGTGTCAAATTGTTTAGATGCCATGGTTATACAATTAAAAGTAAAACGCTACCAATAAATTTTCATGATTAAGAAATAAAGTAAAACTTTTAACAGTGAGAAAAAAAGCAAAGCATTTAAAATAAGTAAAATTTAGATGATTTTGTAATAAAAATTGTAACTCTAAAATGCTAATAATAGAAAAACTAACTTGTGCTGAGTTAACACTCAGAAATTATAACCTGTTACATTAAAGTTTTAAAATTCAGAGAATTTAAAACTATCTATAACAATTTCTTGTTATAGATAGTTTTAAATTGTCTGAATTTTAAAACTTTAATGTAACATAAGTATTAATAATATAAATAACGTGAAATATTTTCTACACAAAAATAAATGATAACCGATCTTCTCTACTTTGATTGTCCATAATATAAACGTCATTGATGGAACATCAACATCGTTGTGATTTAATAATTTGTATAAGTAAGGAAAACAATTGCTACACATGTTATTGTGTTGGTCACATGTGTTCATCTTAACTACCGGGTTTAACCAATCCAAGTTTACATTTCCGTTTCTACATGTATGTAGATTTTTGTGGCAAACATATAAAGATTTATAAAGAGTCAACAATATAAGTGAATCAATAACTTTATTTTTATATAAGGTTACCCTTTATCTGTCCAAAAACGACGTCCGCATCGAAAGGTGAAAATCTACGAATGGTAAACCGTATTATACTGAACAAAATTAGGAAATTTACCTCCCTTTGATTTTATGTGAAGTACGTCACTAAAACTGCATTATTATGGTTGAAGCATGACGTATTGTAGGGTAAGTGTATGTCAATCCATCAGTCCAATCATTTTGTCGTAAAGCGTTCGTAATATATCTATCTTTTCACATATTATTTAATTTATTACTTAAAACATATTAAAACTATATCCAGTCACCAGTTTTTATGATTTTCTTTTGTTGGAACGAGATGACATGATATGTATTTAGCTTAAAAAGCGTGAACGGAGGTAACTTTTTGACGCAAAATATTTTAGAGAATCAATTTCTCAGCAACGTCTGTGATTCATACCTATTATATGAATACTATATAAAATGATATTAACACACATGTAAGGCATATCTTGCATCTAAATGTCTTTGCTTTAGATAATGCATTTCGCAAAAATACTTCATGTCTCGAGAGGATGTTCTCCTTAAAACAATCCTGCTAATGTACGCAGATTATATGATAATCGTACTTTTTTCTTATCTGTTGTCGTTCTACAGATACTTTTAGATAATCCGTCACAATATTACAAAACTTTAAACGAGTGTGTATAAATGATGAAGAAACCAAAACTTATGGTTTTTGGAAATAAGGACGAAAAATGGTTTATTAGCATGGATGTATCAAAAATCGTGGAACAATTTACTTATCGGGTGCAATTAAGTTCTTTATTAAGTTCTTTTTGGATTTGTAGTGGTAAAAAACCGACAAACTGTAAAAAAAAAAAAAACAAACAAACAAACAAAGTAAATTTAAAAAAAAAATCAGAATTATATGATATGAAAATACTCACATTCATGATCACACACCCTCATTCTCTCCAAGAAAGAAAAAAAATAACTTTAAATTTTAAATAAAATAACACTGACAGTGATTTAACTTTTAACACATACAATTGTTAGTAGCTATATGAAACAAAAACTGTTTTAAACGACAGCTAAAACAGTAAGTCAGGGAGTAAACCAACAACTTAAAATTATCAATACTGTGGACATTTAGGCATCCAGGCAGAAATGACTCAACTTTTGGAGAAAACAAATGTGCACTGATGCTGACAATAATAGCAGACTTGTTACAAAGGTAAGAAATCTGAAAAAGACATATAACAGTATCAATGTATATATCACTACTGACAAAAAAAAGAGAGAAGCAACATAGAGAGGAAGATGAAATAAACCCAACGATAAATACGATGTTTGCTTCGATGTCAAATTATTGGATTTAGATGTGTAAACTTGTGTATCTATATTTTCATCAAAGGTGTGCTTTACTTTTGATTATAGTAAATTGGTGTAAATGCATAAGCTATACACAAATGTGTATATAATAGTCTTTTCTAAGGCATCCAACGACACACCAGGATATGTAAATCATATGCACAATGCATTGTTATGTATTTGTACTTATTTGTAAATATAAAAGATACTATAAAAAACATTTAATCAATTACTTTATCTATCATTTTGATACATTATTGTTTTATCGTGATTATTGTTTTAATAAGGTATTTGATGTTGGCAAATTCACAAGTCTCTATTTAAAGGTCATCTCTGTTAAGAGGTCACTTTGGGTGCCCCCCAAAGGTGACTGCTTAATACAAGTTTGACTGTATGTATCTCATTTTTAGGAGTTGATTTTAATCAACTCTCCTATGCACTTACTCGGGCAAAGCGAAAGTGAAACAGTGTTTGGACTTAAGCACAAATCAATACCGCTTACAACACTTAGCCTTGAAAATAATCGATAAATTCGATGCTGTGTATTCTGAAGAATTGTTTTTCACGAAAACTTATTTATTAATACCATGAAAATAATAAGATTTTAAATTGTACAAACAGTTTAGATAAGAGTTCAATCTTGCCTGGATCCATACAATTTCTCAGAAATATTTCGATTACTGATACTACTTGCCATGCAAATTCACATATCGTTGATTTTGAATAAATGATAATCGATAAAATCAACTCCCGTAAGTACCAGAGAGAGAGAGAGAGAGAGAGAGAGAGAGAGAGAGAGAGAGAGATCGGCATATAAATAAATCATTTTAGAAAGCAAATGTTGTGAACAATAATCTCACAAATTATGACTAAATTTGGAGACAAGGCCAATTTTTATTGTTTCTGTTTTTAGTCCTTTAACAAAGACAAAGGTATATCTTAAATTTTGTTTTATTACAGTCTGTGCACTTTATTCTACAAGGTTATTTTCTTTATTGTAATTAAATTACTGTTTTCATTCTTCATTAATTGAAAAAAAAAATGGAATATTGGTTTGTCAAGAGATGTTATGTTTGCTTTTATGAAACATTTAAACCTTGTGCATGTTATTTTAGCAAGTTATTATAAATATCAAAGCGTCTATTCATTTTCAATTTATTTATTTTTTCTAGTGATACGCCCATCTCTTACACAATTGTTAAAAGTAAAAACCATCCGTACATGTCTTGACAATGGAAATCGTATTTCAAAGAGAGAGAGAGAGAGAGAGAGAGAGAGAGAGAGAGAGAGAGAGAGAGAGAGAGATTTTGTTGGTTTACTATTTGAAACCGAAGCGAGCAAAACTTAACTGCTTATTTCATGTTAAAGGGTTTAAACAAACAAATGCGCGCGGATCTAGAGGTGGATCGGGGTGTAGTAAATGTTTAAAAGCAATCCACTCACCATCTGAATCGTATTCTCCATCAGTAAATGTATCAAAAGAATCAGTTTCCCAACTGTTTGTCACAGATGACTCTTCGGTACGCACATTCACTTGGTCAAAATCAAGTGCTCTTTCAAATTCTGGAACTTCAAACGAATCACCATAGCTTGTCCATAAAGGTTTATAATTATCCTGAAAATTAAAACCATTCTAAATATAAACGGTGCCAGCAGTGATGTGGAACTTCACTAAGAACCAACGTGGATAAAATCCTCTGAGGTATCAGAGTCCTTAGGTTGTGGGAACAGGATTTCACAGAAAAATACTTTAAACGACATGCTTACATTCTTTACTTAAAGAATAAAATATTTTCTCTGGTGATTCTTGCGAGATATTAAGGTGGCAAAATTAGAAAAAAATAAGCAACCCGCGTTAGCATTTAATGGTTTATATTTACATCCTATTTTTTAAAAAGATGATAACGTAATTGCAGAAAGTAATTTGAATTTAAACTAAATTACTGTTTAAAGTACATCAGTACGTCAGCTAAAAGATATAGATTAATCGTCTGCTTTAAGAATTTGTGTCTGATATTATCATGGTTATTTAGTGTTGTCCAAAATATTTCTTCAGGGAGCATGGTCACGATTTTGGTCAAAAATCTTTTTTGCCGATTTTAACGTTTCCAATGCTTCAGTAAGGCATTTTTAATAGACAACCAAAATTTGAGTGTCATTCGTTGAGATAAAAGCGAGTTACAGAGCTTACAATTCTTTGCTTTGTAAACAAATCCTTTGTTTATATTTTGAAAGTTGAAGTAAAAATTCTAGTTTTAGACCTAAAATGAATGTGTTAAACGTTTGTAACTGATAATTCATGTTTGAAATAAATACGAAGAAATTAGAAATTTGAAAAATAAGCTTGAAAAAGGTTTTTTTCTTGGTATATTGAACATATGTAAACAAAACTAGGCACAAGCTTTGTTTACATTACAAAGAATTATGGGCCCTCTTTTTTGCTTGTAACTGTACGACTGACTCACATTATATTTCATTATTTAAAATGCATTCCAAAAGCATTATAAACATTTTAACAGAAACACAGAATTTGACCAAAATCGTAACCATGCCCCTTTAAGTCGCTGTAGACATCGACAAATCGATAAACGGGACGTGTAGATTTCAGTTCTGTAAGTTTCCTGTCAGTTTTCGTCGCTTTACGTTTGGAACAATCAATATACGGGGCGTGTAGATTTCAGTCTGTTAGTTTCTATAGAGCTATGAATTAACTATAGGTTTTAATAAGAAATAGATAAAATCATACTCGGTAGATGTAAACATATTGTAATGAATATAAAAATAACTGTTCAATTACAGGTCAATGTTCTGTCTTTTACATAACAAAAGGATCAATCACATCCTGATTCTGTTCTCAAATTTAAATAACAACCAAAAAGCAAAAAGCTTATCGATGATAATCAACATATACATCTACTAACACATTTACCTAATTTGGAAGTACATACTTTTGAAATAAAGAAAATAGAATGGTTATTAGTGTTCATATGTACATGTATGTGATGCAGGTTTTTGTAATGCTCAGTTAGCCTTAATCTGCTTAGAATCTTCAATCATATGATTTATGAAGTCACAAAAGTGGCGTGACAACCAGTTTCGCTCAATTCCTGATCTTTAAACCCTAGGTCTAGTGAATCCAACCATATATTGACTCTGAGGAAAAGCATTGAAGGGATCGATAGCCTGGTCCTAAAAAAAGGTCAAGGATACATGGGATACAACGCTGCGAATGGTGACCCCTCAATGGTCCCATACCTTTGATTTTGGCCTTGCTCTAAATCAACCACCCATGTAGCAAACTCAGATTTAGACTTTAATTCCTAATGTACTTTCATACTCTTATTTAGAGCTTTAGATACAACAACTGCACCCAGCCCCCTAATGCAGGTAAAACAAACTTGCTATGTTTGTGTTTTCTCTAACTGCCGACATTGACTATACAGTTCCTAATAAATCTTCTTTTGACTCCTTTTTTAGCTAATTTAGCTATTTCGTAGAGGTTTATTAACAGTATTGATGGATAAGGATCGTGATATGTTGCCAAAATATTCACTTTCTCTTAACCCTTTCCACATTCTTCTTTTCCAAATACCTTTTCTTTCACTTTTTCCACATTCTCATTTTCCAGGCTGAGTAACTGCTTCCCAGCGTCTTTTATGTTTCCCCTCTTCTTAACAGCATCAGACTACAATATCAAACAACAATTAAGCAACCTAAGATCTTGTTGGGCAATAAAATTAACACGAGATATATGATTAATTTACCTCATCATCAGCTACCTTTACCAGCTTGGGAGTTACACTGGAGGCAACACAAGGTAGCTGAGCAGACCCTGCCTCTTCAAGGTCTTGTCCCGTCGGCTGCCCCCACTCATTTGCTTGAAGAATACTGTAATGGAGGACCAACCTTGCTGCATCCATATCCTGAGCATTCTTGCCTACATGCAAATATACATAATAAATGACCAACCTAACAAATATTAAGGAACGCTTGTAAAATTGCATGTCCATGACAATAATGACACATATCCACCTGCTATCTTGCCAACTTAGAATGAACAGGTAGGTATTCAAAACACAACATTACATCCTCGTAAAGGACATACAAATTATGCATGGAAAAATAGAATTCATGGACATACCTTCAGCAGCTAATCAACCTCGCATGCATGTCAATGTTTACTACAGAAACTTACCTGCCAATTCCAAAATATTATGAAGTGGCTCTCCCGTTATTTCCAGGACTGCTTTCTCGATCTCCTCCGCGCTCAAGCTCTCCGTTTTCTTTCTGTGACTGATCCTCGCGAATTCATTTAAATTTCTCACATCCCCCTCCTTTACCATCCGTATTACCGGAAGAAAGGATACTCCTTTTAACGTATGTCTTTTCTTCAACGTCACCGGTTGTACCATGGCTTCAGAAAAGAAACTTTTAATTTATTTCTCCTTTAAACATATTCAAATAGAAATACGTGCACTCTGCTTTATCTTACATCGAAAACATAACCTAATCCGTCCACTTTTTAAAATTAAAAAAAACTTTTAAAGAGTTAACATATATAGTTCTGAAATTCAAATAGAGAATAGATATTTCGAAGCCAGCAAATCGAAATACAACACAAACAAATTCTTCCTATATAAAGATGCTCTGCATGTAGGTCAAATTATTGTTCAAAATCCATTACGGTGATCGGCCATATCAACATCACAAGTACCACTACCGTGCATGATCGAAGTTCATCAGAATCAATTTCATAGCGACATATACAACTGTCTCTTTCCATCAAGTAAACTCAAAAGACATCCAACAGTCTCATACCAATAAATATCTCGCTTTCATCGAAAATACATTGCAATATTTACATAACCTAACTTTCTGAGACATGTCGAGTGTCGATTATCAAGCAAACCAGAAGATAATGGCGTCACTTCACCATCACGTTATTTACTAATGATATAGAGATGGTGTCGGGAGGGGTGCCCCCCCCCCCAAAAAAAAAGGAAAATTTATCATTTCTGAATTCATATTTAAAAAGTACCAAAATCTGTCTCTCCCCGATAAAAAAAATCTGGATTCACGCATTAGACCCATATGCAATAGACGTTCAATCTTTTTGTTATATGTAGATTTGTAATAAACTCCGTAAATTGATTGGATTCCTTTAAATCAATGGGTTTTTTTGGAGGGGTTAAGAAAGACGAATATTATTTCAAATGCCTCTACCCTCAATAATATTTGCTTCAAACTGAAAGAAATGGATAATTAAAGCCTTCTGTATACGCTATTCAAGTTAAACTAAATAAAAGAATTTTTTAATCGAGAATTTCGATGTGCACACATTTCAGAGTATTTTTTTTTTAATGGACGAAATATCAACAGACATAAGCATTAAATTCATATTTTTGGATGTAGTTGGTCCTGTAGCCCAACAAACTTGAGCAGACAAATCAGAAAAAATAAATACCGTGCGTTAATTATATATATATATATATATATATATATATATATATATATATATATATATATATATATATATATATATATATATTGCAATTAAGATAAGACTTCTATAGTGCAAATGTTGATAATGTATTCTAAGGTGTATAAATATATTAACACGATAGATGTCAATAACTGCACGTAACGGGAAATAAGAAGGAGTTTTCAATAAAAACATAATCACTGATAAATCTACAATCGAATAAACAGAGAATTTCGGCACAAGACAGGCGCAGATTGCATAACGCCAAATGCAATCATCTGACATTTTTTATTCTAAGAACGATGTCTGATATATTCCAATACATCTTTATTTGACGGTTTGAGTTGAGTACCTACACATACAATGTACATGTATATCAAACCTAAGATTATCTTCCCATCGTCTTGCAATCGATACTCGGGGGTATATGCTTTACGATGCGACCGTTTGGGCGAGCGCAGCCTATGATTAAATATGTATATACGTATCATTATAATACATTAATTATAAAATTGCACGATTTTACAAATAGATACATATATGGAAATAAAACAAATGTAAATTAATATAAACTCAATATATCCTCTTTTCATTATTAATAATTTTTACGCAAAGGTTCAGATAGGTACGGTTTTTTACGTAAGCATATGTGTTGTTTACTTTAGTGTTTTTAAAGGATTTTATAATGTTAAATAAAATAGATGTATGCGATTGAGAGGTAAGAATTTTCCTTAGAAACGCTGTCTGTTTCACCATGTTGCTATGCACCGCAAATGATTATTTGGATATGTAGTACTTTTTCACGCGGGTCCACAAAATTTTCTTTGAACAATGTGCAGATTTCAACTCGAATTTCCTCCGTTCGTACACGTTGTCTATGGAGCTCGCTACTTCGAGTATTTATTGATTTATGATTCTATGAGTACTATTTTGTTCTAGGATAAAATGTCGTTGAATATATGATTAAGATTTTAACATCCTTTTTTGAAAGTGATTGTAACGTCATTTCATTATGGCTTATAGGGTTTTTTAATGTTGTGTCGTAGGCATGACTTGAAGACACCCTCTTTTCCGAAAATTAGGGCTCAGGAATATCTGAAATAAACGAACATCACAGAAATCTTCTTAAATTTTGTTTTTGAGAGGATTTCAGATTTTTATTATTCAATTGACAGTAATTAGAGTTAAAGCTATTGACCCTTATTTAAACATAATTGTAACGTCAGAGTTCACGTCTGGTTCTTTAAAAACTCCATTGATTACCAAAACTGCACATAGTATAAGTTTTATTTACCTAAAAAGCATGATGTTCTTGCAATTACACTTATATCTGGTTTTCAAAGAGAACGTTAGAACGCCATTTGCAGTCTTGCGGGTCTAAATTAACTGACGCTGAAAACTTGTGCCGGATCAATGTGCAAGAAAACCATTGTGACGTCACTCGATTGTATTGATGTAATAGGGCGATTACTCCGATAATGTTATGTACATGTAATGGATCCGTGTACGTTGAATACAATATATGTATAAAGTCAATTATTGTTATCTTGTTTGTTCTAGTGAGAGCATGAAATAGGACACAATATTTAAAGGGAAATTCAGGTCCGTTAAAAATGGGGCATTTAAATCTGGTCCGATTACTGACGCCAAAAAATCCGTTGAATGAATGTGCAACTAATCCTAATTTTCTACGAACACACCCCTTTCCAGTAGAGCTATCTTCGCTAGCCTGCATGCAGCGCTCGCTACTACACAAGGAACCCAAAGATACTGTAATACATATAAGTTCTATGTTGAAGACGAATTCATATATATCGAATGCCGTAAAATATATATTAAAAAGTATATTTATAAAAACCCTCGATGTTTAAATTGCTGCAATGGTGAATTATTCAAAATTTTAAGGATAATTATGTGTAACCTCGGAAAATATATATTAAATACTTTTGTATAAAACTAAGAACAATGTTTGTTGTTGTTCTTATGATTTTTAATTATTTTTTCCTTTCAAATAGCATACTTTTGATTAATCTATCACAGTGCAAAAAGGAATGTTCTACAATTAACTTTATTTCGGACAGAAGTTTCTCTCAAGAACTTCTAATCTCTAAAAACAACAATGCGCAGTTATATGCCTTTCATGTCTTGGCCATTAAAGACTTATTGAGTTTATCTAATTGCCTAATACATGTCAATCTTTCTCTCAATTCATTTGATGTCATAAGTTTGTCGCTTTTACTCAATGTTTAGATTCTTATTTATATTGAATTGTACTTGTCAATAATCAGTTCGGTGGCCTGACGCAATACCGGCCACTTTCGTCTGTGTCCCTTATTTGTTTGTTATTGCTCATCTTTTAAACTCGATTGAAAATTGATACGGAATCCTCTATCACTTGGTTCTATTTCTATGGAATTGCATATTGGTGGACTCTTCGAAATACGGCATACTTCACCTTCGTTTTATCTTACGGCCCAAAGCGTGCCTAAACCATATTTCTTGTACCCTCTACGCCAACATTCCCTCACCCTATTTGTACTGCACACTACGGATGCAGTTCCAGATGAAATGCTTAACATTGTACAAATCTACGCTAAGTATGCCAGGTGTGAATAATTATAATAATATGAAGAAGATGGGGGAATAAGATGGCGCAAATGCCCATTAGGTTTAGTAGTGAAATACAATTTTAAGTTTATTTTTTCCCAATTAAATCTATTCAAATACATTATAATACGAGTTTGCAAAAGCACAATTTCTAACTTTATTCAGTTATATATATATATATATATATATATATATATATATATATATATATATATATATATATATATATATAATTTAAGAAAAAAAAATATTTCCATAATTTTTAGTGGTATCGAACCCATAACATAAAAAAACCTAGATATATAAGGTTAGCTTATGCCAGGCACTCTAACCACTGAGCCATTTCAGACACAACAAATTGGGCTTTTTAAATATTATGTGTGACTTTGACCACACCTTTACGGACATGTATTATTTTTTTAAAACGTTTAGTTTTTAGGATACAAAATTATATTTTTATGGTATAGTGGATCATCTCTACACGTTTTTGTTGATTAAAATCGGTTTGTTTTCCAATAGACCTTATTTAGACTATGAGAAAAATATGGCGCACAGACCCACTGTATAAAAGAAAATGCCCTGAAGTTATAAAAAATGACAGTACTCGCAGGTTTAATACGTATACGCCTGTTTGAGTTAACATATTCCAAGTATTGAAAAAGTTTATAGGTTAAAAATCAATGATATGTAAAATGTATATTGTTTTAAATGATTTTTTAAAAACAAATATCAGATTTATTGATATTTTAATTTTTCAGTAGCTTGTTCGACCGTATATGGGCATTTTACACGCCTTATCCACGCATCTTCTTTAAAAAAAAATTTAAAAAAAAAAAACCTGGATACCTCATTTGCTTAGCAATGAAAAAGAAAGATATTTAAAATTGTATCCTCAAATGCCTAAAAGACTTTTCATTACTTAGTTACTGGTGATGAGACTTGGATATTTTTCAGCCAAAATGAAAGAGTTCTAACAGAATATGGACATCAAATAATGCATTCGTATCTCTCCGGTAAAAAAGCACAGCAGTTCTCTAGAGCTTGCAAATTAAAACAATGTTTTGTACATCATTAATTTGTAATGGAAAGTAACTGATAAAGGCCACTAACTAAAACTCGAAATGGTTCTGAACAGTAAGAACATATGCAGTCTTCATACAAATCCGTGAAACTTTCTTCAAGAAATCAAAAGCGAAAATTCAGTATGAAAAAAAGATTATTAATGATAATAAACATGTAGATCTTCCGTTGTAGGCATAACTTTTTAAAATCACTCAGATTTACCGGCAAGAGCCTCCTGTATGTTGGTATACATGTACTTGTAGACACACACTTTGTTGTCGTATGATCCAACCCAGAGACGGTGAGTGTTGATATCATAACTCAGGCTCAATGGTACGTCCATCTCTTGTGATTGTATCGGTAATCGGGCCAGGAAACGACCATCAACATCTAGCAAATGTACAGTTTTGGTTTTACCGTCACACAACAGGATGTGTGAAAGCGTGTCAGTACAGATTCCAAGTGGCTCTATTACTGATCCCGACGGATGTCCTGTGTAGGAGAAACGATGCATGCCGTAACGATTTAACACCACTACAGCACCTCTAGACATATATTCATAGAAATGATAAGTTTCATTATCACAGTCAGACACCACGACATCACCATTGTTGTTCTCTGTTATATAGTTAGGTTGTCTAAAAAGTTCCCGTCCTGTGTTGTCGTTTTGTATTGTGTTAATTAGTTGTCCTCTTTGGTTGTACCGGGTAACCTTACCCGTTCCTGCATATATATAACACATCCCGATAAGTAAATCTCCAGTGAACGCGGACCAACAAACACACTGTGACACCCATGCAGAGTCAGTTCTCTTTAAAAATATTGTGTTTGTTTTCATATCATTAGAAAGTATGTTGATATTATTATTTTCGTCAATATAAATCAGTTCATTCTCACTATTCACTGCGTGTACTCCATATGAACCACTACATAAACCATTCACGCGATAAAGCGTGTAACCTGTTGTGTTTTTCAATAAGAGATTGTTTAACTCACTGACCCAGAGTCGGTCTGGTGCCATTAAGGAAATGTGATAGCAACCACCAATGTTTGTCAGTCTTAGAGATTGAATAAACTCAGGAGCAGACATCAGTTTAAGCATACAACCATTTTTGTCCTGTAGTTTTTCTGTGTATAAGTTTTTGATTTCTGTGAATGATTCTGTAACATCAGGTTGATCTACAAAATACACAATATGTCAGACATAGTGCATTCTGCACTGTATTATACAATTTTTTAATCTGGCTTGTAATATAAAAGTACTAGTAGTTGACAAATACAATTAACCTTTTTTTTTAATTCTCTCGTATATACATGTAAACTAGTACATGTATAAATGTTTGTGTCGTTCATTAGAAATTCATAAAAATAACTAGAGACAAGCTCGTTGCAAAGCAACGAGAAGGTCTTCGGGCGGAGCTAGGTCGTTAAAATGCGCAGCAATGCTAAGGTGTCCCGGAGCTAAAACACGACTTGAAAACAATATTTTGTGGATCAAACAAAAAATACTTTGTCCGGGAGTATTCCTTATAAACTGAATAACATATTTTGACATCAATGTTAAACCTTATATTTGATGCATTTTTTGGGACGTCAATATGTACCTCGTAATCACGTTACGATAGTGACATTGCAACTTATCTAATTATATCGCAGAGGCGCAGGTGATTGATGACAATAAATCAAAAATATTTTTAATAGATATCCTTTTTATGTCATATTCTTTGAGGTTCTTGCTGGGGCTTGACTTAGAATTTTTTACATTGACATACAGGGTAAGATAACAGAAAGAACGAAACTGCCGAGAAGATGAGTATGCTGGACGATTTCATTCGTCTTCAATAGGGTGTAAGGAAGCGTGCATTACTAAATGTACACACCCACATCTTAGCCGATTAAAAATAACTGTGTGTCAGATTTATAAATAGTTTCTAACACATTGGATCTTATATATCGTTGTTAACAAATTTAAAACTTTGAACGATTAAATGGATTTAATACCCCACACCCCCATGGAAGATTCCATTCTAACCTATGGAAATTTCAGTATATGTAAAACGGGACTTCGCGCCAGAATTAATTATACGGACCATTATAGTGGACGAATCAGAAAAGGGACTTTTAAGAGACACAAAAACAATGTGAAAACTCTAGAACATTATCTCATGTAAACTGTGTTACATTTTACAGGCTCATTGGTAAGCTTGAAATAATTTTATTGAAAACAATATATGAATAAACGTTGTAAATCCTTTTCAACTACTAATTACTACTTGAATCAGCACGTCTCCATAATAAATTGATGAACAGCGGCAAATTTTTAAAATGTATTCATAACGGTAATTTCAGCTGCAAGTCTGTAGCCCCCGGTCTAAAAGATTTTGGATATTAGTCAATCTGATTTTTTATTTCAGACGGAGAGCTACATATGTGCAGCTAAGGTAACTATAATACATGCTTCCAATATATGAAATTATTTTGTTTAGTCGTGCAAGACTTAAAGAAAGCTTCAACTACATGTAGCCTACTTCTTTAAGAAAAACGTCGTCTTATTTTCGCTATTTGTAGAATAGGCTAGTCCTAATTTCTAAAACGAGCTCTAGAAATATGTTTTAACGGCAAATAATTATTATTTGGTCCAGCATGGTTTTTTATCATAATTAAAGTATGTTGAGTCTGAAAAAATATGCTGGCCTTCATGAAAATGGCCTCAAGTAGCTCAAAATGGCGATTCAAAATGACAGACAGCCAATCTTCACATTTTTCTCTTAAAGTTTATTTAATGGGAAAAAATAATGACAAACACTAGTGAATTGATCCAAAATAGTATTTCATCATATCCAATGTGTACTGAGTCTTACAAATTATGCTGGGTTTCCACAAATGTGGTTAATTAGGTCAAAGTGGCGATTTAAAATGGCGGATAACAACATTTTGTTAATTTGTCTTATATTTCTGAAATGGACGTGAGACAAACAATGAATATTAAGTCCAGCTAAGTTTTTAATCATAACTTAGGTGTGGATAGTCAGGAATAATATGACATTTTCAAGAAAATGTTGTAAATTATATGTAAAAAAAAAATGATGATTCATAACGGTGGACATCCAGATTTTATATTTTTTCCCTTTAGTTTTTAAATGGTGAAAAAGCGAGAAACAGACAATTATAATTTTTTTAATAAATTTTCAAATTATAAATAAGACGTGCTAAGTCTGAGGAATCTTGCTGGTCTCCACTAAAGCGATGCTTTTTTATGTCAAAATGACGGACAGCTAGATTTCATAATTTTTTTTAAAAGTTTCTTAAAACGGATAAAAGCCCGAGACAAACAAGTTTAATTTGGTCCAGCAAAGTTTATCAATATAACTAAGGCATGCTGAGTCTTAAGAAATATGCTAGCTACGATGAAAATTCCGTAAAATAGATAAAAATGGCGATTTAAAATGGCCCGAAGCCAGATTTTATCACTTTCTATATAAGTTTTTTAACAAGAAACAAAGCATTAAAACAATTATAGTCTGGTCCAACAAAAAGTTTTTATTCACAATTACGGTATACTGAGTTTGACGATAGATGCTTCCTTTTACAAAAATGGTGTTATTTGGGTCAAAATGGCGTTTTCCGTTTTGTTTTATTAAGGCGTATGCCTTATTTAAACATTCTGTGTTCATGCTTTTCAATATCCGTCTTGTTCCTAAACCTTTCTGGGGGGGTTTTAATTATACTTATGTACCAATTTCTTCGACTTGCAAGTTCGTGAATTACAACAAATGCTTACAAAGCAAAGTTTGAGAGAGAAGAAATTTTTCTGCGCTATAAAACTGGTGTTTTTAGGCTTTAAAGACATCGATGTCATATGCTTATATGATAACAGAGATACAATCAGGTATTTAGGAACAGTGTACGACATGAAGAACTATTCTAGTATATGTCTGTCTCCTCCTTTAATTCCTTTCCAGCAAATAAATCCAATAAATCATCATATACACTGGGAAAGTTCGTGATTCAAAATGAGCCGAGATCAACATATTGTCCAGCTTTATAGTAATAAGTATGCGCAATATGTTTTAGGCAACCCAAAGAATTTAACTCTTTTTAGCATTATTAGGGAAAATTTATATATTGTATAAGGAATCAAGCTGTCTATGTCTTCGTTAAAGATAAAAGAACCTCTTGCAAAATTGTTAACATGTGTTTGGCCAAACGTGCTGAGGAAAGTATAGCAATGCGTGTCTATATTCAGAGGAAAAGTTAAGATTTTTTATGCTAGACCATGCCAGTGTTAATTTGCAACTTATCCTTACAACTAAGTTTGCTGATGGATGTAAAAACCTCTTTAAAGCCGATAAACATCACTGTCAATGTTGTTGAAGAGAAAATGTTCCCCTTTTAATAGAACTTTGAATTAGAACTTGGTTCATTTCATTCACTGATATGGTGTGACACAATTTTTTTTATTTGTACAGCATATCGAGAAAATAGATATAAGTGAACAGAAACAAGTATGAAAAAAGGAATATCGTCCAGCTTTATATATAGTAATAAGTATGCACAATATGTTTTGGGCAACCAAAAGAATTTTACTCTTTATAACATTACTAGGGACAATTTATATTGTATAAGGAATCAAGCTTTCTGTGTCTTCGTTAAAGATAAAAGATAAAAGAACCTCTTGCAAAATTGTTAACGTGTTTGGCCAAATGTGCTGAGGAAAGTATATAGCAATGCGTTTCCATATTCAGAGGAAAAGCTAAGGTGTTTTTTTTATGCTAGACCATGCCAGTGTTAATTTGCAACATATCCTCACAACTAAGTTTGCTGATGGATGTAAAAACCTCTTTAAAGCCGATAAACATCACTGTCAATGTTGTTGAAGAGAAAATGTTCCCCTTTTATAGAAATTTGAATTAGAACTTGGTTCATTTCATTCACTGATATGGTGCGACACAACTTCTCATTTCTACAGCATATCAAGAAAATCTGCATAATAAGTGAACAAAAACAATTATGAAAAGGGGAATTAACTGACCAGAAAATCAAAGACTTCGAGAAGTTCTTTAGTTATATGGATAACCAAACACATTGCCCACTGACACATTTTAATTAGCTTTCTTACTAAAATCAAAGCCCGGGAGTATGTCCAAACTTAGGATTTCCCTTACGTTGCTTATGAAACAAACACACACCAAGGTAATGATAGGGAGACAGGCATATATAAGCATATCCATATTACCATGAGATGGGATAAAAAAAATTTAAGTGATGGTTGTTTGTTGCAGGAACTAATGACCTTAAGATCTTATACCTAAAGCTTTCTTAGATTTGATAGCTTGCAACTGCCCCACAGGTTGCATAATCTTTATGTGTGAATGTAAACGTGCCTAATTCCTGGGTAAAGACATTTGCAAATTTCAAATCACAATCTTATCATTCAAATAAAGATTGTATAAATAACATAATTATATACTGTAGCTTAATAAGGGAAAACAGATTTTTTTTCCCCAAATAAAAGGCTGGTGGAGTTTTTTTCTATTAAACAAGTGTTCATATTTGATTGTCAGTTACATCATTAGTATTGAAATTATGATATTCAAACATTTACCCCATTTAAGAGGCCTTTAGTAGTCTATATAGAGATTAATGAAATTTGGCTACTAGTATACACCAACTTGATGAAATCTGGATTTTCACCAATTTTAACTATTTATCGCGATCAACATATTTTGTTGGACTCAGCACACCTTAGTTATAATAAAATGCTATTTTGAACCAATTCATAATCGTTTGTTACCTCAATTTTTAAGACTTAAGAGAATTATAGAATTTGCCTGTCGACCATTTTGACCGTTATTTTGACCAAATTAGCGCCATTTTTGTCATAGCAAGCGTATTTTTCAGACTAAGCACGCCTTAATTAATATGCAAAAATAACTTTGCTGGACTGAACTATTATTGTTTTTTATGCGTTTTCCCTATTTTAAATTCTGTAGGAAAAAATATAAAATCTGGGTATTGCCATTTTGAATTGCATTCTTGACCTAATTAACGCTTTTGGGGGAAGGCCAGCAAATTTTTTCAAACTTGGCACACTTTAGATATGATAAAATACTAAGCTGGATCATTTCATTATTGTTTGTCAATAATGAAAAGACTTTAAGAAAAAAATATAAAATTTGGTTGTCCGCCTTTTTGAATCGCCATTTTGAGCTACTTAACGCCATTTTCATGAAGGCCAGCATATTTGTTTGGAATCGGCACACTATTATTATGTTTAAAACATAATTTTTATTGACAATTATTGACAAACAATAATGAAATGATCCAGCTTAGTATTTTATCATGCTGGACCAAATAATAATTATTTGCTGTTAAAAGTTTTTTTTTTACTAAATCGGACTAGACTAGAAGAAGCATAATCATATATAGCCCGACCCTCACAATATACATTGTTCGACTTTAAAAGCCGTAGCATCTTAATAGCATTGCTTTACATGTACACAATTATTTTTTTAAAAATCAACACTTAAAAATGTTTATTTATATGACTATTCATACTTACACATTATATGCATAGTGTATACGGATGATTTAAAACACCCAATATTACTTGGGTTAAGAATGCAGTCATTGAGTCTTTTTTCCATAGAATTTGTAAAAAACAAAAGCAAAAACAAAAAACACATAAATGGTCTGAAAGTTTTTTTAATTTGTTAATTTATCAATATAAAGTTTGTTAATTTCCTTTGATTGCTAAGGCTATATCGTAATTTATTAACATCGAACAGCTTTTTTTTCATGCAATTTTTTTCCACGGAGGATAGCGGGAACATTGTAAATCACATTTCATTTGATTACCTCTTTAAAATTTTGTATGTAGATCATTCATAATTTGCTGATGAAGGCTGTTTGATATATACGTCTATTGATGTTTTGCGAAATCATGTAGTCAAAAACGCGAAGGGGGTTGCGAGTCATAACTTAAAATTAACGACTTTTGATTCAAATAGTAATATTGACGAATATTAAGTTCACTTTTCAGAAATCATCGCTACAATGATAATATTATCTACATCGTAAATCATTATTTTGTGTAATTCTTTAAAAGAAAGCTTTCAATCGGAATCAATTTCGTGTTCGTTTACATAAAATTGCCAGCGTACATTTAAATTTGTAAGTCAGTAATATACATTATGCTTCATAGAACGGTCGTGTATTGTAGAAAATTGAATTTAATTACCATGTATTGTATTGGAACCATTTTATTAACACATCTTTCAGTAATGAAACAATTCGAGACAAAGTGAAACAGTGGGGCGCCCTTTAAACATGTGTAGCTCTACAAGAACATGCACTCTCGTCTGGGCGACGGCTTATATTTACTTAGCGACTCTGCCTATCGATCGGTTAACTGAGTCTCGAAATGCATCTAAATATAAGAGGGACACAGTTTTGAAACAAACAACTTAAGGGCACGGGACAGTTTTTTTTTATACAATTCATTGTAGCCAAGGATGCATGTCTTCGAAACTCTGTAAGTAGAATTTCCTCAGTTCCCATTCAGCTCTTTATAAGGCCAATCACCAATTTCTGAAGAACATTACTAATCAAAAACTGTAAAATTCTCTACATACTGGTTTTTATGAGATTTTAGCCCTTTCATATTTTGCTAATTTTTCATGATTTTTCAGCTTTTTAGACCTCCCCACCTAATTCCCTGCAGAGGGTTGACCTTCCGTACCGCGTGCATGTTGCACTATCACATGTCACAAACTTACCGGTGTATAGTTTACAATGTCCCATCCACCTACTTTTCGTGTTATTTTACCTCCCGTCTGTAATTTCATTGTGTAAGGTCAACACAAGAGTCATAGCCGCAGGTTTCGCATTTAACTTCTGATTCTCATGTACCTAACATATGGGGCCTACATATTGCATATCAATTTCAACAAGAGCCACCCCTCTAACTAATGATAATCATTAAAAATCATTTCATGAATTTTACAAAAATATTGACAGGTACTTTATCCGAAACTCTTCCTTGCTACCTTTAACATACACTAACATTCTCTGAAAAGTCACCTTGTCTTAAAATTAAAAAGCGTATGCTATTCTGAGAAAAAGTACACCACATTTTGCCAATTCCATTGAGGTTTAAGAAAGATATTGCCATTTAAGTGAACCCACCATTTCCACTTTCCTCTATTTAATACAGATTCATAGGGCTCTCAATATATAAAGCATCTTTACCTTATTTTTTAGAGGTCAACTGTTGTTCAACCTCCTTAAATAAGAAACCTTATTAAATACTACATGCATCTGCTTGATATTATCATGATAAAAGCATCACATCACTAAGAAATACTTTTACATGTATAGCCTCCCCCTATCTTTTGATTATCTCAAGAAGCATTAGTTTGAACACTTTAACCTAATATTATGAAACTTGTGGCAATTTCCTTTAGTCATTTCTTACACATATTTGAAAACAACCATTACTGATATTTAAAACTGATCTTTTTTGGTAAATGGATGATTTATAGCAATTTTATTTACAAAAGAAATGTCGCCCTATATGTGATTTCTTGTTTTCATGAAAAAGTAAGCCTATAATCATCTTTAGTGGATATCTTATATATTCTGGTTTCTAGTCTCCTTTTAAGTCATAGAAATTCATTTTTATGAAAAGAACGTTTACATATCAATAGAAACATTTGGGAATTTTATGTTGAATCATCTTTACGCGCTGCATGTATCAGTTAGTGCATAACAAGAAGCCATTTCGTAATTTCTAGAGTTCAATCACAGAGTCTACATTTTATAGAATTTGCCAAAAAGCACATCACTGTTCTGAATATTTGTTAATGGGTCAATCTGTTAATATAACATTTGTTATTATTTTTATTGCTAAGGCTACAGCGTATTTGATGAACATTAATTAACCAAAATTTGTGATGCATTTTTTTTCCACGGAAGATAGCGAGTACATTTATAAATCACAATTTATTTCATTAAATCTTTAAAATTGTGTATTTACTAAATAATTTATAAATTGCTGATGATAGCTGTTTGATATTTTCGTTTGTAGATGGTTTGCAAATAGTTAAAAAACGTGAAACGCGGGGCGGGTCATAACTTATATCCTTAATAACCGTACCTTAAAATTAGGGGCTTTGGGTTGAAATAGTATAATAGTCGAATATTTAGTTCCCTTTTCGACGATGATTATAGTATCTCTATTGTAAATCAGTATTCTGTTATGCTTTAAACATTCTATAGGAATCAATCCCGTGTTCGTTTAAATTGCCAGCGTACATTTGTCATTTCAGTAATACACATTATGCTCTATATGACGGCCGTGTATTGTAGGAAAGTTGAGTTTAATTACCATTCATAGAAACCATTTTATTAACACATCTTCCAGTACTGAAACAATTCAAGATGTCTTCGTTACAGTAAAACAGTTCAACATGTGAACGGCCAGCTCTACAAGCACATGCACCGTCGTCTGGACGACGGCTTGAATACAGCTAGCGACTCTCCTATCGATCGGTTACCTGAGTCTCGTAATGCATTTAAATAAAGAGAGGGTACAGTTTTGAAACAAACAACAAAAATAAGGCCAAAGAGGTTCATCTCAATGAAATGAAAATGTACATATGAATAAAAACATTTAAAAATTTAATGTTGAATCATCTTTACGCGCTGCATGTACCACTTAGTGCATTACAACAAGCCCTTTTATAACTTTCTTAATGTGCACATTCCCACAAAAATGGACCGAACTGACAAAAATTGATTCTGCAAATACTGCCTATAAATTACGAAAACATACAATTGAATACTACGGAAGGATTTGGTATTAATTTCTTTACAACTTAGCTTCAATGATGCATTAGAAGTTTTATTTCTTTACAAGTTATTGACAAAAAAATGTTGATGCCTCAAACTCCCTTATAGGGGCCAGCCCCTTTTTCTGTATACCGAAGGAGAGATCTTGGTAAGACCAAGAACTTTTAATTTACATCTTAAAACAAATTATTATCAGGTAAAAAACTAAAAACCCCCAAAAAACGTGAAATTTTTTGCATTTTTTAAACCTTTGTTTCAACACCTATACCATTCCTTTTATTTGCATTTAAATAGCAAATGAAGTATGTCTTGCACCAATTCAATGTATCAGCTTCCAAATCAGTCCATCTTTGAGACTCTGCCAGTCAGCGTTAAAGCTAAACCGATCTGACAACAGAAGTCGCTAAATTTTACTAAAAGGGGAATAACTCAAAAACGGATGTGATTTTCATCAACTTATATATGAAACAACAACATCGCGCGGCATGTTATCAGACCTGAAAATAACAAAACAAGCGGTGAACAAACAAGCGATGTATTAAAGATCAAAGTTGGCGTCTAGAAGAAAAAAAAAGAATTCTGAAAATTTTTCAGAATAAAAGTAAGGTCTTCCGCTTTCATGTTCATATGCTATTGAATGAGGATAATGATGATGTGTATTCTTTTTATACGCGTGGTTAATACTACTCCTGTGAAATACTGTGGAATCATTAGATTTCGTGGTGGCTCAATTTTCGTGGAATTCGTCGTTACCTCTCATCCACGAAATAACATCCTCCACGAATTGTTAATTAGGGTAATAAAGTCATATTTCTTTTTGTAGATATATGAGAATACACGAAATATCGTCCCCCCGAACCTGTAAAGTTAAAGCCATCCACGAAAATTGGCCCCCATGAAATTTAATGATTCCACATTATATTTGCTTTATCAGCGAGTGAAAACTTCTATTCGGATTATTTTTGACTTAGCCCCTGGCTTTAATTTTAAAAGGAAAGGTTCTAATCAGCTACACATCTTCTCTCTTGAATCGACAGTGATTTAGAGTTCCGATGATGTGATACGAGGTTCATGATTTAAGATTTTAATAGTTTAAGATAATCAGGAAGTATTTGATCATCAGGAGCCTGTTTGCAAATCCTTTTTTTACTGATTATATATTAAGTGTAGAATTAAACATAGAGCTTAAATTATAATTGCGTTTTAATATACGAAACTCAACTTTGATAACATTTCATATTAATAATTTGCCGGTATTCTACTAATGTCTGTTTGATTTTTCTGAAGCAAAGAGTCAATTTTGTTTCAAAGCATGACACATCGTTTTTCTTTTGTCATCATTTTCACTGTAAAAACTGTTTTTCCACAATTTGTTCCCCACCATCAGTATACAAGTTTAAGATTTAACCGATATTTTCTTTGATTATATATTTAATCACAACTGTCCATCGTTCGAGTCAAATCAAATTGATTAGCATTCGTAACCTTGTGCAGGTCAAAAAACTATATATTCAAGTATTAAGTATCTCCATGTCTATATATCCTGTTAAGCTCTGAGAAAAAGTCATTTGGAAAATAAAACATTAAATCAAGGTCACAATAACTCAATAACACAAAGTTGTTTCACTGATCAGGTTAAAAAATAATCAATTCGCTTGAAGCTTTATAAAAACTAAACAGTATCATATTAAAAAAACCTCGATATCTATTATTGCGTGATTTGAATTTTGTTTATTGAACACGTTGATATAGTGATCTCTGGTCGACCTCAAAAATACATAGACTCTTTTAATCGTTGGATAAAACAAATATTAAATCACTCAATACTCTCTTTCTCTCTTCCTCCCTCTCTCTCTAACAAGTATATGTACTGTAAATATTTACACATAGACGCTCATATGTCGATATTGTTAATTAACGCTTAAAATGCAAAATACGAAACGTAAGCATTTTTCTTTTCATGTAAATAACAACATTTATATACTTTATGATAATTACTGAAACGTACTTGTTAAAGGGTCTTGTCTGGTGATATGTCTGTAAAGACATATTTTGCTGTCGTGAACTGATCCAATCCAGAGACGATGATAGTTAAAATCATAACTCAGGCACCATGGTTCACCAATCTGTTCTGATTTTGTCAGTATATATGATAGAAACTGACCGTCCCTGTTTAACATATGCACTGTTTTGGTTATCTGATCACACACAAGGATATGCGACAGCGGGTCGGTACATTTTCCCAATGGTGTTAGTGCTGATCCTGATGGATGTCCTGTGTAGGAAAAACGATGATTTCCTCCACGCTCTGTTACTACTACAGCACCACGATCATTATATATATTATCCCAGTCAGACACCACGACATCTCCATTGTTGTTCTCTGTTATATAGTTAGGTTTTCTATATAGTATTTGTCCTGAATTGTCGTGTTGTATGGTTTGTATCAGATGTCCTCGCTGGTTGTACAAGGTAACCTTGGCCGTCCAAATTATTTGGCAAAACATTCCGACCAAAAGTTTCCTATTTGACGAGGACCAGAACACACTCAGTGGTATCCAAGTTGAGTCTGTTCCTTCTATAAATGTTGTGCTTCTTTTCATATCCTTTGGTAGTTTCTTAATATTATTATTCCTGTCTATATAAATGAGTTCATTTTCACTGCCCACTGTGTGGAATCCTCTACAATGAAAAACTCTATTTGGACCATACACTCTGTGGAATCCTCTACGAAGAAAAGCACTTAAACCATACACACAATGAATAGTGTCACCAGTTCTGTTTGTCAAAATGAGATTTTCACTATCATTGACCCAAATCAGGTCTGATGTCACACAGGAAATGTGACGACAATCACGGATACCTGCTAATGTGAGAGAATGCTGGACTTCTGGGAAAGACATCAGTTTCACCACATTACCAATTTCTACACTTCGATATCCCCTCTCTGTTATTTTCATTCCACTCAGTGACTTCACAATATCCTCGATATTGAATGAATTTGTCATGGAGAGCTGGTTGGTGTGACGTGAAAGTTTTATTTGGGGAAAACAAGTATTCCTGGTCGAGAGGAAATGTAGCGGACTATTTGTTGACTGTTCAAATAAGTGCATATATCCCTGTAACATGATTATGTGTCCTTTCATTTCTATCTCCTGTTTTAAACATCTGTGCTTAAAATCAAAGTCACAAAACACATTGTTCATGAAATCGCGTTGCACAAGGTCAACGAGATCAATCAGTTTTCGGGCCTTTGTTACCATCTCCGATTGATAGAGGGATACACTCGAGTGAAAGCTTTTGATATCAGCTTTGATATTTGGCAGAAGAATGGGTATGTAAAATAAAGCCTCACTTCTGATGGCGTGAATGGTTTTTCTGTATTGTTCTCGCTTTGTTATATATGCTTTTCTAACATCAAGCATTTTTTGTTTTTTATGCAATTTGCAATGACGAAAGACAGGGACTTCACAAGATTCACAGTACTTTCTGCAAACAAAGTTAGAATGTTTCGCATTTTTTTTTTTTGTTGTTGTATAGAATTGAATTTGTTACGGTATGGCACAACGTTATGGTCTATTGTTTTAAGATCTTTTGAATGACTCTCTTTACAATTGGAACAAAGGTCATCTAAACACCATTCACAATAATATGATGTTTCCTCAAAACACCTTGAACACTGAAGAGTTTTATATGGGATACTCGATATGTCCATGACGCTTTAGGTGTAGGTCTATAAATCACAATCTGTTCAAAGAAAAATAAAATGGTTAAGAAATAATGCAAATAATGCATGCAAATGAGATACGGTGTTTGATATCCTCATTGGATTTTTAAAATATTACAATGTTTCGATTATTGTAGATTCATAACGAAACGCGATGCATTAATATCTGCGTAAAACCTTGCCAATTTAAAATATTGCATCTATTTTTCGGACGTATATAAAATATTTAAAACTATGATAAAAATTTCGACATTCGCTATATTATTTTCTGGAGATTTGGTGGAAATCACGGAATTAAGTACTCGCATAAAAAAGAAATCTACAGTAATCAAACAATTTATACTTCTCAACAACATAAACATTATTTAAAGAGTTGATAATAATTGGTTGTAATTCATAGAAATATCTATGATCTAGAATATTAATCAATTCATTCTTTAGAGGTAAACTTGCCTAGGGGATAAAGATAAAGTAAATTGGATGAGGTAAAATGTAAAGCATGTTACAAAGACAGCATGGAGAGAGCGCGAAAAAAGGTAAAAGGATGAAAAGAAAACACCACATAAAACAAGATGAGTAAAAACTAGAGAGAAAAACGAGCTCGAGAGAGAAAGAGTTCAGTCTTAAAACACACGACAATAACATTTTAATTTGGATTTGAATCACTTTAATTTTCCCCCATGTTAAATCTTATTTTTAGACAGCCAATAAAAGTTTTTGAAGGGTACTTAGTATAGGAATTCTTATTCCTAACATTTACGGCGCGGTAAATATAAAAAAGTTCCATCTGTAACGCACCTTTAATTGATGTTTTTGTAATAATGATATACAATAAAACAATAAAAAAAATCATCCGACTGTTGACTTATGAAGAAATAAGGTATCATTTTTGGATATATATAGAAATATAAATACAGGTTTGTCACGTGCTAAAATCCCGTAAAGCCCAAAGGGCTTTTTGGAAGATTTGATCGCATAAAAACCCGTATTTTTAATCCCGATATACATCCAAAAATGTTTTTATTTGATATATATACATTTGTTGCAAATTACAACGATAACAACGCTACATATTTTCTTTTTTGTGATGACATAGAAAGTCGCTTCGTTTAACATGACGAAACAAAATATATCACAACAATGTTTTAAGTATCTGATTATTATGCTTAATAAATATGACACTAATTTTGACAAGACAACACTTTTTATTACAAGAAAGTAGAACAGTAAAGTAAAAATCACTTGCAAAAATGAACAAAAAATCGCTTAAAACTTTGCTAAATAGTAAACTTCTATTGAAGTCTCAGAGCGGTTTGAAATTTGAAAACAAGTGATTGAAAGTTGAGTTTGGGTCTATTTCGGCATTTGTAGAGAATCAGAATCAGGAAAATAATGATTTTCCTTTGACATTATTCTTCTTTTACGAAACAATACGAACAGAGAAGCAGAAGGAGTAAATGTTGACAGTGAATGGACTAAACACGAAAGGTCTGTGATACTGCGTATCTGATTCTGATCGCACCTTGTTATAAGAGGTAAAAATGAACTATAACTGATTTTAGCTCCTTTGAAAAATTCAATTGCGATTGTAATTTTTTAAAAGAACGTTTCGTTACGATGTATATAAATATGAAATATATAAATATTATCTTACTTTGTTCTTCAGCCATGATCATTTATCCCGCATTTAATGTCATATACATGTACTGAAGAAAATAAATAAAATTTCGTCTTAAAAATACAGATAAGTTTTGTCTTTTATCTATGCTTTCATTTCGGAATTAGACGTGTTATATGTTAGTTAAAGTTTGAGTACAAAGAAAAAGCATAGGGACCTATATTATTCATGCACTACTTTGATCTCTTGACCCAGCCTGATGTTATGCGGGAATTATAGTGGATTGTGCAAACAGGGTTATATAAGGGAAAACATTTGTATGCGTAAATATTTGCCGGCAATGTTTATATGACACGGTTATTCAGGAAAACTAGTTATGCCAACCTAAACTCGTGATTCCTATGCTGGGAAAAAGAAATCAAAGTTATTTTCTAGGTTTGGTATTAATTCAAAAGAAAGGCATTAAAATACTTCGTTCGTTTGTGTGCACCAGTTGTAATATGATATTTTTTTTAGCTCACCAATGGGTAGACAAGACTTGGCCTGGGTAAAACAAAATATTAGCAGTTATTAATCTGCCAATCTCATTAAAATTTCAGGATATTTGATGGACTAGTATATTTGTATTCGCTGTAAATATTGCTGCAAAATAATGCGTATTTGGAATTGACGATTGCCGATCTGCCCCGGCTTTTATTTTGCCACGGCCCGGGTTTGCATACCCATTTTACCAAGACTCGTATTCCATACTTCTAAAACGAGGTTCTTTGTTTAAAGCAGCCATGACATTATACGAAAAAGGTTCGATCTGACTATGATGAATTTGCTTGTTGTGCAACAGTTCGCGTATGAAGGGAAATTTTGAAACATGCAAAATATATTGGTGCCGATTTTGTGAAATAAATTGAGGCTAGATATTTCAATGCGTTGACAGTTTTCACACATGACGTTGGTGCTAGCTTGTTCTAATTTTCGTTTCGTTTTCATTATTTATGCTTTGTTACCTGGAAACTATCGTCTGTATTTCGTGATTTTTACGTATTAAATCAAACAGAGAATTCGTTAAATCAAACAGTTACCTGTTTACCTGCGCAAATTAAGCAAAATCTGATGTAGGGGTAGGTGCCTACTGAAATACAATTTATTCTATCGGTAATTCGGCATTATCTTTTGCGTAATGGCAGATTAATGTAATAGGTTTTGTTGAGATGCTCGGCATTTTCTCGGGTTTATTCAGTTTAAATAGAGTTTGATATCGCTGACGGAAATATGTAGGTATATACATGTAATATATATATATGAATAATTTCGAAAAAATAAATTGTGTTCTTTATTTGTTATACATGTAGTGCATGTTTCTTGTGTTTAATTGTTTACAGTTTCTATTTACTAACCATATTTGAGTGTTAAGCTTCGAATTATAAGCAAGATACAAAGATTTGCTCACAATTCTATGTTTGTACACATATCTTAAAAACTAAAGATTAAAAAAGTAAAAAATTTGTCAATATTTATTAAGAAAATTTTCAAAGTCTGTTCTTCCAGAAACCAACGTATTGTAAACTTAACCTTTTTAGCTCACCTGAGGGTGGGGCCACAATGGGGGGTCGAAGTTTAACAAATGAATATATAGAGTAAATCTTTAAAAATCTTCTTCTCAGAAACTAATCAGCCAGGAAAGCTAAAACTTGTGTGAAAGCATCATCAGGTAATGTAGATTCAAATTTGTAAAAAATCATGACCCCCGGGGGTAGGGTGGGGCCACAATGGGAGATTGAAGTTTAACATAGGAATATATAGAGTAAATCTTTAAAAATCTTCTTCTCAGAAACTAATCGGCCATGAAAGCTGAAACTTGTGTGGAAGCATCCTCAGGTAGTGTAGATTCAAAGTTGTGAAAATAATAACCCCTGGGGGTAGGGTGGGGTCACAATAGGGGTCGAATTTTAACATATGATTATATAGAGTAAATCTTTAAAAATCTTCTTCTCAGAAACTAATTAGCCAGGAAAGCTGAAACTTGTGTAGAAGCATCCTCAGGTAGTGTAAATTCAAATTTGTGAAAATCATAACCCTGGGGGTAGGTTTGGGCCACAATGGGAGGTCGATGTTTTACATAGGAATAAACAGAGTTAATCTTTAAAAATCTTCCTCTCAGAAACTAATCAGTCAGGAAAGCTGAAACTTGTGTGAAAGCATCCTCAGGTAGTGTAGATTCAAAGTTGTGAAAATCATGATCCCCAGGGGTAGGGTGGGGCCACAATGGGGGTCAAAGTTTAACAAAGGAATATATAGGGTAAATCTTTAAAAATCTTCTCAGAAACTAATCAGCCAGATGATTCTTTATAATTGTTAAGACTTTGGCCCCAGGACAATTCTTTGGCCTCACGAGAAGGTTCAGAGGTTGATGTACGTTTATATCCCATATATAAACTATTGTTAAGGATCTTTTTGAGAACTGCAATACTCAACATATGATATGACTATAAAATCATCCTGTTAGAAAAGGGACCAATGATTATAAACATAAGAATATCCAGGGGAAAATGGATTTTATTTATACAGGATCTACATGTATTATTGTACATTGTCCAGATAGTTTGTATTATGACTCCATTAAGCTGATTTTACCATACCTATTGTTCCTCAGGTGAGCGATGTGGCCCATGGGCCTCTTGTTTCGATAGCTTCCGTTTTATTCATTACAATTCTACTCAACCAAGAAAGCAGCTTTCGTACATAGTTAGTTTGCAATAAGGTTTTCGTAATGATTTGAGTTCAGGTTTATGTTTAATGGTATTGGCATAAAAAGTAATATTTTGGGCCCAAAATATTCTTTTATATTACCAGAACTTCTCAGATCCAACAGTATACAGTTGTTGACTGGGGTCGAGGGGAACAGTTGATCTGTCGGACCGGCTCGCAAACTGTTGCCCAAGACCGAAGTTATACCCCTTCTAATCAATAAAACGTTTTCGCGGAATGTGACGTCACCGGTCAACAGTCTTTTTTAACAGTCGATTTAAACTGTTCCAATCTAACAGTTCCAGTCCAACAGTCAAAATGCTGGACTTTTTTTCGTATAGAGTTATATAGTAACTGTTTTACAGGGGTATAACAATAAATCTTAGTGGATATCAGTAATATTCAGAATTTATATCTAAAATTTCAGTAAATATCATTACCAACAGCAATTTTCGACAACAGTAAAATTATCAGTAAATATAGGTAATTCTCAACACTGACAGCACAATATCAGTAAATGTAAATAATCATCTGTACAAAATGGTTTTTCCAGTGCCTTTTAGACACGCAGGGGTAGCTATACATGCAGGACTGCATTTATACATATGTGAGATTTTATATTTTCTCAAGATACGGGACTACCATGATACAACTGAGGAAAAATCAGTCGGGGTTAATAAGGATATGACCTTATTTAAAGTTTCTTAAAATAATCATCTACCCCCCCCCCCCCCCGTGTTTGTCGATCCTCTTATCAAACCTGCTGTCAGATATTGGGTTTTTTTAGTACAGCATATAAGGTTTTTCAGAATGCGGGGTTTTTTTTACCATGAAGGCTGTCTGAATATCACTCTGAAAATTAAAAAATAAAAACAACAGATAAGACAATCTACAAAAGTAACTTAACAAACCACTCCTTTTTTCCTGTCCAGTCAAGCAGACAAGTAAATACATATGAAATAAGTCAGATTGTGCTTGCATATATCTTATTCATGTCGACAACAACCAAATCATTCCAATTAATTTTCTGCAGACCCGTGGCTCTTAAATATCCCTTAGCTTTTGCAAAGGATAAAATACAGTATTGGCAAAAGAAGAGGTATCAGATCGCCGTATTAAAGCTAAGGTGAGGTGAAGTTCAGACTCGTATCTAACATATATTCATACTTCAGTGGCACCAAGTCGAGGAAACTATTTCAGCTATGAGAAATAGATTGCCTTCTCAAGATTGATTAATTTTCATGTTGGGGCAAATGACCTAATTTATACTGATATAACTTCTTATTTATTAAACATATGGCACAATGCACGTTTTACAAATAAGATGAACTTTGACTTAACACAAAGTCAGTCTAGTTTTGTATAATGTTAGCATTATCCACCTTTGGGAAATGTAACAAAGTCCCATGAGAAAAAAATTGTGAGAATCAACAAAGTAATGCAAATGTTGATGGGTATTGGAGTGCAGGAATACTCATTACACCTAGCTGCAGATCTGTAGCTCTCTGGTTGAAAAAATTCGGATAAGCAAACCAGAAAGCTACAGTTCCAAGCGTTGTAAAAACCTCCGATTTACGCCGCCGTTTTTGTGTCGCTCGCTTCGGGAATTATATCCGACTTTAAAAGCATTCAACCGCCTAAAAAATTAGATTTATTAATTAAACATATAGTTTACCTTAACTCTGCTAACTTTGTTTTCCTTTCGATGGTTCACAACGGCCATCCTTCGCCTTGGAATGTCATCGTTTTAAAAAATTCGCCTTATGACAGCCATGTTTACCTAGTAGCGAGATCTCGGGTGCGTCGATTTACCCAAATGGACCCAAATTCAAGCGGAAAACAATTATAATAAAATCCTCATAATTTAGGGAAATTTGGAAAAATAAAAGCCGAAGGTCCATAACAATAATTAAAATTATTTTAAAAAGTTGTTTTATTATTATATAATATATATATTTATATTATTTGAATATAATTACATACATTATAAACTTTAACAAATCGAGATAAAATGCTCATCTTTATTTTTCAAAAACAATTTTTAAAGATATACTGAAATAATTTTAATTATTGATTTGGACCTTCGGCTTTTATTTTTCCAAATTTCCCTAAATTATGAGGATTTTATTATAATTGTTTTCCGCTTGAATCGCCATTTGGGTCGCCATTTGGGTCTTTATTTTTCTTCATAACGGCTAACAACCCCATGAAATGACTAAAACAAGTGATAATATTAGTAATAAGGATTTTATTATAATTGTTTTCCACTTTAATCGCCATTTGGGTCCATTTGGGTCCATTTGGGCCCATTTGGGTAAATCGACGCACCCGAGATCTCGCTACTAGGTAAACATGGCTGTCATAAGGCGAGTTTTTTAAAACGATGACATTCCAAGGCGAAGGATGGCCGTTGTGAACCATTGAAAGGAAAACAAAGTTAGCAGAGTTAGGGTAAACTATATGTTTAATTAATAAATCCATTTTTTTAGGCGGTTTAAAGTCGGATATAATTCCCGAAGCGAGCGACACAAAAACGGCGGCGTAAATCGGAGGTTTTTACAACGCTTGGAACTGTAGCTCTCTGGTTTGTCTATCCGAATTTTTTCAACCAGAGAGCTACAGATCTGCAGCTACATTACACCATGACCGTGATATTAAATGGGCATGGTCAAGATTTGGGGCAAAACTGATTTTTTTCCAATTCTAATGTTTACAATGCTTCAGTAATGCATTTTATATAGGCAACCAAAATCTGAGTGTCATTCGTTGAGTTATAAGAGCGTTACAGAGCTAACAAGTCTTTGCTATGTAAAAAAAGCTTTCGTTTACATTTTGAATGCTGAAGTGAAAATTGCAATCTTAGACCCCAAATGAATGTTTAAAGGGTTTGAAACTGTATATCTATGTTAAAAAATGAATGAAAAGATAGACAAATAAGCTTAAATTGTCTTTACTGGTATATTGAACCTGTGTAAACAAAAACAGGGCAGTGGCCTTGTTTACATGACAAAGAATTGTGAGATCTGTATCTGGCTTATATCTCTAGGACTGACTCTCAAATTCCATTTGTTCAATAGAAATGCATTCCTAAAGCATTGTAAATGATGAAAACAGCAAAATAGAATTTGAACAAAATCTTGACCATGCCCCTTTAAAGCCAAATAAATTAATCCTTTTCGTACTGACGGCTCGCACATTATTAGTATTGGGACCCAAATAGTTCTTAATATGGAAACAGCAATGCAGCTCTTCATACATATGAGCCAAACTCGCGACATTCTAAAATAGCAACCGAATATGAAACGCAGTAGCACTGCATAAACATTGATCTTATCATGACTTAATAATTTGCTATGATTTTTTGCAAAAGACCACAGATATCCCCATCCTCTCCTAGTCACATTTTTTGTTGTGTTTGGAAATAGGGAAATTCTGTTGGGACATTTTTCAATGAATTGAAAGTTCACATTAATATTAGATAACACAATTCTGCTTTAATTCGTGTTGTATATACCCACTTGCTACTAAACTTGAGGGTATGTTTTATGGATACCCTCAAGTTAGTCAGAGAATCGAAAGGTCAAAGGTCATAATTAAAAAATATATTTGTATTTATTAGAGCCGGATCAGCGCTTATGTTTCATTCACTTTCCGAGAACGGGAGATGATACCACTGGTGCACGTTTTCACGGCTTTGGAAAAGAAGGTTTCATGTTTGAGCTGATCATCCTCTCATACCAGGTGAAGGGCGAGAAAAAAAAGGTAACACTTTTCACCTAATAGCGCGATGACACCTTCAGGCTTCATGAGTCCCATACATTAGACAAAAACTGATATTAAACCTCTAGAAGCCTTGCCAGTAATTTTTTTCGCATTGTACTTATTATCATTGTTTTTAATAAAAATTGTTAAGTCGATTTCTAATAAAATATCTCACTGTTTCTTATCATTTAAATGAAAAGGAGGATAAATTAGTTTGTATCTTTTTTCGCAAAAGACAAAACTACCTCCACTTGCTTGTGTCACTTCAGTTTTAAATTTTATTATATATTCTTACCAGAATTGCGCAACTTAAGGGACAGATTAAATTTTAAAACGACCTTCTGTAAAAATTCTCCTGACATCTTTTTGAACAGCGCTTCATTTACAATTTTCTAGCAAAATGCACATGTGCATCCAGCAAGGCTGATACGACTTTGTTTACATCGAATTTACAGATTTTCTTGAAAATCAAGACCGGGCCTTTTCACCTCCCTCAGGAAAAACACGCATCAAAAATTCAAATGACCTCGCATTATTACAGCACTTGGATAGTCAGACATTTCACATAAAATGTTTTCATCTCATAAAAAGCAGCCCCTGCTGCGGGCGAAAACGCTCTAAATTCAAAGGGGTACTCGGGAATTATTTTGCTTCAGCCATGTTTTGGCGTGAACCTTAGGTGAAATACTGTTATGACACCTACGATGTAACTCAATTCTTGTTACAGCAAAATTTGCATTTTTATATTGATTAACACTTATTGTGTTATGTAACTAAAATAATTTTATGAAGAAATGTACTCATATCAGAAAGTATGAGCGATTTAATAACACCACGGTGAACATGGTGGCCACCGATTAACGAAAATGTGATCAAAGTTATACTGTATGCATTTACACGGTGTTTTCATATTCATTGTATTTTCGTTTTAGATTGACAAGTGAAATGTAAAAATGTGTAAAATGACGCAGATTTATTAATATTTAGTGGACCCGAGAAAAATATGTATGCAAAAGTGTAGGTGACTGTCTCTGGCTTGTGGGGTAGAAAATACAATTCTTAAAAATGGTTAAAGCTTTCGTCCAAAATAGCATGGGCTGGTTCTATTCAAACTTGTGTAAGTAATGAACTCAGCTATTTCCGCTCTCCTAGCAATATTTTCCTATTTTCTACATAAATAAGGCATTTCTTTATGTAATGAAGAGGTCTAAAACGATTTTTTTTAAAACGTACATACCTTAGACAATTATGTTGTTACCGACGATTAATAATAAATCGTGTTTAGCCTGCTGAAACTTTTCTGGATAGTTTTGACGGTCCGATTCATTATGATTAGGTCATTGTTTTGAGGCAACAAAACATTTCAGAGGAAATTTGGGCTAATTGTGTATGCATCAGAAACAGGCACGTAGCATCAGCGGGCCAGGGGGGCCTGCCAACAATAACGAAAATTCATAAACAATACAGAAATAAGTTTGGAAAATATAAATCTAGATTTAACGATTAATGCATGAATATACATATACTGTATAAATTGTATTTTAACAAACAATTGCATTGTATAAGTATAATATTTAAGTACTCTGATAACAATGGCCCACCAGGGTCCTTACAACACAAAAAGTCCAAACACTCCCCAGTGGACGATTCTAATTGAGACTGTTCTCTCAAAGTAGCTAATTACTTTATAAATTTACAAATTAAAAACAAAACATGTAAATACATGTATATATCACAATGTATCAACAAATTTTGAGAAAAGACGTTTGTTTGTCAAATTTCATAAGACGTTACATAAAAGAATATTGAATAATAACATTTTTTGTACTTTTACACACATTTATTTCAGTTTATTGCAGAGATTCAATTCTACAGTACATTTTGTATTTAAATATTTTATAAACAATGAAAGAAAGAAATGAATTCAAAGACTCAATCTTGTCGTTTTGTTCTAAATAAAAGCCTAAAATAATATGTTTCCATTTTATATCGATAAATAAAAAGGAACCTAATTATTCTCCAAATATGTTCAACATTTTTACATTCAAATAATAAATGTATAGTGTTTTCAATTGTTTTGCATATATTACAGTTACCCCCTTGTACCTTAACCATTTACTTAAATATGCATTGTTGCAGAGAATATTATGAAGCATTTTGTAAATATATTCAGCTATTTTATCTTCATTTATATCTTTGACTTTTCTCGTATATATATTTTTCCATAGATTTAAATCATTTACTGCAATAGCAAACTCTTAAGAAAGTTTAGTTTGATAACACGGTTTAACCAATTTCTCGTGTACTAAATTTTTATAAAAGAATTGGCATTTTTTACCATTTAGGCATGCCATCCCTATTGCGAAATGAAATTTCATTTCATTTTTAATGTTCGAATATTTAACATTTGTAAAATCATATTTCTTACACAATGGTTTTATAACTGATAATAAAGTTTTATATTCACAAAGCCAGTTAGACTTTCTATTAATAATAGTGGAAAGCACTTGTTATAGCATTAAATCATGATTTTTTTATGTATACACTCTCATAACTGCAGCGGTGTGGGCATACAAATTGAGTAACGCGCATTAGCGCGTTATGAAAATTTGTATGCACACACCGCTGCAGTTATGAGAGTGTATACTTAAAAAAATCATGATTTAATGCTTATATTTACATTTTTTTTAACTTCTTGCCTTGTCTGCAAATGTGATTCATACCTTAAAATTCCTATCTTATCCTAAGGGTAAGTTAATATTAATGGAAGAGCCACAGTAACAACCAGAAGCGTGAACTTTGATTTTCGCTTGTGACGTTGCAGTTTACAGCGTTCAACGTTTGTGACGTCATAAGAAAACTCGTCAATTTGACTTTTGTCTACTTGTTGCATTTAGAGGCGGCATTTAAACATCACGGAATTTAATGGAAAAACACAGTAGAATGTAAATATAGTGTTTTTATATTACCGTTATCATCTACTAAATCTTTAAAGTAAAGTATATTACTGTTAACACAGTTTTTAAAAAATAATGTTTCACCTTTAATTTTGATATTGTTATTTTTCCAAATTGGTTGTTTTGAAATATCATTAGATGATATGTTATCGAAGTTACAATTGTTAAATGAACTTAGAATTAGTTTGTAGAAATGTGGAAGTTTGCCTATTCTATCCAGTGCATTTGAATTAGTTTCAGAAATCTGTAAGACGTAATTAGGATTTAAATTAGCTTTTTCCATAAAACTCTCAAAGATTTCAAAAAGAGTGCCCTTACAAGATAACAATCGCGGTATCCACGCTGCTTTTAGAGCCTTGAACTTACTTTCAATATCTATAATTGATAAACTCCATATGTTATATCGCCTTTCAAGGTATTTCGTTTGATTTTTTCAGATTTGTCCCATATGAAATTAAAAAAGAGTTTTTGGACCTTACAAATATATTTCTTATCTGGTATACACAATATAGATGCAATATAAACTAGTTTTGAATGCTTTGATAATACACGATTTACCAAACACCGTTAGTTTTCTACATTTCCGTGATTCAAATAACTTTTCCATGCCCTGATATATTTTCATCCAATTCTTATTGTAACATTCTTCTTTATCATGTCCTACATAAATACCTAAACACTGACAGCTTTATTTGTTGTTTTAACGCCATTGATTTCATCATACATATCTTTTAGCCCCCCCCCCCTGTCCGAAAAAAAAAATACATTCGGTCTTGATTATGTTGGTTTTTGATCCGGCAAGATTGCAAAACTCGTTTTTATTTTCAAACTCAAATCTAAAGAATTCTTGTCTTTAAGAGTAAGTGTTAAGTCATCCGCATGTTATATATGAATGATTTCTTTTAAATTATCATTTATGCTAATCCTCGATATATTTGCTTCGTTTTTAACTTTTGTGGACAAAATTGTGGCTACAAATAAGTATAATAAAGCAGATATTGGACATCTCTGTCTGATCCCTCTTGTCATACTACAGGTTTTATATAATTATCATGGAGTTGCCCCCCCCCCCCTCCCCCAACACTTTTTTTGGAGTATGTAAAAATTGATATGAAAATAAGTAAATTAGGAATGAATTTGAAGTCATATACTACGCCATCAAAAATCAGCCCTTGCCGCGGGAGAAAACGCCCCAAATTCAAAGGGAAACTCGGGAGTTATTTTGCTTCAGCTATGTTTTGAACCTTCGTAAACCTTTACTGAAATACTGTTATGACACCTACAATGTAACTCAAATTCTGTTAAAACACCTGCATGGGACCTAAAAGTTAAGAACAAAAAGATAGGAAATTTTTAAGCCATTTATTTTAATATATCTTTTTCACTCAGATAATTTCTTCTACATGTAACATGTTAAATTTTAAAAAATCTTTTATACCACATTTAAATAAATAGACTAGACTTTTCAAGAAAGGTCCTTTAATATTTTGAATATCTTATCCATGCATCATTAACGAGGAATATTCTGTAATATGCAAAGAAGCAAAAATCCTTGTATATACGTTCTTGTTGATGTACATTCGGAGGCAAGGGTTGCCCATGAAAGCCATGAACATTTATTACAAGAATTAAATGTCGCAGAATAATGATTAACAACATTTTTAATATTATTCATGTTCATCGTATTTGTTGGTTTGTTTCAGTTTCAAAGGTACGTAAGAGGACAATTTAAACATTTAATTTGTTTACGATATTAAAACCCCGAAAGAATTGAAAACAGAAGAATAGCTGTAATCTTATAAATGACATGTTTTTGAAATAGACGTTTACGCATAAAACATACGATTTCGAGTGAAACAAAGTTCTTTTCAAAATGTTCTAGAATTTAAAAAAAAAACCACCGTCCATCAAAAATATATACGAATTACAAATGTTTTGAATGCTTAAAATAAATACATCTTCATTATTTGCTTAATTTCGGAGGGTTTTTTTTCCTTTTTTTGACAAAGTGCTGGGAAAAAAAATCAAAAATAAACCTTATAGTATGATATAGTCATACCTGCCGTTTGCTGCAACGAATGAAGTGATGCAATTCTTTTATGTTGTTTCTTTACGATCTAACATGTGTTCCACATCTATTAATACCGTCCAAGGTAGAGCGGGGTACTCCCTTTATTGTTTGCAATCATATGTTTATTGCGTTACTTAGACATTTCATTTGCGCATGTTTATGTGTTATCCCCACTGCGCAAACCGTGTTTTGTAAATTGTAAATTCGAACTGGAAATCGATTTTCAACAAGTAAACGTTTATTTCATTGTTTGCATACATGTGTCAGGTCTCGTAATACTTTGTCTACATGTATGCATACAATTAGGAGATATTCATGAATTAGTTATACTGTGTTTTCAACAATGATTTATTATCCTAATACACATCTAAACTATACATGTACACAGCTGCGTCTCCATTGTTTTAAAATCATTAAAAGTGTACCTGCTTTCTGCAGGTAGAGACGAAAATATCTGTATGTTGTGATGTCTAAATACAGAAAAGTTATAGCTTAGTTTAAAGCTAAAAAACATTTGAAACAATAAAAATTTAAACCCGATTAAGTTTATTTGTCTTTATTGATTCGATGCACTAACATGCATATAATTTCTGACTTGGTTTTTTTTATGAAACTAAAATAAGTTTTTATGAAATATACTTTTTTTTTTGATTTTTTAGAAATGATCAAATGCAAACAAACTCAAGCAAGGTAAAAGTATTTACTTGTCTTTTATATGAGTATCGGTTTCAAATTATAAGATAAAATTGTTTTAACAGTAACCTCTTCTATTCAGTCAATTGTAAATAAATGAGTGTTTACGATACTGTTTTTGTCTGCTAAAACATGAGCAAGTTTAAAATGTAGGATACATCTTGTAAAATTTTAAGTAGCTCACCTGAGAGATGTTAATACCCTTTTTAAGACATTATATATTGCAAATGTCGTAAATATGCAATGACATCAGCTCATAACATGAACAACCCATAAAATAGGATCGATAAAAAGTAAGCAAATCATTTCCTTAGGAAGCGATAACATTCTACTAGTTTTAAAAGCATCACGAGTCTCATGAATTTCATTCGTTGATATATGATGTAAAGTACAATGTAAATAAAATAAAACTGCACAACGATCTTTTCTACATAACCAGGACGATTTATGTATTTTTAGTTGTAAACTTTTATTTTATGACTTTGTTTACTGCAAACCTTGACAATTGTGGGAAATTGTTTTTGATATCAATTTAAATTTTATTTGAAAATTATTATACTCTATTTCTTGCCTAATAAATGTCATCCAACTGCATTTAACAAAACTTAATTGCATAAAAACAATTTAAAAAAAACAAAAAAAACGGGCTTTTTTCTTTTTGTTCTTGAAAGTGTGTTGGTGACAAAAAATATTGCATGGTTTGCTTGTCATATAAAGCATTTTAGAATGCAAAGGCCTGTTAATTATGAATTCAAAATTACATTTTAAAATACAAATGACAATTCTGATCATTTTTGGGAGCTGATTTTAATCAACTCTCCTATGCAGTCACTCCGACAAACCGAAAGTGAAACGGTGTTTGGACCTCAGCACAAATCATCGCTGCTGACAAGACTTAGTTCTTGAAAATGATTGATGAATTCGATGTAATGTATGCTAAAGCATTGTTTTTTAAGGAAACTTATTTATAAATACCTTGAAAATAGTCAGATTTTAAATGGTACGAACAATTTAAATATTTTTTGTAGTCGAATGTATTCCTACGCCAGAGTTCAATATAGTCTCGTTCAAATCGACGCTCGGCTGTCTCCGTAAATGCTTGTCGGAGATTTACGGTGTCAGCCGAGCGTTTGGTTGAACAAGACTAGAGTTCAACATTGCTTGGATCCGTACAATTTTCGAGAAATATTTTTTATTAAGTACATTGTTTGATTGAATTAATTTTACTCTAAATATAATTTACCATGATTCATATGGGGGTTTCTCGACATTCTTGTCGAAAAAGTCCAAAAATTCATATTAATATAAAGATGTGCGTAATTCAAATACAAATTAGAAACTACATGTACTTGTCATGCAAAATAACATATCATTGATTTTAAGATAAACAAACATCGACGAAATCAACTCCCGTCAGTTCTTCAGTACTTTGATTAAACGATGTTGGCGATAAACAGAAAGCCGTTAACGTTTCCACGTGTGTGTTGAAAATGAATTACAAGTGTTTAATTTTCCTTTCTTTTTTCTTCCTTTTGTAATACAAGCACTACAACGAACGATTGAAAATTAAATTGTTCATTAAATTGTCGATTAATTTTGTTTCAGATTCCAATTCCTTGTTTTTTATCTTCAGTTCAATATATTCAGGTATGAAAATTGATATTGTATTTGAATATTTTTTCGTTATATTCCAGAGTTCATTGCACAAATATAAATGATATCAATGTTATTGCTATAAACCCTTTAAAAATGGACAATCCATGTTAAATTCTATTTTTTTAAAATGTATTTGCATCTATATAAAAAAAAGACGAATACACATAATAGAACTATTTACAAAAATTTCACCATTATTAAATGAAGAAAAACCCTTGACGACGGGCTAAGATACAAGTGGTGCTTCTATTTTGTTTTTCACATGCGATAAATGGGTACGTAACATTAAATGTAAACTGTTATTTGATAGCAAGTATAGTCTGCTTTTTCCCAGAGATGTACCTGTATATACAAACACGCGGTTTATGCAGAGTTATTTAATGAAAAATCCCAAGAACTTAAGATTGATGGAGACCTTACTTCTTTATCGATCACACGAGCGTCGTATATGCATTTACCTTAACGATACTTTTAAGAGAATACTCTTTTTTACAAAACATGTCGTAAACAAATTTCAAAGCTAGAACTGTCCATTTAACAGATAACAATGAAAAACACATGTAAGCACAGATGTAAACGTGTTATCGTTCATATTTGTTTTATTAATTTTGTAATTATTCAGTTAGGGCACTGCCTTCCTCCTTTCTGAAAGTTGTGGATATTTTTAGACTACCGTTTCAAAGGTACGTAAGAGGACAATTTAAACATTTAATTTGTTTACGATATTAAAACCCCGAAAGAATTGAAAACAGAAGAATAGCTGTAATCTTATAAATGACATGTTTTTGAAATAGACGTTTACGCATAAAACATACGATTTCGAGTGAAATAAAGTTCTTTTCAAAATGTTCTAGAATTTAAAAAAAAACCACCGTCCATCAAAAATATATACAAATGTTTTGAATGCTTAAAATAAATACATCTTCATTATTTGCTTAATTTCGGAGGGTTTTTCCGTTTATTGACAAAGTGCTGGAAAAAAAATCAAAAATAAACCTTATAGTATGATATAGTCATACCTGCCGTTTGCTGCAACGAATGAAGTGATGCAATTCTTTTTATGTTGTTTCTTTACGATCTAACATGTGTTCCACATCTATTAATACCGTCCAAGGTAGAGCGGGGTACTCCCTTTATTGTTTGCAATCATATGTTTATTGCGTTACTTAGACATTTCATTTGCGCATGTTTATGTGTTATCCCCACTGCGCAAACCGTGTTTTGTAAATTGTAAATTCGAACTGGAAATCGATTTTCAACAAGTAAACGTTTATTTCATTGTTTGCATACATGTGTCAGGTCTCGTAATACTTTGTCTACATGTATGCATACAATTAGGAGATATTCATGAATTAGTTATACTGTGTTTTCAACAATGATTTATTATCCTAATACACATCTAAACTATACATGTACACAGCTGCGTCTCCATTGTTTTAAAATCATTAAAAGTGTACCTGCTTTCTGCGGGTGGAGACGAAAATATCTACATGTTGGGATGTTTAAATACAGAAAAGTTATAGCTTAGTTTAAAGCTAAAATACATTTGAAACAATAATAATTTAAACCCGATTAAGTTTAATTTGTCTTTATTAATTCGATGCACTGACATGCATATAATTTCTGACTTGGTTTTTTTTTATGAAACTTAAAAAAGTTTTTATGAAAACTATTATAAATATACTTTTTATTTCGATTATTTAGAAATGCTCAAATGCAAGCAAACTCAAGCAATAGATACTTGAATGTGTGTCCTTGTATTCACTTGTCTTTTATATGAGTACTGTGATTTCATCAATATTCCTTGAATACCAATTGTCGTGGATTTCGTTGTTAAGTTGCTCCACGAAATTTAATGTTCATTGAAGTGCAACTTCTATTAACATTTTGTATTGATAGGGTCATTGGCCACGAATTTACGTGTCCTTGAAATTGTGATTTTTACTATATCCACGAAAATTGATACCCTTGAATATTAATGAAACCACAGTATCGGTTTCAAATTAAAAGATAATTTGTTTAACAGTAACCTCTTCAATTCAGTCAATTGTAAAATAAATGAGTGTTTACATTACTGTTTCTGTCTGCTAAAAACATAAACAAGTTCAAAATGTAGGATACATCTTGTAAAATTTAAGTAGCTCTCCTGAGAGATGTTAATACCCTTTTTAAGACATTATATATGGCAAATGTCGTAAATATGCAATGACATCAGCTAACAACATGAGCAACCCATAAAATAGGATCGATATAAAGTCAGCAGATCATTTCCTTAGGAAGCAATAACATTCTACTAGTTTTAAAAGCATCACGAGTCTCATGAATTTCATTCGTTGATATATGATGTAAAGTACAATGTAAATAAAATAAAACTGCACAACGATCTTTTCTACATAACCAGGACGATTTATGTATTTTAAGCTGTAAACTTTTTTTATGACTTTGTTTACTGCAAACCTTGACAATTGTGGGATATTGTTTATGATATCAATTAAATTTTATTTGAAAATTATTATATTCTATTTTTAATAAATGTCATCCAACTGCAATTAACAACACTTAATTGCATTAAACCATTTTTTTAAACGGGTTTTTTTCTTTTTGTACTTGAAAGTGTGTTGGTGACAGATTAAATTTTGCATGGTTTGTTTGTCAAATAAAGCATTTTAAAAAGCAAAGGCCTGTTAGTTATGAATTCAAAATTACATTTTAAAAAACAAATGACAATTCTTATCATTTTTAAACGATGTTGGCGATAAACAGAAAGCCGTAAACGTTTCCACGTGTGTGTTGAAAATGAATTACAAGTGTTTAATTAATTGTTCCTTTCTTTTTTCCTCCTTTTGTAATACAAGCACTACAACGAAAGATTGAAAATTAAATTTTTCATTAAATTGTCGATTAATTTTGTTTCAGATTCCAATTCCTTGTTTTTTATCTTCAGTTCAATATATTCAGGTATGAAAATTGATATTGTATTTGAATATTTTTTCGTAATATTCCAGAGTTCATTGCACAGAAATAAATTTTATCAATGTTATTGCTATAAAACCTTTAAAAATTGACAATGGGTACGTAACATTAAATGTAAACTGTGTTTTGATAGCAAGTATAGTCTGCTTTTTTCCTGAGATTTACCTGTATATACAAACACGGTTTATGCAGAGATATTGAATGAAAACTCACAAGAACTTAAGATTGATGGAGACCTTTCTTCTTTATCGATCACACGAGCGTCGTATATGCATTTACCCTAGCGATACTTTTAAGAGAATACTCTTTATTACAAAACATGTCGTAAACAAATTTCAAAGCTAGAACTGTCCATTTAACAGATAACAATGAAAAACACATGTAAGCACAGATGTAAACGTGTAATCGTTCATATTTGTTTTATTTATTTTGTAATTATTAAGTTAGTGCACTGCCTTCCTCCTTTCTGAAGGTTGTGGATATTTTTAGACTACCGCCCTCTAAATTTTCCAGATTTAGCGGAGTGTATATCTCATGAACCTCAAGACAGTTGTTTTTTGCTTTTACTTTATATCGCAAAATGGATGTTAATAACCTATTAATTCTCCCATAATGTACAACGCATGGACGGACCTACCTCTCTCTCTCTCTCTCTCTCTCTCTCTCCTGAAATCTATAGTGTTCATTACAAATTACAAACTTTTTCTGATACTTTCATTGCAATAAAATCTGGTTTGGCCAAAATACAAAGTTATCTTTCTTTCTTAAAAACGAATACATATACACGATTCTATAAACTATAATCGAAAATCTTTTTCTGCGTAAACACAAAACAAAAATTTTAGATAGGTGGCAAAACAATTTACATTTATTGTGTTGTCATAGTCCTGTGTAATAAAGAATTTAATTCATTGAATCGGTTATAATTAACTTTGAAATAACTGATTTAAACATATTCCATTGTATGTGTAGTAAAACAAACAAAAGAGTAAGACACTAGTTTTATAAACTTACGTGTTCTTCATCGTAAAAAAGGCAATTTGTGCAAATGCCTAAACCAAAAAATATATTTATATATCTAGTTTGATGATATTTTGATGGCAAGAACACCACCATAACGATTAAAAGATTAATTTGATTGTTGTATATTTAATATAATTTTAACATGGGACAATGAATGCGTATAACTTTTATTGATAATGTATGCACGAAAAATATCGTCAAAGTTTTTACAATGCAATAGTTAACATATTTAATAAAAAAAAATATAGTACTCTGATATAAAACAGTAATCCTGTAAAATTCAGACAAAAACACGAAACAAAAAATTAAACATACAAACAAACCATGCTTTCAACATGTTTTTCTTGAACTCAACGGACAAAAAAACACAATACAAGCAACCAAGCAAGTCAATCATAATTTCCAAAATTATAAAATAGATTAAAGAAGATTTTTACACAAGTATCAATGGCAATCGGCCGAAGATTGGTCCTTACATCGAATGCCTAGAGGAAAAACGACTTATAAATACATTTTATAAATTCTCATCAGGTAAAATTTTCTTGAAAAAAGGAATATTTTTAAACAGAACACACAACACAAGGAAGATATCGGTCCTGTGAGTATGGAGGACAAGGTATCCTACCGCATTCTACAGTAGCAGGGGTCAAGAATGGTCCATGACCTCTGCTGTCTTCTAATCCACCATTATACACAGCGCCCTTTTCTACACAAACGTAGCGAGATGGCGAAGTGTTTTTACTTTCAGCAGAAACCAATACACCGGCGTATTCCAATTTCCAATCTTTTGGGCAGCTCGTTTTGGCGGGAATCATAACAACTGAGGATATCTGTTGCACTTGGCAGACAGCACAAGTCAAATGGCGACTAAAACCAGAAATAATAATTTTGTGGTTTGTTGTTTGTTTGGTAGAACCTGACGCGGTCAAGTTGTCGAATTCCGGAACTTCTGGGAGACAAAGAATATCTCCAGATCCCTTACTTTTACCACTGGGAAGATTAGAGGACATTATACCTTGAAAAATAACACATTTCAATATTCATATTTTAATAATCATTACAACAGAGGTAAATGCTGAAAATAGGTTTTTTTTAAACCATTCATATATATTGGGGTAAATTAAAAAATTAATTGACATTTGTGCTTTTAGTTCTTTCTTTGATATTCAAGAAATTCAGTTTGACGGGGTATCTTCAAAGTAAAGATTAGTTTGTATATGGCTTATAGATCACTGTTACCTGTATACATTGTTTTTGTGTTTTTATCTCGTGGACAAAGCTTGCTTCCCCATAGTGTATACACTCCTAAAACCAGAGAAAAGAAAATCACATTATATTTTCATGAATTTTGCAAGCCTATTCTATTCGATAATTTGAATACGATGTTGTGGTTTTTTTTTTTACAAATATCCAACGAAGAATGCATTAAGAAAACATTAAAAGAAAGATAAATGTATTACTAATACTAAAACGTACATGCACCAGAATGTGTAGAATATTTGTATACAATTTTGCTTTATTTATTAAATTATATTGTTGTTGCCTTTAAACATTCACAGTTCAGTTCTGAATTTATGAATGCAAAACGTTGCTTACCATACTTTTTCAGCAAGTTTTGAATAGTTTCTGTGTAACCTTCGTAGAATACATCGTCATCATGATTTGGCCAAGGATTTTGCTTTTCAGCCATCATTGAAAAGTGTTCTGGTGAAAACCCTGTCGGGAGATCCTGGTTTTGGGGGCTAGGTGTCATTCTGATAGATAGATAGATAGATAGATAGATAGATAGATAGATAGATAGATAGATAGATAGATAGATAGATAGATAGATAGATAGATAGATAGATAGGTGGATGGACGGATGGATGGAGAGATAGATAGATAGATAGATAGATAGATAGATAGATAGATAGATAGATAGATAGATAGATAGATACATAGATAGATAGATACATAGATAGATATTAGATAGATAGATAGATAGATAGATAGATAGATAGATAGATAGATAGATAGATAGATAGATAGATAGATTTTTCTTCCACATATTTTATGGACATTTCATTTATTATCCAATATTCATCAACTACTACATTGTTCCCTGGTCAAGTATCTTTATTTCTTAAGGAAGTTCAACAGATGACCTACTTTTCTGTATACTCCTCCCTGAGGCGGGATATCTCCTGCCGGAGGTCCTGGATCCCCTTCTCTAAGTGTATCCTCATGGCTGCCTCGTGGTTTATTTTATCCTCCAGTCGGTCAGTCACTCTCGAATTGGCTTTTTGAATTGAAGAATCAACACCCAAGCCTTAAAAGAAAAAAACACATTTTGGTGAAATTAAAACCTGAAATTGCCAAATGATCAACATTAATATATTTTACACCATATTTCAATTTGTTTTTTTTGTTCCATGTGACTTTCGTTATTCATGTAATGAGGAAATGCAGTTTATTTACCGGGTGCCTCAATTTTAGTACTTAATCAAAAACTACATCCTATTTTCTTCTACTTCTTATTCGCCCCGTTGTTGTTGTTGTTGTTGTTAAAGATAAAACTGAGGCAAATATTTCCCTGTGTACTGAATGTTGACGGACGGTTTAAAATAATACAGAAAACTGAACATAATTATATGTATTGATATCAGGAACGTTAACGAAACATATACAATTATCTTTAGTAGACTGGATGGTCAACAAATTACCTATATGATCTACGTTAAAATTGTTTGTATGAATTTCCTGGCCATAAAGAATAATTTAGTTAACAATACATTCAATTACTCCAGTTATCATTTTGGAATGTTTACATCTTTCCATATCTTTTTACAAAGCCCAGCAATTCAAGAGGATAAATATAGTTAAATCAAAGTACTGAAAGTACTGACACGAGTTGATGCTTCAGGAATGAAATCAGACATTTATTGCCCCTTTTCTGCTCTCAATAAGCAGAACTTGTAGTATAATAGTATACATAATATAAAATTCAATCATTACACCAGAGAGCAAAAAAACCAAAATGACAAAATTCTACTCATGTCTAAAATGCACACCATTAACTACAAGCTGCCATTCTATAGACTGGGTAAAATAGCTTGCCTCTGTTTATCAAACCGTAATGTTCATGATATTATTTCTTAATCAACGCTGCTCAAAACTATATATCGCCACACACTGTAACTACCACGCTAATCTATTTTTAATCTATGACGTATATGAATAGGCGCTGTTTTCCCGATGTGCATGTTGCAGGGCCACACTGACCTCAACTCGACGAAAGATCAAATCACACAGAACCCCCCACCCCCCTCCCCCAGCTCTTGATTATTTTCAACTCTTGTGCTTCAACTCTTTGTTTTGTCACACTAAAATCATTTCACCTTTGATAAAGTGTAAGTAATGGAACGCATTCATGTTCTTGATATTCAACCCTTGTGTGCCCGGGGAAAACGTTAAACGTCCACCACTGAACTGTGCTCATCTGCATAAAAACGATTACAGCGCGGATATCACTGAAGTTTCATATACATGCAAATACGTCAAATTTAATTATAGCGACATTTTTATCAGTCAATAAAAATGTTCTTGGTTATGTAGAAACATACTTGATATGTTTTATGCAATTTATTGATGGCAACAATAATGTATCCTTAGTATATGAAATGTGTCAGAAGATTTTCCTTGAACCTATATTCTTGTGCGGATTGATATCAATTAACAAAAAGAAAGTCATGATTTTCTGTTGATTAAAATACGTTGATAACAAATTTTACCTCCGATAAAAGAGGTCATTCTTTCATGATTCATATCATTGCATTTTGATAATTGATGTAGTAGTTTGACCATTAATAAGAAAATGTGATCTAACAACCCCTTTGCAGTGACTATACTGAGTTGATATACATCAACTCGTAAAAATGGCCACGGCCACCCAGCGATATGCAAATGTTATCCTAGTTACATTGCGTTGTTAATATTCTATATTTACTAAATCTAATACAAAGCTCTTCAATTCAAGGAGGTTAATAAAGTATAAAAACGACCATAGAGTCCTCTCCAGAATGTTATCCTATAGTTACATTGTGTTCCTTCGTCCTCATTGTTGGGACAGTCCTTCACTCCGTCACAGACCCAGGACAGGGGGATACAGCGGCCGTTGTCACAGCGGAACTCACTGACCACACATGGGCGGGAGGCGTCTGGTTGGTAAGTAAGTAAGTAAGTAAGGTAGTAAGTGAGTAAGTAAGTGAGTACGCGGGTAGGTTAAGGCAACTCGGAGTTTAACGACCGTCAAAATTATGATCAATTTAAAAAATGTTAATTTTTATGAAAACAGCGCGGGATATTAATACCAAGTGAAAGAGTTCAACAAGATATTATTTTTCTACTTCGGAATCGACTCAATTTTTGAAGCTGCCGTGCCATGGTATCACGTGACAGTTAAAAATAGATCACTTTTTAACCTTAACAAAAAATCAAAAAGTGTAACACTACCCCGAAGTTCATTTGTATGTTTGATACAATAATTCGATTGGCAATTAGTTCATGTTTATTAGTATTACTGCTAGAATCCTATTGTACATCGCATAAAATAAATATTGTAAATATTTATCGGAAACCCTCTCAACTTCTAAAATTTCATTGAAAATACTACGTATTTTTCGTTTAAAACAACAAAGCACAGGATTCTAGCAACACTTTTCAGGTAGTTTAGGTCATATACCGTTGATATTTACCAAAATCATCTTTCCTAATATCCGGGGTAGTGTTACACTTTTGCCATTTTTTGTACACACTGACAGAGGAAAGGCTGGTCAAGTCATATAAATGTCGATCCGCTTACCTTATAACACTCGCTGATTAAACAAAATATCCATGCCTGTATTATCCTGATTATATTCTAACTGACACTCATCTAAATCTTAGGTATCTGTATTAAATAAGCCTTATTTCGGCATTGTTTACACTGCATTTCGATAATTTGTCTCCCGACATGATCTTCTCTTTTAAACATGCTTGTGACGTCATCAATGATAATTATACGTAATAGAGAGAAATCGAAGATATATTCAGTTAGAAGAGTTTCTGGTGATATTTTATGTCTGTAGTTTTTATAATTTAAACCAGAGATAAAGTTAAAATCGACATGTTTCTGAGTAAAATATGACATCATGCTGCTTATTGTGACGTCATATCGATCAGAGGAATTTGATCGCTGTGAGTTGCCTTATCATACCTGCGTAAAAATATTATATTATATTTACCTGTGGATATTGTTTCCAATGAAGCACTAGTACATGCATAACAAAAAACAGAAATTCAACATCTATCTTATTGGACATCTGTAGGTCTCTGTTTACACTTTATGATAATTGTCAATAAATGCACGAGAATTTACGTTGTCTTTAATGTGTCTTAATGTAAAACATTTCTCCTGTTTCAAAAATCACCCAATGAGAACAAATACTCATTAAAAAATAAAATTATGAAATAAAAGCTTATTCAAAATATAGGTGCTGTTTCATACGAAAAAATACATCATATAATCAATGATATGGATAAAAAAAAACACAACTGCTACTTACCTGGTATACATTGAGTTCCATTTCTATTCACCATGAACCCCTCTGAACACAAGCATTGTTTACGCTGATTGCAACCTCGAATGGTGCAAAACGCATGCGCAGGGCATTGGAGATCTGCACTACAGCCATGATAAATGTTGACTTTGTTCTTACTCTGCAACATGTTGCCGAGGATTGATTTCAGTAGAGCTTGCAGACGTCCAGTGTCAGAACCGTTTTGATTTTGAATGCCAGTATCAAAGGCCGTTGTAACTTGTTCTTTACTTTTTGTTTCGGCTTTAACCGTAACAACGTTATCTTTCGCTATCTCACTCGAATCAAAATTACCAGGAGCCAGGAAGTTCTCGCCTGGAACATATTTCTCCATCTCACCCGAATCCAGATTATCTGGAGTTTGTATGCTGGCAGCCACCGTATCGTCCCCAGTTGGTGAGGTAAAGTCAGTTGTTTGTGGTGTAACGATATTATCGTTTACAAGACCGGATGCAGACTCAAATAAATGTGTTGTTGAGCGAGCATTGGCTGCATTAGACATGACAGAATCCGTTACAGTATTTAGGTCAGTCTTACTAGCAGGCGAACCTACATAATCTTTTCCCACGTCATTTAAAGTATCATCATCATACCTCGTTCCTTTTTTATCTGTTGTTCCGAATAGTTCATTATCCTGCGAGTTTTTGAATCCCCGAGGCTTAATTCTAACGGCAATAGGACCTTGTTCTTTATATTCCGCCGTTGATGGTTTTATTGTGTCCAAAGTGAACGAATTTCCTGTAATCTTTACCTTGCTAATACCCGACTCTGTTTGGGATGCTCTACTGACTAACGTCACAATTCCAGGGTTGCTTTGTGGTTTCTGTTTGTCCTTGGGCATTTCTTCGTTTGTTTTGTCATTAGATTCTTGCTGATTATCGTATTTGAGGGAAACATCATTTCCCTCAGGCAGATCAGATAATAAAGGTAGCTTGACACCTTTACAAGAATCTGAAATGATAAAACACGATGTAGTTTAGTTAAAAAAAAAACTAAACACCTGGATTTAATGCATATTTTGAAAAGATCGAAGATGGAAACTATATGTTTAAATTGCGAAAGATAAAATACCATTGTATTGAGGTACACAAAATACACGAAAACACACCCTAGAAAATCCAGAATCTGGACAAGATCCCAATTAAATTTTTTATTATTAAGCCTTTAAAATTAAATTAAAAGATTTGTACTGAAAATATTACTTTAACGCCCTTATTTTCCGCTTTACACATACCAAGAGAAAATTTTTTATCGACACATCTTCGAGCCTTGAATGGATCCAGCCAGTATTCGCTGGGAGTTATCTCTCTTTTATCATCCGGGCAATTGCAAACGTCATTAATGCACGTTGTAGAGAGGACGCAAAATTTTTCCTCACAAGACTGGTGTATTTCCGCCTCATATGGGGCCTTGCATAGACCATCTGACGTTGGTTCCATCAATTCGTTACACTGACAGACACCGTCCGTACAGAGGGCGAACGGAGAAAGACATTTGTTCAGGTTAGCGTCACAGGTTTGCCCCACTAGTTTACCTGTTATAACAAAAATCACAAGCAATGCAGTAGATTGATATTCTTGTTGGAAATAAATTAATTGACTAATGAATAATTAATGAATTTATTGGTTTCTTTTTGGGGCAAGTAGAAAAACAAACAATTATACTGGTTTAAGATTCTTTTTGAATAACAATAATGTATGTATGTTAAAATTATTTTTTGAAAGGAAATGTTCAATATTTGTTTTAATTTTTATGGAAGAATCAAACCGGCAATTGACTGATATTTTAGATATTTTGAATATATCAAACGAAAGTTTTTTTTCCTGATCATCATTTACTTTAAAATTGTATTACTTTTTATTGTATACTATATTTACATCTACCAAGTATGATTCTGTTTCTTTTTGAAACTTATAGTTAATTCATAGCTCGATAAAAACAGTGAGACGGAAATCTACAAGCCCCGTTTACCGATTGGTCGAACCCTACAGCGACCTAAGAAAAAATCACGTACTGCACGAAAAAATAATGATGATGTCATACTCAATTTTCCACAGAGACGATTTAGCTGTTTCTTTAATAGCGAACGAACTAATGTACATGTACATTAACATTATTTTAGTGAATTTTACTTACTTTTTACAATCAATTTATTAATCTGTTGAAAGAATATGTGAATATAAAAAATAAAGGGCTTTCTTTGATGATTCATGCGGGTTATGAAGGGAGCGATCATTGCAGAAAAATTCTACATTTTACATTTGTTCTGCAGTTTCGCCATCTTCATATCCTGCATTAATCACCAAAGAAAACAATTGATTGTTCAAATATACTTCAATGTCAAGGGTTAAAAAAGTCAATTAATCTGCTAATGGTTATTTAATATATTTTCTTCTATGTATTTAAGCAAAATCATATATTATATGTTAAAAAATAGAGCGACTAAAATCGTCTTTAAAGTAAAAAATATACATAATTTGTAAAATTCATTATATGTAAATAAGAAACCCTGGATATCATGTAATAAATCCCCTATATCATGTACAATTTATGATCTCCACTTAACAATTTAACCACCTATCTCTCTCCATTTTTGGTCTGCATCACCTTTCTAAAAATATAACATTTCTAAAATAGGTTAGCGGGCTAATTCACCAATGCGTATTATTTCAAAGATTGATTAATCAGTATATCAGATAAAATGGAGAGGTTGTATTTAGCAACATTACTCTTTTTTAACTAGAGGCACAAATATACATTTGCTATTAACATCCATATATTATTATTTATGTCACTCATATGTCAAATACAATCTTGTATTTTGGAACAGCTTCTAGTTTTTTTATTAGATAAATAGGATAAAGACTCTGGCAATAAAAATAATAGTCAAAATCTTCTTTTCATATTTTCAGCTAACTATTAAGTAAGACTTTATATAAGTTAACTTTAAGTAAATTGTTTTTCGTTCAAAAAAAGACACAACTCGAATACTGTACAATAACAAGTTATATACAAAATGCTTTGTATTGAACTGTTTAAATTGATCTTTTTAAATTCTTTACTCCCGCATATACAATAACGTCGATATGGCTTTAACAGTCTGTGCACAGTCAGAAGAAATTTAAAAGAAATCCTTTAGATAAAGCAGTTTACACTAAAGTTGTTCTTAAAAAAATTTCAATACATCTTGTAATCGTCCCGACCTCTGCTCTACATGTGCATGTATTATGCAGCATTGAAACAAAACCTTAAAGGACATGGTACGAGCAGAGATTATCAAATACATCTCACTCCATCATTCATTTTGTTTCAAATTAGCCAAAATATTTAGAATACCTGAAGTCAAATTCACACATCTTAACTTAATTGAAATAATAAGTATCTTTTTGCCTTTTAATCATGGGAATACTGTTACAAATGTAAATACAATCAATTGATCTTCATTTGTAAATAAATGGTTCCCAAGTCGCGACTTTTAAAGCAAAAAGGAATGTTTTCAAATACTCTCAAGTAAACACCTTTGAACTTTAGCTTTATACATTTTTTGCAGATTTCTACATCAGGATTTATACAAACTATAAACCCTATAGACAGCACTTTGACATTGCGGGGTTGAACCAAAAATACAAAATGGAGGAGATTACACAGAAGATGATAAATAAACATAAATAATGTACGTCATACCTGGTATACAATGGCTTCTGTCGTCACTGTACACAAAATTGACGTCACAACGACAAGTGTAGCCGTCACATCCGCTCGGGCGACACCCTGAATTTGCCGGACATTGGGATTGGCGTGTGCACTTCTCAAAAATAAGGGCAGCTGAAACAAAGAAAAGTACAATTTCTTAGTAAGTTGATTACTTCCAGTCTATATTACCACAAACGGTATTTACATGTTTAAAACAGGTATTTTGTGAATATTTTGAAAATGTTGGCAATAAATTCTTACATTTAAAAAATGTTTGCATAATTACATGTAGAAAGGTTATTTGTGCATGGTTTAAAATTCGAATAGAAAACGTCTGTACTGATTGCATTTTTAATGGGAAAAAATGTATGAGTTTTTGTTCGCAACTTTTATATAATATAATTTAGTAAGAAATTACCACAAATCTTTATTTTACAGATTCTGATTTTCAAAATGTTTGATATTTTATAGATTTATACACAGTATCTAACTTCCAACCTAACATTTTTCTTAACATGTAATCCATTTGTAATAAATGCAATAAATTGTGCATATCATTATTTAAATCTGATATTATTATGATCGTGTAAAGAAACCTTACCTCGAACAACTGAAAAGCTAGCAGCCAAAAGTAAAACCCCAACTTCCAATGATAATGTAGAAGTCATAGTCTACTTTGATGTTCAAAAAATTGTTAGTTCCTTTAGAATTTAAATCTTTGGGAAGAAATAACAATTGTTAGTAAATTCTTTTTTCTCGTCTCTTATGTCTCTCAAATGTAAGGTCTTGTCTTATATATCAGTTCTCCAATAATTTATTTTCTTTCTTCCTCTTCTACTATCCCGCCATTTCATTCAAAATTATTGCAAACGAAACTTGAACCTATCTTGTTCATATTTTCTACGCAGTTGAAAATAAAACTTTATAATTTCACCGCCTCCAAATACGAAATCCTGTGAATCATGCTCTTTATGAATCACAAGCTTCCTTCCATTTGTCTTTTATGATATCCTCGGTCCTCGACAAACAATAAAGCTCAGATGATACTACACAGAGTGTGTCCTCCTATTCTCATCAAATTGCTGATATGCACATTACATAGACAGATTCTTCGAGTCTTGCTTTCGTAACACCTGACGTTCCCATGCATAGTTAATGTTTTAACCATTCATCATTCACCGTCCACTATCTGTTCTTTCTCTTGGCTGTCCTTGTTACAGTTGTTATGGAGTGTCTGATTCACATGATGAACGAATCTTTTTTTCAGTTTTACCATTGGTTAATTTATCATAATTTGACAAATTGTTGATGCATCTCTAGTAAACTATAAAACAAATTAAAAACAAATTATGATATATAAGTTAGGTTTAAGATCATGAATAAAATGTCTTTGTGAAATATGGTTTTGAAAAGCTATCCTGAGAAATTAGAATTTTAAATTTTATTAAACATATTATGCAAGTTAAAAAAAAACAAACAAGTAATGGATGAGTGATTGCATTAACCTTATTGGTATATCATGATGAAGTATTGAGGTATGAGTTTATACCACAGCAATGTTGTTGTTTTCCTCTCTTTAGAACATTCAAATATGATGATTTATGTTTTAACCAATAAGACTGTCCTTTGTTTGCAGACTCACCTATAGCTATTTACATGACGACTCGCTCAATTTGTTGATATATTCATGTTCTTTCCAATCTCTGAACTTATTCATATAAATCCTTTGAAATATTGCATTAAATAATATGTTTGCACAACCATTGCAATTCTTACATGCATCTTACGAATAAAAAACTCTTAATTTTCTAATTCTTCTAATTATTTTTTGGCTTTTTTGCGAATAATTTTCAACCAGGCTTCCAATAAATCGGTTAATGATTTTCTGATGAAATTATAGAGGTAGATATCGCTTATATAAAAAAGAAATCGTTTGGTTACGTTGATATTTGATTTCCATTACCAAATGAAATGCATACATGTATAAATACCTAAAATTTTGAATTATGCAATTGAATTTTCCTATTTCTTGTACAAAATCAAACACATTTAATTATCAATTAACTTTTATCGTAAAAATTTTTAGTATTGTCCAAACTTTATTTATTTATGTATTTAAAGTTAACTTTAATAATAAAAACCCAGTCGCTGTAAACATATGTTTAAACTAAAAGGTTAAAAAAAAATAAACAATTAAATTAGAACAATAAATTCGTAGCAAAAATTTTTTAAAAACCGAAAGGATCGCTCCTGAATTCATTGAAAATCAATAGGCATCAAGACTTTATCTATTTTTTATATGATACTGTTGCGTAAAATTAATCTAAATGGAATTATTAGATTCTCGATTTTAGACACACAACAATATCTATCAGATTCTTTAAAAAGGTACTGTGGTTTCATCAATATTCGTTGAATACCAATTTTCGTAGATTTCGTTGTTTAGTTGATCCACGAAATCAAATGTTCATTGAAGTGCAATTTTTATTAACATTTTGTATTGATGGGGTCATTGGCCACGAATTTACGATCATTGAAACTGTGATTTTCAATTTATCCACGAAAATTGATGCCCTTGAATATTAATGAAACCACAGTAGTACTTTAAAATAGCATGTGGTGATAAAGAACAGCACTCAAAATCAAAAGTCCAAAGGGGAAAAAAAACATAAGCAGAGCAAACACGGACCTCTTCAGAAATCAGTAAAGGTCAGGTGCCATGGAAGAGTGAGCATACTCTGCTGACCGGTTATACACCCACCGTGTGCTCTTTGTCTTAATTGGGAAAAAACGGAAAAGTCCGTAGACAATTAGGTAGTACTAGTAATAAGTATGAAAAGTCAGTCATTATGCAACCCAGTGAAAGATTGTATTCGCTGACAACTTCGTTTTATCGACCAAAGATTTTCCGGAAAGATGAAACTTGCATCATACACTTCAAATATCAGTTGTGTAAGGAAGGAGACCGTTTACCAAAGTTAGTTTAATACCAATATCTTAATAATAATAATCGATCGAAAATCAAGTAGTTTTCCAAGAGCATTTGCTTTTTTTTAAAGATTTATCATTCATTTGATTAAATGCTTTATACGAAGACTTAAGGCATTCAACTTGAGGTGCATTTAATCAGCCGAAAGAACTGCGAACGGTAGCATTGTCTAACCGCCTAACTAAAAGCTTTGTAACGTTTTAAAAAATAATTAATGAATATGAGTTAAAGTGAAAATTTACTTTAATATCTAATGTTAACATGTGATTATTAGGTTTTTATGCACATATTGGCCGTTTAATAATATTATTCTCTCTCATAGAGATCGATTTCAATGAAGAAATTTTTAGACCAATCGTAAGCAAAATTTCGTTTAAAAATAATTATAAGGCTACAAATTATTCTTATATAATTCAATTGGGAATTGATGATACTCTTAGTAAATAACTTTATTTTTTTATATCTGATAAAAATTCCGAAATATTTTGATGCAAAATGTAGGCGGGGAATAGGCGTTAGCGTTCGCAGTTCATTAAAATTGGTCATACGATACTATTATTGAATCAACAAATCAACTTCCTTCATTTTTTACTTCTTTAATCTAATTCTTATTTATCAAGTGAAAGAAACAAGGTATAAGCCACACAAAACAAATACGAATTACATGTAATAATATTAGTTTATTTCAACGGTATGTTTACATGTACATGAAAAAATAAAATACATTAGCAAATATTTTTGCCCTGTATTATACATTATTGTGTACTAACTATTGTTGGGGACAAATTGGATAAAGGGTTTTAAAAAGATAACAAAACAAGTTTATTCTAATAAGTCCTAACAAGATCGTTATTATGTTTGATAAAAACATCACATATAAACTCATTTTAATGAATGACAGCTGTATCTTACATAAAGCATGCTTGTTACAAATATCAATATTAAGTAAAATTTCTTCATAAGAGTTTTTTTATTACACACATTACACGCAAATGTATTGCATAAAACAATTTAAAACACAATACACCATATTATGACACAAAGATGTACATGGCCTATCAAACACACACTGGTTTCTAAAAATAGTAAATTTACTATACAAATTTACACTTATGTTATTGTTTGCATATATACAAATGCAGGAGGACGTGGTCCAGGCGAGTGAGGCATTGCTTCCTGTTGTTCGTTCAGTAGTTTCAATAAAATTTCAATATCATTATTTCAAAATTACTGTAGTTTCATTACTATTAAAGGGCATCGATTTTCGTGGATAAAGTGAAAATCATAGTTTCAAGGATACGTAAATTCGTGGCCAATGATCCTATCAATGCAAAATGTTAATAGAAATTGCACTTTAATTAACATTTAATTTCGTGGATCAACTTAATAACGAAATCCACGAAAATTGGTATTCAACGAATATCGATGAAACCACAGTATAGCGATGTAATTAAAGGTGTTAACTATTGACATTAACGTGCCTCATAAATGTGCTGGGTTTTTTTTCATAGTGTTAATGATAAGATCAAAACATCCACGCCTTATACAACTAGATGTAACTTAACCAATAAGAAGGACGATTTGAGAGTGTGAATATTCAGATTAACGATGAATACAAACACTGCCTGTATTGAGAGCCTTATTTTTAAAGTTCTTTCTTCACCAATACGGTGATCTGATGGCGTAACGTAAGGGATTTGTAGCGACAGTCGGTAAAACTTGTTGTGATTAATGGTGTACGGTAAAGGTAAAAAAGGAAATGGTTAAATAAAAATAACGCAACCTGATCACCATATCTTGATCTAACGGACTGTAATGGGGATGTATCGAATGACATGAATCGCCAAGTCGTCGACTGAATGTAATACTTATCTATTTTTCTTGAGAGCTAGCTTCAGGTGCAATTTTCACAAAAATTAAGAGAGCAAAACGTACAATATGGCTTTTGAATGACAAACATCAGTATTATTCATAAGGGTAACTAAATAATAAAGCAAAGACTACTGCATTATTAAAAAGAATGAAAATGCACAGTGTAATAAAACAAAAGGATTCAATCGAACATATAGGTTATTTCAGCTAATTTTTCCAAAAATCCAATTAAGGTATGAAAAAATTCGAATTATGTTGAAGGATTTAGGTATTTGATGTATGTTTATGAAAAAATACTTCATTTGCCCGAATTTCACCTTACACATTTCTTTGAGGACACATTTGTCGGCTTATCAAACAAAAGTGTAAAATACGTTTTTCTGCCTTTTTACTATATACGTGTATTAACAAAATAAAATTTAAATTGTTACCGTTTTGACGTCGAATATTGAAAAATTTAATTAATATATACATTGGACATTTTACTACATAACATATACAAGTATATAGATAGATCTGTCTTATATAACATAGCAGAATTAACGCTATTCATACAAGGTGGAAAAAATATATATTTCTATATACATTATTTGTTCTACTATAAAGGTATGTATATATCTATTGATTGATGGTTAAATCGCCGGCCTCCCTGGAAGAAGACGCTTATTGAGGGTTAAGTAACGTGTCCCTGCCACCAGTTTATTAGATAACAATGTGATGAGCGGGTATGGCTGCTTTGTGGATTGTGTGATTGTGTAGAAGAGGTTTTAGCCTAATGGTGAGTAACAACACATACGTTTTCAAGCTTACAAAAAACTAATTTAAGCTTATAATTGCATTATCAAATTATTAGTTCTTACATCTTTGATCTGCGTTTGGGTTTTTTTAATTATAATCGTTTAAACTTCATTGTTTGCTAATCTAAAAATGATTTTTAAAATCATTTCTTATTTTCAAATTGAATAGTTACTTGTATTAACTCTATAAAAATTTTGTACCTTTATATCATATAAAATATCTAATTGGTCATTGTCTTATAATGACAATGTTATATTTTGCCAGGACTTACCGTGTTATTGTCTTTTTCTGAATAGAAAAAAAACTATAAAAAGGTTTTGATAAAATGAAAACAAAAATCATTTTCCCCCTATTTTGTTCTTGCAATTGCTTAATGTATGTATAAGCTACGTCTGCGCATCAAACAATCAGTCTTACCTCAACAATATATCAAAATACATATCTTAAGTACATGTTATTGTATCAAATCCTTTCCTTTATCTTTTTGTTTTTCTCTTGAAGATTTAATTTAATGGTTATCTATATTCATTCCATTTAAGATTCAGATGGGAAAGGTACGGCTGAAACACGTGGTACTGTTCCTACTACTCTCCCACCAGTTTATTATGACGTCAGCAGTGGTGACTAATAACAGACTTCTACTGGCTGTCGGACTAGCTACGGGAGCAATATTGTCTTCTTATAGTAAGTTGCATGTTTTTTCCTTTTTTTTCAAGTATGTTCTTTTATAATTAACCAAGGAAAAAAAACTAATTTTTTCCTGAGGTTACGTGATTTAACCTTAAGGGTTTGTTCTTTTATTACTTGTTCCAAATATATATTTATATATATATCTTACAAGTTTTGTAAGAAAAATGTTTCATACAAATTTAATGAAATTGTTCGGACTCAGTTTTGAAAATAGTGTGCTTTGTTATACTATTATTTACGCTTTATTAACAAATATTAACATACAATAAACCCCTTATATCCGGGTAAATATTAGATTGTGACAAATGCGTATTTTGCAGCCGAATTATACAAAAGTACACTCTATTTAAAATTAGAATTTCCATTCGTTCCTATTAAAACCGGGGAGCGGATGCAAGTTGTTTTTTTTAATCAGATTGTCAAAAGTAGGAATCTATTCTTATATCTCATTTTCAATGGGTTTCATTTTAAATAACTCAATCAAATCAGTAGTCGGTTTAAAAATAGAATTATTTTCTTTCTTAGATGGAAGCTATGATTGGTCACCAAGTACCCTAGCTGTGCTCACCGCCATTATCCTCGTAACCTTGCTGCCAACTGCGATCAATAAAGGTATGCAAAAAACAATTCATATTTTTGGAAGCGGGTCTTGTCAAGACGTTGATTTTCAGTTTTGCTAATATGAAATTTACGTTTAAAATATTCATACTATTTTCTGAAAAATGAGTAAATATACTTAGATTGGAATTTTTGACAGTCTCTTATGTACATGTAATCTGTTAAGAGTGTGGCATATCATTGGAGTAATCAGAACGGGTTTTATTGGTAAAACGTCGGGTATTTTTATTTCACATGTTTTGACAAAGATACAGCAGGCAAATAGTTTTTTACAAGTAAATTATATAATAAAGAATCTGTGTTTTGTTAAGCATTTTGACTATTAATTGTTTGGAGATTTACATATCTTTGTTACATGTAGGTGGTTATCTTTAAATAAGCAAAACTCATGCATACGCTAGTTACTGTAATTTCATTGGTATAGCAATGTGGTCTGCAGCAGAAATGACTAAGTTAGTTCGAAATGCAATGTAGCTATGCCTAAAGTATTCAAATAATTCTCAGAATTACAAAAGTATAATAACACGCTGCACTAATATTTAATGGCATTGATTAAAAAAGCCAAGTGACTTACTTGCAAGTTCCAATACCGAGTCAAAATTTAAAACTTGATAAATATTAGCCCTGCTTCTATACTTAAGTACATATATATAAATTGTAGACATTGCTTTTCAATCACCGTTGGTTCCAACTGCGCAAGCGCTCTCTGGCCGATTAGAAAATACTAATAGTGAGTACAATGACACATCTCATAATTATTGGTCAGACTCTTTAAAACAAATGAAAATAAAACATGATGTGCTAAATTATTGAAAAATAACATCTTTCGTTGATTCAAACTAACAGCTGAATTTTTACCAAAAAGTGCTTGTTTCATTTTTTTATTTGGAAGAACTTTTTTAAAAGGATTTTTTATTTTATTTTAAATGAGGAGAGTTGACTTCTTTTAAAAAATTGGTTTAAATGAAGTTGATCAATTTCAATGTAAATGCCGGTATCCTTTTGGACAAAAACAAAAACAAAAAAGCAATAAAAGGACGGGAAACGATGATATAACCTTTTCATTATTTGAATGAAAAGTGATACATTTAAGAAAATACTTGATTCTTGCAATCACAAAGTGTTAAGAATACATTAGTCGATTAGGCTCTGCTTGCAGTTTATCTAATTTTACTATAAAATGAAGAACATCACACTCTGAATACACAAAAATTTAATATGTTTAGAATTAATATCTTTCCAAAAAGTGTGAAGTAGCTTCGTACCTAAATGAATACAACAGTTGGATTTTATCGTAGATGGTCAAAGGCATTAACTCAATAGTTATCACATCAATATGTACACCTTGGCCATTGCAAACGGCCATCTTACTTCTGATTGTATTCATTTTGTAATCAAATTAAATTGCCTGATTTTCTTTTTAATATAATACCCAACTACCCAATGTAAGGTATATATTAAAACCTTTATCTTTCAGTCCACTCAATGTTAACTGAAAGGTCTATAATTAATATGCCATTCAGTCACTTTTCAGTTACCTTTCAGTCACTTTTCAGTTGACTAAACATCAGTTTCATCCTGTGAATTCGACAAGGAATGTTACAAGACGAACTTGTGGCTATGTCAACTAAATATCACCTTAAAGGTCTTGAAGGTGACTGAATGAAATAGAATTTTCATTTAGCCACAATTTCTTTCACTCACATTTTAGTTGTCTGAATGGGAGAAAAATCGTGTTGGCTATGCGCTAACTGCTAATTTCGTATTTGCTAAAGTAAGAATTTTCTGCAACATACAAAATTTGCTCTTTACAGCGGACTCCTCCTCCTGCACTGCCCCTGGATACAGTCTACATCCTGTTCTGGGTTGCATCAAGTTGTCCACATCGACTACAGCTCTCACCCCGGAACAGTGGGTGGCTAAGTGTGCCGAAGACGGCGGTAAACTCATTCTGATTAACTCGGCGACGGAAAATCAGGCACTGGTTGATTTTCTTAGTAAGTAGGTTGTGAATCATTATAATATTTTGGGCAATGTTTCTTACCGGTAGGTACTATTACGTGTGATTTTTTAAGACAGGTATTGATTTCCCTACGGATGACTGTTACGGGTGATTACTGTTTTGGGATTGAGTATTCTTACAAATAGTTATTTGTTAGGAGCTCTCCTTCTGAGATGTTTGAATAATCTTTAAAAAATGCTGACTCTGACCTTAACGACTTCTTTAACTTTGAGAGAGCTTGATGGTTTGAACCATATTTAGATTCAATTGACATCCTTAAAAAGTAGACTCCTTCGCATTAAGATACAGTAAATATGATAACGCTTAAATACAAGAAATATTTTTTTCCACATATTGATATTTTAAGCATAAAAAAGTCATCAACAATAATTTCATGGTATTTTGCATGGCTTATTTCTTTACAACTTTTCAATCAGAATCAGCCTCTTTGAATTATTGTTCGCTGTTTGTAGAGAGTGACCCCAAGGATGTAGTCATACAAGGCAGCAGGGTGAGCGTTAGCAGCCCGTGGACGACGGACGACGGACAGCCGCTCCCCTTCGTCGGCGAGTTCCAAGGAATCTCAAACCTTGCTGGTACACTACGTATCATCTTCACCTCCTCTGGGAAATGGGCCAGTGTCAACCCTACAAATGTATTTCCCAATGCTGTTTGTGAAATACCGGTATGAGACTCAAAATGGACAGTATATTCCATTCCCCCCAAATGTGGAAAGTGAATTCCATTTTTCTTGAAAGTGCAAAAATATCGAATAAATAATTTAAAGTTTTATTGTGTGTTTTGATTGAATTGATCTATGTTATTATACCTCTGTGGAAAATTTCGATATAAAATTACAACTGATAAATATGCTTTTTTTCTAACCGTAGAAAATTAAAGTTTCCGTGTTAGCCGCCTATGTTGAATAGTCAGTGTTCACCGGCGGCATTCGATTTCCTTCGAATTTAGATTTGGAACACCTCAGGTGAAATCCGAGTAGCTACGTTCAATCAATGCTCGATGTCTCTGATTTATATACATGTAACATAAAAAAAAATTCTGAATTGCCGACAAAAAACGTTTTCTTCGGTATAATAAAATACCCATTCACAAACTATTCAACCGATAGCAGTTTTATTGTCCTCTGATCCTGCAACTATTTTCATCAGTTCGCCTCATGAAATATTTGCTCTCTCCGGGGGAGTGGGGGGGGCAATAAACTTGTTATTCATAAACACGTTAGTTTACCATAAAATAAAGGGATAAGACTGTTTAAATCGTTTTCTTTTTGTATAAGATAGCAAACAAAATCTTAATTCTACAAAAACTTGTACAAACTTGTTGACTTGTATATGTTGATGACTGGTGAGCACTAAACAGATAAGGCTATGACTGAAATTGTAAAGACACGTATTGATGCTTTTAAAGTGTCAATAAGGGCAAAGAAAAGCCTTTAAAAATAGTCGTGATAGTCTATGAATTGTTGGGTTGTTTTTTTTAATAATTATTATGGCACATACAATTTTTTCAAAAGCTGACATCACACGTGGCATTTTTTTTATTTTACACTAAGTCTCCTATCACTTCCTCCGCTTTGTAATTCAACAACCAAATTTTACTAAGAAGTTTCATAATCTATATTTCTAACAAGATTTGTATGAATATAACTAAAACATTAATACACACCAAATAGTTTATCCTTAATCAGTTGAAGCTCTTCTATAGCCTCTTTCATTTGATTTTCAACCTCTAAAAAGAAATCAATTCTAAGCTGAAATGTATACCTGAAGATGTTTGTAATCTTTTAAGAAAGCACGTGCGAGTGCGTAGTCCTTTGAAATTACCTCATATGAAAAAAGTAGACCTAATCATGGTTGATTTATAAACAATAAAGATATGACGTTCATTTTCTTTACATTTCAAACAGTAAAATTAAAACTCGTTCATTAAGAAAATCGATAAATTTTGATTGATAATTAAATGAACGAGAGAACGTATAATGAATTTGTTGCCAACTAAAATTTGGTTTGTCCCTGGTAAAAACCTTAACTAACTTTGTATACATTTCAAATAATTTAGATGAGCATGACTCGCCAATGGCAATACGCTATAGACGTTAACCGTCACCTGTCAGTATACGTGTATATTTACCTTTGTCATTCGTTAAACATCTAATTAAAATAATTGAATCTTGGCCAACATTTTGATCCATTGCGTGTCATTGATGTTTGCCTATTATTTCGATGTTTTACGTCATATTTTGTTGACGCGTGCATTTGTTGTAACTTCACTCTGGCGCATTTAGGTGCATACATTTGATAATTTTATAACAAACGATTTACAGTGGCAAAGTGTGATGTAGTGTCTGTCCACAGAGGTATGGGTTATACAACGAAAAGTTTGCTTCCACCGAGTTGGGGTTATAAAAGTCAAAAGTGTATATTGTAGCTGATAAATAAAAGACTCGGAAACGGAAGTATGGTGTAACACGAGCCGGATGTAAAGAAACAACAAAACACTGTATAAGGTCATGAAGCTCGTCTATACATGTACGTACTATTTTTTTTTTTCATATTTTAACTGTTAAATGAAACCATTCATTGTATTATTTTTCGCAAAATCAATTTACTCAATGCATCATACCTTTCAATATTTGAAACCCTTATTTTTTTTTAAGTTGCCTTATAAAGTTATGTATCAATTTGGCAATCTTTTTCATAACACTCCCGTTAATATAAAGTATTTTTTATTTATTTATTTTTTGAAATCAATAGACAAAAAATATACCTACCCTCTTTATCAATAATACAAGACTGTTTCTGTTCTCGGAACTTTTTTCCCGCAGTTATAATTTTTCAGTTCAGCTCTTGCCACCACTGCTGCACTAGCTTACAAAATAAAACGCCATCAACTTTATATAATTTGTGAATATGAAAATTATTTACAAATTGTACTTGTCCTACCTGTGAGGGCCACAATACCGATAGACCCAGCCGCTACCAGACTCCCAGAGGTCAGGTCGGACTGTGCTGGGTAAAGGGGCGCAACTTGTCCACAGCAACCACCTAAAAACAATACTGCACCGACAAGTAGCGGGCTGGAAGGACGGAACATGATAACAAAAAAATCTTTCTTTAGAAAGTGCAGGTATTTTAAATCTTTTTCGTGATTTTTTCCAACTCTTAAATATCATAAAAGTTTCGGTTAAATGCAGACTTATCATACTTGCCGGTGCATTTTGCAGTATGGATAAACCTAGTTCCCATTACGTTATCACATGATGCATTAGCCAAATCAACTCTTGGAATATGATTAAACATATCCTGTTCCTGTTTAATAAGGTTTTGAAATTTTGGTTTAACGTTGCGAAAATGACGTTTATACAAGAAAAAAAGAACCTTGCGTCCTAGAACTCGTCGTACAATTTGCACAATATTCAAATTATTTTTGATATATGAATGGTGATGCCTTGAAGATGCGCAATAAAGTTTCGGAAATTTAATTTTCCTAAGGGGGTCAAACAATGGGTAAAAAATGACGTCTATTTATCCAAAATTAAAAATGGTTCCCAAAACTTCTAACTTAATTTTCTTCACAGCCAAATCATTAATTTTTGACGTCGTCGTGCCAATAAATACCGTCAGTTGACAAATTATCATAACGCGTTAATGTGCGTTATTCAAACTGTCTGCTCATCTGACGGTAATCATTATGGCATTGAATTAACGCGCGTTACTCAGTTTGTATGCACACACCGCTGAAGTTATGAGACTGTATACTTCAACAAATCATGATTTAAGGTATCTCACTCCTCACGTTTTGATTTCATTGCGCAGATGTTCATTATATTTTAAATAAATATGATTTTATCAATTCAATCCACACAGAAAGATAATCATTTTATAATTGAACAACATTCATAAAGAAAATCCATTTGAATTAAAGAAACAAACAAGTTTTTGGTGGAACTATTTTCTTGTGCGGAAGGTTTTTTTTAGACGAAAATGACAGAAATAAGCAATTTTATGAATTTTCATTACACATTTCTTTTTATTATACTTTATTCTATATTCACATTTTTAACATTTGATAGGTCTGTAACATATTCTATAGGTCCTGTGCGACTTGTACAAAACTAAATTTTGAGAGAATGATAGACGTTTAGCATAAATTTATGCAAATATATAGAAAATGTCTGACTTTTTAAGCCAAATTTTGCTAATCTTAATCAAGCTTAAATTGCATTTTAGGTGCAAAAAGGTCAAATTAAATTGGCCATATTTCGGAGGAATGAACACTGACCTCCCATTATTTTTGTATTTTTCAAGTATGTTTTGTCTACAGATTTCAATGATATACTTCTCAAGAAATTCTTGATACAAGAACATTGAGGAGTGGGATACTTTAGTGCTTATATTTAATTTTCTTTTTAATTCTTGACTTGTCTGCAAATGTGATTTATACCTTAAAATTCCTATCTTATCCTAAAGGTATGGAAGAGTCACAGTCACAGTCACAAGCGTGAACTTTGATTTTTGCTTGAGACGTTGCAGTTTACAGCGTTTAACGTTTGTGACGTCATAATAAAACACGTAATTTTAACCGTTGAGTACCCAGTGATTAGGTGTTGCACTTAGAGGCATTTAAAGATCACAGAATTTAATGGGAAAACACAGAAGAATGTACATATTGACACGACGACATCAAAAATAAATCATTCAATGATATAGCAGCATTCAAGCGATAAGCGCGTGCAGTTATCATTGTGACGTCATGAAAAAGTTCACTATAGCATTGAATCATGATTTATTTAACGAGGCCGGGTCTAATTAGTTCTGCCCTAGATTTTTTAATGAAATTTTTTACCTGAATTTCTACTGATATAATTATTATTTTGAGATTAAAAAATAACACATTTACCACTCCGTTTGTTTAGGGGGTCATCTCAAAGTTTGTTAATCTTTAACATAGGACCCTATGGGATTTCGCTTTAAATGTATCTATTTTGCAATTTTTTTTAAACTTCTGCCCTAGGGATTTCTTTTTCTGTTCTACATATTAAAGTTACTGCTAAAAGGCATCAAATGGTCAAATAAAAAAAACCTTTTACCTCCTGGTTTGTTCCAGGGGTCTTATCAAAGTTGATTTTTGTATGCCCAATTTCCCAGATTTGTCAGATAATGGCTATTTTTTATTTGACAAACGCGGAAAAGGTGATCTTTATAGTATTGTTAAAGCATTCAGACATATTTAAGTAATAAATAAATATATAACATCACATATTAAGGGTCATTAATATAAATTACATGGTTACCGTCTTGAAATATATGAATTAAGCTATATTTAGGCGGGTTAAGAAAACGTGACAGAGGGCTAGGCTTGCTGAACCCTCTTCACGTTTTTTACCCGAGCCCAAATATAGCTTATACTTCGAGACAGTTATGTTTATTCCACAATATAACATTAATTTTACGCATTAAACGAGCCATTTTCAACAAATTTCGCTGAATATCTGCAGTTGAAACTATCGCGCCATGGCGTCAACCAAGCAAAAAGATGACGTCACAATACAAATGAAACGCTGCGCGAAAGCGTGCGTACTCGTTCTGTACTCGGCCTCGTTAAGGAACTAAAAAATATTACATTCATTGCTTATAATTTAATTATTTTTGCTATTAATTGTAGATAAAAACAGTCATTTGACCATTAAATTGATATCAAATTGTACAAAATTCAAACGTAACGTCAGGCGGATTAATACATTTTTGACGTTAGTCTTACTATGACGTAGGCAACATTCTTTATACAATATAAAATATTTTTTTAGCCAATCAGAAAACGCGTTACAACCAGAATTAAATTATTAAAGTAATCACTCTCATAACTGCAGCGGTGTGTGTATACAAATTGAGTAACGCGCGTTACTCGGTTTGTAAGCACACACCGCTGCAGTTATGAGAGTGTATACTTCAAAAAATCATGAATTAATGCTTATATTTACATTTTTTAACTTCTTGCCTTGTCTGCAAATGTAATTTATACCTTAAAATTCCTATCTTATCCTAAGGGTAAGTTAATATTAATGGAAGAGCCACAGTAACAGCCACAAGCGTGAACTTTGATTTTCGCTTGTGACGTTGCATTTTACACCGTTCAACGTTTGTGACGTCATAATAAAATTCGTCAATTTGACCTTTGACTACTTGTTGCATTTAGAGGCATTTGAAGATCACAGAATTTAATGGAAAAACACAGTAGAATGTAAATATATGTTTATAAATATTCAGATAATAGGTACATAAAAAATGCTGCTTGCATATTTTAAATGTGATATTTCAGAAGCAGATTTTTTTTTGGAATTTATTTGAACGTCAGATGATTGCAATTTATCTCTAGAGACAGGTACATTGTGGATGAATTATCATAAGAATTGAAGATTTTGGTTATTTGATGGATATGAGAAATACGCACTTTTATAGAGTGCATATGTTAATAAACACTCAAATAATGAGTACTTAGAAATGATATCCCAGACAGCATGACTTTGTTTGGCCAACATTCAATTTGGCTGTGGGTTGTAAGGTTGGTGTTGGCTGAACAACATGTGGCCAACATTGGGCCAATGCACACTTGACATATCTTACTTGATATTTTCCTGAGAGACTGCTTGCTTAAGCCAAATGTCATACTGAAAATTTAAACTAACACAAGTCTGCTTCAATATGTGTGATAAAGAAGCGGATAACAAACTCAATATGTTTATGTTGCGCAAAACAATATTTCAGTGATATCCTTTTTTATGATTTTGTATATTTCACGAAGTTCTACGGATCAAAAAGACCGGCGGAATTTTTTTTTGTTAATATAAAAATCCTTTATATAGACGGGTTCTATTTGGTAATTCTCTCATAACTAGTCAATAGATTTTAAATACAACGTTGATGGTGATTTACAAACAAAGACTGCTTGTCGGTCCAGTGTTGTTGTTAGGTGGTTGCAGTGGAGAAGTTGCGCCCCTTTCCCCAGCACAGTCCGGAGACTGGTAGCGGTTGGTTCTATATGTATAGTAGCCCTTGCAGGTTAGACACATCATTTATTGAAATGTATTTTGCTTTTCATCGATTTAACTCACCTTTTAAAACTGAAAGATTAAGAAAGCTTTACCACATTTTTAGTGGTGTTAGTGCGTCTGTCTGTCCGTTTGTCTGTCTGCCATCTGTCTATCAGTCTGTACACTCCGATCAAATGTAACCAAACTTGGTTTTAAGCATCCTCTATAGTCTGTCCCAAGATATTTTTGCCGCATATTTTCTTAAATTATTCAATATTTATAAATATCTCTTGGTTCAGACGATGTTCATTCAATAATATGAAAAAATCCCAAGATTTCCCCTTTGAAACGCCCCCTCTAGCTTGTCGGGTATCAGTACAAGACTAAAAATAAAAAGTCTACGAGGTTTTTCCATTGCCAAGAAGATGAAGACGCCCGGATGTTAACGTTGAAAAATTGCGCGAGGGGTCCCGAGTATTTCCGAATGGAGAAAAGATGTCAACATTCCCCATTATAAATCTCCGTAGGAAATCTGTTTTCGTTCCTGTGAATTTTTACGAGGGAAAAATGATAATGTGTGAATGAAGTTATCTTGGGGATTTTCCCTTCCATCGATTTTAATTGCACTTCAGTCACAGGTATGTGTATTTTTATTAAAAATAGTTCAAATATGCAGCAAAAATAACTTGGGACAGACTATAGTAAGAGATATACAAATTAAGGGCCATGTCGATTTTTTACAGAGAGAATGTAGGGTTATTGATCATATTTCGGCATTTATCTTTTGAAAAGCATTTTGTCTGAAAACTCAAACTTATGAAGCGATATCATTTGGCAATTAAAGTTAGTTTAAAATTTAATGGGTTTTGATAAGGCAACATTTTGAATAGGGACTTTCACAAGTGAATTAATTGAAAAATATATATATCTATATTAAAAATCATTTGAAAAGGAAAGCCGAAAATTGTAGGATAGCATCCCCAGAAAATGAAGCTTAAAGTTTGTTCAATTCATAATTTTCATGTGATGGCGGGGGTCATAAGGGGCGGATTTTTACATAAGAAGAAAATCTTTTTTTAAATCTTTTAAGAGACTGATTGGCCAGACAAGTTTAATATATAGTTTGAGTAGATATATCCTCGGTTGTTCAGATCGGTATTCATTTCACTGCAGGTTTTTATTCTTGCTAATGATCATTCAAATTGCTTACCAAAACTTGCTACAGTAGCTTTATGTATATTTTAGCCAAAAAAAATCAATACCAGTATAAGAGTAATTCATTTATGTACAACCAATAATATACATTTAGTCATATTTTCTTCCAAAGATAATCAAATATCACTTTTTACACTGAAGTTCGTAATATGTTAAAAATTCTACATACGCCTTGTTTTATTTTTAAAAAATCCTTTCATAGATGTTTGTAAAAATGACAAATGGGGAAAAAAATCAAAAGAATAATTTAATTTCCATTCGAAACTGATAACAGTGTATCATTCTAGTCTAGAAATAAGTTAAATGCATAAAATATTTGTGTATATCTTTAGTTATGAATATCACAACGTAAGCTTAGTCCACAACTTTCACAGTTTGTAAGTGGGCGGGGCCTGATGACGTCTGTCCAGCAATCTTTCTGTGGGACACACCCCCTTGTGAATAATCTGCCAGGGTGGTGCTCTTTTTGCTTGGGTACTTCACTGCGGTGGCTTTTCCTATTGTTTCCTGCAATAAATACACCATGTAGATTCACTGCAATAATTTAAAATGTATTTTATCAAAATTTACTTCTCTTTTTTTTTTCTTTTTTTTTTTTAAAGTATTAAAATGACTTTGTATTATAAAATTAGCATACACTTTTTAATATTGAAATTTTGATTTGGGTCAATACAGAAATTAAAACTTCTGAACCTTCAGATTTGTCTAATTATGAGGATGTTAAGCCTCAGGAATCCCTTTCCAAACACACTTATTGTAATAAAGAATATATTTTATCTTGAAAAAGTATATATGTGAAGATTAATCATGTTCTACACACAAAATGTTGACCCATTAGTTACTACACAGACTTTTGAATCCACCCCCCCCCCCCACCCCCTTTAGATCTGCTCATGGATGTTGAGACTTTAAATATAGGAGTTGAAGGAATGGGGGAGGGAAATAAAATCATGCATTTTACGAGTCATGTTCAGCATTACCACTCTTCACATCTGCAGTCTATCGAACAACAGGCACTTGTTTCTTTATAATCAAAGTTGATATATATAGAATATCACACTGTTGTTTTGATGTCGGCCCTGGTATCAGCCCAAGCAGTTGGTATTGGCCCAAGCCGGTGCGGGCCGGTACCATCTGAGGGCTGATACCAGGGACGAGATCAAAACAACAGTGTGATGTTGTTTATATCATATATCTAAAATCAAAGACTTTTATTCAAATTCCAAATAGGGAATATAATTTATGATGAAGCTATGGATTTTTTTTGGATTTACAAAACTCGTTCGATTTTATTCTTATATCACATGCAACATAAAGATTTACCTTGTAATATAATAATAAATACATCAAAAGGTGTCTAACTCTCAATTACGTGAAGTGTCCCCTGCTGTTAATTGCAATTATTTCATGTATTGCATTTAATGGCTGACTTTTTTCTGATACAAGGATTAACCTACATAATCATTATATGGCATGCTTGCTTCTATTTACTTCTACCTGCATTAGCAGCATCCAAACATCGCTAGGACAAACTTTTATTACAGAAACAAGGGCCTATGTACCATGTTCTACGCAAGGCTGATACCTTAGAAACAGGTTGATGTCTCTCTACAATAACAGAACTCATGGGCGGAGCCACACCATTGACCCCAAGGTCACCGGGTCGTGACCCCCCTGAGGAGGCAGGGCGAGAAGTTCTGACTCCACCCACTGTGGCAGAACTTGGTCGGTGGCTGTCAATCTTGCTAGTCACTTTGGCTGGAATCAGTTTCCCTTTCTGAGAACTTGTTACCCTTGAAGCTGCCTGAAAATGAGAAGAAATTATACATTATAGAACTCTAATTTGAACATAAAGGAAAAGACTTTTTTTTACTATCTTAGGCCAAGAATGTATACAAGATTACAAGATATGAAGGAAGGTCCTTAATAAATCATCAAGGTTTGCAGATTTTCAAAAATTTAAGAATAAGTACTTGTGCACTCACCATGTTTGCCTTGGACTGGGCCATACTAGAAAGTGTGGATGACCTTGATCCTTGACTTGTAATGACCTTGGGGGCATGGGCCTCATGCTCAGGTCTTGAGGTAAACACTGCCTCCTGGGGGATGGTTTTTGGGGCGCTGAAGTCTTTGTCCGGCAAACTACTCTCCAAATTGTCAGAGGGGTCTCCAGAAGGCTTGTTTTCTGCATATGCGAAACAAACATTTTTATTTAAAAATGATGTTGACGATGATCATTTCCGTTAAATGAATAGAAAGTGTGATCACTGTGTACATTCCTCATTTGGTATTTCAAAAGATTTCTGGAGCAGATCCAGAAACCATAAAAGTTGGCTAACAGTGTTAAAGACGGGGTGTGCAGCCATATTTTTAAAGCTGGTCTAAGAAAAAAATACCTTTCTGGTCGTCCTTGTTGAATATGGTCATGGCCTCAAGGTTGAGTGCACACACACCGCGCATGAATGCTTTCTTCATGGCCTCCTCATATTGGTCACGTTGTTTGTGTAGATCACATATCTCCTCGCGGGCTGCACTCAGTTCCTCACTCAACTAAAGAGCAAAAGAGAAAAACTTCAATTCACCATTCTCTTACAAAGTGGTATAGAATGCCTTGAGATATCAATTTATCAGAAAACTTTTTTGAATAACATTCAACATCGTATTCAAAATTTATTTGCTGTTTATAGAAAATCACTCAAGAAACTTGAACTTGGCATGGGACAAATTGAGACATCAATTTACTAGATAGAAGTACATTGCATTTAAAATATCATTTACCTTTTCTTCAAAATTTCATCATCAATCTTGAATTTACCATTTTTAAGCTGGTTAGGGACTTGAGATATCAATGAAATGGAAACTATGTCATATTCAAAATATCAACTTTTTTAAATATTTTAAAATTGATTACAAGTTTTTTTTGGAAAAATTTTTCTTTGACAACTTTTTCTTCCATTGTTTACATAAAGAGACTGGATAGTCAACACAGTATGGTGTACCCATCAGATTTGCCATAAAACTTTAAATATCTTAGTTTTGCCCATAACCTATTACTAGAGATAGTAGTAGTAGAGATATAATACATAGATTTTAGATTTCAAATTTGAACATTAAATGTCTAAATTGAAAGCTCTGCATAAAGATAGAGGAAAATGATCAACATTTTCCTCTAGACTACCTTTTTTAATTGCAGAACACGCCAATAAAATTTCTAACATCTAGTGAAAAATGGTACGAGCAAGCAAACGATTAAACAATAAAATTATTTCTTGTTGCCAAAATATTTAAGCGGTATATAAGTACATTTGTGCGGACGGATATTTTTCCTACTTGTTTCTGATTTATAGATTAAAACTATTTAAAAAAGCGCAGAAATTGAACAGAAAACAGCGCAAAATTTCCTAGATGCGGGAAATAAATGATAAAATCATTAGTCTAGATTTATTAAAATACAAGCACGCGGGGTCCGACGAACAAGAAATTATATTGGTGTGGCCTCAGAGGAGGTAAATAGTCTAGAAATGGCAACACCCATCCAGCCCCCTTGGCTTTAAATCTATCGTTTGTATCTTGCTTACCGCTGCCACTTTTGCCTCGTAGTCGTTGGTCAGCTGTAAACAGACTTCCTGTGCTTTGGCCTGACACGCCTTCTCTACGCGGGACCGCCATTTGTTTTCAATGACTGAATGCCACGCCTCCCACACCTTCTGTTGAAGCCGCCTCTCGTGGTAGCGACTTGCAAGCTTTTCGGCAAATTTCTACATGAAAAATTGATGTACAGGCTTAAATTAGGATCATGATATTTGAATCCTATGTGTTAGTTTAAAAAATGTCAAATTCTTTTATTATATTCATATTTACTAATCAAAAATTCAATCCTTATCATTTCCCTGTTCGAGTAAAATATATATGGTTTCACCATATCTTATTGGTAGTACTTTACAGAGATATCCCCCATTTTTCTATTGATCAATAATAATCATTTATTAAATAACTAGAAAGAGTTAAAAAATACTTGAATATTTAGCTTCATATAAAGCCTTTTCTGGTCAATATAGTGAGAGAGCAATATTTAATCCACCATTCTATTCATATTTACAAAGAGTAAAGATATTTTTACTTCTAGAGCATAAAAGACCAAAGCTTTATTTTTTACACAGATCCTTTAAGGAGGCAGTGTGGTCTACAAATTAAATCCTCCTTAATTTTTAGATATGATGTCTTTAGCTATGATGTATCATTCATTAAAGAACAAATCTACACATTATACCTTTTAAATTTGGTGATTTTCCTATATTCTTATTTAGAACTCTCCTTTTAAAGAAGATCAATACACCCTAACAATGGCCACAACCACCGAGCCCTCTTAATACAGCCCCAGTAGTGTTTTTTTAATACAGACTTACCTCCCTTTTGAGGTCTACATGTTGGACCTTCCACTCGGAGAATGTTTTCATGGCGTCCTGTTTGTCCTTTTGTTTACTGAGCGCCTGCGTCAGGTTGGATATCACCTGGTCTTTGCGCTGAATCGACGTCTCGTACGTATGCATCAGTTCCTTCATTCTCTCTATCTCATTCTGAAGGTTTGCGCGCTCTGATGCAGAACTGCATAAAGACAAGGAAAGACGCTCGTAACATTTATGGAAGTAAACAGAAGAAAAATTCAGTCAAACAGGACTGGGCTGCCAAAGAAACCCAGATATCTAAAATGGTTGGAATATCAAATTTAATTCTATATATCCATTTTATATGGCATTCAAGATAAATAAGCTTGACTGTATAATCAATCATCGATATTTATATAGTGGCAGGGTATGTGATATAGGAGATTTCCTCAAGATTACTATGAATGATTTTCCTCTACCCCCATCTAGTGTTTTCTATCCATTTGTCAAAGACTGGGGAAAGAAAACACTTGGGACAAAAATCATACATCAGAGGCCTGTTCAACAGAGCGGGTGCTCGCGAGCGCTCGCCAAAATTCCCTTTACCCACAACACAAATTTTGGCGAGCGCTCTCTCTGCTGAACACGCCTCTCATGCCATCTAATATCCTATATTTTTGAATAGGCCATAAAAAATATTTAGTTTCTCAGTCCAAAAATTCAATATTTAGTGTGAAGTAAGTTATTTTGTGTTCATTGCAAGATTTTAAAGGAGAAAATGTTGATTTTCCTATTTCAACTTAAAGTTGGAAAACTTTGATTACTCCACTTTTCGAAATAGCAAAACAATCTGCAAATTCAGGGCTCACTCAGGCCCCAGGGCCATAAAACTTAGATGGGCTCACTTTTGATTTTGGTCTTATTTTTACAAAAGGATTATATAGTGGAAAAGTGAGACTGAGATCAAAAATGAGCTTGTCTAAGTTTTATGGCCCCCGGCCTGATCTGATGCCGCGAGGTACTTGTTGCATGATTGAGGTACTTGTTGTATGATTGAGGTACTTGTTGTATGATTGAGGTACTTGTTGTATGATTGAGGTACTTGTTGTATGATTGAGGTACTTGTTGTATGATTGAGGTACTTGCCATTCTTGCTCCCTGATTAGTGTCTGTTTACTCCTCTCTACAATGCGAATCTTGGCCTGACTAAACTCCGCCTACAAATGAGAATTCAAATGATTTGGAAAGATTGAATAAATATGAAAACACTAGACTTTGACCCGTGCATGCATGGGTTGACATTGCATATTATGTCAGGCATTTACGAAATAGATACATCAAATCTGCACCATGTTGACATTCAGAACTCTGAGAATATTTCATATTAAACGCACTGAGTTAGTTATCTCCTGTTTTTTCTTTCATGAACAGAATTTATAGCAAATTTTAATTTTATTATCGTTTTTTAGTTTATCCATACAAATGTGATATTGTAGAAACATAAACTAAAAGGATCTCCTGATTTATTGTGAATATTATGCGCATGCGCAAGATTGTAAAATCCGAAAAATTCAGACGATTTCCGGATTTTTATTCGATTATTAATAAGCGAAGCCTGATTGAGAAAAAATAAAAACAAATTGGTAATCTTCAAGTACCAATGATGTTAAAAATGTATAAAACAAAAGACAATAGTCTTCCGATTTCTCTGTATTAAAGCCCAAAAATTTGAGTCTATTATTTAATATAGTAGTATAGATTGAATTGTTAATATTCCTTTGAAATGTCAAACATAGTGTTCATCATAAATAGATTTATGATAAATCTTCCCTCCTTCCTTGTAACAATGGTTAAAAGATATATTTCATTAATGACCACTTTATTACAGTTGTTTGCAGGGTTTTTTTTTAATTTCATTCCATAGTTGGGCTCTGGGCCCATTCAGCTTAGATTTTGATTTCAATCTTACTTGATTAAATTGAATGAATAGCTTAACTGAGATCAAAAGTGGGGTCGCCAATATTTCATGGGCCCAGAGAAAAGAGTTATCGTTCTACAGATTACTTTTGCATCAAAGCACTATGCACAGTGATGCATAGTTTCGTCTAATTTTTCCGACAATACCTCGATCCACAGAAAATAAAAACAACATAAAAGAGAGCAGTTGTTACATGTTAGAAAAAGAGTACATAATTCTTAATTTACCAAAACATTTCTTTTTAGATCTATGGTCCATTGGTCCAGCAGTCCCTCCATCTTTGTGACATCTGGGTCAATGGATGACATGTATTCAGTCTCTATCGTGTTCTGCTCTCTTTGGAACGACCTTTGACCCTCACTTCTAAACGACCTTTGACCTTCGCTATGGAATGACCTTTGACCTTGCTCCTGGTTCTCTGATTGGCTGGTGTTCTTTGATTGAAAGAGAGGAGGCGGGACTCTGTGCTGCTCTTCATCTGAAAATTAAACAAGTATTTACAAATAAATAATCAGTCTCTTTTGCTATTTTGACTCTGAACAACTAGTATATATTTCATGGAAGGGGGTACTCTTTCTTTGAAAAAATGGGTTAAGGAATGAAAAGAATTAAAAACCTTATATACTCCCAGACACATTTAATATCTTTGTATTATTTACATATTACTCATGAAATGTATATTATCAAGTTCATTAAATACAACAATTCAAAAAGGTCAGACATGTATTGACTGTATATCATTAGTTCATTAACATGTAATTGCCTGTACTCTAGAAACTATCTCTCTCTCTCTTTATAAAGTTTTTAATTCCTTCCTCTCTCATTTTTTTTCTTTTCAATGAGAGTTTCCACTAACAATATGCACTTGATGGTACATTGGTGGTTTTATATTTTAAAAAAAAAAGTTTTAATTATTCAGAAGTCATCTACTTTATTAAACTTTCTGCAATATAATTATTTGGAATGAAAAATCAAACATGTTGGTTTTCAGGGCCACACATTTCAAAATAATAAAAATGCAACAGGCAGGTACTTCATTTTTCAGATTTGCAAAGGGTAATAACTCAGTTTTCATATTTTAAGTTCTGATTGAAAATTTAGTAATTTGCAAAACAGTTAATCAATGCAGCAGCATTTTGCCTGAAATGGCGGTGCCTGAGAACTGATACATTCACTTTTTTGGCCTTACCAGCAGACTTGGCATTACGCGGCGTCTCTTGGTCCGACTGCTCGGAATGCTGGGAACCGATCGGACTTTGACCAAAGTCAGGAAGTTGTGCTTCCCTGGTTACCTTGACAACCACCGGTGTTGTGTCTGCATCATCTTCTGATTCTGTGATTAGAGAGAAAACAGTGAACATTTTGTTTGAACAATATTAAGTCAACATGGCTAAACAAATAATTCAATGTTATGATTAGGTTATTAGGCATCTTAATATTTTGTCTACTGTGTCAAATGCTGCTGCTTTTGTTAAAAATTCATTGCTTTTTTTAAAAAGCGATACCGGTACTTATTTTTTAATCTTCAGGTTAAAAAAAAGCAAATTTGAGAAATGCCCTAGAGACACAAAAAAGAGAAATAGTGGAATAAAGTACATGTACTAAAACCAGTAAAATAAAGAATTTACAATATATTTAATAGGTGCAAGGCAAGGAAGAGGTTTCATCAAATAATACCTTCTTCTCTTTGAATCTGTACAAGCTTCTCTCTCGTTGCCTGTGGAAACGACCCTCTGACCTCCGTCATTGTGTGTGGGATTCGTTTGGGGTCATAGTTCGGGATGACCACTGCGTGCTTGAGCAGTTCCTCATATTCTTCCTGATGTCAGAAGTAGGAACAAATTTAAATCAAAACATGCAGGGAGCAACAAAGCATCAAACTGTCAGTTTTCAGATCTGTCAGCATTTCATATTTTATAATTGTGAACATAACAGTTTCCAGGCAATTGATTCAATGCTGTTATAATAATGCAGTTAATACAACTCTTGTTAAAATTTAGAAGTTCAAATCACTGATTATAAGCAATTCAAAGATATATGAATCTTACAAATGCATTTTTTGTCCTCTGAGATTTTTAAATCTTATAGGTACAGTTGGATTTCATTTAAATCTTTCTCAAATTTGTTCAAACAAAATGCATTTACATGAAATGTAGCTAGCAAACCATGATAATATAACCATGAAATTCATTTGAAACAATTCACTTCAGGTAGCACGAAGCTATCTTTATAGTAGCATAAAACCACCTCATTTGAAATTCCCACAATGTATTGGGCAGTATGCTGTGATTATTAGGAAACCTACCATCAATCTACTGGAAACGGAGCTTCCCGGGGAATCTGGAGGTAGTTCCGGAACACTGTCTTCATCCACGGATGACATGTTGCTACAGGGTCTGCCAAAAATCACCAGAGATTAAGAACATCATAAATGTAAATGATAAGTAATGACCACTTGTCTTCAAAATAATTTTCAGAATAGTCAACTAATAGAGAGTAAAAATCTCAAAACAGTTGAACAAATAAACTTCACTATTTATATAATAGTGTTGTGTTGTGCATGTACTATGCCTAAATAGTAGTCAGGGTTTGATACATAGTGCACGAGCCAGAGGCGAGTGCACTATGTATCAAACCCTGACTACTATTTAGGCATAGTACATGCACAACACAACACTATTGTTATTATTATGCAGACTGTTGAATATACTGACGTGCTTTGCTATATTTAAGTAGCTGTGTCATTCAAGTGTTGACAAGTCCCTATAAATTATCACTGGAAAAGCAAGCTTTTGGGGTTTTTTTCAAATAAATCAATTGATTTGATTATTTATTTAATCAACAAGTTGTTGTACAATAAAAATTCAACAAATATTAATGTTCTTTTCAAGAAATGAGAGATGTTTGGCCTTACCAAGTAAACTCGAAATGTTTAGCAGACGAAATCTCATTGAATTTTTTTCTTGTACATTCTTTAACAAGCGTCATTTAAAAAAGCGTTTTTGTGATTCTCTTGTAGAATTTCTTTGAAAAATGTTCAATCAATTTGTTCAAAAGTTTATAAGAAACTTTAACTTTAAAATTACCGTCAATAATGAAGTGTTTTTGGAAAAATGAATAATTTTAATTGCTTGATATCGGTCATATATATCTACATTTTATATATATAAATACTGTCAGTTTTAATAATGGCAAATTTAGCGTAGCGGTAACGTGTTGGGCTTGAAGCTTGAAAGGTTTTAAAAAATTAGCGTAGCATAGTATGCTTACGCTATATAAATCCTATAGTACTATGCGAAAATAGATGAGTATTGAATATATAGTGACAAACTGACAGAAGGCATAATAATAATGTATAAATCATTATATCATAAATGCCAATACTTGATGGTAGACCCAAGATTAATCAATGAAACAATGCACTATCACTTTAAAAAAAAGTAAACTCTAATAAAATTCTTTTTATAAATTTCTGTTCTCCCAACTATACTCTGTCCCAAGATAACCTTATTCACATTTTGCATAATAACTTGATGTTTGTAAACACCTGACTCAGGGTTCAAGCGATGTTCATTCAAAAGTATGAAAAATTTCAAAGATAAAACGCCCGTTAGCTTACCAGGTTTCAACACATGGCTAAAAATTGTGAAGTCTACGAGGATTTTGTATTTAATACAGCAAGCCCAGATGATGACAATGAAAAATTGTGCAAGGTATTTCGAGTGACTTTCGAATGGAGAAAAGATGTAAACATTTCCGATTATAAATCTCTGAAAGAAATCTGTTTTCATTCTTTTGGTTTTTTCGTGTGAATAATGATGTGTCAATGAAGATATATCCCTTTCATCAAATTCAATTGCACTTCTTTTACAGTTATGTATATTTTTATCAAAAATCGTCCAAATGTGCTGCATAAATATCTTGGGACAGACTATAGGCATAACAGACTATAATGTGTACACTGCTGAATACTCCATGCATAGAGCTGTATAAAATATGGATCCTGGCAGGAGAATGTACTTTTTTTTTTTTTATAAAATGTGCACTTTTATTTTAAAAAATTTAACCATTCAAATTCTTTTCACTTTTGAGAGACAATAAAGTATTGGTGAACCACTGTTGTAAACATGTTTTAACACGCTGCAGTGTTTCGTTAAATCCCCCCTTCTGTATTTAAAATAAACCATAAATTCTAGAAACAAACAGTTCAGTTGCATTTACCTGATGAGTATCGAATAAAAAATATCAGAATTAAGAATGCAATCAATACACAGGGTTATTCCATTAATTCAGAGTTTCGTGAACCGCTGCTGTGTGCCACCATGTTTTGTAAACAACATTCAATTTCGCACAAGCTTTGTAAACATGGATTTGATTGGCTGTTGAATGTCACCTAGATCATGAATTGTCAGATGAGTCAAACTATTCCCGGAATAGTTTTATGTATGTGGGGGGTGGGGGGGGGGGGGTATTCATCTTTCTTATTTTTTCTTAAAGCTTTATTTGATAATTTGAAATGTGAATTTGAATTCTTTATTATGATAAAATATATTTGATATCTTTCTCTGATGCTCATAATTTCTTGCTCACATTCACACACAAAGAAATGTTGCTGCAGAACTCGGTAGCTCCACGTGAAATTCGACGGTCTGTCAACCCGATTTCCCGTGGAGCTACAGTTCGATATGATATTCATAAACTCACAAGCTGCTATTGATTCAGATATATGTTTAAATTAAAAAAAAGAGAATGGGCATAATTTATTGAATCCTTTTTAATGCTTATTTATAGAATAAAATCATTTGACGAACGTTGAAGAAAACAATAGAGGATTGTCCCCATAAAAAATAAAGAAGAAGAAAGAAAGATATTGAAGCAGGCCTACTATTCTCAATGCTGTGAAGCCAGTCCGTCTGTTAATTTAAATTACTTTATCTAATCTAGCGCTAATCTGTCGAAAGGAGAGGGGAGATTACCCCACCCCCCTCCCATGTGAAACTGATCCAAACACTTACTTACAGATATATACAGTATATTCGCATAGTAACTTGAGATAGACATATACAAACCAACATCTTCCCATCCATGAAGAAAAATCCTACCTATTGGGTAAATTTAAGTCAATGTAATAATTAAGTCATTAAATATAACTTAATGAAGGCAGATGTACAGTGAGGTCTTGAGCAAGTAATAAGGTGATATGATCATCAGTCTTATTCATACACCCCTTAAACGCTAACGTCGTCATTTATTACGAGTTAACACTCCAACTTGTCACAAAAAGCGTTATAAAATATTTAAAAGTTTTGTTGTAGCCAAAACATTTTCTGAGTAAACTTAGTAATAGAACTATTTAAAAATATAAATGTATCCTTTTTTATTTTTTTCATTCAAAAAGTATTTTCCTCGTAAATTTTATTTGTTTTTGTTGATTTTAAATTTTCGTTTTTGACATTGCGCCGGGTGTCGAATTTGTGATCTATCATGCTTTCGTTTCACTGATTTAATTTTAAACCATATTTAATTTCAAAATATAATCTGAATGCAAATTACTTGAACCCCTTAGAATAACTGAATAACGCCACTTGTCTACGTTATTTTGGGACAACCCTCGTAAATACAATAAATTCTTATTTTTCTTAATTTCAATTTCTTTGTAAATGCAACATTTTTCCAATAGGATAGGGGCGTGCTATGGGTTTGACATCCCCAACTGGTTCGCGGAACTGAATCGAGGGACGAAATAATTTCAAATGTTGCAAAAATGTGGGACCTTGACTGGTATACATATGTCAGGACGCAAATCAATAAGGTCCTTCAATTTGGAAATCATTTTCATGATAGATATAGACTTTTGAAATTTAAACACAACATCTTCTGCATACATCATATGCATGTAGGGAGCTAAATTCTATTTGTTAAGTATGAATGGGTGTGTATTTCCTAAAATAACCCCACCACTATATATTGATTCTTTTACGTTGACATGGTTAATTCGTTTTGCTCTTAACATCTTTATAAAATTGAGGATCTTTCGGAGGTTTTTAACGGACTTCCCACTGTAGCCCTCAGACCCCTTCCCTAGCTAAAGAAAAAAAATCACGCACCCTCGAAATTCGGAAATTCTTGGATCTGCACTGACCTAAAATTATCTATAAATCTCTATACTTAGTATCTCAAAATAATAAAATTGCAAGTAGACCTAATTTTATTTTTTGTTCCTCATTAATCCAAATTTTAATGTGACGATTATTTTTTAAAATAATTTCATCCAATGTCAACGCGGGGTCATCTGCCAAGAAAACGTGAAACTAAACAAAATTTACCATAATATTTATATATGCATACCAGTAAAATGACGGAAAAACCATGGAGATCTCAACGCACATCTCTCACGATCACATAATATTATGTTTGATGGGAATAAATTTCTTTCGTACATGTTTTTGACATGTAACAACAACTAACAAATCATATTTCAGTAATCTCATATATATGTGCATATATTTGTCTTTATGTCACATATCTGTCATAACAAATATGATGGCTGTTTTTGTAAATTGCACACAGAGTTCATTGCACATGTATGTTTGCTTGTATTTGATCGTGGCTAAACCTTTAGTTGATTGGTTGTTTTATGATTGGCGAAATCTATCATATTTCATATTGATAATGGTCAATATTTTGTCAATTTGTGAACAGTGTTTCTGGTTGTGCAGAAATTTCAAGCACAAGTTATTAATAACTCATTTCGAACACCACCTAAAGTCCTTCTTCAAGCGACATTGTACTTCACATCCCGAACTCCCCATATTTCTTATAAATCAAAAAATCAAAACATTTGCAAATAAAATTTCTACCTGTGTACGTATATAATAATGATTTTTTGTTGTATTTTTGCTTTTATCATTGCAGTACGTCAATAATATAATCTTCGTATGGGCCACAAAGCCAGGTCAGTAGTTTACGCTGGCGGTCATCAGTGTAGATATCTTTATGATTCCTATCATATGACACTATAAAATTACCATACATATTTTTTTTAACAAACCAGCAGCTAAAGAACTGAAGATGACCACATGCATGAAACGTACGATGTACATAGTTCACTTACTACTGAGCGAAATACCATTACAAAGACCTCATGCCTATTTGGTAATGTTGACTTACAACTGACAGAATTAAATGCATGAAGTACATGACAGTTCGCGTGTGCAGTCTTACACTGCCTCGTGCGGTGCTGGTACATGTGATATATATAGTGATGACCGTTAGTGCGTCACTCAGCCTTATAGCGGTCACGCCTAACGGACCACAGTCACGCTTCAGTGGCCACAGTCCAGCGTCACGCGTCGGGGAACACCAAACGATTGACTTACTCGGGGTTTTATTACACATAAAACAATCATCAACGTAAATGATATTTTTGCAATCAATCACTCTGACCAACAGCCCCGCGCTGAGAGGACATGGAGACGGTCTGCAGGATCTGGATCGACTGAACGCTTTTTTCTTTTTCGGCTCCAGGAAAAGCCGACATGGCGGAATTACTGATACCCGGAATTTCTTCGGATTAATCCGGATTGTAGCAGGACATTGACTGCCATGTAAAAGAGTCCATTTCCGCAAACTTCTGCATTTTTGTGATCATATTTTCCCTCTTTTTCTAATAATTTTTATTTTTCAAACGACAAAAAGCGCTCATTTTTTTCAACACAGATGGCCAAGAATTTTGGAGTTGAGTGTTTTCCAAGGAATTACTGTGTTACTTTTACTTTGTGTGCTGTGATTGTAGTGCTGACCATTTCATGTATACCTCAATCCGTGCACGGCAACCATGTGCCACAACCAGGCTCAAGAAACGCGAATCCAACCAGAGGAAGAAATATAAGACCGGAAGTTCGAACGACGCCACAGCGCAGGCGTGGCTCTCCTCAGCAACAAGCACCATCTCGTGCTGCATCTAGTAGCAGGAGATTTTCTGTGCAACAAAATGCACGTGCTGCAACACAACAGAGAGCATCTGCATCTAGACGAACTAATCAGCGAGGGGAGCCTAGCTCCCGGACAAGACAGGTGGGTATAAGGGGTACAATTAGGGGGTAAATGAATTATCCTCTGTTTCATACTACAATACATATAGTTGAAATCAATATACGGAAACAATCCAGGATTTATCTTTAGTGAGTGCCCAACTGTCACCCGAATGAAAATGTATATTTTTACTGGGTTTATAAAAGAAAAACTCGGACGGCTCTAATCCATAAGGAAATTATCATAGCAACTCTTACATGCTTTAATTAAAGAAAGTTTTCAACAAATTATATCATCCAGATTCTTTTTTGGGATTCGCTTTGCAGAATCCCTTTACATTATTTTTTAATGTTAACCTATTACCGTTATACATGTATATTGATACCTGAAGCGATATATGGGGCAATTTCAAAATAGAACTCTTTGACTTACAATCTAGTGAATGAATGTGTTTGCACATCAATTTATTTATGAAAATCAAAATATCAAGCAAAGTGTAATGGAAACAGGAACCAGGAACAAAAATTTATATATACGTCTATATATATACAATGTAGTCTTTTATTTTCGTTCTATTTTTCAAATATTAATAACTAAAGATCAATGCATTTTCTGTAATTTAATTCTCTACTGATGAAAAGTTTGCTTTTTAAACTAAAATGTCCATTCGAACGCGCCTCTTTGTTTTCTTTCCCCTTATCAAAAGCATTGTACGGCCGATATTAGAAGTTAAAACAAAGACGAATTTCTATTTGATATCTCTAACTTTTGTCGAAGTGATTTTCACGGAGCGGAAATTTTCCATGTCTTCGTGTTGTCAACCCAAAAATAAACAATGTCGATGTTTGCAAACTTTCAAAGTAAAGTCTGTTTAGCATGATGTACCCGTTAATTCAAATATTTCACAAAACTCTTTAATCTCGACCTGTAATTATAGTTCAAAAGAAACAGTTGTTGTTTTTGTTTTGCGAGTTCATCGACTACCTTGAAGGATTCTTCTCTCTTGATTAATGACCGGCATACATTGTTTCTGACACAAGCTTTTAGACTTTAATTCATGTCCCTTAATAAATTTGTCAGAGGGGGGGGGGGGGGGACAATTCTGGCCCTCTGTAACGTTTTATAGCCCCTAGAAAGGCTTTTAATGTAAATGTATCTTAAGTATGGATACTGCCCCCACGCTTAAACCGACGGTTTGACGAGAAATGTTTACCTTGAAAGCTGGACCAGGAGATTTTACCACAATAATGTTCACCATAGATAGACACTCGCCGTGACATGAGTGACAAATACCTTAATATACATATTTTTAGCTCAAGATGTAGCATGTCAACCCACCGAAATATGCAAACACAACAGCCTTCATATTCAAACTCAGTTTCAAAACATTGCAATATTTGAAACTCCTCTTTCATTTTGCAGACTTAACATAATTTGTACATTTAGTAAAGCATGAATGTTCAACTTGACTGGAATGATCAATTTTTATCATTGTAGCGCAATGTATTTCTCGACGCAGACGATCAATCAATTATGTAATGAACAATACTTGCATCGTAAGAATAGTCAACTTGACATATCAACACGTACTTGTAATTTTCTCTGGAAACGTCTGAAATAAAATTGTATTAATTTTTCATTGTGGTATTAGACAGGGATAACCGTTAAGGCCTTGTTCGTTAATGATAAAGCGTTACGTATCCCAGAATCAAGATATACAGATGCATAATTTTTCATCAAAAATTTTTGTCATGCACGTGGAATTCTACACGCTAAACGCACATTCTCGTGCGTACTTCATATTCCTAAACAACACACAAGGTCCATGTAAAAGTAAAGATTTTATCTGCATTCTATCACCTCCTATTGCTGTTTTATCTTTTTATAAGTAATCCTAGCCGTACACAATAATGAAAGGCGACATGTTGATGTCTTTTATACTGATTCCGCATGGTCATGGCTGTACGCTGCTAGTATTCATTATGCTAGAAAGATCAGTAGCCATAACGATAATGCATATATTGAGCGCTCTGTATTGAACTCTTATACCTGCAGTATGAACATCTGGGGCAAGCATCTGATTTTTTTTTTCAAGTTTTGATATATGGTTAAAGATAAGTGAAAGATGTTTTATAAAAGCATACATATACATTTATTTATTTTTTTACCCTATAAATTGTAGATTTCAAATTTTATATTTATATATTGTAAATACTATACTATATTTAGCACTTGTTAATAAGCGATGTTCAACACACACACAAAACATAATAAAAACGGGGGGGGGGGGGGGGGGGGGTCATTTTTGGTGTGTGTGTATATGTATATATATATATATATATATATATATATATATATATATATATATATATATATATATATATATATTTGTTCTGATAATATTTTTTTTAGGAAAAAAGGACGGGCAAAATAAAGAGTTTATCAAAGAACGTTAGTTAAACTCTGATAATTCAGGAAAGAGAACGGAGACATTGTTTATAGCCATAACAGTCAGTGATGGGAAAGGGGGGGGGGGGGGGTTTACCTGCGCGAATCCAGAAGAATTTCCCACAGGGATCCAAGGGACAATTGTGTTGCCGGGGGGGGGGGGGGGGGGTCTGAGGCCATTTTTGGTAAATGGCCTATAAATTTAATAAACTTAAAATTTTCAGGGGGACCGGACCCCTGACCTTTCCTTTAGATTCGTGGATGGGGTAAAAAAAAATGCTTACTCATACACAACACACAAGTCATTAGACAATACTGCGCGCGCATAACTCGGTCGTGTTAATATTTTTTATTTGTTACAGATTGGTCGCGGTCAGATTATCACTTCCTGGTGTTAATTACCCGCAATACACCGTAAACCAGTATTACATGTTAATGTAAACCGAGAAAAGGTGCACTTTCATTTGCTGTGCAGGTAGTTTAAAATACCTCCCCTCTCTACATTTACACTCAAGAGGTGTTTACTTATATACAATGTAGGTCCATGGTCAATAACAGAGGCCCAGCTTTACCATATATAGCAAAAAACCATGTGATTAGTCAGGGGATCTTCGTGGACAAAAAACTCAATAACTCATTAATTATAACCCTGTCAAATATCTAATAATACTGTCGCTTTTTGTTATATATGCATTGTGTAAGATAAATGACTTCTTTACAAAGTGACCTTGTACAAGGGAGAAAACTTACGTATATTGTATAAAAGTTCGGTGTGACGGGGAAGGGGGTGGGGGAGGGGGGGGGGGGGTTAAACGAGCCTCCCACAATCAGCTATTTTGGTCAACAGTTTATTCTTATTTTAAATTATTAAATAGAGCAGTAATCAAACGGATTATTATATTATTGCCAGGAATACGTGATCAAAATAAATAGAAATATTTACATTCGGTGTAAATTCAAGGTTTTCCGTTTCTAAGGAAGACCTTATTATTTTTGAACTGTTTCTTATTATTATTTTCTCACAAATTTGTGCACACGATTCCTCAAACTCTATTCGGCCGATTTCAACTATTTTTAAGGATGATTGCAAGTCCTCATAATTCTAGTCCCACTAATGTCTGCATTAGAAATATGTGACGTTCAATTTTTCAATAACACACGTCAAACTGATCACGGCGTATGAACACAAGTAACGTTAACAGGCGTTTTAAATAGATTTATTATTGTACGATTAAATAAAACGTTCAAACATAACGAATTTGTTATGTACTTTTAAAAATCAATCGTTATATCATATCTATTCGGTTTCAAAAAAGTGTTTCCCGGTAAAGTTTCTGGCTGTATATTTTTAGCCGCAACAGCGCCCTAAATAACATATTATATTGCTGTTCCATTTATAAATCATATCCATGACAAAGAGTGTATAAAATGGCTTTAAAGCGTCGATACACAAATATTTCATAATATTTCATAACATCAAAATATAGATATAACCTCTGAATGCTTATTTTTTTTATATCGTCAAACGTTAACGCGTAGTATTTAATTTTACTGCACGGCCTGGTGTATTATAGGACCGACAATGTTCAGTGCTTGATTAAATGGACTTTTAAAAAAATGTGTACACCAAAATATCTTCAACATAACAAGGAAATGTGGCCTTAGAATTCATACCATTTTGCTTATCAAATATTTAATTATTAATCTTTTTATTTGTCTATCAATATATTCATTTATTTATTTGATATTTATTTATTTGATATTTATTTATTTGTTTCTTAATTTATTTTTCTACATGTATTTTCACATCTTTGTATATGAAATGTTTTAAATTTGATAATTAAGTAGTGCATATTTATTCATAATGCAGTTTATTTTATTTATTTATTAACTAATATAAAGTACTTATATACCTTTTATTGTCCTTCAATATTTCTTCTCTTGTTTTAGGCATATTTGTTGGTTTTCATATTATATTCTGCTATAAGTATACACACAAAGGTATAAAACGATACACACAAATTACTTGCACTGATCACCTCTATTCGTTATTTAGCCCGCCCGACGATGTTTGCCATAAATCTTGACGATGTCGTGATTTATTGGGTGTTACGACTAATCGACGCAATGGTACAAATGTCACTAGTGTGCGCAGCACTGCATTCCGTGAAAAGAATACTGACCAACACGCTAGAAACACTGAGTGGTCACAAATAAATGTAAATCAACATGATCATATTATATATATACGGTATATATTATGGCAATATTTGCAAATCTATTTTCGTCAAAATATAGCGCGGTTTGCCAAGCCTGCTTTTAATTGAAGAAATGCACGATGGTACTTTTTCCACTCTATCATAAAACAAAAAAAAATTAAACTTGAACCGAGAAAACCGATGTTTCATCTAAAAGCATTTTGATATGTTTTTCGACAATAAGAATATTTTTGTAATGCATTACGAGTCGAGGACCAAATGTTCCGGAAATATTGGTTTCTTTTTATAGCCACAAAGGGGGGGGGGGGGGGGTTGACCCTCATGCAGTTTTTACAAAACGCATTACAATGCACTGCAAAACATACAAAAATGCTTTTAAAGTTAAATGTTATATTTGAATTCCATAATCATTACATACTTAAAGTTTTAGACTGAAAAAAGTAATGCCCATCTATCGAATGCCTGTGATATGGAAGACTAAAAAAGAAAAGCAAAAGAATATTATATATTAATTTACATGAATACAACCATTCCTTTATTCTCTCTCTCTCTCTCTCTCTCTGCTAATTCTTTTCTTTTTTTTTTATTTATTATATCTTTTTAAAGTTATAAAATTTCAATTTTTTTCCATGTGGGTAAGGGGGAAGGGGGTATAAAGACAAATTTAAACTGTTGATATTACGTTAAATGTCAATATAAACTTATTTATATACTTCACGATTAATTTCCTTGAGTAATAAGCATATTACTGATGACTATAGAAACTGTTATTGTCCCCAAAAGCTTCCTTATTGCAACATTCCAATCAAATCCCACTAACTGCAAAAAGCTCTGATGATTTATCATGACTCAATCTTTAGTGACAACAATGATTACATTGCATTATTTATAAGAGAAACGTACAGGTATAATTAATTAAGCCGTTCCACATCATTCTACAACGTATCCTAACCCCCCCCCCCCCCCACAACCCAACCCTTGGACCTTCAAACTTCTACATGTACTACATGTTGCGGTTGTTAACTTCATCCCTATACAATAAAACATAAGCTATTTAGCTTTAAAATTTGAGAGAACCAGAAATAATTTTGCTCCATGGCGCAAATTTATAGAAGTTTATAACTTATATGACACAAAGAAGTTCACAAGTGATTTCTTTACTTGTTTTTTTTTTTATGAAATACCGAGAATTCGATATTTTTAGATGCATTACTATTTTTTTTTTACACTAAAAATTGAAGAACGTTTGACCATCTATTTTTAATATATATGAAACTTTTTTCTTCAGTAAAAAGTAGATTTAAGCTTTTTTAGATTTAAGAAAAATCATATCTGTATATGTAAAGTAGATCTCCTTTGTTGACCACCAACCCCGTTATTTTCTTGTCTCTTCTGATTTCTTTTTTCTTTTTCCTGACTGACCACAATTTGGATTGCGCGTGCGTGCGACCGCTTAAAGCACCACCGCATCCGCTGCCCCCAAAGTAAGAGTGATTACATTTATGAGGATAACTAATACTGTGGTCACAGTTAGTGGGTCAGCTCGATATATAGAGCAATTTCTGGTTATTATGGACACCAAATAACGAGTGCGGTTTTCTGCGTCACGCGGTTCGGAATGTTGCGCGGTGTATTCTCGCTGCTTTATAATTGTCCAATCGTTTAAAATCTTATGATCAATTAGATATATTATATTTATTTTTCCCAGTGTCTTTGTCCGAGATAAAACTACGAATCGATTTCGTAATGTATAGTTCAATACATTTCATCGATGACTATTTTCATATTTAATCGAAAAATTGCTGAAAATTATGTTAATATAATTAAGAAGAATTAATCTTTGAATATTGTGAGGTGACCAAATATGATCGGGCGAGAAAAAATTATCATAAAGCCCTTCGGACTTCAGATTTGATCACTAGACTTAAAAATCTCGACAAGCACTCATAAACTGGACGTATATTTTATCAACTTGTCAAAACAAATTTCAGAATATATAAAGGATCGAAACGTATATAGATACATGTTTTATCGCACGACAATATGACAAAAGCTGGCGAATTTATGAACCATTTAAAGAAGATATTAACTTATTAGAGATTTCTATTCTGGTGTATAAAGTGTGAAGTACTGTATAAAAGGTTATATGTTTTCTGATCCTTGGATTTTTCCGCATTTCTATATTTTCAAAAGGTGTCGGCCCGTTTTTCCATACACAGTTAGAAATATATACTCTCTATATTTACATTATCCAGTGTCTTTGCCTGTGATAACACTACGTATCGATTTTGTACTATATAACCCAAAATACAAATGACGCCAAATTGAGGCGCCAGCGGGGTTTGTTTATTTATATTTAAATGTTTAATCGTACGATGGCTTAAATTATATAAATATAAGTAATAAGGAATCATTCTTTGAATATTATGAGGTGATAATTTCGGTCGAGGCGTGATCAGATCTATCATAAATTGGATTTGATCACGCCCCGACCAAAATTATCACCTCATAATACTCAAAGAATGATTCCTTATTCCTATTCTAATTAACACGGTTATTTAAAAATGGGTTGAATTTGCCTGATGAAAGGGGAGAAAGGTGCGAAAATAAAACGGGTGAATATTTCCCTATTTTCATTAACAAAATCGAAGAGAAAGGTTAAATTTTTAATTCTCATCTGGTGTAATTCAATAATTTCTTAATGCTAATTTCTAACATTTTTGATTAGATTCATAGTTTTGTCTTCTTTATATCATATAATAAATGCATTTAACTACATAAGTTTAAAGGGGGTGAACGGAATGGCTATTGTTAGACTTAATACCGTCGTTTACCGGTTTATTCATCTCCCTTAAAAGAAGAATTTTGTATAAAGACACAGGAAAAGTTCCAAATTTCAAAGCTAAAATATAAAAAAGGTGTTTTACGAAATAATACAATCTATAACATATGTATCTAAAAATAAAAGTTAAATTTATTTGAAGCCGTAAGTTCTAATTAAAGTAACAATGTATCCTTGATGTAAAATTTACATAATCCTTAAAAATGATTCTCAAAATAATGAACACTAGAATGAATCATAATTCGGAATTCTACAACGATAATATTTTTTGCAGGGTCAAAGATCAAGATCGTCATCACGTGACAGTAGAAGAACACTCAATGTACGCAACATCAGCAACAGAGTGTCCTCTAGAGGGCGCCTGCGTCCCGGAAGTGATACCAATGGACGCGTCCGACCAATGGAGAACGCGGATGCAAATAAACAGCTCAACAACCGAGGGAACCTTGACCTATTCCCTTCGTCAATCAATCAATTTATCAATAAACTAAAGGAAAGAATTCCAAATATTGGACTCGGGCTCGGTGTTCATATTCAAGATCCCGAGGGAAATTCACAACGATCAAGTTCGTCGACATCAAGGTCAAGGTCGCGAAGTTCTTCTCGATCCAGTTCCGGATCAGTCATGGACACCATTAGTCAACTTGGAAGTTTATTCAATAGAAGACGCAACTCTCCCCCTTCCAATCCATCCCCTTCTTCAACATCCTCACGATCAAACTCTCAGTCTTCTAATGATATTTCAGTGGGTTCAAATGTCAGAGGTCAGGGAACAATGACAGACCAATGGCAACCACCATCACAGCCACCAAATCGTCCATCATCACAATTTTTGGCTTCCAACCAATTACCACCAGATAATGTTGTCGTTCAAAATGTGCAGGGTAACCCCGGTCTCTTTAACTCTGGTTTCCCGCAAGCACAACCAAATTCAATGAATACTGTGAATGTCAATCCAATTCCCCAACCAGTTGTACACCAACCACAGGTGGTGCCACAACCTTCATTTGGGTTTCCGCAACAAAATGCTGTCCATCAACAGCCACCTACATTTTCACTCCAACAGCAACATCAGCAAATTCAGCATCATCAGCAACACCATCATCAACAGTTACAGCAGCAACAACAACATATTCAACAATTGCAACAGCTGCATCAGCAACAGCAACTGGTAAACAATCAAGTGAATTCATTCCGTTTAACGCCACCACAAGCACCAGTTCAAAGTATGATACCGCAACCGCAAATCTCACCAAACGTTGTTGTGCAACAAGCTCCTCAACAAATTCAATCATTCCTCGGTCAGCAGGTCATTTCACCCTTTCAGCAAAATCAACAACCATTCCAACTTAATGGTAATCAAAATATGTTGATGCAACAGCAAGCCATTCAGTCCAGTGGAACTATTGCTCAGCCGATGCAGGTCCCTATGACAAACACCAACACATTTCAATTGATTGGAAATCAGCAGAGTACGAATGTCAGAAGACCTGTTTTACCGACACCGGCACCAGTAATGACACAAGCTATTCAAACTAACGGACAAACAATTATCAACGGCGCTGGAAGACCTTTCCAATCACCGCAGTCTGTAATACAGATGTCCTTTAATCCTTCTCCAAGCCAATCCCAGACAATGACAGGGCAACAGAACCTTGGTTTATCTGCATCCCAAACACCGGGACAATTTGTGAATGCCCAAGGACAAATATTCAATCTCCAACCGTCCAGTCAAAACACATACCAGGTCATCAATGGACAGCTGGTGCCTGTTCAGCAGTCTTTCCAATTGTTTCCAACAGGTCAGACTGTTCCACCTGGACAATCACAACAGCAAGCAATACCAAGCGGACAGGTTCAAATGTCAGCGTTCGAAACAAACTTAGCAAATGGAGTCCGAAGAGCCCAAAACCCACAGACACCGACAAGGGTTCCGTTTTCGTTTGGACTTTTTGCCAGCAAATCAGGACCAAGCGCGAAAATATCAAACCTAACATCCCAGGCCAAACAATTAGTAGAGCACAATGCCCAGATTGAGATGCAGAATCAATTGCTTCAACAGTTATTGATTGAACAAGTTCTAAACAGTCATGGTGTGAACACAACAAGTCTCCCTCCTACTGCTAATCAGACTACCCCGTCCAACTCTTTCGCTATTCCCAGCAATACAAACATACAACCAGCCGCTGTTGCATTTAACTGGCGAGAGGGCACAGCTGTCAATAAATCAAACGATGGAATCAGGCGTGTGGTTCACGGTTCTCGGTCACCGGGGGGAGTTAAAGTGATCAGCCTTCGCGCCGCTAATACCGTGAGCCCGTTCAATAGGTCAGCTGTCGGGGTCACTCTCTCACCGTCAGTAAGCGGAACTGTCAAAAACTCGTCTCCGGCTGTTGTTAGGGTAGTCGCTAACAAATCTTACGTCGTTAAACCAACGTATGATCCTGAAGTTTTGCCTCAGTATAGAAATTCCAAGAACGCCACTTTGCGAAGTATGGATAGAACCGATAGGCTGAACACAACTGATATTCCTGAGGAGATTGAAGTTAACGGAATGTCTCTAGATAGCCCTGCTGATCGAAACGGAGTTGGTACTCCTCATCCACTGGACAGTTATGTACACGGTGTACACGGTCACAATAACATGGGAACTCGTCCAGTCACACCTGCAACAGCTTTCGGAATGGGATATGGAACCCGAAAGAACGAATCATTGCATAAAATGGACAGGACAGATCGTCTTAACACTACGGACATTCCAGAGGAAATAGAAGTGAATGGACAATCATTGGACAGTCCCGCCGACAGAAACGGAATGAATATTCACCATCCTTTGGATTATTTGGTCCACGGTGTCTCTGCAAGTGGAGGAGCCGCCCAACACAATGTTCAGGCAAGCTACAATAGACCAGCACCACCGCCAGAGGAACCTGAGGAAATGTTCTTTACTGCTTCTCAGCCCGGATACATTGACACAACGATCGGACTTGGAACAAACGTGATGGACATGAAGCACTTCCGGGATCCGTCTTTATTTGACGCTGTGTCTCACCAAGCTTACGAATTAATGCACCACCTGCAGTTTTCGCTTTCAAGAATTCCCTCTAATGTACTTCATGGAATTCAATACTGGATGCCGAACATTCCTTATGACGCGTTTATGTCCATCAAGAACTCTGCGCCTAGGTTTTACCAAGGTTTCCATGATTCGGTAGGTAATATTCCTATGTCAGTTGCGCGAGGTATCATTAACCTTGTAGACATGATTCGACATTCGTCTGCCAAAACGACGAAACCCGTGAAAACCGTGGCGTCCAAAATTGCTAAAGTCCTACATGATTCTTTCACGTCACCTAAACCTCCAACAACTCAGAGTCTGTATGATTTCCGAATATTTGACATGATTCAGCTCACCACCACTCCGCCGATGCCGATAACCACACCATCTCCTGTGCGACATTCTGCAAAAACACTCGCAAAACTGATGAATCTGGTGAAACTTCTCGTTCATGAACCATCTACGACAACCACGACCGCTGCACCAACTTCACCCAATCCAATCACAGTAGCACCACAAACCAACACGACTACGCCTGTCTCTAATACCACAATGAACGCAAATACTAGTGTTCCTGTTGCTCCAAATACAAATGCTTTAAATTCAACGACAGAGGTTCTTGCAAACATCTCTGTGACGAAGGTTGATAAATCTCAGTCTGGACAGACCAACACCGATAAAGTTTCTGTTACCGTAAATAAAAAAAAATCAGTGGTCTCCAAACCTTCTCCTCCAGGCAGTGTTGGACAAACACCACCAAAGACATTGCCCCCGACTCAAGCACAAAATTTACAGCAGCAACAACAAAAGAGACTGCCCCCAACTCCGCCACAAACTATGCATCGACAACAACAACAAAGTAGATTTCCACCGACTCCACCACACAATTCGCAACAACAACAACAACAAAATAGATTGCCTTCGACTCCACCACACAATTCGCAACAACAACAACAACAAAATAGATTGCCTCCGACTCCACCACACAATTCGCAACAACAACAACAGCAAAATAGATTGCCTCCGACTCCACCACAAAATTCGCAACAGCAGCAACAAAATAACAGAGAACAACAAGAAAGACAAGAACGAGAGCGACTTCAGAGGCAACAAATGGAAAGAGAAAGACAGGGATTCCAGAACCGACGTCTTCCACCGACACCACCGCAAGGACAGCAAGAGATTCGACAATCATCTAACACTGGACCGGGGATCCGTCTACCACCCACTCCCCCTCAGGACCAACCTCAGAACGAGGGTGGATTTCACCAAAATGTCGGTCATCAAAACACAGGAAATGCACGGCGAGGTGAAACGCATTTGAATCAAGTGGTGCAACCCCGGATTCAACAACCTCCAAAAGCAGCTCAGAGACCTCAGTCAACGTCGCAAAGAAGTCATCCCAATACTGTAAGAAAACATGGAATCTTTGAGATACAAAATCTCAAGCCAAATAATGTGCCCACACAGAATATGGGGAAGAATTCTAATTTCAATGGTAGGGGAATGAACTCAAAACCAAAATTAACAACAGATTATCCAACTCAAGTTCCCCCGAAACTCATTCCCGATAACAATAACTACCCCACACAGGTGCCTCCGAAAATCCATCATTTCAATAATAAAAAAGGATTCCGTCACGAGAGAATAGCCACTCCGCCGGTTTATCAGCATCCACCGATAGTGACAGAGGCTTACAACATTCGACCGCATTATCAACAACCCTATCCCACAATGCCGTCCTATCAACCGCAGCCAATCACAACAACGGTTCCAAGTGTAATATCGACGGCGCCTTACTATGACAGTTTTCAACAACGTCCGCGTCAACACCACCAACAACAACAACAGCAGGTTGATTACTATCAGCCCAACGCTCAACAGAATTCCCCGGATTACAATTACCAGAGTTCATTCTACGGTGATGGAGTAACAAACCCCGCTGCAACAGAAGGGTTTGGCTTCAGTGCGCAGGCGCAGAATCCCAGACGCCAGCCAATCGAAAACACGATACAATACAAAGAATTTAGTAATGCTCATCGTAAAGGGTTCAGTATATCCGAAGTATTTGGTAAAAAGAAGTGATCACGCATGGAGAATGAACATATTGTTAATTTAGTTAGAGAAGCTCACGAAAAAAGAGTTTTGTGTTTAGTTTAATTTATTGAACTCGCGTAAGAGGGATAGAAGCGCTTTAAATTCTATCACGTGTGCTAAACAGAGATTGTGATTGGATGGGTAAAAACTTTAATATTCTGCGTTAGATCTACAGAAGAGCAATAAGTTGTGCAACGAGAAAATTTAAAAACTCACAAACAATTTAGCATGTACATAATTATTTTCTCTTCTTAAAATGTATATCCAACACACGAAAAAAGATACTATGAAAGTCTTTGGTTTAATTTCATTTTTGCTTAATTTCATTATCCCACATTCTCATTATCAACTTACTAATTTCTTGCACTTTCTAAAAAAAACTCCCTCATGTCACAATATCAGACATTTCCATTTTGCCAATTTCTCGTATTTTTAAACAAACGAAATAGATCCTTTATAATCATCAAAATTAAGGCAATACATGTACAAGTATACATCTTCAGTTAATGCAAAGAAACTGAAAATCTTACGGCAAGAAATGACAAGTTGAAATGTGATGATGACGTTTCTATTAGTTACCTAGATTTGTTATACTGCCTTTCTATGCCTGTAATTTATTATGTCAATTGTTTCTTGAAACTTTTATACAAGGATATATAAAGTATGTTTAACCAGAGAGAGAGGGAACCTTGTTTTTGATGTCTAAATATAGCAGCTGTTATGCGTGGCGAAGGTTAGATATGAATTAGATGACAAAGCTGTTCCCCATAAAACTTTCACCTTCATTTCTCAAACGCTCCTGGAAAAGAAGCCCGCTCACCAGTCAAACTTCTACGGCTGGATGCGCACCTTTCTGTCTAGAACAAGAATGTCAACATAAATATTTACTTTTATTCCCTAACACTTGCTCCAACTGCCTAAATTCCAAGGCCACGCCGATTCTGCATTCCTGTTTACCGCCTCGTACAATACAATTAAGTTCCTTGCCATTTTTTAAATCAATTACATTGCTTTGAAATTATCGGCGTTTATTTTGCTATATATTCATAAAAGTCAGTTTTACAATAAATCAAATTGTTTTTAATTATTCAATCATTTTATGCGTTATATAAGAGTTCTTGTCCGCTGGTGTATTTTTTTCTGTTGGCATAAGAACATCTGAGATAAAAAAAAAAATAACTTGTCAATGATACAATTCTGTAAATTTAAACAGAAAGTCGTTCTTTTATTGATTATGAAATACCTTGTGCTACAGATTACTCTTAATTTACTTTAAATTTTGAAAATCCTTCACAGAGACTGAAAGCTATAATCGGATGTCTTCTCAGTTTGAAACTTCCTATCAGTACTTTCTTGACTTTGATTAGAATACTGAGAAAAATGCCCATTTTGGTATCTGATTCTCTAATATCAATTAAAATTGCGTTTCCCTATAATAAGTACCATGACTACCATCTTTACAGATGTATCAGGGAGACAAAATACCTATTAAATGGTACTACATGTACATAGTGTAATTAGTTTTGTTTTGTACATGAGCATGCACCGATCTAGTGTGAGCCCCCCCCCCCTCCCCCAACACACACACACTAGAATATAATATTAAATTTCTGGTATTTATATGGTAAATTATTGAAAATAATTCTCGGAACCCCCTCCCCACCTCTCTTGAAAATTCTTTCTGTATTCCCGCGTGATGAAAAATGTCGCTGTTATAATTTTATAACATACCTGCATTAAAGAATGCAAAAATAATTTATTATTTCGCCCTTGAAAATGTATGAACAATTTAATCACATGTTTAAATTAATTTTTTTCGTCTAAGAAGCAATTTGCAATAAAGATTAAAGATATCCTTTTCCTTATACTCCACCACCTAAAAAACCTTCACCGGATTCAACCGTGAAAAGTCATTGAAAGGATTGGATATACGTTGTGTGAACCTGTTAATGTGTCCTGTGACATTTTTGAGGACACTGTATACTGTTTATATTTTTCAGTACACCCAGATGAAAATGTCTCAGGACACATTAACAGGTTCACACAACGGCATCCAACCCTTGTAATGACCTTACACGATTAATATGGGACAGAAAATAATTTGTAAAAAAAACAAAAACAAAAAAACGACTAACCCATTACATGTACATCTAGAAATTCTGCATTCCTCTTAACCGCCTTGCTATCTTTAAAATCAGTTGCACTGCTTTTAATTATTCGATTAATTTTTCAGCCATTAACATTTTATTTTTAACTTTCCAGGGGGTAAATATATACAAACACGTAGCATGTTTTGAAAGTTGGGGGGGGGGGGGGGGGGGGGGGGGGGGGGAGGGGGGAGGGGGCAAACTCATCTTATTCCAAAATATCTTGACTTAAAAATTGGCAACTTCTCAAAATCAAGAAAATCCTTATCCGGGAGAGGGGGGTCATAACTTCATATTATATCAATTTCACTGTTAAATTCATTCATTTAAATTCAATTTTACCGTTTATGTTTACTTTTTAATGTGTAAATATAGAAAGTTTGCTGCGAGAAAAAAGGGGGGGGGGGGGGCAGCCCTTGTTACAAGGCTAAGAAATGGATTATTGCTTCAATAACAAATCTTGACACCCTCCTCTTTGACACCGTGCCTCAGTGATATGACAGAACTCCAAGTAAGCAGCTGATTTATATGGCGTCTGGACGCATTGGGAGATTTGCGTAAAAAATCTCGGCCAGCGTTTTTACGAGTGATAAACATGTACTCCATATTACAGTGGGTCAGCTTACTCTCAGTGGACCAACACTCAGTAATAAAGGCTTCAGATGGAAGTGTAAATCTTAGGAGGATGTCTGTCCACGAAGGCCATTACTTACACTTAAGTGACAGTATAAACAGTGTCTCGCTTTTGTATAGAGGTGAACCCCCCCCCCCCCCCCCCCCCCCCCCCCCCCCCCCCCCCCCCCCCCCCCCCCCCCCCCCGCAAAACACCCAGCAGTTTGTTTGCACCAACAAGGCATCACTGTTTTTTTTTAATTATATATACCTAATATAAAAAATATTCAATCAAAAATCATAACGGTTAGTATAATCACATACACCATGTGTTAAGAAATTTGAGATGCAGAAATCGGTGTTTGTTGTCTTGTTTTAACAAAAAGTTGTATTCTAAGGAATCTAAATACATGTCGCTGCCTCGTTACATTTACATTCCTTAAAAATTGTAGCCATCATATTATTCTTCAATAAATTCATTCAATTTTTTTTTCCAAATAAAATTATATATTTCAACATTTTCACTCCATTTGGGGCCAAATTTTTTGGGGGGTCAGGGATTTAAGTGAAAAAATATTTGAATATCTAAAAACATTTTAGAGAAGCTTATGTAAAAGTTTTGATATCCCTTGTTTTAGTAATAAAAAAAAAATAGGCTAGCCTTTTTAAAAATGTCTCTTTTTTAATTGTTTCATTATGGATTCATTTCAATTTTATAAGCCCTTTACTTATAAAGCTGGCTGTAAATTGCCAAAGATTCCTTGAGCTATGATATTGGCTCAACTGAATGTATAGAGGTACATTTTACCCAGAGAGAGAGAGAGAGAGAGAGAGAGAGAGAGAGAGAGAGAGTGTCAGCTGTGATTGAAAAAGCTCGCTTGCACTGTACATCAGATGAGCTAACAGAATTCTGTCGTCTCTTTTAAAATTAAAATAAAAAATAAACACACATAGAAAAAACATCATTTATTCCAGTTAATTTACAAATAATCAAATCCACTCCAACTACAACCAGAAATTTATCTTTTAGTAACACACAAATATTGTTTTACAGGAAATGAAGGATCTGAGAAAACCATTGATAATCTAGCTCCAACTTGACAAAGAATTGAGATGAAATTAAGAAGGTTGCATGACATTTATAGGATATACTAGTCTTCTCTTAGATTAAGAGCTATGTAAACTATAAGGAAAATGAAAAATATTAAAATTTTATTCAAAAATTATTTTGATATTTTGTTAAATTACTTGTCAATAAACAATTTACGGCCAACATTATTAAACGTAAAATTTTGAAGAAAAAAAATTCAAATAACATGTACAAATCATGCATGCTGCATAAAATAGCAGTTTCTATCAATTTCCGGAAGAGTTTATCACACAAATCACAAGTTAATGCATTTGGGTCTAACGTTTTGTTTGTATTTGATTTTTTACTTGAATTAGCTCAAAGAGGACGTAACTTGAAATACATTAACTTATAATTCCTATTAAATTAAGTACCTTTGCAGTATGTGCTGACTCAGATTGATGGAGTCTGTATTGGGTTTGAAGTTATACCAGACAAGAATAATTTTCCACGTTTTATCAACTTACCAATGTAGATCTAGTTTTTACAATAAATGTATGCAACACAATGACAACATTAACATGAATATTCATTTTCCATATTCAGAAAAAAGAACAGTTTGGTAATTGTCCATAATTTCATATTTGATTGAAATAAAATTTTGAGCAACAATAATTAGTTAAAACCTATTCAGATTACAGCTAAACTTCATTAAATCTAATGGTATAACCTAAAATATACAAAATGTTAACATCTAAGGGTATAACATAGGTATGAGTGACCTCTGCTTTGAGACATATACATGTACTTTCTTTTGAATAATTTATTTTTTAAAAAACTAACCATAGTTCATTTCACATTCTTGAAGGCTAAAAGCATAGTGTTGGAAAGGTCCCAAAAAGTTGCCATTGATCATGATTAAATAATTCAACAAAATACAGAGTTTTTGTGTCAAAAAATTATAACATGGGTAATCACAGATTACAAAGCTCACCGAGACGAGGCATCAGGATTCATTTTTATTAATAATAGTTATATCAACTATGCAGGCAATTATCTATAAAACATATGACCTGTTCCATAAAACTAAACATCAACCAGCATCCGAAACCTTTGCCTCAGATTCAGCATTCAAGCCTGCCAAGTGCATCAGTATCATAAGACACACCTGGCATCCATGCAAGTTTGGGAAAGTTAGAACCAGTAATAACTAAGATATAATCATCAGAGGGCACCTGCTCAAAAAACTATAACCTGCTCTGAAAACCTTAACCTCCTCCAGCATCTAAAACCTATGGGTCAGATTCAGCATTCAAGCCTGTCAGGTGCATCAGTATCATAAGACACATCATCCATGCAAGTTTGGTGAAATTAGGACCAGTAAAAACCAAGATACATTTTTTAGCATCCTTGATAATGGAGATCAGGCTCTGCATCTGAATCTACCTCTGCGATTCATTTATATTACAGTTAAATCAACTATGCAAGTGTGAAATAGTACTATTATCTATAAAACATGTGACCTGTTGCAAAAAAATAAACCTTACCCAGCATCCGAAACCTACAGCTCAGATTCAGCATTCAAGCCTGTCGGGTGCATCAGTATCATAAGACCCATCATCCATGCAAGTTTTAGGAAGTTAGGACCAGTAATAACTAAGATATAATCATCAAAGGGCACCTCCAAAAAATTTAATAAGCTCTAAAAACCTTAACTTCCTCCAGCATCGGAAACCTTCAAGCATTCAAGCCTGTCAGGTGTATCAGTATCTTAAGACACAATCCATGCAAGTTTGGTGAAGTTAGGACCAGTAGTAACTTAGAAATGACTATCAAAGGGCACCTGCACCAAAAACTTTAACCTGCACCAAAAACCTTAGCCTCCTCCATGGCCAGCATTTGAAATTCATGGCCCTGAAAATGCTTCGTTTGGCAATTCATGTGATATGTCTATAGCAAAATTGCAGAAAAAATACATAACTGAAATGATTGCTACCTTTATATCCCGCTATAATCACAAAAGAAAGCATTATATTGTATATTAAAATTTTACATCTTTCTCTTCACAAATTAATAAATTAATTGTAAAAAGTAATTATAATAACTAAATCACTTCTATAGTCTGTCCCAAGATATTTATGCTGCATATTTGGGCGATTTTTTTAAAAATACACAAACCTGTGAAAGAAGTGCAAATGAAATCGATGAAAGGAAAAATTTCCAAGATAACTTCATTCACACATTATCATTTTTCCCTTGGAAAAATTCACAGGAACGGAAACAGAACTCCTACGGAGATTTGTAATGGGGAATGTTGACATCTTTTCTCCATTCGAAAGTCACTCGGAATACCTCGCACTATTTTTCAATGTTATCATCCGGGTACTTTCATGGTATATTACAATGGAAAATCCCTGTAGACTTTTTTTAGACGTGTGTTCAAACCTAACGAGCTGGAGGAGGCGTTTTAAAAGGGAAATCTTGGGATTTTTTCATACTATTGAATGAACATCGTCAGAATCAAGAGGTATTTATAAATATCGAATAATTTAAGAAAATGTGCGGAAAAAATATCTTGGAACAGGCTATAATGTATATCAGTACTTTAGCAAAAAAGAACAGCCATATGGGAATAGGTGTCTGTCATCATGAATATTTCTTGCTGTGTGTGATTATCTAAGGTTGATAAAGGTATCGACCAATTAATAAACAGGGCTTGTATATTTCAGTCCTGTCAGTTTTTACAGAGCTATGATCATGAATTGCAATTGATTTTTGTAAGAAATAGAGAGAATAATAGTCGGTAGATGTAAATATACAATCATGTAAGCATAAGTTACATAAAGTTGGTCAGTTTGAAGATGATAAAGTTGACTGTACTGTGTAATTAAGTATCTGGTCATGCAGCCTCCTTGATTCATTCTTTATTCCCTCAAGACCACTTCACTGGTATATGAGGTTCAACAAATTTAGTGTACAAAAAACAGGCAAGCATTCCAAGTACAATAGTACCAGTAGTAATAAAGATTAAAAAAAAAAGGAAAAAAAAAAGTAGCGTTGCACAAAACATACTGTTGATTGTATAAGTTTATTTTTGGAAGAGAAGATTTGACAATTTTTCTTAATAAATTTTGACAATGTTTTTTCGGTTTTTCTACATCTACAATACAATATATAGACTTGTTTCAGGAAGAGCAGACTTTGAAAATTTTCTTAATAAATTTTGACAATGTTATTAGCTTTTCTGCACCATAAGTATTCATCAGCTTGTTTAATTTTGTAATACATGTATTTGGGTTTGAATGGTATCTCTTGGATCTCTATATCTCCTTAGGACATCAACTGAAAGAAATGAATAGGTTTTATTCACTATGTATTTTTAACATATGCATATTATTGGTGATGATTTTTTAATCATACATTCTAATCACCTTTATGCTAGTTTTATCTATAGGCATATAGTGAACCATTAAACTCTAAATATTTTCAAATCAATCAATCAATAGTAATTTCTTATGTCAATACAAATCAAAGTACCTCACTACACCTAGACTTGCACTTTTGCAGGTTTTTTTGCCTATTTGACTTAAATATACTTCTTATCTATTATTTCATAGTGTAGTAAGCAACCTGAATTTAATTTTACTTTGCTTTCAAAAGTAATCTTGTAACCTTGTTGAGCAGAATGAAGATGGCGCAGCCGAGAAGACAGTATCCCAACCACTCTGGCGACAGCTGGCTAGCCACATTTATAACCATGGGGGTTACTCCTGTCCCATTGTAGGCTTGGTCTGTTGTACAATTGTACCCTTCCCCTGTTGTACTACCGGTACTTTCTCCTCCCACATAATTTATTCCAGTGTCATTCTTCATTCTGTACCACAGTAAAACAATTGAAAAGGGATTATGCAATGATCGTTGCTATAACAGTGGCGTAAGAAGCAAATTGAAAGGGGGGCTAGACTTATCAGAACTCTTGACAAGCAAAAAAAAGTTTAAGTTAAAAAAAGGGGGGGTGAGGGCGCTAGCCTTTCTTTCAATGGTTTTAATGCCTCTTTTGTTTCTAAAAGAAGGATAATAGTAAACAAACTGAAATTTCTGTTTGAATTGTGCTTCTTATGAACATTGAGATGTGAATGTGAAAAAATTTGCATCTTGTTCATAGATCCTCTCAATTATCATTGTTTAATAACATTAACATTGTGCTAACATTCACATTTTGCTCAACATTAATGCTGGTGCTCACAGTTCACATACTGTTCTACTGTGAACATTGTCCACACATTAAATGCACATTGTGCTCACCATCACATTGTAGTAAACAAGTGAAAAGCTGTTAATGTGACAGCAGACCAGGTTTTCTTTTATGTGAACTGTATCCATAATCCATGTCAACCCTAAATTGATAAACACTACCTACCGTATCCAGTGAAATGGAGTACCCTATATGGAATATTTTGCCAAAAAAAATGACTAAGTTCAAAGCAGGTATTTTTTTTTTTTATCAATTATCAGAAATCAAAATCCTAGCAATATGCTCACATCTAATATATGTACAATTGATCTGCAAAAGAACAACTTCCTATCTTAAAAACTTAATTAAGGAGAAGTTATTCGTACAATGAGGGTACCCTATATGCAATATTTTGCCAAAAAATGACAAAGTTCAACAGCTGGTATTTTTTATATATGTACAATTAATCTGCAAAACAACAACTTCCTATCTTGAAAACTGTAGGAGGAGTTATCCGTACAATAGAGGTACCCTTTTGGCAGCCGCCCGCCCGCCCACCCGCAATTTCACCATTTCAATAACCAGATTTTTCCGTTGGAAAACCCGGTTAAACAAAAACCACATTATGTTCAAATTTCACATTGTGCTTACCATTCATGTTGTGCTCATTTGATTCTCAACATTCACAACACTTACAATGCTCCCTATTCAAACTGTGCCCGCTCTTTACATCTTTGTCACTATGACAATCTATATTATCAAAATTCATATTTCTTTACCTTATGGTTTTTGCTAGTTTCATTTACTCACCATACACATTTTATTCACCATTTTATACATAATGGTCCCTTTCCTTAAACATTTAATTCATTGATTCATTTTTGTCATTTTGGATTGAACTTACTCTCACCATTACCGGTACTTTTATAAATTTGCCCCTGTTTTATTTTTGCCCCTTTTGCACTAATTGACATCAGACAAATTTATGACTGGGTGAATTTTAATGTCTCAAATAGTTAACTCTCTTTAAACTCAACTGTGTCTGGGCGAAGTCAAGACAGGGCAAAACCTTTTGCATGAATAGAAAGGTTAAAATTACATTGAGCAAAAATAACCCTGTTTAATGTACCCTGTATATAGTATATTGCACTGTCTCTCAAATAAAGATATCAATTTTACTCAGTTACTAATGAGCTCATCATTAATTCAATTTTCAATCACCACTTAAAGTAACAAACCTTTTTCTGTTTAAACATAATAAAATGAAAGTATTATCTTATCTCTTACTTTCAGTGTTGCCGGCGGCCACCACTGAATCTGTTATCTTGACAAAGTTGGATTGTTGAGATGAAATCCACTGGATGGTTTGGGGAAAAAATAAATAAGATTAATGTTCTTTGTGTGGCTGTATGAATAAATATAAGCATGTATTTACTGTATATGTATGAAACATTTACAGAACCAACCAGAATTAACCTACCACCAGAGCAGACACCAACTAAACCCCAGGTTTCTCTGGGTCTGCTTCTTGAAAATTCGCCTCCACTAAGAGTTAACTTTGGGTCCACTCGGGGGTTTACCTTGGGTTTACTTTTGGGGTCCACATTATGCACTCAAGTGTGAAGCAGACCTTTTTGGTATCTTACTGTCGGTAATTCTCGTCCATGGTATATTCCAAATACTGTAAACCAACTTTTATTCGAGTGCGAGAAATATTTGCGAGGTTAGCGAGAGCCTTGTTGTCGTGAATATTTCTCGCTGCAAACCAATCCTCTGTCTATAGTTTTTATAACAATACAGGTCTGAATAAGGCTTGGTCACGAACATTAGTCGTCGCAAACCAGTTTATCGCCAGTTAATCGCGATATATAGTCCCCGCAAATAAAAGTTGGTTTACAGTACACATGTAGCATCTGCTTTCAGGGGTAAACTTACTCTCTATGTCACTATGGGTTTACTCGGAGTTACTGTGGTTTCATTAATATTCAAGGGTATCAATTTTCGTGGATAAAGTAAAAATCGCAGTTTCAAGGATGCGTAAATTCGTGGCCAATGACCCTTTAAATACAAAATGTTAATAGAAATTGCGTTTCAATGAACATTTATTTTCATGGATCAACTTAACAACGAAATCCACGAAAATTGGTATTCAACGAATATTGATGAAACCACAGTAACTTTGGGTTTACTCTAAAAGAAAACCCAGGGTTTAGATCAGATCTACTTTCAGTTAGGTTGGGTCTGACTGGAACTGTATCAAATTTTCTATATTAGCTTTATTTTTCTGATAGTTTCTACTGGAATCTTTAGGTAAACCCAAAGCAAGAGAGCACTGCTTGTCTAAACTATGCAGGACCCAGAAGATTTCACAAGCTTGGGGTTTCAGATATCAAGATGCCAGATATCCGTATGCTTCAGTTTACCTAGGATTTTATTTTTCATACATTACTTTGTCTCATTTATCCAGAATTTCGTGTTCTGGATCCGGACAGTAAAATTTTATGATACCCTGCCTAAAACAATAGAAAGATTACGCCTGTCAAATGAGTTTCACACCTATTTTATGTAATAGACCCCCATGAGAAGTTTGTATAAACTCTCTGACTTCCTAAACTACTTTCAAATTACCAACAAAGCTGGCTAGACAGGATGTCACGCCTCTCTGCACCTGGCTTTGGTATCTTAACCTGTACACCAGTAACATGCCCTTGCTTTTTTAAACATCCCTTTAATTTTAAGAAAGAAATAATTTACTTAATGAAGAAAACTGGTTAGTTTTACATAGCTTTGTAATTTATCTATCGTATTCAAAAGATATTTAAAACGAATTGTCTCAAGAATGCCTTGTTAGATTAAGTCAAAACCGGAAGTAAACTACATTTGTAGAACTGTCCTAATGGGACTAATACCCCTGCAACGCTAATTTCAAATGGGACAAATAATTGAATTGAATAATAAAGGATTGGAACACATAAAAAAAAAAAAAATTCTAGAATTGTAAAAAAAAAAACAACACTGGGAGCCTTTATAAGCAAATGCATTATGATTAATGACAACAATAGACTTATTTCATATATCCGGATGCTTCACCTATCTGGACCATTTGACTTGGGAACAAAAGTGTCCAGATAACTGAGGCTCAACTGTAATATATCAAGAACACAATGCACAAAGTGCACAATGCTCTATATATGCCAAAGAGTTTATTTCTAATTTTTTTTCACTATATCAAAATGTCATCAAAATTCCAAAGCTAATTAAGAACAAAGAAGTATGAATCATTTCAAAATGAATGAAAAAATTTATCAACTGGCATTCACTGATCAAAAATCATTCTGCTACAAAACATATATAACTGCTTATTTGAACTAAAGGCTAATAGAGGATGTGTATAAAAAATAAAATACTGCATGTCATGATTTTTTTTATCATATACTTATTACAGAAAATATCAAAGAAACAATAAAAACATCTTGTTGAATAGTTATTGTTGTTAACAAATCGCTGGGTGTCTTTTACTAAGAGATCTTATGACCTTTACTGTCAATTTTCGCCTGCTGACAGAATCATAAAGACATGTGACTTGCTTCAAAAATCTGAACCTCCACTTGCATCTGAAACCTAGGCCAGCATTTTTTATTTTTAGGTTTACAAACCTGCCGCTCGGTTTTCTGAGTTTTTAGGAAAAAAAATAAAATTACAAGAGATTTTTTTCCCCCCTCGACAACAAAATTTTTTTTAAGGGATCAAGATTTTTTTCATTCAGGATCGAGATTTTATATCAGGATCGATATTATAAGGCAATAACTTCCTGTCTAATATGGCAGAAGAAAATGTTCACATTGAACTAAGGTTTGTGTTTAGTATGGCCTGAAATTTGTTCGCAGAGATGGAAAATACCGGGATCAACAAGTTGAACTTAAAAAGATCAAACTTATGATCTTGTCAGACCAATATGTTATTAATGCATGTTGATGTATTGCAAGTGGAAAGGAACCGGTCACTTGAGTATCCAAACACGCGACAGATTAAAATGAAATTCTAATATCAATCGTTTAAAGAAAGTTAACATATAATGCTAAAGCAACATTGTCTAATGATGATGTCCATGCTTAACACCTCCGACTATACATTTAAATATAGATTGGCCTTATTTCAACCATTTTATATGAAATTTTGTTTCACGGGTATTAACGAAGATAACCCTTAACAAATAAATTGGAAAACTATTTGTACCTAGCTAAAAGGTTTATATGATACAACTGTAATATTCTATTGCACTATTTCAGAGATATGTTGCACAGATGACATACTTTTCACATGCTACACTTGATGCAGTTACACACCACTATCACAAAGTTGCCATTCATTATATTATTAGAATAAAGATGATGTCAAACAACATTTTTTTTTCCTCCAACAGAACTTTACAATTTTGTGGTTCGTAAACCTAAAAAGAAAAATTGTTGGTCAAAAGTATTTTTTTTTTATTTCCTCCTCCTACGGAACTTATCATTTTGTTGTTCGTAAACCTAATCAAAGTACTGAAGTACTGACGGGTGTTGATTTTATCGATTATTATTTATTTTAAAATCAACGATATGTAATTTTGCATGCATGGCAAGTAAATTCCTATAGGTATTTGAATTACGCACATTTTTTATAATATGAATTCTCCTACAGGAAATTGTGAAAATCCAATATCAATCATGTTCTGTAATATTCAAGGAATTAGTCAATCAAACTGCGTATCAGTAATCGAAATAGTTATGAGAAATTGTATGGATCCAAGCAAAATTGAACTCTAGTCTCGTTCAACCAGACTCTCAGCTGTATCCGTTAATTTCCGACAAGCAAGAGAGACAATCTGCTTGTCGGAGATTTACGGAGACAGCCGAGTGTCTGGTTGAACGAGACTATATTGAACTCTGGAGTAGGAGTACATAATATGTACGACTTCAAAAAATATCTAAATTGTTCGTACCATTTAAAATCTGACTATTTACAAGGTATCTATAAATTAGTTTCCTGGAAAAACAATGCTTAAGAACTCATTACATCGAATTTATTGATAAGAACTAAATGTTGTCAGCGGTGTTGATTTGTGCTTAGGTCCAAACACTGTTTCACTTTCGGTTTGCCTGAGTAACTGCATAGGAGAGTTGATTAAAATCAACTCCCAAAAATAAAACAAAAGGCCCATGGGCCACATTGCTCACCTGAGCAACAATAGGCATGATAAAATCAGCCTAATGGAGTCATAATAAAAAAATATGTGGACAATGTGGTATATTACATGTAGATCTTGTATAAATAAAAGTCCATTCCCCCCCCTCCCCCTGATATTCTTGTGTTTATGATCCAGTCCCAGATGATTTTTTAGTCATATCACATGTTGAGCATTGCAGTTCTCAAAAACGGGATATAAACCTACATCACACTCTGAGCCCCTTGTAAGGCCCAAGAATCGTCCAGGGGCTGAAGTCTAAACAATTTTAAAGAACCAGCCCTTCCTCTGGGTGTCATGATTTTCACAACTTTGAATCTACACTACCTGAGGATACTTCCACACCATCTTCGCTAGCCAAGGGTTTTTGGTCCACTTTGCTCCCCATAAACCCTTGGCGGAGACTCGGTGACAAGCTACGTTTTATGATTGGCTGCAGCTGCGAGTAGCTGATCCAATCGCTTTCAGCTCAGCTGAGCTAAAAATGCTGGCCCTATGGCCTAATGCCTGTGTTCCCCCTGGGTTCTTACCAGAGATAGAATCTGATAGCTTGATTGCTGCTAAAGTGATTTTACTATTGAACGAAACAACAACACAAATCACTTAGGTAAAAACGTATATTAACAACTAAGAACAAAGAAGATAAAAGCTGACAAACCACAAGAATACAAGACAGACAACGTGCAACTGGCCTTGGCCTGGCGAACGGAACGCCACTACAACAATACCCCGGATCCCAAACCCGATCCCAATTAACATTTAAATTTACCCCCGAAATACACTACATTCCCCCCCATTTTGAGGAGGAATGCCCCAATTCCGACCCACCGAAGCCATTTACATCACAAATACACAATGATACATAACACAGTAATTACCCCCTGTGATGGACAATTCATAATGTACTTAAACTAAAATAAGAACACATACATTAACAGTCTATCAATCACATAGGAAACATCATACACAGTCACTGCAATGATCACACGCAACAAAGTCTATCATCTTATCCGAGCATCAGGATACGCAATGGGCGGGGTCAATGGCACCAGGTCATGCTGGCCTCTCACATCCATAGGGTGGTCCTGGCGTACAAATGTCCTCCCGCAATCCAGAGGGTGAGTTTGCCTTAAACATGGGCACTTTGCTTGCTCCAATGCTGAGGTTGCCAGTGCTACAATTAAGCTCAACACCATTCTCAAGCAGGAAATCAATCCCCAAGAGCATGTCAACCTGTAATGGTGCAACGTATACATGATGCCTGATATGGGTCCCTCCAATCTCAACAAGAACATCCCCGAGGGAACCCACCGTCATGGTTTCCCCGCCCCCAGCTAGACTCACATCTTTGCTTGATATAATTTCCGGCCAAGGAGACATCTGATCATAAATGTTCTGGGCCACAATAGTTATTTCAGCAGCTGTATCAACGACAGCGCTGACCGATCATCATTCACCTTTACTGGTATTTGCCATGCGCCCTCCGCATTACCTACTGCACCACAAGACCTGACTGACGACACAATGCCCTTCCCAGCCCCAATTGTTGGAGACCTTTTTGACCTAGCATGTTTGCTCCTCACACCTGTACCAGCCAAGGACTCTGAATACTTCTTTGGACATTCCCTCCTAAAATGTCCCCGTTGCCTGCACTTAAAGCAACGACCGGAACGCCGATGGCGCTTGCCTTTCCCAGAGGTAGATACTCCCCGGTCAGATGGAATAACCTTACCGCCAGGGGTACAACCCAGTCCTTGTGACTGCCTGCCAACAGACACCATGCGGACTTCCCTGCGACAAAGACTTGATGGCTGAGCTGGTATGTCTTCACTCGGTGGACTGCCTCATCTACAGTGGAGTGGGGACTTTCTATTAACTTTCTACCCACTCTCGTGTTATTGCAACCCATTGCAAATCGCAAGACTGCCTGCTCCTGAAGCACTTCTCCTGGGACTTGAGCCCCTAGAGCCCGCTGTGCAACCTCCATGACACGGTCACCCCACTGTTCTAAACTCTCTTCTTCCCCTTGGGTCATAGAGTAGAACTCTACCTGAGATGCAGCCTGAAGTGTTCCCTTACCAAATCTCTGCTCAAATCGCTAGGCTATTTCAGGGAAACTCAATTCCTCACCCCGTGACGAGAGAATATAGAAATACTTGAGTGCTGGCCCCTCCACTGAGACACTTAGAGCTAACAGACAGTCATCATCATTCCACCCATAATACCTAGCCAGTGTTCTAAACTTAGCATAGAACAGTCCCCACTCTAAGCTACCAGTATACTGAAGACACTTAGCCTCTGCTGGGACATTCCGCCCTGACCTGGAACAACTATGTGACACAATTTCCCCAGCCCATGGAGGGACTAATGAAACACCACTATCCCCCTGTGTCATACCAGCTGCGAGGTTACCATCAGGTGCCACCCGGCTGCCAGAGTAGCTCCTACCATACCCTTCTCCTGCCGTAAGACTTGAGTGGCCTTGGGTTCCAGGGGAATCCCTACCCACATGTGAGCTCCCCACCAGAGGCAGAGAAGCCTCAGATACCTTAAGGATGGACGGGCCCCCATCACTATACAAAGGTTCCCCACAGGATAGTGCCCCCTTACTTTGGCCAGAATGTATCCCAGCTGGACTGACTAAAGCATGGTTTACCTGACGCTGCCTAAATAGAGTTCCCTGGGACAGAACTACCCCCATACTGACTGGTGTGACACTAGTGTAGCAAGGGACACTTGCTACACTCCTAGTAACTGTTGCCGTGACCCCAGTGTTACTAGAATGGGAAATGACATCCCCCCTGACTGCTGTGCTACGTATACTATTGTTGTCCTCCTTGGGACTAAGTCCCTGAGAGCAACTGCCTACCACCGAGCCTGACAGCCCGATCAGCAGTTGTGTCACCTCGGCCAACTGGGACTCCAAGGCCTCAAGCCTTGCAATTAACATAGGATCCCCCTGTACAGTCCCAACATTCCGTGCATGTCTATCCCCAGCTGAATCTATATCCCTAGCTGTGCCACCACCATTATACCCCTGGGGGAGAGACACCTCTACCTTCCCAGCACACCCTGGTGAACTAAATGGAGATGAAAGACCGCAAAGCTGGTCATTCCAGTCAGACTTGAATCCCTCCCAGGCAACTGTATCCCTCCCTTGGGCCCCCGCTAAGCCGTCCAGCTCAACTTCCATGCCCCCCGGGACACCAATGCCACTCACGAACCAGGAACTCTTCCTACCCTGACTACTCAACCCCAGCTTTCCCTCCATTGTCACAAGATACAATTAAACAACAATGCACTGCCCTACCACAACAATAACATAACACAAACCCAAAACCTACCAAAATTTAAACATGGCCGAAACACGTGGTGTCCCCTAAGCACCACGCCGGTCTAAAAAGACCGCTAAAATACCCTGCTCGCAGCGCCAATAAAGTGATTTTACTATTGAACGAAACAACAACACAAATCACTTAGGTAAAAACGTATATTAACAACTAAGAATAAAGAAGATAAAAGCTGACTGTACTGACTGACCTCCCGTACATTCACAGTGTACATATGAATAGTACCAGTGATGTGCATTTTATATGAATTATACAATACTGTAACATTTTATTCATTTCCTGCTTCAGCAACTGGACATTATGAGAAAAAATAAATAACAGAGACGTGTAGATGTTGATAATAAATTTACATTTATCAAGAACTACAGCCCCTAGTCATTTACACTTTAAAAAAAAAACATACAGTGGCATTGGTAAGTCAGAAAAATATTATTGTATTTATGGACTTGCTCAAGAATGTGTACTTTAAATTCAACAACGTAAATTCTGATTAATATGATGATGTCTCTGATGTGAACCATAAGTTTCCTTCTACCTTTACAAACGCGTTCTTTCCTCATTTTGTTGTAACTCTCGAAGACCAACCCTTTCATTTTGGAGTTCCAAATGAAATTGACTGAAGAGGGACTGAATGATAAGTGAACGTTGAAGGGTGAGCACAAGGTAATCAATTTGTGAATGTACAGTGAGCGCTTCGTTAACAGTGAGCACAAACGGAGCGGACATAGCCGCAGGTCTGTAGCTCCCAGTCTGAAAAATAATTGGATGGACGACCTGGGAGCTACAGTGCCTCCCGTAGTTAAAAATAGCAATTTATGGCGCACAAAAAATTTTGCTTATTTTGGACTGATTAAGTCCCTATTTTCAAACATATTCTGCAGATAAAATTAATACCATTAAATTCTTTATTCAATTTACTGCTGATATCAGTACTTAACTTGCCTCAAACGTTCTTTTAAACACACTTCCGACCTCGGAAATTGAATTATGTTAAATTCACGTTGAGCTCGAGAGTCGACATTTTTAAATGTAAACAAACAACATCACTTCACTTTACGGGGCTGGTGATCAAGTTTAAAAGAATATCAGAGGCAAGTTAAGTGATGATGTCTGTAGTAAAATGTTCAAGGAATTTTTTGGAATCAAATTTTTAAATAGAATGTATTTGGAAATAAGATTAATCAGCTCAAAACTAGCGAAATTTTTTGTGCGCCATAAATTGCAATTTTTTACTATGGGAGGCACTGTAGCTCCCAGGACGTCCATCCAATTTTTTTTCAGACCGGGAGCTACAGACCTGCAGCTAGAGCGGACAGTGCATGGGAAAGTAGAACATTTCAGGGACTGTATCTAACACTATATTTCATGCACTGTTGTAACGTCATTTGTACTTCTTAATCATGTGATGTGTATATCTTACTTTGGCAAATGATCTAGTATATAAATGACATTGGTGCAAGTGATTAACATGGCTCAAAGTTGCGACTAAATAGGTTGCATTTGCAACCTAAAATCAGGTTTTGCAACTTTATTTAAAAGGAAGCTGCCATCTGGCAACCAAAATTATCCGCCCAGATCATTTTCAAAATATTTACATTGGGTTCAAAATTCTGTCAAAATACACAATTAAGCATGATTGACATTGGTACTTACTTTGTCTCACAATTTCACCGAACTATACTAGGATTGTATTAATCTTGCACTGTTCACTATATGATCAACATGATCAAAGAGCCTTACAAATAAACACCAAAACCCTTGACCCTGCCAGGGGCAATGAAATAAAATATTTAAAAAGTTTGATACAGGACTCTTTGCAAAACATAACCTTGCACTTAGTTTCTCTGCTAGATGTGAGACATCACATAAATTTTAATGATTTTGTGATCCGATTTTGTGATCCAAAATCCTAGCTCTCTCACCAAAGAATGTTACAGTTTATCATCCCCTTCCCCTACCACGTCTTTAGATGTTACACAACATATCTGGTCCAAATCAGCTCAGTGGATTCGGACAAGAGGCTAAAAATTGTAAAATTATAAACAAAAAACACACAGTGACAGATACTGTAGATTTCTTATTTTATGTGAATACTTAATTCCATGACTCAACTGTTTTGCATCAAATTGCAGGAATGTTAATTGTGAATGCCAAATTTTTCATCAAAGTTTTATTTAGTTTTCATCTGTCCATATATAAAATGGGATTTTAAAAATCTGTGAGATGTTCTGCTCACAATTTCATGCAAATATTAATTCTTAGCATTTTAACTAAGAATCTACAATAATAACTGATTTCTGTGACCTAAAGGAGCCTTGCCCTAAAACCAAACTCAACCTATGACTCAGGGTCCTTAAACATGTTGAACCTCAAGATGTTGTTAAAGAATCTATTTGTCAGCAAAATGCCTAAAGTAAAGAACTTGTACAAAGTATGGTATATCAATGTGATCAACAGTCACTGTGGTGAATTTGAAAGTTGATATTTCGTTTGCATTAATTATGGTGCTTGTAAATGATTAATAATCAGTGACAAGCTCCAAGTATGTCAGAAGCATGCAAATATGACTACACTATAAGGATATGGCAATTTTGTTTTCATTTAAGAGTCATTGACTTAAAACTTAAAATGCACTGCTTAAAAATATTTGGTAAATTCAATTTCAACCTCTTCAACAAACTCTTGTCAATAGAGGTAATTAATTCCTTGTACAGGATATATATGTGTACTGTCTTAATGCGTCATTATAAACTAGACAATCATAAATTATGCAGTCACACAGAGCTATTCATTATCCTTCAGCTAATCAAATAGTATGACCTAACAATAACAATCGACTCGATGGATACAACTTCAAAAATATACATGCATATCCATTGATTTTTAAATATTTAACGCCTACCTTTGTTTCTAGCTTTTCAAAGCATGGAACCAGTATTATAATGGCGGACTCGAAAAGGAAAATAGCTTTGCCAGTAAGCATGCGTGCGACGCAATGCACCATAAGTATGGATGTCCAATCCGATCATTGCGCAAGGCTAAAAATAAAAATTAATTTATGAATAGAACCCTTACAGTGTTGAAGCTGGGACTTCAAAATTCATGGGTAGAACACGCAAATTGAGACTGTTGCCTCAAAAATATATTGTAATCGGGAAATCTGGCCAAGTTTCCTTTTTCCTTAGAACTTTTGTTTCATAATAAACATGTATTTGGGAATTTAATTTTCACTGCCCTGAGTTTATAGTATAATTCTCTTTATCTCATAGAGTTATTTTTTTTTAAACAAGAAGTTTTATTATTTAGTCATCAAAGTTACAAGGTGAAAACGAATCAAACTTTTCAAAAAATTCTAACCTTCATTTAACCGTAATTTCCAGATGAGTCTCTTTCCATTTTTTAAAATTTCGTCTGAAAGTCCAAGGAAGCCCAAGAATGGTTTACTTTATATAATTCCATTATCTGTGTTAGCCTTGAGGAGTGGGGGACTCAAGGCACGTATTATATCCATATATTTTACATCCCCATGTCAACATGGATCCATCGAATTTATTCCTTGGAATAAATTGGATAAAAACTTCAAGCATGTACTAGAATTATTTTCTTGTAACCAATAGCAAGCACATTAAAAATGCATAGTTTATGGATTGATGAATATTGAACAGATATGCTTGTCTGTTCACAAAAATCCATTTTTTTAAATACTGGTTGGTAGCTTCTCAATACTTCGGTCGGCAACACTCTACTTACATTGTATACATTCAATCAATTTGACAAACTGTTTCATAAAACTCAATGGATTTTAAAGGGCTACCTAATCAATTATTCTCAAACTATCTGATTACAATTTTTCAAAATAAAAGAATTGGCACCATCCCAGTACACAATGCACGATTCACACTTTGTACCCCTCCCCCCTTCTAACACAGAGACAAAAAGATATTCTTTAAATGCATCAGAAACTCATATGATGTAATTTTATATTATCATGTCATTGTCTTAAAATTACCAAAAAAACTAGTAGTTAGATGCTCATGTCCTTTATGTACTTCTAGACTCGAAGATGCAAGAATCTTTATAGGGATTTTGGGGTCCAAAAAAATGCAACTAGTTTATTAAGCTACCGGTACTCATAATAACTTGATAAAGCTATAATTTATTATTATTTATTATTTACAGTTTTTATACAGTTTCTCACAAAAATTTTCATTAAAAGAAATGGACAAGAAAAGCAATTTCTCATATTTCCTCATATTTTTGTGGCTTGAACTTGGGACCCAATTCGGTATGAAAACCAAAGCTCTACTAACAAAGCTTAAGAGTAGCTAGTGCTTGTAGGAGCGTGGCAGTACTGTCAGAGTTTATTTACCTTATACACACTTTTACATTTGCATCATGATGCATCGCTACATTGGCCAAAGTGTATACAAACATGCTAGATTTGCAATTTAATTTTGTATCAAATATTGATGTACAATGTAACAAGAGATGTTTGTGAAACACTTATGCCCCCCTCTCTTGGAAACATCCACGAAGAAAATGAAGGAAACTGCAAATAATTGGAATTTTTCTAAGTCAAAGGGGCATAACTCTGTAGAATATCGCCCAATTGTAACCAAAATCAAACTTGACCTAGAAATTATTATAATAAATCTGTATGCTGAATCTCATTTCAATATGTGCAACCTCTGAGAAGAAAATGAACAGACACTGCAAATAATTAGAATATTTTTTTTAAGTCCGAGGGGCATAACTCAGTAAAAACTGAACTTGACCTAAATATTATCATAATAAATCTGTATACCAAATTTCATTTCCATATATGCAAATTCTGCAAAGAAAATTAACGGAAACTATTGGTGGACCAACCAACCGACAGACAGCAACAAAGCAATATGCTCTTCCCTCTTTGGATGGGGGCATAATAATGTGGCTGTGAATATCAACTCAGTTATTAACATTTACTCCACCACTTTACGCAGAAGTATACTGCTTTTAAACTCTGTCACCCTCCTTTTAATGATAATCTGATTTATTTGATAATTTTTTATCCAAGTCCAATTTGTTGTTATATTAGATAGTCATGTTGGAAGTTATTGTGTTCATTAAATCTCATCGGGTTTGAGATTAGCACTTGAATTGAATCAGGGGTATACAAACGCCTTTTTAAGTCTGATGAAACATATGATTTCAAGCATGTGTTTTACATTGAACGATGGAAGAGTCACTTCCAGTGATATACTCATAAATTTACTCACTTAAGCTGATGCATCGATGTTTAATGGGAACCACAGGGGATGTTGAGAAGAGCGATGCGTAATCAACCATGGGTTTCTGACGACATTTGACTCTCTAGCAGTACACCAATTTTGTCAGGTTTTACATGTAATTACATGCAACACTATGATGATGGAGTGATGAAAAATGTATTTAGAAAACCTGTATCACAATAATTGGAATTAAAGCAGTAGATGTAAAATTACATTATCAATAAAAAATCGACAAAATGTACATCCAGTCTAAGGGGGGTAACTCTAAAATCAATTTTCCCCATCTTCACAACACAGACATTCACATGGTTAGTGAACAGTACTTACAAATCTTGTAGAGCAGAGGAAGATTCCCACAGGCTTATTCATTCGGGCAGGACAGCTAAAATGTGGAACCAAGTCTTTTGAAGCCACCAGGAGCAGACACCAGGCTGCATTGAATTCCTAACCTGGGACTTGGCCACCGAGGAAAGGCGGGGGCTTACCACAAGAATGGGGCTGAAAAGTGCTATATGTCCCTTCACTTCTGACAGACACAACCTCTTTACGGAAGTCGTGAACAAAACATCTGGTAGAAAACTGGCAACTCTAATCTCTTAGGTCAGGTTGAGTCAGATACCCCTTCGTAATGATGAAATGAGGAAAATCCTCTTTGCCACTAGCACCCTTGCTTCTTCCTGTAAGTCCCTGTGAAAGACAAGCAACAAAGTTTTGCCTAAAATTGAGACCCTAAATACTTCCGACATGAGGCGCAGTTACATCTGGAACAAAAAGTCATGATTTCATATCAAAATATTCAGATTTGAGAGAGAACAATTGCAATAAACTGTATCTTTGATCACAGAGTAAGTACATGTACATGTATAATTAAAGTCACAAAAATTATATTTTTCTGTTGTTATTTGTTAATTTGACTCAAACTTGAAGTGTCCATGTTTCATCACTCTATGTTATTGAATTTATTTTTAATTGTATTAAGTGAAACTATCTTGACCTGTGACCTGCCTATAAAACATGGCCCTGATACCAATCTTTAATTTGCTGTAACTTTTTGAGTGATTTCCTCAGTCTGAAATCAATTGGGCACAAAGCTGTGAGTGATGTTACAAAAATTCCTTGACAGTGGATTTTGGATCATATATCTAGGTCAAAACTTTGAAATACCTCATTCCTCAGAGAATGAGAACTTGCTCTGTGCTTGCATGTCAAAGACGTTAATTAATTGTCTCCAGCTGTTCTGGATAAAACCATTAGGGAACACCAACTATCAGAAAGTTAAAAGCTAAACTAAAAATTGTACTCTTTAGCAACAGTGCTCCAAGTTGCGACTAAAACATTCGCATTTGTGACTAAAATTTCAATTTTGCGACCAAAATTTCATAGCAACTCGCATTTTCGCGACCGAGAAAATTTGGACATGCGATCGTCTTGGGATCGAAATTAACAAAAAATTAACTCTTGGTCAATGTAATGTTTGAATAAATGTTAGCTTGAATCAAACCTCGCTGGAATGTAGATTAACATTGTCAATCACATGGCCACGATGGCGGAAAAACGAAAGCCAGGGCTTCTGTCGTTTGGGTTTACAAAAATTTGTTTCATATCTAACTTGTTTATAAAATTATTATCAGTTATTATGGCGAGTGAATTATTTTTTGATGGCGATCATAAATTCTGAAATGGCGACCTAAAAAAATTGTTGGTCGCCATTTAGCGACCTGATAGCAATTGTGACTTGGAGCCCTGCAATCTTTACCATGTAATGTAACTTTTACTTGCAACTTCTAAGGTAGGGCTCATAGCCTCATAGTGCTGCACTATTCAAATAATGATCCAGGCAAGTGAGGCAACTCCATCTGCAGCTTATGTGCAGGTGTGGGTGCCATCCCCAGTGGAGGCTCGGTGGACAAGAAGTTCAGAAAAATCATGAAACTAGTACAATGTATCAAAAGCAGGGTTGTCTCTAAAAATTGAAGTAGAAGGGAGAAATAAAAAAGTAGAAGGGGATCTGAAGGTCTAGCTTATAGCTAGATTGTGTTTTAAATGCAATAATAGCCGGGTAATTACGTCACTTTAGGCGGGGGAATTCCCCGCCTCCCGGGTCTTAGAGACAACCCTGCAAAAACCACCTTCGAACAGAACAAAAAGAGTAATTAAGAGTAAAAAAAAAGTATAAACTTTATAAAAAACATCAAGAGGAAGTTTAATAAGTGCCAGAAAAACATGATGCTCTCTGAGGCACAAGCCCAAAGCAAATGATTAAGAATGCTAAGCATAGTTCAGGGTTGTCTCTAAAAATTGAAGTAGAAGGGGAAAAAACGTAAGTACATGTAGAAGGGGGTTCTGGGGGTCTACCTAATGGCTAGAAAATGTGGTTGAAATGCAAAAATAGCCAGGTAATTACGTCAATATAGGCGGAGAAATTCCCCGCCCCCAAGGTCTTAGAGACAACCCTGATAGTTATTCAAAATAAGTATTAATTGAATTGTTGCAACATATAAACTACATAATTACACAGAAGGGGGTCCCTGCAACAAATCCCATGGGCTTAAGAGTGAATCCTCTCCTGGTTAATCTCATGTGCGTGTCTCCAGGACGAGGTGGGCTCAGTTGACACAGAGCTTTTTTATGGCTGACCCCCTGGTCCACTCTGAAACTGTGACCGGGTCAAGCGCAGCCTGGTGAACTAGCTCAAACTTGGTCCCCTCCTCTGGCGAATTCTAGACGTTTCGTGACCAAGATGTTTCAGGACCCGGACGTCTCGTGACCTGACAAGATGTTTAGGGACTAAGACTTTTCGGGTCCTGGATCTTTTGGGATTTAGAATAATATTTTTGGGGATTTGTATAAAATTAATGCTAAATTCATTTAAATCCATGTTCAATGTAATTTTTTTTGTGTGTAAATAAATCTTATAGATAAAACTTAAAAAAACAAAGGAAATTGTTAATTGTACCGTGCGTGCATGTTTAAAGTACTTAATCATGATAGTGATTGATAAAACACGTTTATTTCAACCTTGTATGTTCTTTTTAATTTTTGATAAAGAGAATACAAAAAATGCAGCATGACAAAAGCTCTGATTTAAGAAGAAAATTTATTCTTATTGTGCATTTACATGTATGCAGGCCTAAAGGTCATTTAGTATAAGCGAATTTTCGACGATGACCTTTGTTATAACCATGATAACTAGTATAACTAATCTGAACAATGATGAATGAGTAATAGAAAATATATAAAGTAGATAATAACGCGTGTGTGTGTTGACAGCTGGGGGATCTCTTCATTAGTCTCCTCATAATTAACACCTGGGTACACCTATCCACAGGTCAGGCTAAAAGGTGTGATTTGATTGTTTTTATAACAATTATCAGTATCCCTCCTTGGGTATTTCTAGTATATGTATCAAATTATGACTGAGGTAACCATATAATAGATCAACTGTTAATATTACTGTCGGGGCTTAGTAACTTGACCCTTGGTACAGGCTCCTGTACCCTTTATTTTTTTCGTCGACAAAATTCCATTTTGGGAAAAAATAGTTTCACTCAGTTAAACATTAACCTCCTCCAGCATCCGAAACCTATAGCTCAGATTCAGCACTCAAGCCTGTCTGGTGCATCAGTATCATAAGACACACCATCCATGCAAGTCTGGTGAAGTACGGACCTGCAGTAACTTAGATATTACTCTCAAAGGGCACCTGTAACAAAAACTTTAACCTGGTCCAACAGCCTTAACCTCCTCCAGCATCTGAAATTTAGGACTCTGATTCAGCATCCAAGTCTTTCAAGTCCATAAATAGGTCCAGATACATCATCCATGCAAGTTTGGTGAAGATAGGACAAGTTTAATAGCTTAGATACAGGACCTGCAACAAAAACTTTAACCAGGTCCGGACGCCGACACCGACGCCAAGGGTATAGCATAAGCTCCCCCTGACTTCGTCTCGGTGAGCTAAAAATAAATCAAAAGCCAGTTTATAAAAATAAGTTTTCAATTGTTTTTTAAAACACTGAACGAATTTGGCTTGACGGATACGCACTGTAAGGCTGTTCCATAAATAGGGAGCAGCAAAGCTAAATTCTCTTTCACCATATGTTCCAGTGCGCACCCTAGGTAATATCAGTGACAAGCTCCCGTCGGATCGTAGAGTCCGGTTTATTTTACGGATTGTAACTAATTCCTGTAAGTATTCTGGAGCGAATCCATGAATTGTCAAATAGGTAAAAACAAGAACTTTATATTTCGGACGGAATTCAACAGGAAGCCAATGTATGTCAGCAAGAATAGGGGTGATATGATCTCGTTTTCTTGTTTTGGTCACAAGTCGAGCTGCGGTATTTTGGATTTTTTGTAACTTATCCATGGAGCCTTTGTTTACGATAAATGTAAAATATTTCCATTGTCGAGTCTTAAAGTTACTAAGGAATTTACCAATGTCTTACAAGCGTCTGTTGAGATAAATCCCCTGATTCTTCCAATGTTTTTGAGATGATAGTTACAAGTTTTAATGATGTATGAAACTTGCTTTTCCATGGTAAGAAAACTGTCGAAATGGATGCCTAGATTTCGAACTGATTTTACACTGTTGATGACGCTTTCTCCGACTTTTAATTGTAGGACTGGCACATTTTTAGATTGAAATTTTGTTGTAAAAATTATCAATTCGGTTTTGTCCTGGTTTAATTTAAGTAGATTATTTGACATCCAGTTACTTATATCCTGCAAACATTTTTTGAGTCGTAGAAAGTAGTCGTTCCAGTTTTCATGGGTTTTAATTATCATGTATACTTGGGTGTCGTCAGCATTACAATGATACTTGAAACCGTGGTGACGACATATGTCTCCAATTGGTTTAGAAAAAAGTCAATATAATTTTGGTCCTAAGACGGATCCTTGTGGAACACCAAACTGAAGATGGCAAGGGTCTGACGTATCCGATCCAATCACAACACGTTGGTAAGATATGATTTTATCCAAGCCAGGGATTTTCCATGGATTCCATAAGTTGTCTCTAGGCGTTGAAATAGAATTGTGTGATCTATAACATCAAAGGCTGCTGAAAGGTCAAGGAGTACCATTACAGCGGACAATTGATTGTCCAAAGCCTCCATGATGTCATGATTAACCCTGAAAAGTGCTGTTTCCGTAGAGTGTTGTTGTCTGTAAGCCGACTGCAAGGAATCCCTTAACAAATTTTTGTCCAGATGTTCGTCGAGGCGGTTTGCAACAACTTTTTCCAAGATTTTCGAGATAAAAGGGAGATTAGATACAGGACGATAATTTTTATATACTTCCTTATCCAGACCGGATTTTTTCAGCAATGGTCTCACTAGTGCCTCTTTGAAAACTGATGGTACTTCTGATTGATCGAATGACACATTAATAATGTTAGTAATGAATGGAACCACGGCACTTAAGGTCTTTTTAAAGATCGAATTTGGGATTGGGTCAAGTTCACATGCCTTGTTAGGTGCTTTGCCAAGAATTGCCCTCACTTCGTCTTCTGTTTTGTGTCGAAAACTCATTAACGGATCGCCACTGAAATGAATGTCCACGGACAGCGATGTTTCGGTGTTAATGGTAGTAAGCTTTCTCAGACCATCTCTAATTGTTGTCACTTTATTGATAAAGAATTTAGAAAACTCATTTGCCAACTCCTTTTTGGATGTTGAAGACGGTAGAATAGTTTCCTGTTTTTTCCCCATCAGTGACTTGGATAGTTTAAAGAGTTGTTTGTTGTCCTTACCACACTCTTCGATCTTTTGGGAAAAATAGTCTTGTTTGGTCTTATACAAGAGTTTTGCTGTGTTGGAGGATGTGTCCCTGAAAATTTTTCTATGAACCTCCAGTCTTGTCTTACGCCATAATCTTTCAGCTCTGCGTCTCTCGCGTTTTGCGTCACGGAATTCTTCCGAGTACCACTTGGTTTTCGGTCGAAGTAACACAGATTTTTTCGTCAGTGGTGCATGTTTTTCTACAGCGTTATGAATCGTGGTGTTGTAATGGTCCACGATTTGAGAAATAGATGAATTATCATTCGGTATATCAAGCGTGATGTCCTTTGATAACTCCCCGAGATCGACATTTTTCCATTTTCGGAAAGTTATTTCCTTCACAGTGTGCTTCGGTTTTCCCAAGGATAACACTGCTTGAATGGAATAATGATCACAAAGAGAGTTTCCGTGTGCACCAAATAAGTTTGGATCATGCACAGAAGGTTCATCCGTTAAATCAGATCTTGTTACATTGTATCAGGAGATCCAGTATATGTCCACGATTATGAACATATATTTATAAATACCTCAGGCTTCAAACGATGTTCATTCAAAAGTATGAAAAATTTCCAAGATTTCTCAGTGGAAACGCCCCTGTTAGCTCATCAGGTTTTAATACAATGCTAAAAAATGTGATGTCTACCCGTATTGCAGAAAGCCTGGGTAATAACGTTGAAAAATTGCGCAACAAATTCCGAGTGTATTCCAAATGGAGAAAGGAGGTAAACATTCCCCATTATAAATCTCTGTAAAAAAATCTGTTCTTGTTCCTGTGAGTTTTTATGAGTGAAAGATGATAATGTGTCAATAAAATTATCTTGGAAATTATCCCTTTTAACTATTTCAATTGCACTTCTTTCTCAGGTGTCTTTTTATTAAAAATTGTCCAAATATGCTGCATAAATATCTTGGAACAGACTATAAACAACACATTCCATTTTAACTTGATCAATTCCATTTGATCAAATTCTTTGCCTGGTTGTTAATTACATAGAAAACAACTGAAAACAATGCACAGTTAATAAAGTTTTTATTTCCAATTAATAATAACTGCTTGTTAAGAAAATTGATTTCAGTATAAAAAAAAAAATAACAAAATAACCAAGCATGGTCTGACAACTCATGAATTGTGAAGGAAAATATCAGCTTTCCCTCATCACTGCAAGAGTAAGGTTCAAGAATTTTCTTAACAACTGCTTGTTAAGAATACTACGTTTAAGCTACTGCCTTACAACTGCTTACTAGTATTTAAAACATAATAGATGATTTCAAGACATAAGGCTTATCAAAAATTGTAAATAAAAATACAAGGACAAACAATTCAGAAAACTGTAAGGTAGAAGATTCCAAGCTTGCAATAATAAAAATAATAAAATAATGAAAAAAAAAAATTCTTCCTTCTTTATATAATTAACAGTAAGTAAGAAAGCGACATTCATCTTCTACACAATTTTGATTACATAATAAACATCCTTTTGTTTCTTTCTAAAGGAATTTTTTGACCTTATATCTTCAAAGAGACCATTCAAAGTCTTTAATACTATGACTTCTCATTCTTCTTTGGCAACATTCAAAAGAAGCACAAAATCAAACTGAAGAAGATATGCATGTAGTATGAAAATTAAACTAGTACTCCAATGCAATGAGAATTTAGCAAGGTAGGGTGCATAATTGCAAAGTCAATAACTGGAACACACAAAGTGGTTTGGTCTAACTTTTTAACATTGCTGTGTATTTCTTAAGTATACCACATATTTACACATAATTATATTTCAGTCATTAGAATCATCACAACTCATACATCTTTTTGTTAATGACAGATTACATGCTCAGTCTTCAGTCTTTCTTCATAAATCTAGAGACTTTCTCCTCCTGTAGCACTGCTGTTGGTTTGGGCTCCACTGGTGCGATGGTCCTGCTCAGGCGTCGTGGGTCAGTGGCAGCAAGGACTGCAGGGTGGCACATCCCTTCCTGGTCAGTCAGCCGTGCTTGAACGATTCGTTTCTGAAGAATCTCCACATGGATATAACTCTTCTCAACCTTTACAGGTGTGACGCTCCAGCGGCCACTCTTCTTGTTGAAAGTTCTATGCTGCCTATATACATGTATTACAAAGGAAAGAGAATATATTAACTTTCAATTTCAATTCCAACACTTGTTTTATAACTAATGGAAACAAGAAAGTTTATTTAAATTTGACAAAAAACATTAAAAGTGATGAATTACAGAATGTTTAAAGAAATCATAATAAATATATTTTAAAAGTATAATTTCTTACTGTACTGATCCATCAGGATTTCTTTTAACTTCCCTGTCAACATTGGCATTGTAGTCCAATGCTGCCAACTGACATCGTGCAATATATACGGGGGGTGAAAAGGCAAACCTTTTCCCGCTGTACATAAGAATGAGGTTGTTGAAGTTCTCTAACTCGGCAGTGCTCCTAAAATATAGATCGAATAGTGTACATGTATACATACACAGGTTAAATATACTTAATACATCCCCCTATGTTACAAAATGGGATTTAAAAATCTACATTCACATCATTTAAAGAAAAAAAAGAAAATTCAGCAAGACTACCTGAAATTCACATAATAATGTATCTGCCGCAGAAACCTTTTATTGAACACAATCTGGATCAAAGCTGTGTGTGCAGGACTGCCTTTTATGATCCAGTCTTTGTGGCCTTCCTCCTCCATTGGACCATGCATACATTTGTTGTTCCCAAAGTAACTGCTTGAGTAAGACATGCTCCATTCGTGTTCATTTACGACATGGTGGACAACCCCACACCACACCTTCTGAAATCAAAAGGAGCAATCAACATACATATTAATTTACTGTAAGATCTGATTACATATGGATTGATGAATGAAGTAAGAAGCATATTTCAATTCCAGTCAGAACAACAACAGATTAGATATATACTATATGCAGTACAGATATCTTCTCACCATGAAGCTGTCTACATCTGTGGCATAGGAACACGAGTACCAAAAGTGGTTGACAATGTCTCTGCTCCATCCTAAAAGTTCTTTGCATTCCTTGTTCTGGCCAGCAGCTACAATCTTCTTCCCTAGGTTTTTGGCAGCATGCCAGATATCATGGGAATGCTTGATTTCTGGAAACCGGTTTTCTGTTAAAAATTGTCATGTTTCTCATTCAGTACACAAAGAAAAAATGAGAGCAAAAGCATAAGCATTAAATTAAAGTGTTACTCACTCATTACTGCTCCAATTTGTAAATGAGCGTCTGTCACTACTTCTGACACAACCACACCATTCTCTGCCAACTCTTCCATTGCTCTTACAAAACATGCTTTCTCCATGTTTGAACTTTTCTTTTCCGTTTGTCTTTTGTCCATGGTGATGAGTGACAGTATTTTTTTGGACTCGTTATCCATCATTGAGTATGTGCAATACTGTGCACTGTGTCCAGGGCTATCATTTCTTCCATCACCTAATAAGAACAAATAAATTAAATGTTATTCAATGTCATACATGCAAAAATCTCATACGAAAATAGACAATACCACAGCATGCTAATGTAAGTAAAAATTATGAATATTATTTTATAAATTAAAAATATACAAACCCAGAGCAATAACACTTTGACCTTGCAAATTCTCAAAAATTTCCTGTTGTTGTTCTTTGTAGAAGGCATCAATGGTAGGTACAAGGTAATTCCGTTGTATTGCTGTGAATTTTGAATTGCTTGGGAAATACAACTTTAGAAACTTCGCAAACAATGCACACTTAGCAAAGTTATTTCCTGATGAAAGGATGGCTGAGGCAATTAAGAGATCTCCTCCATGAAGTCTCCTATTTAAAACTGGTTGGGAGCACCACCTATGGACCTCATGTTTATTGCTACATTCCTATATATCATTAAAATAAAAAGGATGTCAGATATAATATATTTATTTCCATTGCGTTCAAAGTATAGAAGTTGGTTTTGTTGAAAAAACAAGTAAGCTCACCCAGAATATGTAGAGTGCTGATCCTATGTTTTCTGTCCGATGACTGACTGGAGAGGTACACCCTTTCACCTTACAACTGTTTCCTACATTGCAGCTGGCTAGTTTCAGAATACACTTCTGGTAAACAAGGCAGGTCTTATCACTGGTCAGCAAATGGATGTCCTCCTCGTCTTTAATCTTGGTGATGCCAGACCCCCTGTTACCCTGTGTCTCCTGCTCATCCTCTGCTTCTCCCGCATCCTCTGTCTCCTCCGCTCCAAACTCTTCCTCCTCCATGTTCACTTCTGTTAGTCCAAACATGTTATTGGGTCTAAGAAAAATAATAATTACATATTAGTTATATACCTTTTCTCAATAAAGAAAAGTGTATTGTAAAATATATTCATACACTACGTTTAGTTTAAACTGCAAAGCAAATCTATAAAGCAGTATGTTATTACCTTAGAGTTATATTAAAGCTCGGTTCGTATTCCTCATCTGAATTTACGTCATCACTGATACTGTCTTCAGTTACATCTATTGTAACGCTGCAAACAAAAAGTTCATAAATGAAGTATTTCTTTGATCACATCTTGAAATCAAATTACTAGAGACATACTTGATATCAATGATAACGTATTAATACAAGTTTCATGGTATATGTATAATTTAAGGTGCATTTAAAATTAAACTCACCAACCAAAGATATCACAATAAAGGCAATAAGTTCGAATTTACTTACTCGAAAGGATTAACAAATGATGATGCTTCATCAGCATATAACTTTCTTCTCTTGTGACTTGGACTGTAATATTATAATTGATTGAAAGTTATATATATTATGTACATGTACAGATATACATGCGTATGGACAAACTGTATGATATCCGGTACAATTATATGCACATCTTCAACATATTAATAGAAGTTCTGTGATCATTTTTATATATCAAAGATGTAAATTGGTACGTAAACCAACCTATTAAATCCTGCAACACTCTAACTACATGTACTTTAATAGCTACCGGTATATATTTAGTCTCCATATAAATTGATTGATGGACAACTGTTAAACAAAACGATTACAATATTCAATTCAGCTAGATTTACCCTTGTTTACTGGTTGTTGGTTGAGGTGATGGTTGAATGGATGTTCTTAAGACTGCTGGACCTGCATCTGTATCTGTGTTCTCACTTAAAATATAAAAGAAAAATCAAATAAAAGTGTTCTAAAGTAAAAACAAGAATAACATCATTTACAATAAATTAATCATATCATAATGAGAAGTATCTTATACATGTATATAAAATGCCCTGGGAGGCAATACTACTATAGTCTGTCCCAAGATATTTATGCAACACATTTGGACGATTTAAAAAAAAATACACATACTTGTGAAAGAAGTGCACTTGTAATAGTTAACAAGAGGCCCATGGGCCACATCGCTCACCTGAGGAACAATAGGTATGATAAAATCAGCTTAATGGAGTCATAATACAAACTATCTGGACAATGTACAATAATACATGTAGATCCTGTATAAATAAAATCCATTTTCCCCTGGATATTCTTATGTTTATAATCATTAGTCCCTTTTCTAACAGGATGATCTTATAGTCATATCATATGTTGAGTATTGCAGTTCTCAAAAAGATCCTTAACAATAGTTTATATATGGGATATAAACCTACATCAAACCCTGAACCTTCTTGTGAGGCCAAAGAATTGTCCTGGGGCCAAAGTCTTAACAATTATAAATAATCATCTGGCTGATTAGTTTCTGTGAAGAAGATTTTTAAAGAGTTACCCTATACATTCCTTTGTTTAACTTTGACCCCCCATTGTGGCCCCACCCTACCCCCAGGGGTCATGATTTTCACAACTTTGAATCTACACTACCTTAGGATGCTTCCACACAAATGTCAGCTTTGCTGGCTGATTAGTTTCTGAGAAGATTTTTAAAAAGATTTACTCTATATATTCCTATGTAAAACTTCGACCCCCAAATTGTGGCCCCACCCTACCCACCGGGATCATGACTTTTACAACTTTGAATCTACACTACCTGAGGATGCCTTCACACAAGTTTCAGCTTTCCTGGCTGATTAGTTTCTGTGAAGAAGATTTTTAAAGATTTACTATATATATTCCTATGTTAAAACTTCGACCCCCCATTGTGGCCCCACCCTACCCCCGGGGGTCATGATTTTCACAACTTTGAATCTACACTACCTGAGGAAGCTTGCACACAAGTTTTAGATTTCCTGGTTTTATGGTTCATGAGAAGAAGATTTTTGAAAAATTCTCGAAAATTTTCATTAATTCCCAATTATCTCCCTTTGCAAAAAAGGGTGGTCCTTAATTTTCACAACTTTGAATCCCCTTAGGCTAAGGATGAATTGTGCCAAGTTTGGTTGAAATTGGCCCAGTGGTACTTGAGAAGATGTTGAACATGTGAAAAGTTTACAGACAGGGGGACGGACGGACAGACAGACGGACGACAGACAAAATGTGATCAGAATAACTTACTTGAGCTTTCAGCTCAGGTGAGCTTAAAACTTGAAAATGCAATTCCATGGGAGCTTGATCTACATGAATTTAAGCTTTTCTGGCCAAATGCTAACAAATTTTCAATGAATCTTTTAAATCATTTCCTTTTGAAAGAGCCTGTGGTTCTTCATTTAAACAACTTAAATCTCCTTCATCCAATATTGCTTAAAGCCAAGTGTGGTTGAAATTGGCTCATTGGTTCTGGAGAAGAAGTTGAAAATGTAAAAAGATTACAGACAGACTGACGCCGGACGAAAAGTGATCAGAAAAGCTCCCTTCAGCTTTTCAGGTGAGCTAAGAAGCAATTCTCACCATTTTGAAAATGAAAGGTAATGCAACTCCAACGCCAATAAAACATATATTGGTAATGGCCCCTCCAGCTGATTCAGTGATATTCTCCATCGCAATTTCAATGTGTCCTTTGTTTATCGGAATAGATATTTTGAAGTGCATCTTGAAAAAAGACAAAAAGGTTATAAGGTCAAAATTTAGTTTGCTTGCACTATTTCTCAACATCATATATCTATGTTCAAAGTTTGAAATCGTAACGTCACCAGGTATATATACCCTGGACAAAATTTGGAAGAATATCTGTACAAGAGGCCAATAGGCCTTAACAGTCACCTGAGTAGCATATAACCCATACACAAACTTGTCGAGGAGTTTCATATACTGTGGAATCATTAAATCTAGTGGGGGCCAATTTTCGTGGATTACTTTAATTTTACAGGTTCGTTGCGACGTAATTTCGTGTATTCTCTTGTATTGACAAAAGGGATTGTTACTTTATTACCATCTTTTTTAATTCGTGGAGGATGTTAATTCGTGGATGAGAGGTACCCACGAATTCCACGAAAATTGAGCCACCACGAAATTTAATGATTTCACAGTATGCATTTAATTAGGTTTCATTCTGGAGTAGAAAAATTAAAAATTTGTGATGACAACCACCTCCCTGCCTGAAATCTTTCAAAAAGAACTATGATTATTAACCTATAATTTTCGCTAAAAACTTAAAGATCTGGTCTACAACATCATGAATTCAGTTTTCCTTTAAGGTTTGTTGGAGTAAAGAAGATGATTTTAAACATAATATGCATTAACACCTATACATTCATTTTGGCCCTGCCCTAGAGTCAAAACCCATACTCCAGGGGACATGAAATTTAAAATTTTAGTAGAGGACTACCTGGTAAATATAACTATGAAGTCAGTTTTTCATACAGATGTGTGAGAATAGAGAGGAAGATTTTTAAACATTATATGCCTTAACAATATATATTGTCATATTGCGCCCCCCCCCCCCCCCCCTTGAACCCCTGACCCAGGGGCCATGAATTCACAATTTAGGTAGAGGAGATAGCGAATATCATAACCATGTATTTGCCCACATGTGTGAGCGTAAAGAAGAAGATCTTTAAAGATTAAATACATATTTCCTATATGGCCATATTGGCCCCACCCTAGAGCCAGAACCAATGACACAGGGGGCATGAATTTCACAATTTTGGTAGAGGGCTTCATGGACATCATAACAATGCAACCAGTGTTTTTCTCACATGTATGAGAGTAGAGAAGAAGATTTTTGAAAATTTGGCTTTCTTTTTTTTTTTTTGGCATATTTGGCCCCACCTGTGGTGCCCCAGCCATGAATCTCACAATTTAGATTCTTCTTACCATAGATATGCCTCACATCAAAAATGGTAACAATTAGTCTTGTAGTTTTTAAGAAGAAGTTAAAAATGTAGAATTGTTAACGGACGACGCACGATGGCGGGCGATAACGGATAGCAATACGTCACCTGAGTTTAACTCAGGTGACCTAGGAAATAGTTGTCAAAAATGCTAAAAAATAAAGTTATTACCGATTGTTATGGATACTAAAACATTAAACTACATTCAAAATTACCTATGTGTGCAACTTTGTAGTCAAATAAGTCAAACAGCGATAAATGTAAACAACTGATTGATCGCGGTGCACTTGTCGAAGTGATGTCATACTGTAAATTTTGATGCATATTTTGTGTGGAGAGAGGCGGATCAATCAATTTTTTAACATGGAAAAATGCATTTAATAAAGGAACAGAAGAAAATCATAAAATAATTATCATACAATTGAATCCTATCTATAATGCTTGTTTTTATTTGGCATGTTCTTATTTTTTAGAGCCTGTATTATTTCTCTCTAGAGTGTTTACTGTACAAGTTCGATGTGTTTGACATCAAGAAGCTTATCTAAATCCGCTTTTTACATGGGCATACACTAAACAGGTCATTACAATCTTTTGGATATAAATTAAGAGAATGTTGAATTCATTAAAAAGTACTGCTGCTTCAATGAAATCAATAGAATGAATTAATAATAACGTAAAATATTAAGTGAAGGTCTTATAAATTCTAACCGGAGCTCATTTATTTGATATTTATTCTAATAAAAGACGAACTCTATACAAAGCAGCAGCACTTTTATTATCATTTAAAATTTTAATTCAAATAAGGGTATGCCCTTGTAATATTGAAATTTGTTTATGACCTCCATTCAGGAAAATTATCAACACATACCATGTGAGTATCAATTTAGGGGACCACACTAAGTGTCATACAAAGTAGCATTTATTGTACAGTTTGATTTAATATCATATTTATATCAATGACATGATAAAAAAAATTAACATAGATATTTTGTCATAATAGATGCATCATTTTGTGAACGTTTAAATCTGCTGATATTTTCATAGTAAGTCTTAACAGTGCTGCGTACACTCAGAAACTTGTTTCAAGGTCTCTGCACAACCTTTACCCAAAGAAACTCTGTGGACAGATAAGGCAAAAGGGAGATAAGATATTCTCCTGTCAAGTGTTCTCAGACAAACAGATGGACAGATGTGGAAGGACAGACAGACAGACAAATAGACAGACAGTAAGACTGATCACTAAAGTACTTTTTTACCTTTGTTAGGGACACGGGTACTCCACTGTTTGTTCTTCAAAAAGTTTAACTGTTCACCTGTAAAAAACATACATTTACTGTGTTAAGATATAAAACACAACAAGAGGCCAATTGGCCTTAACGGTCACCTGAGTAGCATATATCCAATACACAAACTTGTCATGGAGTCTCATATATGCATCTAATTAATTAGGTTTCTTACTGGAGTAGAAAAATCATAAATTTGTAATGACAACCACATTTAATTCAAAAAGAACTGTGAAACCTATAATTTTGGTGAAAAACTAAAAGATCTGGTCTACAAAATAATGAATTCAGTTTTCCTTTTAGGTGTGTGGGAGTAAAGAAGATAATTTTTTAACGTTATATGCATTAACATCTATACATCCATTTTGGCCCTGCCCTAGAGTCAAAACCCATACCCCAGGGGACATGAAAATTAAAATTTCAGTAGAGGACTTCCTGGTAAACATAATTATTAGTCGGTTTTTCTTATACAGATGTGTGAGAATAGAGAAGAAGATTTTTAAACATTATATGCATTAACACTTTATTGCCATATTGCCCCCCCCCCCCCTCATGTCCTGAACCCCTGACCCAGGGGCCATGAATTTCACAATTTAGGTAAAGGAGATTGTGGATATCATAACCATGTATTCAGTTTTTTGCCCACATGTGTGTTAGTAGAGAAGAAGATTTTTAAAAATTTAAATCATTTTTACTATATGGCCATATTGGCCCCACCCTAGAGCATGAACCCCTGACCGAGGGGTCATGAATTTCACAATTTTAGTAGAGAGCCTCATGGACATCATAATCATGCATTTAGTTTTTAACAAATATAAATGGGAGTAGAGAAGAAGATTTTCTAAGATTTAATACATTTTTACTATATAGCCATATCGGCCCCACCCTAGAGCCTGAACCCCTGACCGAGGGGTCATGAATTTCACAATTAAGGTAGAGGGCTTCATGGACATCATAACCATGCATTTAGTTTTTAACAAATATATATGGGAGTAGAGAAGAAGATTTTCTAAGATTTAATACATTTTTACTATTTGGCCATATTGGCCCCACCCTAGAGCCTGAACCCCTGACCCAGGGGCTATGAATTTCACAATTTAGGTAGAGGGCTTCATGGACATCATAATCATGCATTTAGTTTTTTACAAATATATATGATAGTAGAGAAGAAGATTTTCTAAGATTTAATACATTTTTACTATATGGCCATATTGGCCCCACCCTAGAGCCTGAATTCCTGACTGAGGGGTCATGAATTTCACAATTAAGGTAGAGGGCTTCATGGACATCATAACCATGCATTTCGTTTTTAACAAATGTATATGGGAGTAGAGAAGAAGATTTTCTAAGATTTAATACATTTTTACTGTTTGGCCATATTGGCCCCACCCTTGAGCCTGAACCCCTGACCCAGGGGTCATGAATTTCACAATTTAGGAAGAGGGCTTCATGGACATCATAATCATGCATTTAGTTTTTAACAAATATATATGGTAGTAGAGAAGAAGATTTTCTAAGATTTAATACATTTTTACTATATGGCCATATTGGCCCCACCCTAGAGCCAGAACCCCTGACCCAGGGGCCATAAATTTCACAATTTTGGTAGAGGGCCTCATGGACATCATAACCATGCATTCAGTTTTTTCCTCACATGTGTGGAAGTAGAGAAGAAGATTTTTGAAAATTTGGCTTTTTTTGCATATTTGGCCCCGCCCATGGCACCCCAGGGGTGGTAGAGCCATAAATTTCACAATTTAGATTCTTCTTACCATAGAGATGCTTCACACCAAAAAATGGTAACGATTGGCCTGGTAGTTTTCAAGAAGAAGTTAAAAATGTAAAATTGTTAACGCACAACGCACGACGACGGACGAAGACCAATTGCAATAGGTCACCTGAGTGACTCAGGTGACCTAAAAAGGTATAAATCATATTGCATACTATATTACTACCATTGCTTAAAAAACATGTAATGCATTGCAATGAATCCCCTTTACATTTAACATTACCCAAACCTGCTTGGCAGACGGGACATTTAAATTTGTAAATTTGTACCTGACAGTTGACACTCGTGAATGTAAAATGATGTTTTTATTTTTCAGGATTCCGAACCCGAGATGTGCATGACGTATCGCTCACCTAAGCAACAATTGCCTTACATCTGATCAAATTAGCATTACAGTTTCAATATAAGTACAGTAGATCTTGCTAAAAAAAATTGAAAATCTGCCAATTTTTATCCACATCAGTTTTTTTTGGTAAATACCAAGCCCCCTATGTTGTTGTACCTGTAAGAAGATTTTTCTCTATTCCTATATACCCCCCCCCAATTTCGTGGCCCCACTTTTCTCTAGGGAATCATGGTTTCATCAAACTTAAATCTGCATAACCTGTGCTTTCAAACTAAGTACTGAGTTTTGGACCAAAATCTTTCCAAGAATATTTTTAAAGATTTTCTCTATATATTCCTATGTAAAAATTCAAACCGTCATTGCGGCCCCACCCTTCCACTAGGGACTGTGATTTTGCAACCTTCAATTTACACTACCCGAGGCTGCCTCTACACAAGTTTAAGCTTTTCTGGCTAAAAAGTCTTTAAAAAGAAGATTTTTAAAGATTTTCTCTATATATTCCTACGTAAAAATTCATCCCCCATTGTAGCCTCACCCTACCCCTGGACTACTATTTAAACAAACTTGAATCTATACGATCTGGAGAAGCTTCCACTCAAATTTGGGCTTTCCTGGCCTAATAGTTTTGAGAAGAAGATTTTTAAAGATTTTCTCTATATATAAAAATTTATCCCCCATTGTGGCCCCGCCCTACCCCCAGGGACCATGATTTGAACAAACTTGAATCTACATTATCTGAGGAGAGTTACACGCCAATTTGAGCTTTCCTGGCCTAATAGTTTTTAAAAGAAAATTTTTTAAAGAATTTTTTCTATGTATTCCTGTATAAAAATTTATCCCCCAATTGTGGCCCTACCCTACCCCCGGGGACCATGATTGTAACAAACTTAAATCTACACTATCTGAGGATGTATTCCTATGTAAAAATCCATTCCCCGATTTTTGCCACACTATACCACAAGGGACTATGATTTGAACAAACTTGAATCTGCACTACCTGAGGATGCTTCCATTTTAATTTGAGCTTTTCTGGCCTAGGCTAATAGTTTTTGAGAAGAAGATTTTTAAAGAGTTTCTCTATATATTCCTATGTAAAACTTGACCCCCCAATTGTGGCCCCACTCTATCCCCAGGGACCATGATTTGAACAAACTTGAATCTACACTACCTGAGGATGCCTCCACACAAGTTGAAGCTTCTCTGGCCTAATAGTTTTTGAGAAGAAGATTTTTGAAAATACCAACAAATTTTCAATAATTCCCAATTACCTCCCCTTTAAAGAGGGCGTGGCCCTTCATTTGCCCTTCATTTAGTGATGCTTTGTGCAAAATTTGGTTGAAATCTGCCCAGTGGTACTGGAGAAGAAGGAAGAAAATGTGAAAAGTTTAAGACAACGCCGCCAACGCCAATGACGACGACAGACAACGGACAAATTTTTATCAGAAAAGTTCACTTGAGCTTTTAGCTCAGGTGAGCTAAAAATGAACACTTTAAAGCTTGGAGTTTTAAATTATTAAGTATGAAAACAATATTTATTTTGCCAGTAAGTTTTTTATATTTTTAGTAAGGTTATGGAGTCTGGGCTTTTCTTAAATAATCTCTGTTCATTCTAACTTGTAAGAAGGAAGAGAACTGTATTATTTGACATACCATGCACTGATTATATTTCAAAACATTTTGTGTTAACATTTCATTTTCAATCAAAGACTGTTGTTCTAGAGTAAAGCTCTGATTAGTTGATTTCAACTAGCAACCTGACAAGTCCATTCAATGTGTACCATGTACAAAAAAAGCTGTGTCAATTTAGATAAATTGAGCTTTTTGAAATTGTGTTGAGCAATAACCAATTAAATCTACTTCCTATAAAAATTTATTGACCTTGAACCTAACATCTGACCTTATATCCTTGACCTTTAAGTGTTGTATTAATAACTTAAAAGTTCAGAAAAAAATGTAATGGGTATAAATGAAATACAGAAAAAATTTATGAATTACAGACTTACCATCCTGGAATTTCCAATATACACTCATTTCCGACTCAAATATATCCAAGAATGATTTTTTGAGTACTCCGTGTAATTCAAGAGTAGGCAATTCTTTATTGAATCCATATAAGTCCTTAGGAGTTACAGGAATTAAATACCCATCCTGTGGGGTGTTAAGACTTCTAACTGTAGTCCAGCTGCATGGATATAGTGGACAAGTGTTTCATTGTTTTGTTAGCTATGTAAGAATTGGCCTCAATATGATTAACATATTCTTCAATATTAACTTGACCTTATCAGATGAAAAGAAAATCTGAAGAAGAAAAAATCATTTTCAATAAGTTACAAGCTTTTGTAGTCACAATATATATATAAAGAGAGAGAGAGAGAGAGAGAGAGAGAGAGAGAGAGAGAGAGAGAGAGAGAGAGAGAGAGAGATTTCGTTTTGGATTCATAATTTCTTTTTTAAACTGACAAATTTAAAGATAACTTGAGTAGATATAAAAGTTTAACAAGCATAAGGATTGACACTTAACTTTATTAATAATTCCAATTTAGTTTATATTCCTTACTCTCTAAGTTCAATATCATTTTTTTTGGGGGGGGGGGGGGGGAAGCTTGTGCTGGACACAAAAGTCTTACCTGTATTGATGAATCCCAAAGAAAGTGTCTATTAAGGATCGATACATGACAAAAACCCATGTAGCTCCAACTTGCTAACTTCACTGTAACAGAACAGTATTGCATGACCAAATGTCCAGTCCAAAAATTTCTATAAAAAAGTTTAAATAGCAGCTTGTTTAAAAAGTTTCACAATACTACATACAGGTTTTAACTTACAAAAACAGTATCCTATGAAGAATTTGATATCTATATACTGAAATAACGTCATGTTACAGGAAAAAAGAATTGACATTATGCCAGTGTACATATACACATATATTATATATTTATTTAAAGGTAACACATTATTTTAAATTTCGTTCGCAGCTCTGGCCCACTTTTTAATCCAAAGGAAATCTAGATATGAAATATTTTAGCTTGAAACTTCATTCTTCATGCTAGCTTCCCAGATTCAGTATTAATTTTTCACAAATTAATGTAGCCTTCAACAGATTTTTCTACATGGTTCTACAATTAATGTAAACTCCAGTTTTGTCCCTTACTACGCCCAATGGTTATGGCTTGAAACTTAATGAAAGTCATGCATACAACCTTGCAAATTTTCATGCCTATATTCTCTAATGAATATGAATGTTTCTCAATGTACGAGTTAAAATTTAAAAAAAAAAAAAAAGAGGCCCACGGGCCACATTGACTACCTGAGCAACAACAGCCATGAAAAACAGCTTCATTGAGTCATATATAAAATATTAGGACAATGTAATAGAATAGATCCTGTATAAGATGATTTTCAGGGGTATGGGGGGGGGCTTTATCGTCCAGGGCAAATGTGTCGCATAGTAGGTCCAGGTAAAGGTGGAATGCCAGAGGATAAGTGTCTCCAGTATACCAGTAGCTTATAGTCAAATCAGCAGAAAATTACTTGATTATGAGAGATTTCGTAATGGATAAGAAGTATTTAAGTCAAATAGGCAAAAAATGTGCAATTTTGGATGAAAAACTACATTTTTGAAAATTTAATTCAGTTAACATGAACAAAAGCTCCAGGCGTATTGGAACTCATGATCTGGGGTTCAGAAGCCCAATACTTTAGCCACTGAGCTACGACGATATACAACCCATTCGAACGATATAAACACTTTAACAAAACATTTAAATCGCCATCTTGTGACGTAGTGTCTTAAAAAGCATAAGTCTGGGTGTAGTGAGGTACCTTAAAATAACATTATTAATTTTTTTTTTATAAAGGAAGACTAGATCTGGACACAAAATTCTTACCTTACTTTGTGTATTTAACATCCCAATGCAGGCAAATCCACGAGATTGCAAGGGTAAATTTAAAAGCTGTCATATTGCACTTGAAAACTTCCTGTAACCAACAACAAAGTAATTTATCCAACGACAAGGACATCTAAAAAAAATTAAAATTCTATATATCAGATATATTGAACACCTATCATGGGCTATGTTGAAAAAAAAATCGGTTTTTAAATAGTTGGCTTTCAATACCCCAATAAGCAAACCCTAAATTTTGTATTGCACCTATCTGACAGTCCCATATTAAAAGGAATGTCAGTTTAAATTTTTTAAAGCTATCCAATTACAGAACAAATTGTGTGTAGTGGTTACAAATATGTCCTGATATCTTGTTCTCAATCTCCGTCTCCTAGTCTTTTGTTCTTCTGCTCTAGTTATATGTTTAAGAAGTCAAGTTTTGCTTCAAACTTAAATGCCACAATTGGATCCGATAAAATCTGTTTAGTAGTTGCTGGCTTTATTTCAATAGTTGGTAGTTAGAAATACAAGTGATGTGACCCCATTTTGTGGCCCTTACATTTTCCATTTTGTTGAACAATTTCACAAAGAATTGAATCCATAATCTTAATGACCCCCCCCCCTCCAAAAGAGACGTAACAAACCAACGCAATTGCAACTTTTCAATGCTTTCATCCAGCAGAAAAACAAGACTCAAATGTACATACCTGTATTTTTCTAGTGTCTATGCAATCCCATTTTTTATAAATATTAAAACAATTTTAATATAATAGTTATTATCAGCAGTTGCTGATATTGGTAAACTTAACAGCTTGAAATGTAATGTAATTTATAAAAAATACTTCACAATGTTAATGCAAAACGAATAACTATTTTTTTATTTTTAAATGCTTAAATAAGATACAAGCCAGCTTAAAACAAAATTAACAGCCTCTTTTTGCAAAATCAACAGACAGCATTGAAAACTAACAATCACTGATGCAAAACTAACAGTCATGCACTGAATTTATGCTAGATGGTGTGCAGAAAGTAATTAGGAGAAATCCTACACTAAAGAAAACATACCCTTAACTTAGAGGGAACATTTTCGTGCACGGATCCAGATTTTTTTTTCCACAGGGAGAGAATGGGGAGGGGTTTACTATGTAAATTTGCGAAATTTGATTTTTCCAGGGAGAGAAAAAGGGGTCCGAATTTTAGAATGTTAATTAGTGTAATTTGATTTGGGGGGTGGGGTGGGGGGGGGGGGGGTGGGGTGTGTGTGTGCCTGGACTCCAGCTTTGTATTTTGTTTTTAACTTCACTTTTGCCTTTTAAAGTTGGTCACATGTTGTAAAGAAATACCTCGTACAGTACTGTACATTTTATTAATCACGATGTCATTACAAAAATTATCAACGGGACAACTATCGAACAAAAGTTCAAACGAATGAAAAAAATCCAACCCTCATAATAGACTGCTACAACAGTACATGGATAAAAACAGTGGATTTTATTGTTTAATTTTTTCAACTTTGAGTCTACAATAAGCTGATCCTGGGGGATAGGCCGGGGCTTGCTCATCGGAGAAAAAAAATACCGGCCTATGCCCCGAAAAATACGGTATTCTGTTCATCAAAGGAAATACGGAAGAAAAATCCCGATAGTTTCGAATGTCAACTCGAAGCGAGTGAAAAACGTTGCTGGAGAAACTTCAAAGTGATGAACTCTTCATAAATATGAATTAAATTTTTAGATGAAAGGTACCTAAAGCCTCAAAATGGCTTATTATGAATAATTTGACTATTATTTTCAATGCAGCTTCATTAATTTTCTGTAAAATTGTTTGGAGCGATTCTGCAATTTTTTCCTACATTACGGGTGTATAGGAGGCATTTAAACTGTGGTATATGCCCGTCCCGAGACACAGTTCGATTATTCTGTGTCTATGTATCTATTTCGTAAATGTCTGATATCATATACAATGTCAACCCATGCACACATGGGTCAAAGTCTAGTATGGCAAAAAAATGCTGGCATGTACATGTACATCACGTTAGGCCATATTCTTTAAAAAATGTTTGTTTCGAATTGCCACCTGGAGGTTTCTTGACCAATAAGGGAGGGAGGGGATTTTTTTTCATTTTTCAAACTTGAAGTTTAATTTATAAAAATTAGGTAAAAAATAAAGAAATTTATATAAAAAAAAAATCTTTTTTTTTTGCTGATAAAATTTTACCAGCTGGGAGTATTTCAATTAGGTGGGAGGCAAAACAAGTAATAATTTATTTTGGCTTCAAGTATGATGAACCATAAGATTTTAAGCACGTCATTTACTTTGAACGATGAAAGAGCCATTTCCAAGTATAATACATTATTACTTATTATATAATTTTACTCACCTTAGAGTTTGTCAAATTTATGTTTTTTGTGAACCTTATATATACCTTTCATTGTGTGTGAAACATGAGTCCTGGATCTTGATATAAATTTATGCTGTGATCATCCAAGTATGAGGCTGTCTCCCTTGGCAAATGATGAGATTGGACTGACAGTGAGATCCAAGTATTCTGAGATGAACTGACTGCTTTTGATGACTGTAACAAATTAAATACATGTAAAATTTGAATGAAAATGTTTTGTTTTTATGTATTCAAAGCCAATATGAGCAAATTGGATAACATGCTATCCAGATTTCATGTAATAACTAAAATATGCAGTTAATATATGGAATAAAACTTTTACCCCCCCCCCCCCCCCCCCCCCCCCCCCGAATAAACTGATAGGAAGTGCCACCATCTTTTGCTACATAAATCATTCACATATAAACAAATGCCCAACTTTGGGAACAGCATAACAGCTTATTTGTAGTCTCTCTAGTGTGAAACATCATCACATTTACAGTTGAACTTCGATATCTCGAACACTGATATCTCAAATACAATAGAGATTTCGAAGATCAAATCTTAAGCTCTTGAGTAAACCATCTCTTATCTCTGAACCCCTGCAGTTAATAAAAGGATAAAACTTTTACCCCCCCCCCAACTTGGCACGTCATAAACTGATAGCAGGAACCTCCTTTTTTGGCTACGTAAATCCTTCACATATATATAAACAAATGCCAAATTTTTGGAAACAGCATATCAACTAATCGGTAGTCTTTCTAATGTGAAACATCATCAGCAATTAGTTAAGAAATTGGAACTTACATTCAGAAAAGCCTCTATTTAAATCATGAATAGGGTTGGATACCGGTACACGGTACCAATACCGTACCGAATAGTTGCTTTAAAAATACCGGTAAAATACCGTTTCATTTAATACCGGTACTAATAACGGTATTTCTGTACCTTGAAACTTTTTTATACATTTAAAATGATTTTAAAAAACAATTTAAGACTCGCTAAAATCGAATTCTCCGCGTATTAAAAGGATAGGCTAATTAACGAAATATGTGCTTTATCATTCTTAGTACAATACTTGATTCGACTGCCAATACTTTAATAAATCAATAAATGATTTAAAAAGAAAAGTAAAATACATTTACAATAATAGTGTTTAAATTTTATTCTGACAGTAAATGTAAATTAAAGACAATATAGCGCAAAGGTTTTTTTTTATTTATTTCTGTTCTATTTTCTGATGTTTCGTCAATTAGTGCAACCAAACAATGGCTGGCAACCGGGTAAAGCGCTCGGCTGTCTAGTCTCATTTCAGTAGGAAATCAGATGGTGGTGTTTGCAACCATTGTCAGTTATTTTGCCTGGGAAAAGGGGGAAACACAGGTAACTTGACTAAACATTTGAGAATCAGATTCAATTTATTTGTTTGTAAATCTTTTATTAAAAGATTGAAGCATAAACATAGTTTGTAAACTCGTATGTTATTGTAAATATAATACTATCTTTATAAATTATAACACTGAAAGATCAAAAACACATTTATTGAAGAAGAAAAAAAATCATCATTCTCATTTTTTAAGGTCTAGTACCGTATCGTTAAAAATACCGTATTGTTTCAAAAATACCGGTATGGTATCGTACCGTTTCATCCTTAACGGTATCCAACCCTAATCATGAATGCCAAAATTTAAAAGTCAGAGGACATTCTTGTGAATTCAAACCAAAATATGTACCACATAACAAGGGAAAAGAGGTTACCAGCTAGCTGACATACCTGTCAGATACAAAAGGTTGTCTTCTGAGATGACCGAACTGGTCATCACCCCCCCCCCCCCCCCCCCCCCCCATCTGCATCCGATGGTCCTGCGGCCAGAGAAATACCATCTCTTTAGACCAAGGCAAGATGTCTCTCAAAGTGAAATGGGCAGTCATCTAGACCAAAAACTGAAGCAGTCATTCATATTTTCTAAACTAGGTTAAAAACAATTTAACACTAGATCTGTTTTTGTCTTCAACAAAAAGACAGAATGCTTTTCGACTTGTACTACAGTTCCACAAATTTGAAGGGAAAAAAAAAACCCACTGAAAAAAGGGTGGTGGGGTGGTCAACAGGGGGGGGGGGGTCAAGCCTGCAACCCTCAGTTTTACATTCTCAGTAAGCTTACCACTTGAGGGGTTTAAAAATGGCGCTAGGACAGGTAGCAGGTGCGTGACGTGCTCAGGCAAAAAGGACACGGTACCGGTGTATTAGTGACTTTTTTCGGACAATTTTTACCTCGGTAGAAATGTTATGATTCATTAAACATAATTTGTATTTATTTCATATCAAAGATTTATGCCTTTGGATTTTTTTCTGGATTTAAAAATATCGATCTTTTAGTCCCGTGAGTAGTGTTCTAAAAGTGCGGATCGTATTATTGTGCCGATTCAGTGTGACGATTAACTATTCCTATGAACACTCTGGATAATTTTGTGAAAAAAATGTCAACATCACAGACCAGAGCCAACACAAAAAAGACTGACAAAACGGGTTCTGAAAAAACTCCAGAAAAGATTCCAGAAAAAAATTAAGAAAACATGTCCGAGGTAAGCAGATCTCTACGCCTCATACAAAGTGATCTCGCCGAGGTCAAAACAGAATTAAAAAAAACAATCACAGATGATAAGCTAGAGTCTCTTGTGTCTTCCATCGTTAAGAAAATTATAGAACAGAATAACAAAGAGATAGAAAATAAAATAAAGGAAGAAACAAATAAAAGATGTTTGGTACTGGAAAAGCAGTACAACGCAAAGATAGACAATATGAAAAATGATATTGAAAAACTGGAACAGAATGTCGAAACTCTTACAGAAAAGCTAGTTGATTCAAACAAAGAAGTGCGTGAATTAAAACAAATCTTGCAAAAAACAGAACACATTTCGAAGGAAGCCATGAGACTAGCCAATCAAAATGAGCAATATTCTAGAAAACATAACTTCAAAATTATGGGTTTAACCGAAAATGATAATGAAAACACATGGAAACTCGTACAAGACTTTCTAAAAACAAATATCAATGTTGAAATCGACGACCGCGAAATTATAGCCGCTCACAGAATCCCCGGCAAAAGAGGAAAGCCGCAACCAATAATAGTCAAGTTGCTAAATACAAACTCCAAGTCAAAAGTCATGAGAAAAAGATCAGAGATTAGAAAAAGAGGACACGGAATCAAATTGGTGGACGATGTTATCAGACCAAACTCGGAGCTCATCACCACCCTAATCAACCACGATGATATAGCGTCCGCTTGGTATTTCAACGGATCGGTATTTGGGAAGTTGAAGAGCAATGAGCGTCGTGTGAAATTCGATATCTTCGTTGAAATTGATGAAAAAGTGAAATTTTTCATGAAGTGATTCATATACCAGTGTCTTCTACTTGTGTTTGGCGTTTTTTCTTTTTTCCAATTTCAGTAACTGTTTACGTTCATACATTTCCAGAACTTCTTGAAGCCGTTCGGGTTCTACAAACTTTTTCCGGAATTTCGTGTGCCTTTCGTCCATAAACTTTCCTATACATGTTCCTTAGTGGACTTCCGGTGTCGTGTTATTTGCATGAGTTACGAATCTACTTCAGTACTTGGTACTTTTTGGTAGTTTTCTACTAAGTTAGTGTCATTTAAGATCATTTTTCTGTTTTATTTACGCTTTTTTTTCTCTTTAGTTTCTGTTCTGTATGAATGAGTAGTATGAATGTAAACCTAGATTTGATTTTTGACCATGGTTGATACAATTAAGATCGCAACTGTAAATTGTCAAGGACTTGGCACTCCATCTAAGAGACGGGATGTTTTGAACTTTTATAAATCTAAGGGTTACTCAATTTTATGTCTTCAGGACACACATTTCACTCCAGAACTAGAAACTTGTGTTGAAACTCAATGGGGATATAAATGTGTTTTTAATTCTTTCTGCTCTAGTTCAAGGGGGGGGGGGGTTGCTGTTCTTTTCAATAACAATTTTGAACTTCGATTACATAAAGAAAAAAAAGATGATGAAGGCAACTTGTTAGCATTGGATTTGAGTATCGATAATAATAGAATCACTTTAGTCAATATCTATGGGCCTAACTCAGATTGTCCAGATTTTTATGATAAAGTACGAGAATGTTTTTTGGAACTTGATAATGATTTTTTTATTTTATGTGGTGATTTTAACATAGCCCTCAATCAAACTCTTGACACCCATAATTACTCTCATGTAAATAATCCCAAAGCCAGAGAAAAGCTACTAGAGATTATGAGTGACTTGGGTTTGATTGACTAGAATCCTTAATCCCGACAAAAAATTTTTTTACATGGAGAAGAAAAACCCCATTTAAACTAGGGCGTCTTGATTACATCCTTATTTCAGAAAATCTTTCAAATATTACTGAAACTGTTTCAATCAAATCAGGCTATAGATCAGAGCACTCTGTTGTTGTTTATGAACTTAAATTTAATTCTTTTGTGCGAGGAAAAGGCTTATGGAAATTTAATAATAATTTACTTCATGATAAAATATATGTTGAAAAAGTTAAAAAACTTATTCAGTCTGTTAAAGATCAATATAATAACTCTATTGATGAGTCTGCCTTTTTAGACATCCTTCTCATGGAAATCAGAGGAATAACTATTTCCTATTCATCATACAGAAAGAGAGAAAATGATAAAATTGAAAAACAGTTAATTTCTGATATTAATGAATTGGAAAATAGCACTGATTTTGACTTTTCATTGTTAGAAGAAAAACAAGCAACTCTAGAAACTTTAAGAAATGAAAAATTACGAGGACATTTCATACATTCTCGGGCGAAGTGGATTGACGAGGGAGAAAAACCTACAAAATATTTTTGTCATTTAGAATCCCGGAATTTTCTCAATAAAATTATTAAAAAAGTGTTTGTTTCAGAAGAAAAGATTTTATATAAACAATCAGAAATTATGGAAGAGGTTAAGTCCTTCTATGAGAAGTTGTTTAAAAATTCAGACTCAGAGCTTGTAGATATAGATATACAGTCTGTTGTCCAGCCTTTAGACATACCAAAATTAGACGATATAACAGCTGACTTTCTAGGTAGAGATATTAGTGAGAGAGAGATTTTAAATGTTTTAAAGGGTATGAAAAATAACAAGTCTCCAGGAAGTGATGGTTTTACAGCTGAATTTTATAAATTTTTCTGGAATGATCTAAAAATATACATTATAAGCGCTATTAATCATATCTTTGTGCATGGTCTGAGTTGCCAGTGTCCCAGAGACTAGGAATCATATCATGTCTGCCAAAAGGGGATAAACCCAGGCAATTTTTAAACAAGAGGCCCATGGGCCACATCGCTCACCTGAGGAACAATAGGTATGATAAAGTCAGCTTAATGGAGTCATAATAAAAACAATCGGGACAATGTACAATAATACATGTAGATCCTGTATAAATAAAATCCATTTTTCCCCCTTGGAACTGGGATAGCCCCGATTGCTGCCAATATTTACAAGAGCAGACTTTAATTACCGCTCCTGCACATGTATAGGGACTCAACGTTACGCAGGCAGGGATGTCCGCACACCTATGCAACTCAACAGGTACCAACATTAACGCAAGCAGGAATGACCACACACTTGCGCCAACAGCTCTACATAACACAAGCAAGTATGACCGCACACTTGTATTAATGCGATACAGGGCAGGAAAGAGCGCACACTCTGTGTCATAGGTTAGAAAACACGAAGATTAGATAGAGCAGGGATGTCCACACACTCAATCTATCTGTAACTGTTCAAGTTCAACCACAAACAGTTGAACACTGTAATGCAAGAGACACTGTCCCTATATATGTGCCGGCCTAAAATAATTCATAGTATCTAAAAATTGGAAATCAAAAATAAACTAAATAATCCGGCCAAACCCAAAACTACTTATGCAGAACAACTTATATACATTGAATATTTATTATTGTATAAAAATAATCATCACAATAATTGGTTAACAGTGGATGCATTAATCAAAATAATCAAGAATCAATAAATCAAGGGCAATAACTCAATACAGTAATACAAAAAGATTTTAATGAAAAAATAGCTGCCTGCCTCAATTCTATAGTCATATCACCTGTTGAGTATTGCAGTTTTCAAAAAGATCCTTTTCAATTGTTTATATATGGGATATTTAGCTGCATCGAACTCTGAACCTTCTTGTGAGGCCGAAGAATTGTCCTGGAGCCAAAGTCTTAACAATTATAAAGAATCATCTTGCTGATCCGTTTCTAAAAAGAAGATTTTTAAAGATTTGCTCTATATATTCGTATGTAAAACTTTAACACCCCCCCCCCCAATGTGGCCTCACCCTACCCCCAGGGATCATGATTTTCACAACTTTGAATCTACACTACCTGAGGATAATTCCACACAAGTTTCAGCTTTCCTGGCTTATTAGTTTCTGAGAAGAAGATTTTTAAATATTTACTCTATATATTCCTATGTAAAACTTCAACCCCCATTGTGGCCCCACCCTACCCCCAGGGATCATGATTCACAACTTTGAATCTACACTGCCTGAGGATGCTTCCACAAAAGTTTCAGCTTTCCTGGCTGAATAGTTTCTGAGAAGAAGATTTTTAAAGATTTACTCTATATATTTCTATGTAAAATTTTAACACCCCCCCCCCCCCCCCCCCCCCCCCAATGTGGCCTCACCCAACCCCCAGGGATCATAATTCACAACTTTGAATCTACACTACCTGAGGATGCTTCCACACAAGTTTCAGCTTTCCTGGCTGATTAGTTTTTGAGAAGATGATTTTTAAAGATTTACTCTATATTTTCCTATGTAAAACTTCGACCCCCCATTGTGGCCCCACCCTACCCCAAGGGGTCATGATTTTCACAACTTTGAATCTACACTACCTGAGGATGCTTCCACACAAGTTTCAGCTTTCCTGGCTGTTTGGTTTCAGAGAAGAAGATTTTTAAAGATTTACTCTATATATTCCTATGTAAAACTTCAACCCCCATTGTGGCCCCACCCTACCCCCAGGGGTCATGAATTTCACAACTTTGAATCTACACTACCTGAGGATGCTTCCACATAAGTTTCAGTTTTCCTGGCTGTTTAGTTTCTGAGAAGAAGATTTTTAAAGATTTACTCTATATATTCCTATGTAAAACTTCAACCCCCATTGTGGCCCCACCCTACCCCCGGGGGTCATGAATTTTACAACTTTGAATCTACACTACCTGAGGATGCTTCCACACAAGTTTCAGCTTTCCTGGCTGTTTAGTTTCTGAGAAGAAGATTTTTAAAGATTTACTCTATATATTCCTATGTAAAACTTCGACCCCCCATTGTGGCCCCACCCTAATCCCCGGGGGTCATGAATTTCACGACTTTGAATCTACACTACCTGAGGATGCTTCCACACAAGTTTCAGCTTTCCTGGCTTTCTGGTTCTTGAGAAGAAGATTTTTGAAAATTTCTCGAAATTTTTCATTAATTTCTAATTATCTCCCCTTGAAAACGGTGTGGCCCTTAATTTTCACAACTTTGAATCCCCTTTGCCTAAGGATGATTTGTGCCAAGTTTGGTTGAAATTGGCCAAGTAGTTCTTGAGAAGATGTTGAAAATGTGAAAAGTTTACGGACAGACGGACAGACGGACGACAGACAAAATGTGATCAGAATAGCTCACTTGAGCTTTCAGCTCAGGTGAGCTAAAAACTGGAGACCTATTTCTTTACTTAATGTTTTATACAAGCTAATATCTGGATGCATCAGTTATAGAATAAAATCAACCTTAGACCTACTTATTTCAAATACACAACATACTTGCCAACCTCCAACATGTGAAAATCTGGTCATGACCAGATTTGGAAAGTAAAAAATCTGGTCATAGCGCGTAACGACATTCACGACATATTTACCATGCATTTCATAGGTATATACAATAGAAATATGTGTTAAAAACTTATGTGTAATGCTTTATTGCAAAGAAGCATTTTAACTAACAGTTAACGACATTCACGACATATTTACCATGCATTTCATAGGTATATACAATAGAAATATGTGTTAAAAACTTATGTGTAATGCTTTATTGCAAAGAAGCATTTTAACTAACAGTTGCTGATTTTGAATTTTGCAAAGTGATCTGACACAGAAAATGGTAGGTTGTGTTCAGCTAAAAAAATGCAAAAAGAGTTTCTGCTACATTAACCTTGCTTTTGAACTCTGTAAATGATGGCATGAAAGTTGTAAGTGACTTGGAAGAGTTATGTGTATTAAAAAGCATCCTATACATGACTTAGCGTTTTTGAATGTTTAGTCAGATCATTTTGGGCACAAAATCCAATATTCAAATGTGCGTTATATAGAACATAAAAGCCTCGTTTTGTACTCGATTACTTTGTTTTACTTATGGGAATTCATTTTCCCAGATATGTTGATAGGTACAAAAATATCGTTTTCTTTTTGTTGGTTTTGATTCCGCTGGCCCCGATGAAGACCTTTTCTTATTGGAAGCCATCACACTTAATGATTTAAACCTTCGCTTAGTCAAAACAACTCACGATAATAATTACACATAATGTGTCTGTTATAGCCATCGGCATTGTTTACGTGTTACGTAAATCCAAGCTCAGCTTGGGTTCATAACTGGAAGTCAAACGCGCAACGTAATTTACGAACCAAATCCGGAAATCGGGAGATTTTCGGGTTGTTCGACAAAAATCGGGTGAAAAGCATGACCCGCCGGGTCATAAAAAATAATCGGGTGAAGGGTTGAAAAATCGGGTGTGACCCGACGAAATCGGGTCAGTTGGCAAGTATGATACACAAACAGGTTTCATACAGGGCAGATATATTGGAGAAAACACTAGATTTATATATGATCTAATGTCTTACACAGAAATTAATAATTTGCCTGGTTTACTTATGCTTATTGATTTTGAAAAAGCTTTTGACTCGGTATCATGGTCTTTTCTATATAAGGTGCTGCACTTTTTTGGATTTGGAAACAATATTATAAAATGGGTAAAAATTTTAAATACAAATTTTAAAGCTTCAATCCTTCAAAGCGGCTTTCTATCACAGCAGTTTGAAATACAGAGAGGTTGTCGTCAGGGTGAACCCGTAGCCCCATATCTTTTTATTCTCTGTGCAGAAATCTTAGCTATACTTATAAAACAAAATAAGGATATAAGAGGTATTTTTGTCTATGATGGGGAACACAAAATTTCCCAATACGCTGATGATACGTCACTTATCCTTGATGGTTCAGCTTCATCCTTGTTTAATGCTCTTGAAACTTTAGAATTATTCTCAAAAATTTCTGGTCTGCAAGTTAATAGCTCAAAAACTAAAATTGTATGGTTTGGATCAAAAAAATTCTCTTCTGAAGTTTTCCATCACTCTAGATGGAAACTAGATTGGGGGGCCACTGAATTTGTACTATCAGGTATTCATTTTTCAGTGGACTTAGAAAAAATTCCAGATTTAAATCATGACATTCAAATTCCCAAAATTACTGCTTTGATTCAACAATGGGAAAGAAGAATTCTTACTCCCATTGGAAGAATTACAGTACTTAAGAGTCTTATTGTACCTAAATTAAACCATTTACTCATTTCCCTACCGAATCCTAAGAAAGATACAATTACATTTTTGAATAATGAGTTTTTTAGATTTGTTTGGAAATCCAAGTGTGACAAAGTCAAATGTTCAATTGTGACCCAAAACTTTTGCACTGGAGGTTTGAAAATGTTAAATTTTAAAAATTTTATAATTTCGCTTAAATGTTCTTGGATCAAAAGAGTGGTGCAAGGGGGACAATCATGGATGAGCATTTTTAAAGCTATCTTTGGTGACATAAGGGTTTGTTTTTTAGAGTTTGGTGATAATTTTATTAAAAAAGTTATAGAACAATGCAATAATATATTTTGGAGAGATGTCTTTGATGCTTGGCTTAATGTTATGAACGTACACTCTAACCAAATTTCTGATTCTAACAATAATATAATATTTTCTCCAATATGGCATAACTCAAACATCAAAGTAGAGAAGAAGTCTATGTTTTATAAAGGATGGTACAAAAAAGGTGCAAAAATTGTTAAAGACTTTTTACATGATGATCGGTCATTTTTATCAAAATCTGAATTTGAAAAAAGATTTCATTTGAACAAAGTATGTTTTATGCAATATAACAGCATAATTAGTGCTGTTCGATAGTTTGTTAAAGACTCAAATTTTTCAAAGGAGAACTATGTCAATATTGTTGGTCCTTTTCTACCCTTTTACTGTGTTGAATTACTTTTGTACAAGAAATGCACTAAACCTATTTATAATTTAATCAATACAAATGTCCAATGTATTATTCCAAACTCAATCATTCGATGGAATTCAAAAATTGTCATGAGAGGCTACTCCGAACTAATTTTACAGGATATTTTCAAAGTATGTTTCAAAGTTACAAGAGATACTACTGTACAGTGGCTACAATACAGAACTCTACATAGAATTCTTCCTGTAAAATCGTATCTAAAAAAGATAAAAATAGTTGATAATGATATATGTTCTTTTTGTAATAATGAAGTTGAAACTATTGAACATGTCTTCACATCCTGTTCCTTTGCTTTAGATTTATGGAGTAGTTTAATTATGCATATATATCATGCTGTTTCAAAAACAATTGGCTTTAATGAGTATAACATATTATTTGGAGAGACTCCTCCTTCTAATTCTAACTTAGTCATCAACTTTTTGATCCTGTATACCAAACAATATATTTTTCAATGTCTGTACAACAAAAAAGTTCCAATATTTGCAGGTCTACTATGTCACTTAAACTTTAGATATGAAATTGAAAAATGTGTTGCTATAAGAAACTCTTCTTATGATAAACATAATGATAGATGGTTTGAATGGAAAAATCTTTTTCTTAATATTTAACTTCAAGAGCTTTATTCATTTCAGTTTATGCAAAATTGTATCAACTTGAATAGTTTTCAAAAATTATGAGATCATGACTTGTATGTATGTGTGTATGAATGTGTTATATGTACAGTGTATTATAAAATGAAAAACTGCAAATAAAAAAAAAGAAAAAAAAAAAAGCTTACCACTCGATGACTTTCAAAAGATGGATGTTAAAATTTTAATCAAATGTCAATTGAATGAATGTGATGTGATGCAATAGAATACTTTTTCCACAATGTAAACACGGCGGATCTAAGCCATGCAGGCGCGGTTATACAAGATTGAGATGCGTAGTGAATGGATAGGTGTTACATGACTGGTTGAAATGACAGCATTTTATTTAAGAAAAATCAGTGCTGCATGAAAACAATGTGGCTGAATAGCTTTGGCTAAGAAATAAACACGCCAGGTCAAATTCTTGTCGCGAGTTGCCAATCTAAGATTTTGGAAGGCCACGTTGGATTTACTGATGCACATTCTCATGCTGTTTTTAATTGCACGTGGTTCTTTACCGTGCATTTGTGGATTACAAGTACGGAAAAGTCTAAAATGAATTCAGGTCAGTCATTTATTTCAGCCAAGTCGGCTAAGAAAAAAAAAAAAAACCGAGCTGAGAGAAAATGTAAACAAAATTCAAATAAAATCGGGGTCAACGAAGATAGAGTTATCCTTCCTAGAACTTCACAAAGCATTGTCATAGGTTGCTGATAGAAATGCAAACACAGATTTTTATTGTAAATTGAGCATGAATTTATTAGATAAAAATATCGAAGTGTTGAATTTTTCGTTTCTCGGGATGATGGTTTGATGCCGCTGGAGTTGATGATTTTCTTCAATAGCTACCATTTCGTTTTAAATTAAGCAGACATTTAGATTAAGGTGTAAGTAACAATCCCTCAAAGTTTTGTTTAGTTCTTAAGAAATTTACTGGTCCGGAGCTGGAATATTTATTCAGAGGCATGGTCAAAAATGTGGTCTGGATCGACACAGCAGTCAGAGTGTCAGACTTTGTATAAATTTTGACAAACGTTTTGTAACACTTTGTTGGTTGTGGTTTCGATTAGAAATGATGGTTTTCAAAGACAATCATCACATGTCAGTAAGGTAATATAGGGATTCAACCAATATAGAGAAGGGGGGGGGGGGGGGGCTTTAAGTTCACCGAATTGTACATATTAGGGTCAGACGACACGTTCCTCAAAAGTCTTTTTTGTATCTCCTCGTAATAAAGAGTTCCAATAAAGAATATTAATTTTATAATTACTTTAAAAATGATCAAAATTTACTTGGATTTGGTTATATGTCTAGATGGTTGAGTGGTGAGAACCGTGGCCGCTCACTGCCAAAAGCGTATAGGTTCTAGAGGTCATGAGTGCAAAGCCCCGCCGGCGGAGATATTGTTCTAATATAGTGAATTTCGCTGTGCTGTATATGTATTTATTTTTATATCAGCAATTCAAGTATATTTTCAGGAAGATTATATAGGAAATTGCATATTCTAGTATTTTGCAGAAATGCCTGGTTAGGTACCCTAATTTTTGGCAAGAAAGCTTGTCAAAGTAGTAGTAAACCATTAACAAATTCCTGGAAAAAGTTATCTAAAATTGAGGAACATGTCGTCTGACCTTAATGAAACTGATATACCGGTATGTTGCACATTCTTATAACATAGTAGTTCTAAGATGTCAAAGGTCAAGGTCAAAAGGTAAAAGTCAGTTAGACAAGATACATCTAATTCTTAAATTGGAATGCTCTAACTCAAACAATGATGAAGATATTGTGTTTCAATAAATTGTTAGAATTACCCTTGTCAAAACTGGAAGTGCCGGAACCGGAAGTCCAAAACCTCACATACGCGTGTCATTTATAAGTGCTATAAGACTATTGCATAAATGTTTTAATGTGTTTCTCCGTTTTCAAAAAATCGCTGACGAAACTTTGTCCAGAAAAAGAATAATAATAATAAACATCAGAAAAACAATAGGTCTTTTCGACCAAAAGTCGTAAAGCCCTAATTAGCTTTGGCCAATTGAACATCTTTAAAATTTAGAGTTGGGTATTGCCAGTAAAAACCATATTGCGATATATTGCAATATCATACTCTGAATATTGCGATTTATTGCAATATATTGCAAATACATAAATTTTGATATTTTCATAAATAAACTAATAAATGTGATCAAAATCCAGGGGTTTCAATTACTTTGCAACATGCTAATTAGGTTCTAATTTGCAAGTTCTATAGCACATGAGTTTATATTTAACAAGGAAACCGCTAAGCAAAGCATCCCTTACTGTAAATTCCTAAATTAATGCGAGGAATTAATATCCGCGTAAAATTGCGAGAAGCATCCTTAGCAGATTTTAAAATCTCGCAATTATTTTCTGAGAGTTGAAAACTATAAGAAATAAGGAGAAAAGTTCAACGTTTGCGATTTTATATTCTTGCGAATTAATACAAACCAGTGGGATCGCGGAATTAAGAACTCGTGCAATATAAGGAATTTACAGTAGTGACATGAATCATTATGCGGGAGATGCATTATTTAGGAGTAAACTGTAATTGAGGAGACCAAAATGATTTGTTGTAAGACAGGGCATACACTTAGCATATAAGCCAATAACTTAGATCGAGTATAAATGAAATATGACACAAGTATTCATCTCCTTAAAACTGGACTAGTTCCATTCAAAGTAATCGGGAAAATTTGTCCAAAATTCGATGTAAATCGGATGAATTTAATCTCTTGTCCCCTTAACAAGCAGTGCTATATTCCCTTCGCAACAACTTGCATGAGAGGATTAACACATAACATCTATTTACTTATTATTTAATTTTACTAAAAAAACCTGTAGAAATAAAGAAATATTTCCACGAGAATTTGCCTATAAATCACATAGTTGTTTCGTCAGCCATTTTGAATAAACAATGTTAAGACTATTCAAACCGGAACGACAAATTGCCCTTTTTTAAGAAAATACAACTTTTGACTCAAATGAAAAAAAAACACACGAGAAAATCAGGTAACGCTTAACATTTAAGTAATTAGGGTCTTCCGTCTTCAGCGGAAGACCCTTCTATTATTCTTCGGTTTCTTTTTCAATTCTATTATTATTATTAGGGTCTTCCGTCTTCAGCGGAAGACCCTTCTATTATTCTTCGGTTTCTTTTTCAATTCTATTATTAAGGTCTTCCGTTTCCAACGGAAGACCTTATTGTTATTGCTTTGTTTCTTTTTCCCTATTCTTATTATTATTATTTTTTTTCTTCCTATTTTTGTGCACGCGATTTCTCAGAAACGGCTCGGCCGATCTCAATGAAAGTTTCAGATATGACAGATATTAGTCTGAACCTGATTAAATTTTTTTTGTGTTGATGACGTCACATCCGTTTTTGAGATATTGAGATTTTTCTAATTTTTATATGGGTATTTTGTCTTCTGTCGTTCTCCTAAAGTATAAGAGATATTAAGCTCAAATTTCTACGGTTGGTAAAGGAAAGATTGAAGTTTTGCATGGTTGTTGTTTTGTAAGTTTAGCACTTCTGGCGCCAAAGCTCGCTATGGCTCGAAAATTGACATTAAAAAAGCGTCGTAAATTTTTGTGCTTTTCTCTCTTTATCTTTTTTCTGGAAAATATTTTATTAAAACATGTAATGTAAAAAAGGCTTATATTTACAAGACCTTTCGGCTGATATCAGAAACAAGGGGCTGGCCCCTCAAATTAGGGACCTAGAAGGCTCTAAAGTCTTTTACCCATAACTCTTCACTGAGGGATATTTTGTAATAGATTATAGAAGCAAATATGTTTATCTCACAGTTATGTATTCAAGCAATGTAATGATTTAATGATGTGTTACGTAATTAAAGGTTTTTAGGGGCCAAAAGTCCAAAATTTTGATCACCCATATCTCACGAAGGAAACAAATTTTGTAATGCAATACAGAAGAAAAGTTGTTCAAAATGATGTTCCTAACAAAATGAAACCGTCAAAATTTCGTTAAACGGCCCCTAAAAGGAGATAAGGGACCGGCCCCTAAAACCTTCTTTCTCATATATCTCCAAAACGGTAACGAATTTCTAAACACTTGTTGAACACAATTTGTGTAGAATTAAATGACCTTTTATTTGATATCAAGAAAAAGGGGCTGGTCCCTCAAATTAGGGGACCAAAGGGCTCTAAAATCTTTAATCTGTAGCCCTTTACTGAGAGATATTTTGTGAAATAGTATAGAAGCAAATGTGTTTATCTTATAGTTATGTATTCAAGCAATGTAATGATTTTATCATGTGTTACGTAATTAAGGGTTTTTATGGGCCAAAAGTCAAAAAATTTGATCACCCTTATCTCAGAAAGGAAAAATATTTTGTAATGCAGTATAATAAAAAAGTTGTTCAAAATGATGTTCTCAACAAATTGCAACCTTCAAAATTTCGTTAAACGCCCCCTAAAAGGAGATAAGGGACCGGCTCCTAAATCCTTCTTTCTCATATATCTCTAGAACGGTAACAAATTTCAAAACACTTGTTGAACAAAATTTGTGTAGAATTAAATGACCTTTTATTTGATATCAAGAAAAAGGGGCTGGCCTCTAAAATTAGGGGACCAAAGGGCTCTTAAGTCTTTAATCTGTAGCCCTTTACTGAGAAATATTTTGTGAAATGTTATAGAAGCAAATGTGTTTATCTTATAGTTATGTATTCAAGCAATGTAATGATTTTATCATGTGTTACGTAATTAAGGGTTTTTAGGGGCCAAAAGTCCAAAATTTTGATCACCCATATCTCAGAAAGGAAAAATATTTTGTAATGCAGAATAAAAGAAAAGTTGTTCAAAATGATGTTCTCAACAAAATGCAACCTTCAAAATTTCGTTAAACGGCCCCTATAAGGAGTTATGGGATCGGCCCCTAAAACCTTCTTTCTCATATATCTCCAGAACGGTAACGAATTTCTAAACACTTGTTGAACAAAATTTGTTTAGAATTAAATAATCTTTCATTTAATATCAAGAAAAAGGGACTGGCCCCTGAAATTAGGGGACCGAAGGGCTCTAAAGTATTTTATCTATAACCCTTTATTGAGGGATATTTTGTGAAATGTTATAGAAGAAAATGTGTTTATCCTGCAGTTATGTATCAAAGCAATGTTTTGGTCTCTAAAGAGAATGTCCGCCGTCACTTCCGGTCGTCACCGGAAGGAAATTCGAAAAATTGAATTTTTCGACTTTTTTATTTTTTGATATTTTTCTTTGAAATTTTTACACCTTTTAGTGACCCTTTCACTGATTCAGAATATGTAATTTGTTTTAAAATCGATCAAGGCATTCTCGAGGAATTAAGCGTCAAAGTCCTGAAGCGAGAGTCCGAGTAGCTCAGTCGATAGAGTCGTGGACATGGCCCGGGCGACCCGGGTTCAAGCTCCGAGTGCCGCAATTTTTTTTTCTCTTTTGTTCGCTTAGATCTACGATTTTATCTTTGAATTGATAAGTTTAATCTAATCTATTCAAAAATCGGACGGAAGACCCACTCGTTGCTCGCAACGAGATCGAATCTAGTTAAGGTCTTCCGTTTCCAACGGAAGACCTTATTGTTATTGCTTTGTTTCTTTTTCCCTATTCTTCTATATTATTATTTTTTTTTCTTACAAATTTTGTGCACGCAAGATCTCGAAAACTACTCAATTGATTTTCATAAAACTTTCAGATCTAATAGATGATGATATGAACCGTATTGCAAATTTTTTTTATTGATGACGTCACTTCCGGTTTTGAGACATAGTCGTTTTATCGATTTTCATAGGGGTATTTTGTCGGCAGTACTCCTCTTAAACTATAGCAGATATAAACTTGAAATTTTCAGCGATGGTAGACGGAAGACTGAAAATGTGCATCAAGGTTTAAAATCATTTCGATTGCAAAAAGCGTCGAAGCTCGCCTGGACCCGAAAATTGAGATTAAACAAACGTCATAATTTTTTCTGGTTTTCTTTAATTATCTCTTTTCTGAAAAATATTTTGTTAAGACATGCAATGTAAAAAAAGTTTTTATTAACAGGTCCTTTTCTTTGAAATAAAGAAAAAGGGGCTGGCCCCTCAAATAAAGGGACGAAAGGGCTCTAAAGTCTTTAATCTGTAGCCCTTTTCTGAGAGATATTTTGTGAAATGTTATAGAAGCAAATATGTTTATCTTACAGTTATGTATCCAAGCAATGTAATGATTTTGTTATGTATTACGAAATTAAGGGTTTTTAGGGGCCAAAAGTCCAACATTTCGATCTCCCATATCTCAGAAAGGAAAAATATTTTGTAATGCAATACAGAGGAAAAGTTGTTCAAATTTATGTTCTTAACAATATGCAACCGTCAAAATTTTGTTAAACGGCCCCTAAAAGGAGATAGTGGACCGGCCCCTAAAACCTTCATTCTCAGATATCTCTAGAACGGTTACGAATTTCTAAACACTTGTTACACAAAATTTGTGTAGAATTAAATGACCTTTTATTTGATACCAAGAAAAAGGGGCTGGCCCCTCAAATTAGGGGACCAAAGGGCTCTAAAGTCTTTAATCTGTAGCCCTTTACTGAGAGATATTTTGTGAAATGTTGTAGAAGCAAATGTGTTTATTTTATAGTTATGTATTCAAGCAATGTAATGATTTTATCATGTGTTACGTAATTAAGGGGTTTTAGGGGCCAAAATTCAAAAATTTTGATCACCCATATCTCAGAAAGGAAAAATATTTTGTAATGCAGTACAGAAGAAAAGTTGTTCAAAATGATGTTCTCAACAAAATGCAACCTTCAAAATTTCGTTGAACGGCCCCTAAAAGGAGATAAGGGACAGACCCCTAAAACCTTCTTTCTCATCTATCTCCAAAACGGTAACGAATTTGTAAACACTTATTAAAAAAATTTGTTTAGAATTAAATGACCTTTCATTTCATATCACAAAAAGGGGTTGGCCCCTAAAATTAGGGGACCAAAGGACTCTAAAGTCTTTTATCTATAACCCTTTATTGAGGGATATTTTGTGAAATGTTATAGAAGCAAATGTGTTTATCCTGCAGTTATGTATCAAAGCAATGTATTGGTTTTGTCATCTGTTTTGTAATTAGGGGTTTTTAGAGACCAAAAGTATAAAATTTTCATCATCCATATCTCAGAAAGGAAAAATATTTTGAAATGCAGTACAGAAGAAAAGTTGTTCAAAATGATGTTCTTAACAATATACAACCTTCAAAATTTCGTTAACGGCCCCTATAAGGAAATAAGGGACAGGCCCCTAAAACCTTCTCTTTCATACATGTATATCTCCAGAACGGTAACGAATTTCTAAACACTTGTTGACAAAATGTGTTCAGAATTAAATGTCCTTTCATTTGAATCCAAGAAAAAGGGACTTGCCCCTTAAATTAGGGGATCTAAAATCTTTAATCTATAGCCCTTTAATGAGAGTCATTTTGTGAAAGGTTATTAAAGCTAGATTAGGTATAATATCATAACAATATAATGATTTTCTCTTGCGTTACCCAATTAGGGTTTTTAGGGACCAGAGGTAAACACGTTTGATCTTTTCTATCTTAATTGAAAGAAATGCAAGTATATAAAAAAGGAAGAGAACTTATAAAAAGCGATACAATAAAGCATTAGTTCTTCACTCCTTTTTCCATAACATGTTTTGTTGTCGAAAATCAAAGTCGATGATGTCATATTTCATTCTAAAAATCGAACGGAAGACCTCCTCGTTGCTTGCAACGAGATCGTGTCTAGTTATTATTATTATTATTCTTTTTTTCCTTACACATTTTGTGCAGAAGATTTCTCGGCGATTACTCGTTCGATTTCTTAAAAATTTTCAGTAAAGATGCCCCGCCGTCTGAAATTTGTACCGCCGGAAATTTTTTTAGAAATTCACTTCCGTTCGGAAGTTATCGTCATTTTACGATTTTTAAAAGTCAATTTTGTCTGACAGGTTTTTCAAAAATGAGTAAAGATATAAGGCTGAAATTTTCAGAGATGATAGACCTACTGTTTTTCTGGCGCAACACACTCAAGAAAGTGTCCGCCGTCACTTATTTTTGTCAAAGGAAAAAAATTTAAAAAAATTAAATTTTTCGACTTTTTTATTTTTTAATATTTCTTTTTTATATTTTAACAGTTGATAGTGACCCTCTTACTGATTCAGAATATGTAATTTGTTTTAAAATCGATCAAGGTGTTCTCGAGAAATTAAGCGTCAAAGTCCTGAAGCGAGAGCCCGAGTAGCTCAGTTGATATAGTCGTGGACATGGCCCAGGCGACCCGGGTTCAAGCCCCGACTGCCGAAAAATTTTTTTCCTATTTTTTTGGATAGAATAACAATTTCGTCTTAAAAGTCGTCTTCTCTACTCAAAAATCTCACGGAAGACCCACTCGTTGCTCGCAACGAGATCGAATCTAGTTAGGGTCTTCCGTCTTCAGCGGAAGACCCTTCTATTATTCTTCGGTTTCTTTTTCACTTTTCTTATTATTATTATTATTATTATTATTATTCTTTTTTTGTCTTACAAATTTTGTGCAGGCGATTTCTCAGAGATGGGACGATCGATTTCTCTCAAATTTTCAGGACTAAAGCCTCGTTATCTGAAATTTATACCGCTGAAACAGATTTTGAAAATTCACTTCCGGTCGGAAGTTATCGTCCGTTTACGATTTTAAAAAGTCAATTTTGTCGCTCAGGATTTTCAAAAACGAGCAAAGATAGAGAGCTGAACATTTCAGAGATAATAGATCTATCGATTTCCTGGTGCACCTCGGTATAGAAAATGGCCGCCGTCACTTCCGGTCGTCACCGGAAGGAAATTTGAAAAATTGAATTTTTCGATTTTTAAATTTTTATTATTTTTCTTTGAAATTTTCACACCTTATAGTGACCCTTTCACTGATTCAGAATATGTAATTTGTTTTAAAATCGATCGAGGCATTCTCGAGAAATTAAGCGTCAAAGTCCTGAAGCGAGAGTCGGAGTAGCTCAGTCGATATAGTCGTGGACATGGCCCAGGCGACCCGGGTTCAAGCCTCGAGTGCCGCAAATTTTTTTTTCATTTTTTTCGCTTAGATCAACGATTTTATCTTTGAATTGATAAGTTTAATCTAATCTATTCAAAATTCGGACGGAAGACCCACTCGTTGCTCGCAACGAGATCGAATCTAGTTATTATTCTTTTTTTGTCTTACAAATTTTGTGCAGGCGATTTCTCGGAGATGACTCGTTCGATTTCCTTCAAATTTTCAGGGCTGATGCCTAGTCATATGAATTTTATACCGCAGGAACACTTTTAAAAAATTCATTTCCGGTCGGAAGTTATCGTCGTTTTACGATTTTTAAAAGTCAATTTTGTCGGCGATGTTTCTCAAAAACGAGTAAAGATAGATAACTGAAACTTTCAGAGATGATAGATCTAGCAATATCCTCGTGTACCTCGGTCAAGAGAATGTTGGCCGTCACTTCCGCTCGTCACCGGAAGCAAAATTAAAAAATGAAAATTTTCAACTTTTTATTTTTATATATTTTTTCCAATAAGATGATAGTGACCCTTTTACTGATTCAGAATATGTAATTTGTTTTAAAATCGATCAAGGCGTTCTCGAGAAATTAAGCGTCAAAGTCCTGAAGCGAGAGTCCGAGTAGCTCAGTCGATATAGTCGTGGACATGGCCCAGGCGACCCGGGTACAAGCCTCGAGTGCCGCAATTTTTTTTCCACTATTTTTCTCTTAGATCTACAGTTTTATATTTGAATTGATAAGTTTGATGTATTCTATTCAAAAATCGGGCGGAAGACCCACTCGTTGCTCGCAACGAGATCGAATCTAGTTAGGGTCTTCCGTCTTCAGCGGAAGACCCTTCTATTATTCTATTGTTTCTTTTTCACTTTTCTTATTATTCTTATTCTTTTTTTTTTTCTTACCGATTTTGTGCAGGCGATTTCTCGGAGATGGCTTGCTCGATTTCAGTCAAATTTTAAGGGATGGTGCCTTGTCTACTGAAGTTTGTACCGCCGGAACGGTTTTTAAAAATTCACTTCCGGTCGGAAGTTATCGTCATTAAACGAATTTTTTAAAGTCAAATTTGTCTGCGACGTTTCTCAAAAACGACTGAAGATATAGAGCTGAAATTTTTAGAGATGATAGATTTAACGTTTTTCTGGTGCACTATTGTCTAAAAAATGTCCGCCGTCACTTCCGGTCTTCTCCAGAATGAATTTTGAAAAATTGAATTTTTCGACTTTTTTATTTTCTAATATTTTTTTTTGAAATTTTTACACATTATAGAGACCCTCTTACTGATTTAGAATATGTAATTTGTTACAAAATCGATCAAGGCATTCTCAAGAAATTAAGCGTCAAAGTCCTGAAGCGAGAGTCCGAGTAGCTCAGTCGATATAGTCGTGGACATGGCCCAGGCGACCCGGGTTCAAGCCCCGAGTGCCGCAAATTTTTTTCTGTTTTTTTTCGCTTAGATCTACGATTTTATCTTTGAATTGATAAGTTTAATCTAATCTATTCAAAAATCGTACGGAAGACCCACTCGTTGCTCGCAACGAGATCGAATCTAGTTAGGGTCTTCCGTCTTCAGCGGAAGACCCTTCTATTATTCTATTGTTTCTTTTTCACTTTTCTTATTCTTATTAGGGTCTTCCGTCTTCAGCGGAAGACCCTTCTATTATTCTTCGGTTTCTTTTTCAATTCTATTATTATTAGGGTCTTCCGTCTTCAGCGGAAGACCCTTCTATTATTCTATTGTTTCTTTTTCACTTTTCTTATTATTCTTTTTTTTTTTCTTACAAATTTTGTGCAGGCGATTTCTCGGAGATGGCTGAGTCGATTTGGGTCAAATTTTCAGGGATGATGCCACGTCATCTGAAGTTTGTACCTCCGCAACAATTTTGAAAAATTTACTTCCGGTCGGAAGTTATCGTCGTTTTACGATTTTTAAAAGCCAATTTTGTCGGTCAGGTTTCTCAAAAACAAGTAAAGATAGAGAACTAAAATTTTCAAAGATGATAGAACTACCGTTTTTCTGGTGCACCTCGGTAAAGAGAATGTCCGCCGTCACTTCCGGTCGTCACCGGAAGGAAATTTCAAAAATTGAATTTTTCGACTTTTTTACTTTTTAATATATTTGTTTGAAATGTTTACACCCTATAGTGACCCTTTCACTGATTCAGAATATGTAATTTGTTTTAAAATCGATCAAGGCATTCTCGAGAAATTAAGCGTCAAAGTTCTGAAGCGAGAGTCCGAGTAGCTCAGTCGATAGAGTCGTGGACATGGCCAAGGCGACCCGGGTTCAAGCCTCGAGTGCCGCAAATTTTTTAAAACTATTTTTCGTTTAGATTTACATTTTTATCTTTGAATTGATAAGTTTGATCTAATCTATTCAATAATCGGACGGGAGACCCACTCGTTGCTCGCAACGAGATCGAATCTAGTTATTATTCTTTTTTTCCTTACACATTTTGTGCAGGCGATTTCTCGGACATGACTGATTCGATTTCCTTCAAATTTTCACTGATGATGCCTCCCCATCTGAAGTTTGTACCCTCGTGACATTTTTTCAAAATTCACTTCCGGTCGGAAGTTATCGTCGTTTTACGATTTTTTAAAGCCAATTTTGTCGGTCGGGTTTCTCAAAAACGAGTAAAGATAGAGAACTGAAATTTTCAGAGATGTTAAAACTACCGTTTTTCTGGTGCACCTCGGTATAGAGAATGTCCGCCGTCACTTCCGATCGTCACCGGAAGGAAATTTCAAAAATTGAATTTTTCGACTTTTTTTTTTTTAATATATTTGTTTGAAATTGTTACACCTTATTGTGACCCTTTCACTGATTCAGAATATGTAATTAGTTTTAAAATCGATCAAGGCATTCTCGAGAAATTAAGCGTCAAAGTTCTGAAGCGAAAGTCCGAGTAGCTCAGTCGATAGAGTCGTGGATATGGCCAAGGCGACCCGGGTTCAAGCCTCGAGTGCCGCAAAATTTTGAAAACTATTTTTTGCTTATATTTACGTTTTTATCTTTGAATTGATAAGTTTGATCTAATCTATTCAATAATCGGACGGAAGACCCACTCGTTGCTCGCAACGAGATCGAATCTAGTTATTATTCTTTTTTTTTCTTACCGATTTTGTGCAGACGATTTCTCGGAGATGGCTGGGTCGATTTCGCTCAAATTTTCAATATAAACGTGTTTTTATCTAAAGCTGATATATAATTTTTTTTTTTTTTAAAAACACTTCCGGTCGGAAGTTATCGTCCGTTTACGATTTTAAAAAGTCAATTTTGTCTGTCGGGTTTTTCAAAAACGAGTAAAGATAAAAGGCTGAAATTTTCAGAGATGATAGATCTACCGTTTTTCTAATGTACCTCGGTCAAGAAAATGTCCGCCGTCACTTCCGGTGGTCACCGGAAGGAAATTTGAAAAATTGAATTTTTCGACTTTTTTATTTTTTAATATTTTTCTTTGAAATTTTTACACCTTATAGTGACCCTTTTACTGATTAAGAATATGTAATTAGTTTTAAAATCAATCAAGGCATTCTCAAGAAATTAAGCGTCAAAGTTCTGAAGCGGAGTCCGAGTAGCTCAGTCGTTATGGTCGTGGACATGGCCCAGGCGACCCGGGTTCAAGCCTCGAGTGCCGCAAAATTTTTTTCTCTTTTTTTCGCTTAGATCTACGATTTTATCTTTGAATTGATAAGTTTAATCTTATCTATTCAAAAATTGGACGGAAGACCCACTCGTTGCTCGCAACGAGATCGAATCTAGTTATTATTATTATTCTTTTTTTCCTTACACATTTTGTGCAGAAGATTTCTCGGCGATTACTCGTTCGATTTCTTTTAAATTTTCAGAAAAGATGCCCCGTCGTCTGAAGTTTGTACCGCCGGAATATTTTTTAGAAAAACACTTCCGTTCGGAAGTTATCGTCATTTTACGATTTTTAAAAGTCAATTTTGTCTGACAGGTTTTTCAAAAATGAGTAAAGATATAAAGCTGAAATTTTCAGAGATGATAGACCTACTGTTTTTCTGGCGCAACACACTCAAGAAAATGTCCGCCGTCACTTCTTTTTGTCATAGGAAAAAAAATTTAAAAATTACATTTTTCGACTTTTTTATTTTTTAATATTTCTTTTTTATATTTTAACGGTTGATAGTGACCCTCTTACTGATTCAGAATATATAATTTGTTTTAAAATCGATCAAGGCGTTCTCGAGAAATTGACCGTCAAAGTCCTGAAGCGAGAGCCCGAGTAGCTCAGTTGATAGAGTCGTGGACATGGCCCAGGCGACCCGGGTTCAAGCCCCGAGTGCCGAAAAGTAACAATTTCGTGTTAAAAGTCGTCTTCTGTACTCAAAAATCTCACGGAAGACCCACTCGTTGCTCGCAACGAGATCGAATCTAGTTCTTCATATTATCCTAATGTTTTCTATGATAACTTCAAAAGAAAAGAAAGAAAAACATTAAAAATACTAATAACCTGACCCTCTTCCGTATTCACACACCCTACCATGTACAAACATGGTTACTATTGTTAATTTACATATGGTGCCTTGTCGATGTCAGGGCGAGTCTCAAACACTTTATTTAGTTTGTATCAGCCGTTTTTTTTGAATTATTTTTTTTTCTTAAATATTGATATATATCGTAAAATACTGGTATTTGATTTTGATTCGCGATACATTGTCAGAAAGGATTAAACCGCAATATACTGATATTCCAGTAATATTGCACACCCCTACTTAATATACATTTAATCACTTTTATGTCAATTTATTAAATTCAACTCTGAACAGTGCGTCAATTTTGTTAGGTTTAACATGTAATTACATGGAACACTATGATGATGGAGCGATGAAAAATGTATTTATAAAACCTGTATCAAAATAATTGGAATTGAAGCAAGACATGTAAAATAACGGTAATCATTAAAAATCTACAAAATGTACATCTAGTCTAAGGGGTGTAACTCTAAAATCAATTTTTACTACCTTCACAAAACAGACATTCACATTTTTGGTGAACAGTACTTACAAATCTTGTAGAGCAGAGGAAGATTCCCACAGGCTGATTCATTTGGGCAGGACAGCTAAAACGTGGAACAAAGTCTTTTGAAGCCACCAATAGCAGACACCAGGCTGCATTGAATTCCTAACCTGGGACTTGGCCACCGAGAAAAGGCGGGGGCTTACCACAAGAATGGGGCTGAGAAGTCCTTTATGTCCCTTCACTTCTGACAGACACAACCTCTTTACGGAAGTAGTGAACAAAACATCTGGTAGAAAACTGGCAACTCTAATCTCTTAGGTCAGGTTGAGTCAGATACCCCTTCGTAATGATGAAATGAGGAAAATCCTCTTTGCCACTGGCACCCTTGCTTCTTCCTGTAAGTCCCTGTGAAAGACAAGCAACAAAGTTTTGCCTAAAATTGAGACCCTAAATACTTCTGACATGAGGCGCAGTTACATCTGGAACAAAAAGTCATGATTTCATATCAAAATATTCAGATTTGAGAGAGAACAATTGTAATAAACTGTATCTTTGCTCACAGAGTAAGTACATGTACAATCATGTATAATTAGGTCACAAACATTATATTTTTCTGTTGTTATTTGTTAATTTGACTCAAACTTGAAGTGTCCATGTTTCATCACTCTGTTACTGAATTTATTTTTAATTGTATTAAGTGAAACTATCTTGACCTGTGACCTGCCTATAAAACATGGCCCTGATACCAATCTTTAATTTGCTCTAACTTTTTAAGTGTTTTCCTCAGTCTGAAATATTGGGCACAAAGCTGTGAGTGATGTAACAAAAATTCCTTGACAGTGGATTTTGGATCATATATATATCTAGGTCAAAACTTTGAAATACCTCATTCTTCAGAGAATGAGAACTTACTCTGTGCTTGCATGTCAAAAACATTAATTAATTGTCTCCAGCTGTTCTGGACAAAACCATCAGGAACAGCAACTCTCAGAAAGTTAAAACCTATAAACAATAATCATACTTTCAGCAATCTTTACCTCTTGATGTCACCTTCACACGCAACTTCTCAGGTAGGGCTCATAGTGCTGCACTCCATCCGCAGCTAATGTGCAGATGTGGGTTGTGCCTTCCCCAGTGGAGGGTCGGTGGACAAGTCTCTACAAGAAATTCAGAAAAATCATGAAACTAGTAAAACGTATCAAAAGTCACCTTGGTACAGAACAAAAAGAGTAATTAAGAGTAAAAAAAAAATGTATAAACTTTATTAAAAAAACATCAAGAGGAAGTTTAATAAGTGCCAGAAAAACATGATGCTCTCTGAGGCACAAGCCCAGAGCAAATGATTAAAAATGCTAACTATAGTTCAGGGTTGTCTCTGAAAATTGAAGTAGAAGGGAAAAAAACGTAAGTACATGTAGAAGGGGGTTCTGGGGGTCTGCCTTATGGCTAGAAAATGTGGTTGAAATGCAAAAATAGCCAGGTAATTACGTCAATATAGGCGGAGAAATTCCCCGCCCCCAAGGTCTTAGAGACAACCCTGATAGTTATTCAAAATAAGTATTAATTGAATTGTTGCAACATATAAACTACATAATTACACAGAAGGGGGCCCTGCAACAAATCCCCTGGGCGTAAGAGTGAATCTTCATGTGTCTCCAGGAAGAAGCCGGCTGGATTGACGCAGAGCTTTTTATGGCTGACCCCTGGTCCACCCTGAAACTGTGACCGGCTCCTCTGGCCATCCCAACCTCATCACCCCATACCCACTGGCAGTGGTGATACGTATCTAACCACAAGAAACACCCCCCTTGTACAAAACTAGAGCATTTTTTGTGCGCCGTAAATTGGTGATTTTTTTTTAATATGGGAGACATCCGATTTTTCTTTTTTCAGACCGAGGTCTACAAACCTGCAGCTACTCTGCTCCCTGAGGGACTGTTCACCCTGCATATCCACCCGGTTGCAAGCACATTGAAAATAATTGTTCCGTAGGTGGGTTGCAACATAATAATAGCAAGTGAAATACGATCAAAATTCACAACTTCTATTTGTACTAGCCTTGTGAACCTCGTGGCCTCGGGATGAGCGCAAATAGAATATTTCTATTCGCGCCGTCTGACGTCACTCCAAAGTTAACTCAAACGTATAATAAGTCCACAAATACATACACATATAATCAAAGTACTGAGAGTACTGAAAGACGGGGTTTTGAAAGTTTGAATTTGTAATTCGAATATGCTTCAAAACTTTATGAGTTTGAATTATTTGTTACAATCTATCTTAATTCGGCTTTGTTGAAATTGTCTGATACTTTGTCTAAATTTTACTCTATCCGGGCCTTCATAATTGTAGAAAATTGACACAACGGTATATTATGTAAAATAAGACCCCAAGGAAAATTTTTAAAAATTAATATGTTTTACGGTGCGACCGTTGGGGCGAGCGCAACTTGTGATCAAATAATGAATTATGATAAATCAATGAAAATGAAAGTATCACCGTAACGTAAATGAATTGGAATGCAAAATAAAATATAAACATGCCTATTTTTTCTAGTAAATTTTCATTATTCACAATTTATAAGAGTGTTTATTTATTTAAATAGAATTTATTTCAGTTTTTACAATGTTGTTCAATAATAAAGATTTTAACATAATGTTTATTGCAGTTTATTTCCTCTTCTCTTGCAGCAGACATTTTTCTTAAACTCACATATAAAAAAATGACTTATCATAGAGTCCCCCCCCCCCCGTTTAAAAAATATATAATTTACGTATAAAAAAAAAATTGCTGATCATATAAGAAAAACGGTGTTGGACCTCCCCCCCCCCCCCCCCCCCCCGGGAGGATGTAATAAATGTGAAAATAAAGATACCATTGAGCAGTTAAAGAGCTAAATGCATACTACGCACTCACCATTCCTCACCCGGATTAGAATTTCCCTGATTTTGAGAATTTCTTTTTAATTTTGCTTGTAAATATTTTTAGAATGATGCTCCCTTTTAACAACGTTCCTGGAAATTAATTACTGTAAATATATAGTGAATAAAATAAATGTGAGCATTCATCCAAATGAGAGCAAGTTACAACTGTTTCCTATTTTAAAAAAAAAAAGATGTCCCCATTCGTTAGCTTTGCAAGATTTTAGAAGATTTTGGTATTTATATTCCAGCAGATTTACAATAACTACTTAGAGTAATTTCCCCTTATTGTGACGTCAAAGTTCACATCGGTCAAGTGTCGTCTGTCTCTTTGAAAAAACCCCGAAAAAAACAACTAAGTGAAATATACTGTTTTGTTCACTTAAAAAGCACGATATTCTTGAAATTATACAATTTATCTGTTTCTCAAAAGTTTTACTTTGATTCTGGCGAGAAGGAATCAAGTCTAGTGAGATCTTCCGACATTGATAAATGGCATTGTGGGTCGAAATTTACTGACGCCGAAAAATTCTGTGGGATCAATGTGCAAGAAATCCATTGTGACGGCACTCTAAGGAACGACAACTCTGTTAGTTTTATGTAATGGAATTATTTTATTTACAATGCATGATGTACATAGTCTTTTATCTTGTTCTCGTGAGAGTGTGAAATGGGAAACCATATTTACAGGGAATTACTGGGACGATTAAAACAAGGCATTACTGGTCCGATTTACTGGCGCCAAAAAAATCCGTTGAATGAATGTGCAACTAGTCTGAATTTTCTATTCACACACGCCTTGCCGGTAGAGCTCGCTTCGCGCCGGCGCTGCGCGCCGGCGAGCTGCGCTCGCTACTACTTACCGGGAAAATCAAACAACTATGTCAAAGTAGATAATTTTAATCATTAGATTTATTCAAATTTGTGATCCAAGGGAAAATCCACAAGTCGAACGGTATCCGTAAGAAAAGTTTTATGAAAACCCCGAAAACTCTAAAACTGCTGAATTAACAAACAAAGTGAACATTTGTATACCGATAACAAACACAGGCACCTGACGTTAGAAATGTTTTTTTTACAATAAGATTCCAAGAACTTTGGCAATTTGTCACGGTCGCCATTTTGATTTTTAAGACCGACTTATCCTGACACGATTTTCTTCATTTGCGATTCATGCAAAATTAATAGGTAAAAAATAAATCCGTTCGCCATTTACTACTTTTTTTTGTGTAAACTCGTGCATCACCTACACGAATTACGATACAACCGTTCCTTTCATTAAAAATCATACTCCGAAAATCAGAGACATAAATAACAGAGATTGTCAACTCCGCCATCAGCGTGTAAATGTTACGGGACCAACCTTACTTTGAGAACTACAAGTGCAACAGCAATCTTGTATAAGTCATTAAATTTGAACCTGATAGTAACATGAACATGAACTTGTAAATATTTTAAGCATGTTTTATTTATGAAATATTTACAAAACCCCCTTATTTAGTTTTTAAATTACTTTTTTAAAACTTATTGACTTTTCACAAAGTAATGGTAATGCATTACTTTACTCATGTAATGGTAATGTAATGCATTACTTCAAGAAAATTAAGTAATGGTAATGGTAATTTAATGCCCTAATTCATGAAGTAATTGTAATGTAATGCATTATTTTACAATGTAATTCACCCCAAGCCTGATTCCAACTAAGGCGGAAAATATTAACATTAACATTTAACTTGGTTCTTCAATCGATGAGACTGTATATATATTATATGATGTATAAGTCTTCCATAATGTATAATCTATTATAGATTTTGCTTACAATGCATTGTTTAGAATTTAAATTCAGTTTAATCAACTAAAAGAGCCAACGAACGAGAAGGCAAATTCAGACTTGTTTTTATTTTCTTTGTACAAAATTCCTTTAGAGACGAACAGCAGTCATACCGCAAGTTGACTGGAAGCCAATGAAACACCTATTTAATTTGTAAAACATCTGTGTATAACCAGTCCCGATTTAAACTTCGGCTTGCGCATGAAGTTTGGTAGTATTAAGGTGAAAGATTGTCAAAATAAAATTCACAACTTTTAAAAAATGGCACATTGCGTCTAGGACTTTAATTTCGATTCCATCATCAACCTCTTCTATTGATTAATGAGCTCGTACACAAACTGAATCGTCAACGGCGCTGTGCATTCAGTTACGTAACTCATTCCACATTTGAACCCGAGCAAGAATATTTTGATCAATAAAACTATTTGTTTATTTTCTAAATAGAATTTTTTTTTATACACAGAGGACTTAAAAAGATTTAATGCGTGTTTTTATAATACATATTTACTGAAATGCATGAAAACTTTCTGCACTATTTTCTTACGCGTAGACTCAATTCATGTGTTCTACGCGTGCCCTCCGGTTTGAGACTTCGGCTGACAATAAACCAATAGACGGAGTCACGTGACCCCGTCTTAAAAAGATATCCAAGCAAAGTCAATTGCATGCACTGTAACAGATCTCGATAACACTGACACACACTATAAAACGGTAAACATCACTATGGGCGCTGTCATTTTGGTCCTGACGTCATTGAATCGGAAGTAGCTAAATAAGGAGTTTCCACAATGGCGTGATCACTTTCCGGATAGAAATTGGCTCCTTTACGCAAGTTCCTGTGCCAAAATTCTACTCGCTGCTTCGATTCGACGGAACAATTTGTGATGAGAATAGTCTAAGCATTTTTCTTTTTCTCGGTTTACTTGGCATTTGTTTTTCTTATTCATACCAGAGACGTAGATCACTGCCCTTTACTTACGTTCCATAATTTAGTTTTAGTCGAGGATGAATTTCATTTTATACTTATCTGTCCTTTTTATAGATGTCTACGTGTATTGTATCAGGCACGCAGCATCATTTTTGAAAGTGTGTGTGTGGGGGGGGGGGGGGGGGGGGGGCGTGCAGACTCATCCAAAAAATCTTGACAAGCAAAAAAAAAACAAAACAAAAAACCGGGGGGATGGGACTCGTCCTTCCTTGTTTAAGTTAGTTCAACTCCTTACCATTCATCTGCGTGAGGCTAGTAAAAACGGGAATATCAGACTATTCGTGTATCCAATTAATGTATTACCATTATTATTATTATTTCATCACTTTTTGATTTATAGGGTCTCTCCTCCTATGAATGTGCATTTATGAATAACATTTTTTGTAGAATATTGCATAACTTTATTACTAGTAGTGACGTGAGCTTTTGCTTAGATAGAGTGTATGGATATGTTTATAATATTACATGTATGTACATATGTTACAACTGCTTATGATTCATATGAATTTTAGCAAATAAACAATACAATACAATACCAAAGACGATAAGGGCCACATAAAAAAATATTTTTATCTCGTAATTACGAGAAAAGATCTTGTTATTACGAGTGCATTACCTTGTAATTACAAGAAAAGATCTCGTTATTACGAGTTAATTATCTCATTATTACGAGTTAATTATCTCGTTATTTTGAGAAAAGATTTCGTTATGACGAGTTAATTATCTCGTTATTACGAGAAAAGATCTCGTAATTACGAGAAAAGATCTCGATATTACGAGAAAAGATTTATATAAAATGGTGCGTTTCTGAAAAGACCTCCAAGTCTACTGGATCGCCCTTTCAGTCTATTTTTTTCCTTCTAGAAACGTTGATTTAATTTTGATTATTTTTTTAATAACAACGATCATTATCCATTAACTTCTACTAAAAAAATGATCGGATTTAATAACGCGATCTTTTCTCGTTATTACGAGATAAAAATATTTTTTATGTGGCCCTATTCCTCTTTGGTAACCAGCTATTCTATTTATAGAAATTAAATGGACCTGGACACGATTTCAGATGAAAATTTTATTTTTGATTTCTATGTATGAAAAAGTTTACTTTTGTATTTTGAATGATGCACCAAAATTTGAATGTTAGAATTTAAGTCATTTTAAAAGCGAGATACAGATGAAAGAAGTCGTTATGTAAAACAAAGTTTGAGTCTTATATTTGTTTAAAAATAGTGTAAAGTAAAGAAATTGCCATTTCTTCATCAAAATATCTTGTGGAAAAAAGATAGACTGATTCAATGGGTTCATAAATAATTTCATCACAACAAACAGCAACATCAGATTGAGACTTATACCAATACAACAAATATGTGAACATTAACAGGACACGAGCAACAAGAATGTAAATAGCTACACATTTCGGCTAAAACACATAAAACAAAGGTTTTGATAACTTTTAACAGTTTCCATGATAACATTTGAAGTATTGGTTTCTCCATTAAATTTCTTCTATGAAATAAAGACAATTCAATATACCAAAGGTTGTTTTATGTCTTTGATAGCTTGTTTTATAGTGGGCAAAACATAATGTTGTGTGGATTCAAAGTAGGTAAGATAATTTTTCCTATTTTCCCATGTTTTGCCTTGGTTAACATGGCAGTGGTTACCCAAAGCAACCAATTTTCAGTGTCAGTATTTGCGCTTAAGTCCAAGATGTATTTATTCATGAAATAAAAAAAAAATTGATGACTCTACATGACCAAACTCCTAAATAATGATTCTTATGTCGATAAATTGATATTAAGTAGGTTTCATAAATGTTAAATTAATGTTCTTAAAAGTATTTGAAAGATTTTTCAAAGCCAGGGATAAAAAGTTTACTAAAGTTGAAATAAACGTATCACCATGATCTCTAAATAGATTTTAAAGCACCCCAATATTTAATATTTTTTTTCAATTATCTCCCCCTTGTGTGTGCATCTCTCTGTAATTGAAGAAATCAGTTTTTTGTGCCAATTTTTGTTACACAATGAGATATAACCAAGCACATAGATGGATATAGACAGACAAATGGAGAATAAACATGATAAATGCAATCTTGAGCCTTAAGTCGGGTAAAATTTCAAACCCCATTATGTCTCTAATTATGAAATTTAATGTTTTAATTGTCTGAACATAATTAGACCAATATTTTTATTTTTCTAGATCTGATTAGGTTTTTTTTTTAAATTGATCAAACTTGGGTATTCATTTTTTAAATAAAAAAATGTAGAAAAATGACATTTTTATAGAGTTTAAAATTCACATTTATGTTATTTTATTTTACTTCATTTGCAGGTCATATACGATGTCACTTAATTTATACAACCCAATATATATATTTTTTTTAATTAAAGAAAATGTTATAATCAGGTAACGCAATAATTTATTTTAATAGTTTATCACCCAACTCTTGATATACACACTATTAGAACATATTAACACTATATAGGCATTAGATTTGAAACCTTTTCAATCTTTTAGGTACCGGTACATCCACATCGTCGGAAACCCACAGCCAGTCTCGCATACGCTTATGCGAGACTGGCTGTGGGTTTCCGACGATGGTACATCCAGTACATATTGCAATAATGAAGTGAAATTTATTAACACAATTCAAAAACATCGATATCATATCACATTTCCTATAAATCTTCTAAAATAAATAGTTATTTGAAAGTTATCTGTAAACATTACATGCATTAACACCTATACATCCATTTTGGCCCTGCCCTAGAGTCAAGACCCATACTCCTGGGGACATGCCATTTAAAATTTTAGTAGAGGACTTCCTGGTTAACATAATTATGAAGTTTTTCATACAGATGTGTGAGAATAGAGAAGAAGCTTTTAATACATTTTATGCATTAACACTATATTGCCATTCTGCCCCCCCCCCCCCCCCCCCCCCCATGTCCTGAACCCCTGACCAAGGGACCATGAATTTAGGTAGAGGAGTTAGTGTACATCATAACCATGTATTAAGCTTTTTACCAACATGTTTGGGAGTAAAGAAAAAGATTTTTTAAAGATTTAATACATTTTTACTATATGGCCATATTGGTCCCAACCTAGAGCCTGAACCCCTGACACAGGGTTCAGGATTTTCATAATTTTGATAGAGGGCTTCATGGACATCATAATCATGCATTTAATTTTTAACAAATATATATGGGAGTAGAGTAAAAGATTTTCTAAGATTTAATACATTTTTACTATATGGCCATATTGGCCCCACCCTATAGCCAGAACCCCTGACACAGGGGTCATGAATTTCACAGTTCTGGTAGAGGGCTTCATGGACATCACAATCATGCAACCAGTTTTTTCCTCACATGTGTGGGAGTAGATAAGATTTTTGAAAATTTGGCTTTTTTTTGCATATTTGGCCCCACCTGTGGCACCCCTAGGGTAGTAGAACCATGAATTTCACAATTTAGCTTCCTCTTACCATATAGATGCCTCATACCAAAAATGGTAACAATTAGTCTTGTAAATTTTAAGAAGTTAAAAATGCAAAATGGTTAACGCACGACGGACAATGCACGAAGCACGTCGCATGACGGCGGACGAAAACGGATAGCAATAGGTCACCTGAGCCAGTTTACTCAGGTTTTTTATATAAGAATTTTATGTATACAAGTTGACTTTTTTTTTTATACCAGAATTTTTTTTTATACAAGTTGACCTGTATAGGAGTTGGTTTGTGTGACACGTACCCTAACACCATAAAGTCACTGCACACCATTAACCTAAAAGCTTTATTAATGTGAAGAAGGAGTCAAATAGGGCCAAGTGGAGAGTATATGTATGCTCTGAAAAATGACTTTTGTGTGATCCAACATGACCTTGACACTTGACCTACAAACATCATTCAAGGTCACTGCACACCCTTTTATAGTAGGTACTCTGTGAGTGAAGTATGAGCCAGGTTGAACAAAAGGAAGAAAAGATATGCTCCGAACATCTAGGATTTTTCATACACTTCTGCTATGACCTTCTCATTTGACCTTGAAACTTGGAGTGATGGAAGGACGGATGGACGGACAGACTGATCACTATAGGGCATCCACAAAGTGGGGCCCTTATTATAATCACAGTCAACGATAAATTTTCCTGAAATGGGTTTAAGGGTCCTCCACACATCTGGTAAAAGTTCTGCTTACAAGTCCATTCTTCAAAATAACATAAAGATATGGATCTTTAGAATGTGTTTGACTTAAAAAAGACCCAGAAAAATTCACTGATTGGGGAAAAAATCAGTTTTTAAAATTTTACCACTATTCATGAAAATAAAAATCCCAGCAGTATTCGAACTCAGGACCTGCGGATTGGTAGACCAAAGCAACACCCACTGCGCCACAGAGATACATGTAGACAACAAATTATGGCGATATAAAGTGTTTCACAATGCGCTAAAATCGCCATGTTGTGTCGACGTACTGTCATAAAAAGTAGAAGTCATGGGGTGTCAAGGATCCTTAATTCAAAGTCAAATTCAAAATTCAAATTCTCAATTTATTATAATAAATTGCAAACATTTCTAAAAAGAATTGGCACAGATTTCAAGTAATCTTGAACCAACAGTGCGAGCAAGTTGACCTACTTTTCATAAACAAAGAAAGATGCCTAACACTAAGAAAAATATAAACGCATATATACATTTCATCCACTTTTAACACCAGTTAATGACAGGTTCTTTCTATCTAACCCTCACAAGTGTTTGTTTCAAAGTGTCTTGGTTCTTCATATTAATATTGATGGTAATTCTCTTCACTTTCAGGATCAACACTTCTGGAATGTAATATTAAAGATTGATGGGATACATTAAACTTCATTCTGAATGGTTAGCCGTCTTTATTATCATCACAAGGTAGAAAGTTCACATCCCAGTTTTTCTGCTTTTGCGTTTCATCTAGGGCACTGCTGTTTTCCTCTTTATCTCCAGAGATCGAGTTCATAAATTGATAGGCTATTTACAACTATGATCTTTCACAAACAAGATACTTTGACTGCAAAAACTGCATCTGTGCCAATGTTTTTTTTCTGTCATCTGGATGTTTTAGAGGCCAATCAGCCTCCTTATCTTGTTCCACGACTGAAACAGAAAAAAATACAGTAAGGAGACGTATTTTGTGCAGATTGTCAGTGCTGTTGTTTTAATTCAAAAATATGCAATTCTAATAGAGTCATATATTTTGTCATGAGAAAATTAATGATTTCTTTTTATAAATGATTAATTTCTTTTTTTAATGACAGGGTATATACTTTCAAAATTAAGGTGGAATAACACATCATCACAAAATGGCTGACCGCTGATCGAAACAACATAAAAAGTTCGTTTTATTAAAGGATTTTCTGAACTGAAACATTAAATTAATACACAGCCGAGTGGATAAAGTGTCGGACTTGTTACCGTACATCCCGAGTTCGAATCCCGCATTTGTTTTTACTTACTGAAATAATTTTTTTAAATATTCATTTTCTTATCCCCAAACTGCAAATTTTTCGCTTCCTTGACATTTGCACAGTTTATTCATCATGATATCTTTCATTATCAAAAAATTTTCTGTTAATTTGAGTGACTTTTTCCAGGTGTGTTATTCCACCTTAATATCTTTATTAATAAGTGATTTCAAAAACATTAAGTCAATTCATAAAACAGTCACCAGGATGGGATTCAATATTTATTGGATATATATATATATATATATACATATATATATATATATATATATATATATATATATATATATATATATATATATATATATATAAGTCTCTGTTAAGAGGTCACTGCTTAATACAAGTTTGACTGTATATCAAATTTACATCGAAATCTAGAGTTACCATTTCTACATGTAAACAAACTGCACCACTTTACCTTATGGGGCTCATAATGGTGTTAAAAAAAACTATCAGTGGCAAGTTAGGATATAAACCTACATCAAACTTGTGAAGCCCAAGAATTGTCTAGGGGCCAAGTCTAAACAATTTTATAGAATCAACAATATGTCAAACTGCTTGCATTTAATTAAAACAATACATTATAACATTTGAGTTTTGATGAATTCAAAATCTTTTCCGTTATAAAATTGGACCCCCAATGTGGCTCCACCCCATGTGATATGATTTTGACAAATTTAAGCCTACACTATCTAAGGTTGCCTTCATTTAAGTTGCACCTTTTCTAAAAAAAAAATGCTTGTTTTAGAAAAATATTTTTCTCTATATATTCCCATGTAAAAATTTAACCCCTTTCCATTGTGCCCCTATACTTCCCCCGGGGATCATAATTTAAACAAACTTGAATCTACCCTACCACACACTTCATTGCCAATTGTGTTCTGAGCAGAAGACCCCCAATTGTGGCCTCACTTACCCCCAGGGACCATGATTTGAACAAACTTGATTGTACATGCACTTAGTCTATCTGAGGATGCATCCACAAAAGTTTCAGCTTCTCTGGCTAAATGGTTTAATGTAGAAGATAACAAGAGGCCCAATGGGCCACATTGCTCATCTGAGGAACAATAGGTATGATAAAATCAGCCTAATGGAGTCATAATACGAACTATCTGGACATTATACAATAATACATGTACATGTAGATCCTGTAAAAATAAAATCCATTTTCCCCCTGGATATTCTTATGTTTATAATCATTAGTCCCTTTTCTAACAGGATGATTTTATAGTCATATCACATGTTGAACATTGCAGTCCTCATAAAGATCCTTTACAATTGTTTATATATGGGATATTAAGCTACATCAAACTCTGAACCTTGTTGTGAGGCCGAAGAATTGTCCTGGAGCAAAAGTCTTAACAATTATAAAGAATCATCTGGCTGATTAGTTTCTGAGAAGAAGATTTTAAAAGATTTACTCTATATATTCCTATGTAAAACTTCGACATTCCATTGTGCCCCACCCTTCCCCCAAGGTCATGAATTTCACAACTTTGAATCTACACTACCTGAGGATACTTCCACACAAGTTTCAGCTTTCCTGGCTGATTAGTTTCTGAGAGGAAGATTTTAAAAGATTTACTCTATATATTCCTTTGTAAAACTTTAACACCCCCCCCCCCTAAATGTGGCCTCCCCCTACCCCCAGGGATCATGTTTTCACAACTTTGAATCTACACTACCTGAGGATACTTCCACACAAGTTTCAGCTTTCCTGGCTGATTAGTTTCTGAGAAGAAGATTTTTAAATATTTACTCTATATATTCCTATGTAAAACTTCGAACCCCCCCCCCCCATTGTGGCCCCACCCTACCCCCAGGGATCATGATTTTCGCAACTTTGAATCTACACTGCCTGAGGATTCTTCCACACAAGTTTCAGCTTTCCTGGCTGATTAGTTTCTGAGAAGAAAATTTTTAAAGATTTACTCTATATATTCCTTTGTAAAACTTTAACACCCCCCCCCCCTAAATATGGCCTCACCCTACCCCTAGTGATCAAGATTTTCACAACTTTGAATCTACACTGCCTGAGGATGCTTCCGCACACGTTTCAGCTTTCCTGGCTGATTAGTTTCTGAGAAGAAGATTTTTAAAGATTTACTCTATATATTCCTATGTAAAACTTCGACCCCCCATTGTGGCCCCACCCTACATCCAGGGGTCAAGATTTTCACAAATTTGAATCTACACTACCTGAGGATGCTTCCACACAAGTTTCAGCTTTCCTGGCTGATTAGTTTCTGAGAAGAAGATTTTTAAAGATTTACTCTATATATTCCTGTGTAAAACTTTGACCCCCCATTGTGACCCCATCCTCCCCCGGGGGTCATGAATTTCACAACTTTGAATCTACACTACCTGAGGCTGCTTCCACACAAGTGTCAGCTTTCCTGGCTTTCTGGTTTTTGAGAAGAAGATTTTTGAAAAATTCTCTAAATTGTTCATTAATTTCTAATTATCTCCCCTTGAAAACGAGTGTGGCCCTTAATTTTCACAACTTTGAATCCCCTTTGCCTAACGATGATTTGTGCCAAGTTTGGTTGAAATTGGCCCAGTAGTTCTTGAGAAGATGTTGAAAATATGAAAAATTTACGTACAGACAGACAGACGGACGACAGACAAAATGTGATCAGAATAGCTCACTTGAGCTTTCAGCTCAGGTGAGCTAAAAAGAATACCATAAAATATTTTCCTTGACTTAATCTTTGATATTGTACCATTACGAAATACCATTTTTACCAAAAAAAAAAAGATCCTATGCAAGAAATAAAATAAAATTGTTGGTAGGGGTACACTCTTAACTTCCAATTCCCTTTACATGTATTTTAGTTCTGCCCCCTCACTTTATAAGACGATCAAATTATATATGAGAACATGCATATAGGTACATATTCATCTTCAACTACATTGTACTACCTAGTTATTGTATTTTATTTTTAAAAAATCCTATATGTGAAAAAGGAAAATTGTAACTCAAGGCGCTCAACTTAAAAACATTCAAAAATTTAATTGGTCTTCCGCATTATAAATGATTGTTGTTTACCAGGCGTGAACTCGTGCTATGTTTTATAACCTTACTCACTTGATCGATGAATACACTCAAATGAAAAATGTTGTCATGTGATATGTTTTAGAGATTAGTAATGGCGCGGAATTTCCCCATTTCCAAAATTAGATGACGAATTTAAATTTGTCTTTTAAGCTATATTCTTTTAAAAATAGGCTTATATTTTTCATTTTTTAAACAGAAATCATTCATTGTTTTAAATTTATTGATTCACAAGAAAATCACTCGACCGTTTTTATTTTATTTTAGGCTAAAGTAACTAAGTGCTGATTTTTCTCAAACCCAACATGTTGGGTTGCCGCACGGTAACGTCGGCTATTCCATACCCAATATGTTGGGTCGCCGCACACAAAGGGTTAAAGAGCTATTACATGTACATATATAATCAATGCATAGGTGTCGGAACAGGGTGAAGGGGGAGCCCCCCCCCCCCCCCCCCCCCACACTTCTTTTTGCAAAGTTAGACATAGCCATACTCTAAATCTTTTTTTTTTATTGCTTGTCAAGATTTCTGATAAGGTTTAGCCCCTACTCCTCTCAATGAGCCTCAGACTGCAATGTATTGACAGGCATATAGCTCTTTTTAATTAACTAAAGGCCCACACTTTATTCAAAATCAACGTTAACAAATGGCTACAAATCAAGATGATTTTCCGCTGTACCCGGTAATTTTTTTCTTAAGAATAGCGATAATACATTTATCCCAGTAACAGTAATGTTTTTAACTGTTTTAAAGAGGTCCTTTTAATTTAATTGTGTCTGAAAAACCAACAAAGTTGGTGTGGATTTATTGTATAAGGAGGGTGCCCAAAAAGTTGTTACTGCATATCATCCTTTAATTTTTCTGTACAAGTTTTTAACGTTTAGTGAGACATTGCTAGTGAAAAATCAAAACTTCAGCATCAATCGTAGAATTAAAAGCAAGATACATTCAACTTAAAATTTTTAAACTTGGTATTTCCTATTCAAAATGAACAAAAGCATGGCCTTACTTCTGTGAGCAAAGCTCTGTATCTTGCTTATAATTCAAAACTCGACACAGCTGAATATGGTTAGTAAAGAGAAAATTGTAAACAACACAGAAGAAACATGCACTAAAACAAAGAAAGAGCACAATTTATTTTTCATTATATATATATATATATATACACACACACACACACACACACACACACACAGTACCGATCAGACCCAACCTAACAGAAAGTATAAACCCCAACTTAACCCTGGGTTTACTTTCTGTGTTTACTAGAGTGGACCCAAAGTAAACCCCAAGTAAACCCAGAGTGGACACAGAGAGTAAACCCCGATCAGAAGTATACCCTGAAAGCAGACGCTACATGTGTATTCGGAATATACAAGGGGCAGGAATAACAGGCAGTAGGATGATAAGTTAAAATACAGGCCTGCTTCAGACTTCAGTGCGTATAGTTGACTCAAAAAGCAATCCTCCAGTAAACCCAAAGTAAACCCCGAGTGGACCCAAATTTTCAAAAAGTAAACCCAAAGTAAATCCAAGGTTTAGTTGGTGTTTACTCTTGTGTTAGGTTGGGTCTGATCGGTACTATAACTATATATTTCTAGCAGCAAAAACAATCTCCATTTAGACTGAAAATGCAGAGCATCTTAACAAAACACATTGCATTATAATCAACCATAACGTAGAGATCATACCGAATTACCAATTTTATAGTATTTATAATATAATAATATGTTGTCAGTGCATCAGATTTTGCTCATCTTGCGCAGGTAAACAATTAACTGTCTGATTAACCAAAGTCTATATTTGATTCGATACGTAAAAATTCCAAAATACAGGCGACATTTCCCCTCAAGTTAAAAATCAGAAACAAAATTCAAAACAACGTAAAACCACGGTCATGAGTGAAGAGGTCAACGCATTAAAAGATTAAACCTCAATTCACTTCAGAAAATCGGCACAAATATATTTAACATGTTTCAAGTATCCCTTCGCACGTAAACTGTTGCACAACAAGCAAATTCATCTTTGTCAGTTTGACCCGTTTGTCATTCAAACATGGCTGCCTTATACAATGAACTTTCGTTTTCGATATGGAATACCGAACCCGAAGTTATAAACTGATTGAAAGCGATTATCTCTTTAATTTTTTTCCCGTAAATTACTCAAATTTGAAACAGAATTTGCTGATAATTTTGAAATTTATATTTTCCTTCCCGTAAGGATTTTTTTTTGCAAAATTGCGTTGAATTAAAATTGACTCAGTAGTTCTTGAGAAGAATATTTTTTAAAATGCACCCCCCCCCTTTTCTACAGTTTCGAAGTTTTTTCCACTTTGAAAAAAGATCAGTCTTTCATTTCTGCAATTTAAATTTGCTTTCCCATTTGGCTGCTTTGTGTCAAATTTGGTTTAACAATTCCGAGTACAGAACGAGTACGCACGCTTTCGCGCAGCGTTTCATTTGTATTGTGGCGTCATCTTTTTGCCTGGTTGACGCCATGGCGTGGTAGTTTCAACTGCAGATATTCAGCGAAATTTGTTGAAAATAGCTCGTTTGATGCGTAAAATTAATGTTATATTGTGGAATAAACATAAATGTCTCGAAGTATAAGCTAGCTATATTTGGGCTCGGGTCGAAAACGTTAAGAGGGTTCAGCAAGCCTATCCCTCTGTCACGTTTTCTTAGGTTAATTCATATATTTCAAGACAGTAACCATGTATTTTATATCAATGACCCTTAAAATGCGATGTTATATATTTATTTATTACTTAACTATGTCTGAATGTTCTAATAATACTATAAAGATTACCATTTCCGCCTTTGTCAAATAAAAAATTACTAGCCATTATCTGACAAATCTTGGAAATTGGGCATACAAAATTCAACTTTGATAAGACCCCCGGAACAAACCAGGAGGTGAAAGGCTTTTTTATTTGACCATTGGATGCCTTTTAGCAATAACTTAAAAATGTAGAACAGAAAAAGAAATCCCTAGGGCAGAAGTTTTAAAATAAAAGTAAAAAATGTGCAAAATTGATACATTTCAAGCAAATTCCCATAGGGTCCTATATTAAAAATTAACAAACTTTGAGATGACCCCCTAAACAAATGGTGTGGTAAATGTCTTATTCTTTTATCTTAAAATAATAATTATATCAGTAGAAATTCATGTAAAAAATTTCATTAAAAAATCTAGGGCAGAACAAATTAGACCCGGCCTCGTTAAATTGGCCAAGCGGTTTTAGAGAAGAAATCAAAATGTAAAAAAGTTTACAGACTTGAGCTTTCAGCTCAGGTGAGCTAAAAAGTAAACTCAGGGTTTATTGGGGTTTACTTTGGTGTTAGGATGGGTCTGATCGGTACTGTTCCCCTGGGGGTCATGATTTTCACAACTTTGATTCTACACAACCTGAGGCTGCTTCCGCACAAGTTTCAGCTTTCCTGGCCTAATGGTTCTTGGGATGAAGATTTTTTTAAATTTCTCAAAATTTTTCATTCATTTCTAATTATCTCCCCTTGAAAAAGGGCATGGCCCTTAATTTTCACAACTTTGAATCCCCTTTGCCTAAGGATGATGTGTGGTAAGTTTGGTTGAAATTGGCCCAGAAGTTCTTGAGAAGATGTTGAAAATATGAAAAAAGTTTACAGACAGACAGACAATAGACAAAATGTGATTAGAAAAGCTAACTTCAGATTTCAGCTTTCAGCTCAGGTGAGCTAAAAATATCAAAAAATTCTCAATAAATCCTAATTATCTCCCCTTGAAAGACCCTTCATCCAATGATTCCTTGTGTCAAGTTTAGATGAATTTGGCCTAGTGGTTCTGGCAAAGAAGTCGGAAATGTAAAAAGTTTATGGACTGTAGACAGATGTTAGACAAAAAAGTAATCAGAATAGCCCACTTGAGCTTTCTGCTCAGGTGAGCTAAAAAGGGGTAATTCTCACTTTGCTTAGAAGACGAATGACAAAGGCTCCAATCCGGTATTTCAAACTATATCTCCTGACAGCAGCCTCAGCCATGGGCTCTTCAGTTGTAACCATTACAACGCTGTCCTCATCTACATTAATTACAGTTACTGTAGGTCCTGGGCCCTTTGTCGCAGTGGACCTTTTTATCCTTTTGACTTCGATCTGTTGAGTCTTTTTACCAGGTAAGTTCTCTGCCATTTTCTGTACAAAATAGTAAAATCTACCATAATTTTTTAAAGTAAGAAATACTTACCATGTATCAATCAATTGCATGTAAACTTCTGGGTATTGTGGTTGAAGGGAGGACATCAACGAACCCCCTTCATATTTTTTCAGGTTTTTTATTCTTCAAAATAAGTCTGTTAGGCTGCACAGTTTGACAGCTGTTTTAAGTGATTAACAAGAGGCCCATTGGACATCATAAAAGCAGCTTTACAGTCATATACAGAAAAATATGGACATTGTAGTATAACAGATCCTGTATTTAAAAAAAAAAAACCAATTATTTCCCTGGATATTCTGTTTATCATTGATCTGTTTTTGTCAAAGTATAGTCATTTCACATATTGAGTATTACACTTCTCAAGAAGATATCTATTAAATGAAATGGGATATAAAGTTATAAACCTACATCAAACTTGTGAAGCCCAAGAACTGTCCAGGGGCCAAAGTTTAAACAATTTTAAAGAAGCAACAATATATCAAAATGCTTGGCATGCATATAAGTAAAACCATACATAAGAACATTTGAGTTTTGATGATGTTTTCCTTTGTAAAATTAGACCCCCCAATGTGGCCCCACACTACTCCTGAAAAATATGATTTGACAAATTTGAATTTACACTACTTAAGGTTGCTTTCACTAATATTGCACCTATTCTCAGAATTTTTTTTTTTTTAGAAAAGATTTTTCTCTTCATATTCCTATGTAAAAATTTAACCACTCCCCATTGTGCCCCCAACCTACCCACTTGGACCATAATTTAAGCACCCTACCTGATGATACTTCACACAAGTTGCATCTTTTCTGGCTAATCGTGTGTCTGAATAGAAGATTTTAAAAAAATTCTCTATATATTCCTATGTAAATCTTCAACCCCCTATTGCGGCCCCACCTTACCCCAAGGGACCATGATTTGAACAAACTTAAATCTGCACTATTTGATGATGCTTTCACACAAGTTCAGCTTTCCTGGCTGATTAGTTTTTGATAAGATTTTTAAAGATAAACTCTATATATTCCTATGTAAAACTTTGACCCCCCCCCCCAATTGTGGCCCCACCTTACTCCAGGGGACCATGATTTGAATAAACTTGAATCTACACTATCTGAGGTTGCTTCCACACAAGTTTCAGTTTTTCTGGCAAAATGGTGTTTGAGTAGAAGATTTTTTAAAGATTAACTCAATATTTCCTATGTAAAATTTAGACCCCCCATTGTGGTCCCACCTTACGCTGGGGACCATATTTGAACATATATTCCCAAATTTTCAATAAATCCTGATTATTTCCCCTAAAAAGAAGGCATGGCCCTTTATTTTAACAATCTTGAATCCCCTTCACTCAGTGATGCTTTGTGCCAAGTTTGGTTGAAATTAGCCTAGTGGTTCAGGAGAAGAAGTCAAATATGTAAAAGGTTTACAGATATATAGACAAACAGACTGATGGACAGGCAGACGGATTGACACAAAACAAAAAGTGATCAGAAAAGTTCACGGGTGAGCTAAAAAGGCATTGTCCTGTTCTTGTATGCATAATTTGCATACAAAACAACATGTAGAATCTCATATCTAATGCTTTTATATCTTTTGTCAACAGTTTTGGTCAGTTTGGGCAGAAACAAACCAGTTCAAGAAATGTTTACATTCTTATCCTCAAATGTAAAAGATAGCCGCACATACCCCTTTACATTATATCAATTATACCACATTCTGTGCAAATAATCCATTTAAAAGATTTTCATTCAGTTTACTACTCTTCATAGTTGTAATTTACTTGCCCCAAACCTTCTCCTAATAAACGACCTCGGAAAGCGGTTCAAGAGTCATCATTTTTTATGTAAACAAACCACGCCACTGTATGGGACTGATGAAGGCTTTTAAAAGAATTTTCGTTAATCTGCCAAATGAAAAAATGTACATGTTGACATGTACGGCTTTTTACACTCATATCAAACAATACCCTTACAAAACAATATTGTGACATCATTGATATTAAATATCCCAATGAACAACATTTCTAGCAACAGCCATATATTGAAATCCTAACGGTTTTTTTAATTATAAAGCAGATACTTTTAAGGGCTCTAGGACCTTAATTAAAGGGGCAATTAAGCCCTTTGCAAAGATGTCAAATAAAATCCATTAATATTCTGCACAACTTTAATTTATTATACATATCCTGACAAAATATATTTAAAAGATACAAAGGAAAATATGCATAAATTTTCACACTTTTTAATCATATTTTTTTTACCCACTACCTTTTCCTATATAAAACAAGAGATGTTTGTAAAACATTTATGCACCCTCCTATGGAAACATATGCAAAGAAAATGAACCTAAACTGCAAATAATTGAAACATCTGCAAAGAAAATGAACAGAAATTGCAATTGCAAATTGCAAATAATGGAAATTTTCATAGTCCAAGGAACATTACTCTGTCACAAAATGCTTGATTGCATGTACCCAAATGAAAGTTGACCTAGTACATTGTATTATTTTGAATAATCTGTATACCAAATTTCATTTCAGTAAGCACAACTGCTGCGAAGAAAATGAACGGAAACTGCAAATAAATGCAATTTTTCTTAGTGTAAGGGGCAATACACTGTTGAAAAATAGCTAGATCATACCCAAAATCGAACTTGACCTAGATATATATTACTATGATAAACCTGTATACCAAATTTCATTTCAATATATGTGCATCCTCTGCAAAGAAAATGAATGGTAACTGCTAATAATTGGAATTTTTCTTTGTCTAAGGGGCATAACTCTGTCAAAAATTGCTCGATAGTACCAAAAACCAAATATATAAACCTATATATTAAAATGCACTTCAATATGTGCATCCTCTGCAAAAAAAATGAATGGAAACTGTTGGTGACTGACTGACCGACCGACCGACAGGCTGCAGCAAAGAAATATGCCCTCCCTTCTTCAAAGGAGGGGGGGAGATTAAAAAAAAATTCCTTGTTCATGTGCAAATCAAATACAAAGGTTATGAATTCACATCTTCCTTCATATTCACTGTCTTTACACATGAGTCCGACAGAATTAATTACTTATTCACTTGTTTGCACTATTTCAAAATCTACAAAACGACAAATCAATTTTCGACTCAAATTTCAAAACCTAATTCAAAAATGTATGGATGTATTGATTTATCTTTTGTAAACCAGAACTTTAAATGTATACAATCAATACCTTATTGTCTCGTCCTCTTGCTTATGACTCACTCGCAGCCGTTTTGCCACGTGGTATGAGAAAAGATCTGCGAAGTAATATTTTGCATCGATCTCGAGCCCGATAATAAAGTTATGCAGCAAAAAATTTCAATTCATATAATAAATCAATGTTAAAGCTTGGGTTTTAAAATTTAAAGTATGGAATGTATACAAGCAATTATGACCTTATTGCCTCGTTCTTTTGCTTATGACTTTGCCGTTTTGCCACGCCGTAAATGATCTGTGGAGTAATATTTTACATCGATCTCAAGCCCGATAATAAAGTAATGCAGCAAAAAATTCATAAAATAAATCAATGTTGAAGCTTTGGTTTTAAAATTTAAAGTATGGAAAGAATGGTCTTTGTAAACAGTTGGGATGTTATTTCGTGGATACCTCGCGGTTTTCAGTAAAAACTCTTTAAAATTTGTTTTGTCAAGGATGAGGGTTTACCCACGAATGAAACAAAATCTGAGTCACCATGAAATGTAATGATTCCACAGTCTTCGACTACCAAAGTCATCATGCCTATAACAACAAGACTGCAGTCAGGAAACAGCTCCCTACTTCGCAGGTTAGGCTATAAACCCAACGTACCTCAAAATTATCTTAATGCACCGACACCCACTTCCAAGGAACGAAGCCAAACATTAGCAGCTACGGCCACCACTTCTACACTCAGGGACCGGTCATCTTCAAATCTACTACCACCTCACGTAACAAAACTTGAATGTTAAAGCAATGTGAACTGTATTTTTTAGAATTTTATTTTGCTGCAAAAAACCTGCTAGTATGATAAATCTGCATGTATTACTTAAACTTTTATGATAAATAAGATTTGAAAAAATCCTTAATTTTTGTCAGAGGAAGATTTCTCTTCTAAGGAGTATATAGCAGATCAATTTTTGTACAGGACGACAATAATTCAATATTGCTAAAATTAAGGCCCCTTAACGTACGGCCTTTTCCACAAAAATATGTCTAACAGAAAGAACTATATGTGATACGAGTCAAATTCGGCCCCCATAATTTGCCACTTTTTAAAGTGTTTTAAATACATTGAATTGTTATGTTATATCTACATAGAGTTAATATAAGATATATTTTTCACCTATTTATTTCCACTCACTGGCAGTATATGACATCAGAAGTGTCATTATTTTTAAAAATTCAATCAAATTCAGTAAAAAATTGGCATATTTCTTATCATTTTTCGAATGGGAAATATAGAGCGCAGCTTTGATCAATCAAAATTATTTTGTTACTGATTAGTCCTGGATACATACATCTCTAGTGAAAATATTTTGTTTGTCCAAGGATGTGCTCAATGCTTTCTGAAAGAAAAAATGCTTAAAAACAAGCCGTTATATGCTAAAAATGTGAAAATGGTGGGAAATGGTTAACTCTGTGATGTCATATTTCTAAATTGGGGGCACTTGAATCAAAATGGATATTATGTAAGAACTTAACATGTATATCTGTACAAAGAAAACAAAGACTAACAATTAAATGATGATATTCATTTTAGGGGGCCATTTTAGGCTCAAATCATATATAGTCCTTTACAAACCATGACAATTTTTGGAAGTTTAGTAAAAAGGAACATTTTTGTTAAAAAAAAATATCAACATGAAAATTGCAGCTCATATTGCTTTAAGTTTTGAATTCAATGGAATGTTGAAGATTGTTAAAACATTCAACATTAAATGAAAAAAAAATATTACCCTCATTTTACTGGAAGCTCCAAAAAAGTCTTTTTTCTGTTAAAATATTTCCATTTTAATTTTGTCTGAAAATTCACCAGAGTCAGAGAATAGTTCACTCTGAAAAATACCATTTTCAAGGTCAGTCTTGTGGTCAATATGATTCCTGTATTTTCAGCACAGAGGGTAACTGAGAAGGCCAACATGTCTGTTTTTATGTAGTTGAAATGCTCGCAGAGATGACTGATCATTTCATATTCATGGTTGATTGTGGAAATTAATATCTGGAAAAAATGTATTAAAAGGTAAGGTTTTCTAGAACAAAAGTAGTTTCACTTTATTAATAAAAAGTTGTTCATCTTTTTTAATTAACCACCAATTGAAGAACATAATCAAATTTAACAAAATATGAATAAAATAATCCTTTTAATTTTTTTTTTATATAAAAAGACTAGTAATGAACATATAAATCTTACCTTAATTTATGTATTGAACATCCCCATGCAGGCAAATCCATAAGATTGTGAGAGTAAATTTGCTAGAAGCTGTCATATTGCACTGGAAAGAACTTCCTGTAACCAACAACAGAGTAACCAACAACAAGCCCAAATGATTCTGAATGCTGCATTGTGTTTTTTAAAAATCGTTTTTTTTAAAGAGCTAGCCTTTCAATACCTCATTAAACAAACCCTAAATTTTAAATGGCAATTTATAGATCTATATTCATATTACCTTAAAATTCATTAAATTTAAAGGGAATGTCTTCGCTATTAAATTACAGTAACATATAGCGTGTAGTGAATACAAACCCTTGCTTTCAATCTCCATCTCCAGTCATGCTCAAGAAGTTGGCAGGTAGTAATTTAGAATGGTCATAATATACATCCAAAGTCATTGTTGGACCCTCTTTGTTTTCACATTTTCATTGATTGATACAAGAAACGACTACCTGATATATCTCTATGTCCGACTGGTGAGAATATTCGGCATAATGGCAGACACTTCAGCTGCTAATCTTGATATTTCATGATATTCAATGCAGAAAAAGCATTTCATAAGTTCTCAAAATATCTGGAGTAGTTGCCCTTTGGAATTACTTTAAAATTAGGGCAGTTGCCCTTATTGATGTCACTTTGTTGTGGCTGGAGCAAATTAAAATGGCAGCATCGAGGTCTGCTCAAATCTCTGCAGAGAAAAGGGAAAAAACATTTCAAATTGAATAGCAGCAAAACATTGTAAGTAAACATTAGGGTGCAAAAAAAGGTTTTCAAAGAGTATTTGAATTGCAATAATGATACTTTTGAAGAGTTTGTGCAAGTAAAAATTTGACAAGCTGTACGGTCATATTTACATAGTTTTACATAGATCATCGCCTTTTGTGAATATATATATGTCTACATGTATATAGTCCTCAGGAAAACAAAACATTAGTTTATTACGGTAAGTTGTTACTGACTGACTACGGAAATATTCATTGGGTTGATCAATCTCATAGAAGGCGAGGCTTTGGTTTTTTTTATTGCAGAATAAACTAACATATTAAGCTGCCAATGAGAAAAATGTATTTTAGGGAGTTGAATTTAATCAACTCTCCCATGCAGTCACTCTGACAAACTGGAAATGAAAGTGTTTGGACCTATGGCTATGCACAAATCATCACCGCTGACAAGACTTCGTTCTTGAAAATAATCGATAAATTTGATGTAATGTTAAAACATTGTTTTCAAAGAAAACTTATTTATAATACCTTGAAAATAGTCAGATTTTAAATGGTACAAACAATTAAATATTTTTTGTACTCATATGTATTTCTACGCCAGAGTTCAATATAGGCTCGTTGAACCCAGTGCTCGGCTGTCTTCGTAAACCTCCGACAAGCAGAGATTCTCTCTTCCAGAATATTTTGATTACTGATACAAAGTTTGATTGAATTTATTCTATTTTAAATATTACTCAACATGATCATAAAAAGGTTCTCTAAAAATTCTTGTTGGAAAAGTCCAAGAATTCATATAAACAATGTGCATAATTTAAATACAGATTAAAAACTACTTCCTGCAAAATGACATATCGTTGATTTTAAAATACACAAAAATCGATAAAATCAACTCCTGTCAGTACTTCAGTGCTTTGATTTCTACAATGTTGATACCTTCATACCAGCATGAATTACCAAAGTAAGCATCTCATTATTGAAATATTCTCATATTTACTGAAGATATGAGGATGTAGAAAATAGAAATGTATTTTTTCTATAAAAGATTATCACTTTTCCTATCTGAGGATGCTTGCAAGTAGTAATTTCACAAATTGTAGCACTTCTAAGACTCAGCAATGACTGTTGAGTTATATAAGGAGAATATTCCACTGAAATTACAATTTTAGTGTTTCTAAACAGTTCTAGCTCAAGATAATGAGAGATCAAGAGTAAATTTGCTTAGTTATATAGAGAAAAAAATTGGGACCGTGAGTTAACTTCGAGAGATCAAAAACTTCGAGAGATCGAAGTTCGAGCCATCGTGTGTCACCTGTATTTTCCCTCGATATCTCGAATACTTTGATATCTCAAAGTTTTTAAACAGTCCCATCTAGTTCAAGATAAGGAAGTTTGACTGTAGTTATGAAATTCGAACTTACATTCAGAAAATCCTTTATTTAAATCATGAATGATAAAATTTAAGAAAGTGCATTTTTGTGGATTCAAAATATGTACCACATAACAAGGGAAAAGAGGTTGCCAGCTGGCTGCCGTACATGTCAGATACAAAAGGTTGTCTTCTGAAACGAAGGATCTAGTCGACACCCCCCCCCCCCCAAAAAAAAAAAATCTACATCTGAGAAATGAAAATGGTCCTGCAGCCAGGGAACAACTATTCTTAAAACCAAGGCAGGGTGCTACTAATGGTAAAATGGAAAATCACCAAGACCAAAACTTGGAGCAGTTAGTCATTTTTTGTAAACTAAAATAAATAGCAATTTATCATTAACTTTTGAAAATGGAATATTTCATTATGGACATTAAATCGCTTTAATGCCAATTTATTTGGACTCTTTAATAGTCCATCAATATTGTCAGGTTTTAAGCAGGTAATTACATGCTACTATATGGAATCAGGAGTGATAAAAAAATTAATTTATAAATTAGGCACCTAACATGTACCAAAATGATTGGAATTGAAGCAGTATATGTCAAATTATGGTCGAAGGTCCTAAAATGAACAGGGTCCAAATTTCGACGGTGTTTATCTTTTGTTTACATCTCGCTCGTTGTCGCGCAGGAATAAGAGAAATTTTGTATGCATATGATACTATGATAGGCTAGCAATCAACTGAACTGAACTGAACTGAACTTTATTTATTTTACAACGATTGATAAACAAGTTCTACAACTTATATTAATATCTCTCGTTGGCACGGATGTTAGCGCGAGGGGGTCATTGGTGTGGGAAGAAGCCAGAGGACCCGGAGAGAACCCACGTGTCCAAGCGGGCGACCGCCATACCCTATCACATACTACCTATGTCGATCACGGGGATCGAACTCGGGTCGCAGCGGTGAAAAGCGAGTGCATTGTCCACTACGCTACCTGGACACCAGCAATCAACTGGCCTAGAATTTATTAAAATGCACTTCAAACAAGTAAGAAATTAATTTATGAATTTTTACTCACAAAAAACATCAAATTTTGTTAATCCGCCATGCATTACCCTGAATTTAAATCATCGTAACACAAAAATATAAACACTATGATGAAACACATGGTGTATCGTCTGCAAGGACCGAAGATTCATTAATGAAAAACAAGTAATGTTGTGAGGATAAATATAACTGACAAGACAATGTAGAGCAATCGTCAAATTTAGGACCCAGTAATGGCGGCCCCTGTAATTTTGTTGATGAATATATACTTTGTATATTGAAATAACAAAATGTAAAAACTAAAAAGGTTAATCAAATTATGGTTAACACAGCAAGCTATGATTGATATTCATGATAAATGTCTTAGCTTTCAAAATTATTGCTCATTTTATCTGAAAAGAGGACATATAGATTAAGACTGTCGAAATATGGGCACACAAGGATACATTATCATCAAAAATCTACAAATTTTACATCTAGTCTAAGGGGGGTAACTCTAAAATCAATTTTCACCATCTTCACAACAGACATTCACATGCCAAGTGAGTGAACAGTACTTACAAATCTTGTAGAGCAAAGGAAGATTCCCACAGGCTTATTCTCTTGGGCAAGACAGCTAAAATGTGGTACCAAGTCTTTTGGAGCCATCAGGAGCCGAGTCCAGGCTGCACGGGACTCTTAACCTGGCACTTGGCCACCAAGGAAAGGTTGGCGCTTGCCACAAGAATGGGACTGGAAAGTGTTGCGTGTCCCTTTTCTTCCAAGAGACACAACCATTTTAGGGAAGTAGAAACCAATCCACCTGGTAGAAAACCAGCAATTTTAATTACTATATTCAGGTTGGGTTAAGTCAAACACCCCTTGGTAATGATGGAATGAAGAAAATCCTCCTTTCTACAAACACCCCTGCTTCTTCCAGATCCTTTAAGTCCCTGTGAAAGACAAGCAACAAAGTTTTGGCTAACATTGAGAACCTTGACACAGCCGACACGAGTTGCAGGTGTCGCCATCTGGTTGACGTCAACACCGTTAGGGGACACAAGTCGCCACAGTCTATAGACATGCAGTGCAACAGCATGTACAACAACCTCTTGTACTCCAGGTGTACCAGGCGCCCTTCAAGCCACTGGCAGCCAGCGACACAGACAATGTACTCTGTCGCTGAAAATGTATTAACATCCAAACATCAAATTGGTATTAAACAATAAATAAAATCTGCTCAAAGCAATGTCACTTACAACATGAGGCATAAATAATACATAATTATAATCATACTCTTCAGATATATTTACCTCATAATGTCACTTTTACTCGCAACTTCTCAGGTAGGGGTAATAGTGCTGCTCACTCTTCAAATAACGATCCAGGCGACTCCATCTGCAGCTTATGTGCAGGTGTGGGTTGTGCCATCCCAAGTGGCAGCTCGGTGGACAAGGTTCTACAAGAAATTCAGAAAAATCATGTAACTAGTAAAAAGCATCAACATGATCAAAAGTCACATTTGTACTGCAGAGCCAAAAGAGTACTTAAGGGTAGAAAAAATATATAAACTTTAATTATAAAAAACACAATAGAATTCAATATGGATGGTGAACCACATAGTTTTGGGTACGACCTGACCATTTGAGTACGAGTTGGTTTGGGTGCGAGTCGGGTTGGGTATACGACTTGACTTGATTCCCCCACAACAAATCCCCTGGGTTTTACAGTGGATCCTCTCCTGGTTAATCTCATGTGTCTCTAGGACAAGGAGGGCTGGGTTGATGCAGAGCTTTTTATGCCACAGGTGGCTGACCCCCATGTCCTTAGAAACTGTGACCGGGTTAAGCGCATCTGTGCCCTAAAGCAACCCGGTGAACTCGCTCAAACGCTGTCCCCTCATCTGGCCATCTCACCCTAGCTAGCTCTTCACCCCATACCCACTGGCACTGGTGGCACACTACCACAAGAAACACCACCTTGTCCAAAACTAGTGCACTTTTTGTGCACCATAAACTGCAGTTTTGTTTACTGTACTATAAGAGGAACAGTAGGTCCCAGGCCGTCCGACCGATTTTTTTTCAGACCGGGAGCTACATGAGACCTACAGTATGTAGCTGCAGCTACTATGCTCCCTGGCTGTTAACTCTGTATAACACTCGGATTGCAAGTACAGTTTGACGGGCTATCAACGTATGACACATTCAAAATACCTGTCAGGTAAGTGGGGTGCAGAGGCGGATCCAGCAATTTGGAAAAGGGGAGGTTCCATTTGATGAAAATCAATATGTGCAAAATTCATCATTTGTTAACAAACAAGGACTTTTTGAACGTTTTCCGTGCATATACAAGTGCGTATACAACTGTATTTAATAAACATTTATCTCACCACTATCTACTAGTATTTCACATCTATTTCAACATCAGAGTGCACTGCATTATTGAACATTTTGCCGTTTTGGTTTAGGTAAGGAAGATTTACATAATATTTTGCCTTGAGAAACCCAAGTTTCCAGCAATGAGAAAGTACGTCTTTGCTTGATAGAAAAGAAACACTAAGAAACAAAAAATGACTCAAACTAATTGCGACAAACTATTATAAAAATTGATGTTTTGGTAAAAAAAAATTATGTCTTTGATGTTTTTAAATTCAGAAATATTATATCAATTTTGATTTCCATCGATTGGATTCTTAAATAAAGGTCTAAATGATATAGGATATGACAAAAGAATGGGGATAATTTATCTGCTGTGTAATACAGTGGTAATTTTAAGCAATTGTCGTCCCAGGGAACTTGATGTGACCTCTGTAATGGGTGCGCTACATCACCCAGCACTAGTACAGATGCGATCATATTTAGAAATTTTTTGAAAAGTTGTGTATTTTCATAATGGTTAACCCCTTACACGGTATTTTTGTAACAGAATTTCCGATTCTTGGAAACAAAACAATACGAAATTCTTTGAATAAGCAATTTTAAAAGCATTTATTTGAGATAATTACAGTACTGTATATCTATTATAAATGGGAAAAATTGCCTATAAATAGGCATTAAACCTTTTCCGACCCCCGGAACCCCCCCCCCCCCCCCCCCCCTCTGGATCCGGCAATGGGGTGCAATAATGCATGTCAAATACGAGCAAATTTCACAACTTCCAACCTTGTGAATCTCGTGTCCTCGAGTTGAATATTTAAATTCGCGCCGTCTGACGTGAATTACAGTCAAGTCGTACCCAACCAGACTCGCACCCAAACCAACTCGTACTCAAATGGTCAGGTCGTACCCAAAACTATGTGGTTCACTCGAGTCCTAGTCCTAGATCTCAGTGTATTTGAATACGGGCAGATCAATATTTATTATAAGAAAATAAAATGAATGGCTTTTATTCGTATGTTGTTATGTTTTGTATATTATCGATAACATTAATATGCGAATTGTACAACAAATTTAAAAGAATTTGTTATAAAAATCTAGTATACTATATAGTTCTGTACTTGAATGCGGACGGATCAAAGAATGATTATGAGGCGGTTAACTATCATCAATTAAAAATAAAATTAATTGCTTTATCAGGTCTAGGCAACCTCCGTTTTTGGAGGATAGCTCAATTTCAAGATGGCTGCTGATTTTTACCATATATGGAAAGTCACTTTGCATTGTGGGTGAAATTATCCTCCATTTTTGGAGGATAGCATGGGTATATTTCAAAGGCTTCGTGCATATCTTTAATGAGAAAATGCAAGCACCAGACCATATGGGAATTAAAGTTAAGGGAATAAACTAATGATTGTATGCGGCGATTTGAAATTCTATGTATAGTATTTTCACAATATGCTTTGAAAGTGTGTACTTCCTGTGTTCAGTTTTACAAATGACATAGACTATTTACATGTTTCATTTAATAAAAATCACAAAATAGTGATGTTTATTACTCATTAAAACATTAATGAGTTCATTCACGTTTAGAGACACACAATAGATATCTTGATCTGCTATATTGTACATGTACAAAGTAAATGTTTGCATATACCTTAGGAACTTTGTAGCTCTTATTCTAATTAATTCACATGTTATTAAGTATCATTTAAATTTAATCCCTTCACACAAAAAGACATTGTTAAATTTTATTAATCAAAATGATACCATTTATAGATATCAATTATCCAGAATATTGAAAAAAAATGTGAGAGTCTTCACATAAGATATTTTTCTTTAAAATCAGCCCTGCAATTATTTAAACTTAAATATTTATTAAATATTATCAATAATTATAATTATTAATAGCTAAATAAGGTGATATTTTTATAGTATAATAATTATATTTTATTCATCAGGTCTAGGCAACCTCCGTTTTTGGAGGATAGATTTTATCCTCCGTTTTTGGAGGATAGATGTATGCGCCCCCTGGTGGATCTTTTCAGATGAAGGGCAATTAACTCTGTTTTTACAAAGGGAGTTAACTATGAATAAAATATAATTATTATACTATAAAAATATCACCTTATTTAGCTAATAGCGAGCGCAGCTCGCCGGCGCGCAGCGCCGGCGCGAAGCGAGCTCTACCGGCAAGGCGTGTGTGAATAGAAAATTCGGACTAGTTGCACATTCATTCAACGGATTTTTTTGGCGTCAGTAAATCGGACCAGTAATGCATCGTTTTAATCGTCCCAGTAGTTCCCTGTAATCATGGCAATTTTTATCACTTCACACTCTCACGAGAATCAGCAAGACAAAACAATAACGATGTAAGCGACATACAGTCAATGTTACCTCTAAAGTTCACCTCAGTACACTTTCAATCAAAAATAATCGTGTGACGTCACAAACGTTTACACATTGATCCGATATATTTTTTCGGAGTCAGTAAATTTTGACCCACAATTCATAGTTCCAATGGTTTCCAACCTCACGTTCCAACATCACGTTCTCCCGAGAATCAAAGTAAAACCTTTGAAAAGCTTATAAGATGTGTAATTTTAAGAACATCATGCTTTTTAAGTAAATAAAACAGTATACTTCGCATACTTTTATTTCTCAGGGGAGTTTTAAAGAGTAAGACGACACTTAACCAACGTCAGCTTTGACGTCACAATAAGCACTGATAAGGGGAAATTACTCTAATTGAAGTTATTGTAAATCTGCTGAAATGACCAAAATCCTCTTAAAATCTTGCAAAGGCTAAGATAAAGAACAGCTGACGAATAAGGACATTTCTTCAGATACAGGAAACAGTTGTAAATTGCACTAATTTGGATGAATGCTCACAAATATTTTATTCACTATAATTACGGTAATTTCCTGAAACGTAACGTTATACGTAGCAGCGCCTTTTTTTAAAGGGGGTGGGTGGGTGGATGGCAGCCTCATCCAAAAAAAAATCTTTGCAAGCAAAAAGAAATATAAATCATGAAAATTCTAATCCTTTAGCTCTTTAGCAGTTCAATGGTTTCTTTATTTTCACTTCCATTTATTACATGGGGGGGGGGGGGGGAACAACACCATGTTCTTTTAACATGATAAGCAAATATTTTTAAGCGTAAATTAAAAATAAAATTAAACATTAATTATTTTTTTTTAAGTGGAGGGGCAAATCCATGGTAAGTCGATTTTCTATGTATAAATTGACAAAAATGAAAAAAAAATTTAGCATGGGGGGAGCTCTATGATGAGTCAAGTTTTATATGTAAGTTTAAGAAAAAATGTCTACTGCAAAAAAAAGGGGGAAATCAATCAATCAATCATAATCACAATCACTTTAAAAGAGGAGATGCAGTGCAATGAATATTTATATATTAAAATCTTTATTATTTAACAACATTGTATCTGAGATTAAACTATTGTTCTACATATAAATAAATTATAACAAATCTTATAAACTATGAATAATGAAAATTTACTGAAAAATAGGTATGTTTTATTTTTTGGCATTCAAATTTCACGTTGTTAATTTTATTTTATTAATTTATTATAATTAATTGTTTGATCACATGCTGTGCTCGCCCCAACGGTCGCACCGTAAAACATATTATTTTTTTGATATTGACTGGCTAGGAATAATATCTAGAGAACATTCTCTCTATTTCAAATAATCGCCTCTGATTTGTTGATTCGTAAACGATGACGTAAATAACTCTTCGCGACTCCAAAACAAGGTGACGTCATAATAGACAGTCAGTCAAGGCAAGTAAACAACGGACGCGCAATGCGACGGTTTGCTATCATAACAGATATAAGGATTTGCGAATTACTGTGAAGTAAAATCAGGTAGAACATCTGTATTTTCATTCTTCCGGTCGGCGGAATATCAACAGTGACCGTTTGATGCTGAGGATATTTTGGAAATGAACTTTGCACAAATTTGAATTCGTGAATTCTTTGTTGAGCTGAGAAAATTACGGCGATCTGTTTTCAATTACTTTCTTAAATTTTGGTTTGTTTCTTCATATAACAAAACAAATGTTGACTGTGTTTTCGGGCAACATTGATTATATTAGCCCCCTTGGGACGAAAATATTGCCCTCCGCTTCACGTCGGGCAATATTTCGTCCCTCGGGGGCTAATATAATCAATGTTGCCCTCAACCCCAGTCAATATTTGTATAATATTAGATATTGTTTTATAATTAAAACATATTTTTTTAGTAATCAAATGGATTAGGCAAGAGGCAAATTTAATTTAAAGTTAAATAAAACATAAATAAAAAACATAACTTATGAATGAAAACTATTGTATTTTATTTTCTTATAGTAAATATATTTTTCCCGTGGGTACGAGTTGACTAGTGAAGTCGTACTCAAATATTTGGGTACGAGTTGGTTTGGGTGCGAGTCGGGTTGGGTACGACTTGACTTGACACCTCTGACGTCACCCCAAAGCTAACTCGTACGTTTAATAAGTCCACAAACACCAGAAGTACAAAGGAAATTAAACACAATATCCAAGCAATGTCAAGTGCGTGCATTATAACAAAAATTTCGATTACATAAAATCGAAACCGGATAGAAATTCGGATCCTTAAAACACAGGTGCTTGCGCGAAAATTCTATACTCGCTGCTTCATATTCGCCAGAACTATTTGTGGTAGAGTCAAGTACATGGCATTCCTACTAGCTCTTATTCTCTTTTGAGAAGTGGACAGGCATAGCCTACATCCAGGATGTAGGCTATACCTGTCCACTTCTCAAAAGAGAATAACTAGCTCTGGCTAGTGGGTTAACCCTTTAGCTCGATCGGTAGAGTGCTAATGAGATAATTGTACTATGTAAATTTAATTTCATTTTCCGGGTGGGGGGGGGGGGGGCTAGATCCGCACATGAATGTACGTGTGACGATTAGATAGAGACCGGGAGATGATATATATACCGCAATATGCAAAGCGTGATAGTATAAATATTGTCTGATGTACTCCGACTGATTACCATTAAAATTGCCTTAATTATTGTCAATGCTTAAATATTCCCATTCTAAAGTTACAGAAAAAAGACTCGAACTCCCTTAAAAAAAACAAGGCTCGTGTCAAACTTCCTTGCCAAAAAAAACCCACCCCTTGAACACCCCCCCCCTCCCCCTTTTGAATCCAGGCATTTTAGGTCTCACACAAGGAATTAATTTCACTATATGTTACTATATAGCTTTAATTCAATTAATTAATTAACTATACTCTCAGCATATAATTCATGAAAGAGAAATTTTAGTGAAATGCTTCAAGAAAAATTTTAGATCAGAAAAATAACGCCTTAAGCGGTTTCTAAGAGAGATAATTGAGAGTAAACATACCTACCCCCAAATACACGTGGGTTCCACATGTTGACAAACAGGCTCAGCACCATCCAGGAAGTTGCATCATGCGCATCTAAAAAAATAGTTCCACTGAAATTAGTGTGACAATTCAATTCACGGTGTAGTACCTAAACGGCTGCTATCAGTAAAAAACAGCGTTCGGTGTTTCTATTCGAAAATTGAACGGTTGCTAGTTGAAAAAATCATGCATGAAACGCATGGATCAAGCCACTAAATTGACGAAAAATGTACCCAAACCATGTAAGTGTTTGAATAATCCGTGTGCACGGAACATGTAAGGTATTATTATAATATTTTATACATGTAGTTTGGAAAATAGTCCTATGAATAACCAGAAATAGAGAAATTTCCTAGGTCGGTGACGAACTAAAAGGCTGTTACAACCAAGTTTTAAGCTGATATTTACATCTACAAATCATAGTTTGTTTGTTCTATATTATGAAAAAAAGCATTTATCTATTCTGATTCATTAAGTAATACAAAATAAACAAGAAAGTATATTTTGATCGAAAGAATTTGACAACAAATGATTTTTTAAAGTTACGGTTGCTATTTGAAATACTGATATGTTCGCACCGGCTATAAACTGAATACGATGCACCGGCTACTATATGAAACTTAAATTTCTTTTCCAGCTAGAAAAAGAAAACCAAACTTATTGCTGCACAAGCCTAAAAAATCTAAAACACATCACACAGTATGTGACACAGAATGTGACATCAAGTGCTTCAACGATTTCAATTCGACCAAATCGCGTTCAACCACGCAGCGCTAATCTACGAAATGCACCCTTAAAAGCCATGATTCCACAGTAACCTATGACATATTAAGTCTGTCCAAAGTTACTGTTTCTTTCACCTTTGAGCCATTTTTTTTTTTTTACAAAATACACATAAAGAGAATAAGAAAATTTAAAATCAATTTAAAGAAAAACATTGAATATTTGTTTATGGAGGGTATCCCTTTTTTACCAGGAGATTTTCACAGGAAGAAAAACAGATTTCTAATGGAGATTTGTAATTGGAAAATCTGATATCTTTTTCCCATTCGGAAGTGTTTCAGAACACCTTAACATGATTTTCTATTGATATCATATGGGTATCAGAGTTCAAAATTCACTATATATACCGGTATACATCTAAAAAAAATGCAAGTTAGTATTTCCAAATTGCAAAGTTAAAATTTGTGTTACTCGCAAAAAATTATGATGTACTGCTGCATACAGGGAAATATTCGCCCGTTTTATTTTCGTCCCTTTCGCCTCTTTTGTCAGCGGGCAAGTACTGCGCAAACATTAACTAACCTCATGCGGAACGATATCATTTTCATGAAATGTAAAAAATTAATAAAGGATGGAATGTGTACATTTATATGTAGGTCATACAGGTAAACAGTCTCAACTTCTCGGGCACTGCTAGCTCACATCACGACAGATAGTAAAACATAATGGATTTAAATCAAATTCTATAAAAATAAAAAAAAAGGGGGGATGTCATGAACGACTATGTAATACATTCCACAGGTGCATGAGGACGGAACCCCCCCACCCATCCACAACAATATTCACCCCACATTTCCCAGTTATTTTTTCATCATTTATTTTTTTTAAATTATATGTTGATGTATTGTATCCTACACTAAGAATTCACAATTAACGCGAAACAAGCTATTTATAAAAAATATTCCAGTGTTATTTTTTTTATACATAGCTTATTTCGCGTTAATTGTGATTTTTTTTCTAGTGCAGCATACATAAACTTATAATTAAAAAAATAATTGATGAAAAAATAACTCGGGAATTTGAAGGGGTGAATATTGGGGGGAGGGGGGTCCCGTCACCAAGCACCTGTGATACATTCGAGGTGGTTTCGAGCTCTGTTCGAAAGGTCGGAAAAATGCGAAAGACGTATTTTTAAACGGTTACTGTAGAATAACATATAACTGTATGATTCAATGCATATTGATAATATACATGGATGTTATTTCATTGAGGTTAGAAAGTGCACATTTCCAATAGAAACCGGTGTCGTTGTCTAATAGTAGCCGTAACATACGACTTATCGAGTAAAATCGTCATAGTTTTTATACAAACAAAGAAAATGGATAATTCTTGCAATCAAACTATTCTGTGTACAAATATTAAGAAATCAGTCGCTTCAATTTTAAAAAAAAAACTTTGATTTTGGCGCAATCATGTCCAAAAACTTAATGCGACTGCACATGTGCCCAAATCAACGACAGTTATTCACGAAGTTTTAAGTCAATTCTTCATCTTGTATGTAGGTAGCTGGATATTTTAGTGTTGAAATGTGTGTTACGTTCCGTAAGGGTTGTCAAGTTTGCAGGTTAATTAAAATCTTTGAGAAAATGAGCATTTTGTTCAATCTGAAAAGAAAAATACTTACTTTGTCGGACATCTTTTTCAGCTAGTAACCGTATAATATTCGAATAGAAACAGCGAACGTCGTTTTTTTACGGATAGCAACCGTTTAGGTACTACACCGTGCAATTCTCCTAGACCTTTAAGATGAGAATCAAAATTTGAAGACACGCATAGTCAACGATTTTCTTCTGTTTGATAGCCCACTGAAAATGCCTAGCACCTTTTATTTATTGTTATGTGGTGCCGTCGAATGTACGGTATAGTCACACTAGGTAAAGATGGAAAAATGGTATTTTCGATCTTATATTTACATTGGCAGCAATGGCAGCATAAATCAATTAAGCTTTAAGGGTACGTTGTTGAATATATTATGAATTTTTTAAAATCATATTTCAAGAATGAGAAAAGCATTGATGGAGAAACACATATTTTCAAAGTGTTTCCATGGTAACTAAACAACATGCAGTTGCAAAATATGATGTTTTCACTTAATTCAAAATGCCAGTCTTAAATATTTTACACAGTGTAACTTTTATGATTATGCAATACATATTTTGAGAACCGTTTCTATGGTAACAAGAGCAAAATAATGAAATTTCTAATATTTTAAATAATTTTTAATTAATTGGTATTATTCTTGAATAGAATTTTAAAATTTAATTTCAATAGTTGAGAAAATTCAAGAATGTCCCTAACTTTAATGCAATTTGAAAACAAATACTTATTAAAATTGACGTATTTACATGTAATATTAAAACATGTTTTTGATAACAATTTAAAGGAATTACTGTTATAACATCCCTTACAGAAAAGAATGCCATTGAACTTCCATTATTTCTGCAGTTTATTTCTGGCCATTGAAACCCCATTGGTTTTCCAGTTACCAAGATGTCACATAAAATGGCATTATATATTGTCTACCAAGAAAAACCATTGAATTTCCAGTTTCCAGTTAAAACACAGTGAAAACTCGGTGAAAATCCATTGAAACACCATTGAAAATGAATACTTATGCAAATTAGTTTGCACCAGTTAAATGATGTCATCTTTCAATGCTAAATTAATGGAGAAAGGACGGTTTACACAAATGCATTGAAAACCCATTGATTATTATTTGATTGCTTTATAGAAGATACGTAGGTCAAGATCAAGTTGCATCATAAGATAACCCTGAACATTTTGCAGAATACTGACCCAGAGAAATCTCAATATAGATCAATTCAAATCTCCCCATAATGCTTGTTATACATGTAACTCTACATAATTCATATGAGCAATAATTAAGGACAACTTAATTGTACTTGATATAAAAAAGGTAAATATTATCTAAATGTTCTCATGCATGCACATGCATACTGACATGCATAATTAAATTATTTACTAGTTTATTGACTTCCAAATACAATCTAAAATGGTAGACATGAAGCTATATTACATAACTCTTTTTTTTCAATACATCCATGCACTAGCTGCTTGCAACACTTAAATCACTTGATAGTGTGTAAATGTTATATAGTCTTTACACAAATTTGTATCAAATCATACAAGTGTAGGAATTTAATATCAAAATTATTACCTCAAGTGATCAAGAATATATCCCCCCAAAAAGTTCCATAAATTCACTGTATATATATGCCACAAAAGAGCAGGATGCCCAACAATTACACATTTTCCTTACAATGTACATCACATTTTGGCTCCAAGATGAACATTAAAAAATTTGCAACTCAACTTCCTGTTATGCAGTAATCTTAATTCTTAGTGGTCAGTTTATTTGGCAGAGGCCAGTCACCCAGATTGGCAACTCAGCTTGAAATACAATGTAAATCTAGAAATGTGTATCAGAATTCCATTTAACTGCTCCTGAAAATAAATGGTATTTTACTGGGAAACAGTAACATTGAAGTTTAAGTGAAATGGAAAACTGGTGTTTCACTGAGAGTTGCAGGTCATTGAAAATGCAGTTATCTGAAAACTGCTATTTAACTGGTAGGTATAAAACTGGTCAGATGAAGACACAAGAAAAATAAATGCACAATCAATGGTGTTTCAATGAAAACTGGAAAATCAATGAAAGTTCAATGGAATTTCAATGGAAAAAAGCCAGTTCTTTTCTCTAAGGGATATCATTGATTCTGTTCACAAATCTTTGTGAATTAAAAAGATACATTACAGTCTGAATGTTTACTTTTGATGTAATAGCTAAATGTCAAGGTCTAGGCTAATACAGGGTATTTGCGAGTGGTAAAATGCAAATATAAGTAATAAACAACGATTGTTTAGTGAACAAACTAGTAATATCATCCGTGTAAGTAATGTAGTATCATAGATGAAATAAAAGTTATAGCTGTACACAACACAGGAGTGATATGCACATATGCAAGATGTTTGAATTGATGAAATGATTTGTTGGTTTGCTTCATTTATCTCAAAATAACATAGAAATAAACAAACAGCTAGTAGTTATTATGATATATTTTATATTTCAAAATTTTTAAACGGTTCCGTTCCGTTCCGTTAAATACCAATATCCACATGGGTAATGGTATTTTGCGGAACGGAACGGAACCAGAAGTAAATTATTTATAAGTATGGTAACAACATTTGTTATATCATCATTCATTCAAATTTATTTCAAATAAGACTATCAAGTATTTTTATCGATATTATCCCTGCCCTGCGAATGATCTTGGTATAATATGAATTCTACTTGATATAAGCATTATGTTTTTGCTAGCTTAATTAACCAACTAGTTAGTTCTGCCGTGACAATGATATGAAATTGATAAAAAAAAACCAAAACAGAGTTGTTGTTGCATGCAGCACACGCACACAAACGCTGAAATTAATAATCAGCAAATATACAAGATGACTGGATTGATTTGATTGATAGACTCATTCATCTTTAAAGAATCTGATAAAAAATTCAAGGAACGGTGAGTAGTTGTTATGATATTTTCCATTATTTAAAAAGTTTGAAAGATTCCGTTCCGTTCCGTTAAATACCAATGTCCACACGGGTAATGGTATTTTGCGGAACGGAACGGAACCAGAAGAAAATTGTTCAGACGGATGGTAAGTGATGAATATTAAACTTTTTCCTTGTGAATGTGCTCGTTATATTTTAGAATTCTACGTAATATGGGATACACATTGCGTTATTGCTAGCTTGATGAACAAACTAGTAATATCATCCGTGTAAGTAATGTAGTATCATAGATGAAATAAAAGTATTAGCTGTACACAACACAGTGTGTGATATGCACATATGCAAGATGTTTGAATTGATGAAATGATTTGCTTCATTTATCTCAAAATAACATAGAAATAAACAAACAGCTAGTAGTTGGTATGATGTTTTCCTTTATTTAAAAAGTTTGAAAGATTCCGTTCCGTTCCGTTAAATACCAATATCCACACGGGTAATGGTATTTTGCGGAACGGAACGGAACCAGAAGAAATCTATTCAGAAGAAAGATTACTTAAGTAATTTTCATCGACTTTACACACACAGATTAATTGAGTTTGGTTTAAACATCAACTTTATATTTACAGTGTCAATCAAACATCATAAAACAACTAGTGACTTTAGGTTTTCTCGGGAAAGAAGCGTGTATTGACTTATAGAGCAATGAGTAGCATATTTTATGTAATACACAGTTCATTAAAACAGCAAAATTTGTAAAACAATCTTCCATTTACGATAAGTTAAATTGAAATAATGATGTTTAAAAAAAATATTGTTTCCCCTTTTGGGGCCTCTTAACTGGTTCCGTTCCGTTCCGTTCCGCAAAGTACCAATAGCCAAAATATATAAAGCCCATATATAATATCTCTAATAAAATTTTGTTTTATCATATTCTGAAGATGGGAGGTTAGGTTTTTAAATAATTCAAACTTTGGTAATCATGATAAAAATTGCAAACTAAAACCATCACTTTTATCATACTGAAACAGTTAGACAGATTTCTATTTACATAATAGTTTATAATGTTATAATATGAAAAAAGTTATTCTAATTCACATTAATTAATATGATGTATTGAAAATTTGTTAATGAGATCTGATTTTTCTTTTGCATTAGAGTAAAATTTTTCTTGGTTATATACATATACATGACATTGTTAATGCCAATAAGTTCCAAACCATAAATGAAAACAATTAAGCTATATAATGTCTATACATGTAATGCCTCATTTATTTTCATCCACTTAAATTACAGGTATATATACAATTTCACTCACTTAATTTACAACCCAATATTGTTTGTTTACATAACAAAAAATGCATTGATCAAATAGCCCAAAAAAAGTTGATATATAAAATTAATAGAACATATATTAACAATATATAGGTTAGGTTTGTTAAATCTCCTGACTAGTGTAAGGAGGGAAGGGGGTGCATGGTTGTTATCAGACTGTCTTACTAGGTACATTCAGGTACAAATTTTGTATTACAATAATGCAGCAAAATTTACAAACACTGGCATTTAAAAAAACAGCACCTCAAAAATTTTAAAGTAAGCATACATCAGTTCAACATGTAATGTACACATTAAACAAAATTGAACAATCTTTCTTCTTATTATAAGTGATTTGCGCACTAAAATCAGTTAAAAAGAAAGTCAGGGTTGAAGACATCATGTGGTGACTGGAGCTCTGAGGTAGATCAATTATTGAGTTCACACATGTTGTGCATGGTTACAGTGCAGCGCCTGTCTCAGTCTCCTATATACATATCCTGAAAAATAAAAACATATACATTACACATCAAATAAATGAATTATTAATGAATGCATCTGCATGACACTGTTGGTGGTGATACTGTTAACCAACTTTCATTCACAATATTTTTTTTTTGCAATTTTCTCAGGTACTGATTTACAACAAAGATTCATCCGAATTAACGTTAAGAACTGGTTCGTGGCAAGAAATCTTTCAATTATCAGGTTCTCACAAACCGTGTGAAAATTTCTTGTAAGCAAATAAAAGTTAACTTACAGCTACCGTAGTGTAGGGTATAATTTTTCAATTGTTTATTTTATTGTTCAGGATTGAGTCAACCTTTCTTCATCAAAAACATTTTTTGAGTTAGCTATTTACCTGAATTCATTCTTTGAAGAGAAGTTTCTTACCCTTTTTATAATAGCTGCGAATAAAAAGGAAAATTGGGATGATAATGACTAGAAGCCCAACACACAACCCAAGAATCCACAGGTGTTCAGTTTTAGATGGGATGCTAACTGAAGTAGTTCCAGTTGTGGTGTGTTCGGTATAACTTGGAGGAGTTAATGTTCTACCGTTGATATGCAATCCGTTGTTTGCTGCCATTCTTTAATGAAACAAGAGGCCCATGGGCCACATCGCTCACCTGAGGAACAATTGGTATGATAAAATCAGCTTAATGGAGTCATAATACAAATAATCTGGACAGTGTACAATAATACATGTAGATCCTGTATAAATAAAATCCATTTTCCCCCCTGGATTTTCTTATTTTTATAATCATTAGTCCCTTTTCTAACAGGATGGTTTTAATAGTCATATCACATGTTGAGTATTGCAGTTCTCACAAAGATCCTTAACAATTGTTTATATATGTGATATAAAGCTACATCAAATTCTGAACCTTCTTGTGAGGCCGAAGAATTGTCCTGGAGACAAAGTCTTAACAATTATAAAGAATCATCTGGCTAGTAAGTTTCTGAAAAGATTTTTAAAGATTTATTCTTTATATTCCTATGTAAAACTTTAACACCCCCCCCAAAAAAGTGGCTCCACCCTACCCCCAGGGATCATGATTTTTACAACTTGGAATCTGCACTACCTGAGGATGCTTCCACACAAGTTTCAGCTTTCCTGGCTGATTAGTTTCTAAGAAAAGGATTTTAAAAAATTTACTCTATATATTCCTATGTTAAACTTTAACACCCCTATGGTGGCCCCACCCTACCCTCGGGGTCATGATTTTCACAACTTGGAATCTACACTACCTGAGGATGCTTCCACACAAGTTTCAACTTTCCTGGCTGATTAGTTTCTGAGAAAAGGATTTTAAAAAATTTACTCTGTATATTCCTATGTAAAATTTTGACCCCCATTGTGGCCTCACCCTACCCTCGGGGTCATGATTTTCACAACTTGGAATCTACACTACCCGAGGATGCTTCCACACAAGTTTCAGCTTTCCTGGCTGATTAGTTTCTGAGAAGAAGATTTTAAAAGATTTCCTTTTTATATTCCTATGTAAAACTTTGAGCCCCCATTGAGGCCCTACCCTACCTCCAGGGGTCATGAATCTCGCAACTTTGAATCTACACTACCTGAGGATGCTTCCACACAAGTTTCAGCATTCCTGGCTTTATGGTTCTTGAGAAGAAGATTTTTGAAAATTTCTCGAATTTTTTCATTAATTTCTAATCATCTCCCCTTGAAAACGGGTGTGACCCTTAATTTTCACAACTTTGGATCCCCTTTGCCTAATGATGATTTGTGCCAACTTTGGTTGAATATGTCCCATGCGCGGATCTAGAGGGGGGGTCGGGGGGGTCCCGACCCCCCCTGGAAAATGAAAATTTATTAAATTTACATAGTAAAATTATCGCGAAAATATGCCTCGGACCCCCCCTGGCAAACACAATTATCCTTCGGACCTCCCTGGAAAAATTTTCTGGATCCGCGCATGTGTCCAAGTAGTTATTGAGAAGATGTTGAAAATGTGAAAAGTTTACGGACAGACGGACGACAGACAAAATGTGATCAGAATAGCTCACTTGAGCTTTCAGCTCAGGTGAGCTTATAAAACCACATTTTTTTGATAAAAAAATTGCTGCATTGATTCATCATTTTTGATTTTCACAAAAGGAATAATTATACAGTGTATCGATCACTATTCTGGTTGTTTTTTCTTTCCTTTAGCCATATACTAAGTAAGGAAATGCCAGATGTATCAGATTAAAGTGATCGAAATTTCATGATATCTTTGCATGTCCATTACAGCTCAAATTAGAAGATCAGAAATGATACCCCACACCCCTCCCGCTAAGAAAATAACTCAAGAATTTTTCATTTAGTGACCTTGAACTTGCACATATGACCAAAGCCCAAGGTCAGGACACATTTTGGCTTCTAATAATTTTACTTTATAAAATATGGCCTAGACAGGAATTGTGCAAGCAGTTTTTGACAATGATGTTGAACTTGCAGAAATGTTCTTCGAGTCAAAATCACGACACACTTTTAGGTCATAATTGCATGCAATGTTTGTGTGAAGCATAAATATGAACTTCCAATATCACAGTGTAGGAATTGGCCGGTGCTTATACCCGGTTTCCGTAGTGCTAAGCGGATGAGAGTCATTAACTCACCCTGGATGGGACACCAGTCCAACTGACGCTGACAACTAATGGCATTATATGTCCTTGCCATGCAACCTTCTCACGGTACCAATCTCACTTATAGAGTTTCCTGGTACAGATCGAATTATCCATTTTGTAAAATTATAGGTCATATAGCTCTACTAAGACAGCTTCAGTGTATCTAGATGTTTTGCCAATATCAACTTGGTTTTTTAATAGACATGCAGAGCTTTTAAAAAAAAAAAACTAATTCATTTATCAGTGTTTCCCTGTCATACCAGAATATATGTATAAGTCTACGTTTGACCCGGATGAATTGATCGAGGCACATTTCAGCTCAGCAAGTCAATGATAAATAATTAATAAGGAAATTTTTGGCATAATTTCTTTCCTCATGCATATTTGTACAACTTGGCACACAGGTCCACATTTAAATTTGTATATAGTATATATTAAACCTTGTCCGTACCTTCAAACTCAATTGATCAAGTCAATCACTTTCAAAATAAATTCAATACTTTGCCGAATACAATTGATGCAGACTTCCGCAAAGAGTTTACGTGAACTAGGTTTTTTTTTTTTTTTTTAGATCTCGAACTCGATCACATATTATCGGAGTGCACGTTGCATGTAAACAGATTTCTATTGATAAAAATTTACACTTTTAAAGCTTAGAGTTTTTAATTTTCAAGTATGGACACGAAATCTATCTTGCCAGTGAGATTTGGATATTTTTTAGTAAAGTTATGGAGTCTGGACTTTGCTTAAATAATCTCTGTCATTTCAACAAGTACAAAGGACTTAGTTAATATACCATGCACTGATTTTCTTTCAAAATATTCTGTGTTATCATTTCTTTTTCAATCAAAGACTGTTTTTCTAGAGTAAAGTTCTGATTAGTTGATTTCAACTTGCAATCACAAGTCCATTCAAAATATACCATGTATAAAATCTATAGATATTAAGTTTTTTGAGAGGCTTGTGTTGAGCAATTACATGTAATAACCAATTATTCTACTTCATTTCCAAACTGATTGACCTTGAACATATCTGACCTAATACCCCTGACCTTAAGGTCATTGAGTATTAGGTCTCTACCTTGTATTAACTTAATTATAAGTTTAGAAGAAATTTAAGTTAAGGGTAGATATTAAATACCAAAAATTTATGAATTACATACAGTCTTACTTACCATTCTGGAACTTCCAATATAGACTCATTTTCCACTCAAATATATCCCAGAATGATTTTTTGAATATTCCATGTAACTCAAGAGTAGGTGACTTTATTGAATCCATCCTCTGGGTCTAAGTCCTTGGGGTTTAGTCAGGAAATATAATCCATCCTGTGGGGTGTTTGGATTTTTTTACTGCAGTCCAGTTGGATATATTAACTATTTCCACAAAAACGTTTCCTGCCCCCCCCCCCCCCCTCCCCTTTTGCTACATGGCTGAAACTGACAAGTTTAAAGATAAAGTAAATTGAATTCAATGTATTTAATTGAAAGACATAAAAGTTCAACAAAGATCATGATTGTGGCACTTAACTTTGTTTATAATTCCAATTAAGTCCAAATTTCTTATTCCGTAATAATTAACAATTATTATTTTTGGGGGAAAAGCTTGTGCTGGGCAAAAAAGTCTTACCTAGCTGTATTGATAAATATCAAAGACAGTGAGGGTTGATACATGACCAAAATCCATGCATGTTATGCACACTTCACTGTAACATAGAACAAACATTGCATGTCATTGAATAAATATTCGGTCCAAAGTACTCTATAAGCTATCAAAAAAGTTTAAAGGCCTTTACCTACATACACAATACTTACCTACAGGTTTTATAATGTCGATCAATACAGTACACCGTGAAGATAAGATTTTATTTAAACTTCCCAACTCTCAGGCCCAATATTTTAAACCCAAGGAAACCTATATAATTCATATGAAATATGAATTAATTTAAGTCATACAAAATCATATTATACAGCATTGTATCATAATATACAATACTATACATAACCATATGATACAATATCATATTATAATATACAAAGAATTTGATACAATATCATATTGTATCATATTACTTTTTACAATATATCATATGTTATAATATACCATAGGAATCATGTGACATAACGATTAACAAAATACACATCTATCAAACAGGTCTGAGTGAGGTAGGAGACTTTTAGGCATCCTTGATAATAGAGATCAGGTTTTGCATCTGAAGCGTCCTCTTCGATTCATTTATATTATAAATAGTTAAATCAAATATGCAAGCTATTATCTTTAAAACATGTTATCTGTTCTAAAAAATACCTATACCTCCTCCAGCATCTTAAACTTAAACCTGAGCTCTAAAAACCTTAATCTCCCCCAGCATCCAATACCTATGGCTCAGATTCAGCATTCAAGCCTGTCTGGTGCATCAGTATCATAAGACACACCACCAATGCAAGTTTGGTAAAGTTAGGACTAGTAGTAACTTAGAAATTGCTATCAAAGGGCACCTGCACCAAAAACTTTAACCTGCTCCAAAAACCTTAACCTCCCGCAGCATCTGAAATTCATGGCCCAGATTCAGCAGCCAAGTCTTTCAAGTCCATAAGTAGATGCATCATCCATGCAAGTTTGGTGAAGATAGGACAAGTAATAACTTAGATACATGACCTGCAACAAAAACTTTAACCAGGTCAGGAAGCCGACGCCGAGGGTATAGCATAAGCTCCATCACCCCCCCCCCCCCCCCCCCCCCCGACTTCGTTGCCTTACGCTAAAAACAAAATTAAAACACTCTTCTTTTCTCCACTTATTGTAAAGAACTATATTAGATATTGTCAAATATCTGCCCCAATTTAACTTATTTCTTACTGGTATCGTATCGAAATCAGATCTTCATAAAAAAATTACACAGAGGATGTCTATCACATTAATTCTGTTATCAGTTATCATTGTCCAATATCTGTTTATTTATGACATCACCAACATTTGGTTATTCCAGCAATTTTGCAAACATGATAATATTGTCATTTTTGCTTCATATTTCCCCTCTGATGGTACATGAACACAGTTCTGCTCAAGTAAAATGTTAACATTTTTTGCTCATAAAACTATACACATCACAGTTTAAGTAGTACATGAGCAAGCATGCACTTTATTTCCTAATCATCTCCACTTGAATGGCACTTCACTTGCATAAAATTGAAAGCTCTTCAACCAAAATTACCTTTTGACAAATTTCATTGAAATGACTCCCGAGTTTGGGAGAACAAGATAAATAGAAAGTTACAGATGGACAGACAGACACCACACAACATATGATCAGGAAAACTTTCTTGAAACTTCCAATTAGGTATAAAGCTAAAATATAGCATTAAAAAAATTCTTAGTTTTTCACATTTGATAAATACTGAGAAATAAATGAATTTGCTTGAAGACATACTAAGTAATTTGAATTCTTTGGTTTCGTTACTGTGTAATACAGTTATTCAAAAACGTGTGCACAAATTTCAGTCTGAATTACATATCAAAGTAATAAGGTGATAAAGACTGCAATACTGAACAATTACCTTTGTTCCTTGAATACAAATTAATTAAAAAAAAAAAACAGAAAATGTTTGGATCACTATTTTAATGCAGATTCACATAACTTAAAAAATATAATAACATGGCAAGGAATCGTCATGTTAAAAAGTGTGTAAGCCTACACTGTACATTAACTAAAGTTATAAAACAATACCAGCAGTAATGTGTACATGTAAATAAAACACAGGTGTTTGCTACAGAGAGGAGATAAAGGTAACAGTACCTAGCACCAGGCAAGTGAACACATAATACACACAGGCATTTGTTTTACACCCCCCCCCCCCCCCCCCCACTAGTCACTAGTTATTTCAAATCAAACCAAATAACTCCTCTCCTCCCCCACCCACCTGTTAACTTCCGATTATTTTAAGATACTAATTTTTTTTAATGCTTCAACCCCCCCCCCACACACACTTTTCAACTTAAATTTTTTTAATGTTTTTAGTAGAGTTGTTTGTGTTTTATTTCACATCAAATCAAATAAAATAATAAATGTACTTATGGTAGGAAATGCATCATATTAAATTCCAAAAGATGTGCTCCGAGAAAAAGATATTTTTTAAATATGTACTTATATGCCTGTCTTTGCTTCTCATTAACATTATGTTTTTTTTCTTTAATTTCTTGAACCATTTTTATTTAATTAATATGGTTTTTTTTTATTTTTTTTTTTTATTAATTTATTTCATTTTTATTTCATTTTTTTAATTTATTTTGTTTTTTTTAGTTTGTTTATTTGATTTGGAAAGGGGGGATGTGACCCCCATATTTTGGTGGAGTTAAGAACCATGAGGGTGAGAGGGGAGGGGGAGGGGGTCTATATCAAATGCCTGTGAGATTAAATATGACAAAAGTTAATAAATATTTTCATCACAACGAAAGATGAATACTGTCTCATGAAATATTTTAACAGATCTTCTCAAAGGGTGGATACATGATAAATGTTTGACAAGAACAATAACTCTTGTATCAATGATGATCAGAAATGAATTTTCAACATAATCACATACTAATAAATACAAACTTGTTAATGAGATCAAATACCTCTTTGGTACATGAATGAAACTGTTACTCCTGCTTAGCAATAAGGTACAATCAATCAAGAACAAAATTGAAACATTTTGGAACAGGACATTAATCTTATTGACCATGTTACATGTAATAATAAATAAAATGTAATAATGTAATGAAGTTTTGTAATATCATACTAATACTGTTTTCACGAAATGCAATATTACAATGGATTGATACATTCTTTAAATACTACTATATTTCACACACCATACATTAAAAAGATTTTTTCCCTCTCAAATATGGGATCTCTTACCCACAAAGTATGTGACACTGTGCATATACATACAAAAGGCTGCAAAAATTTGCCTGTAAATTTACTTAAAAAAGACAATATTAATACACTAAGAATTATACACATGTATCACATGAATAAACACTACAATATATGCAGTTAATAATATGGCAGAAAAAAATGCTTGCATGAACATCACATCACCATAATTTGCTCAGCAAAATTTGAAATGAAATATCACAGAGTCCTATAAATACACGCCTTGTCCCAGAATTCCTCAAGTATCTCTAATTCATATCGGATAACTCCTAAGTTTTTTAATTCTAGATAGCCCTTCAGTCCGCTAAAGTTTAACCATAATCAAGCCCCATTTATGGTATAAACTCATGTTTTTATAAAGCCAGTCTGAACCGATCTTTTCCAATTTTGGATCACTCCAAATCACAAATCCAAAATTGGTCTCATTAATAGCACCATTTCTTGTTCCCATTTCGACATCCTTTGCACTCTTTGCAATCTGATATCATTTGTCCTGTTCGGTGGTACACAATAGTTCTTTTATCCAGTTAAATCTTTTCCACATCACTTGTAGAAAAACATGACCATGAATGGTCAGTATGCATTTTTTGGCTGTAATATTACAGATCCCTCACAGCTTAGAGAAATTGCCGCCATTTTGTTGCCAGTATCCAGAGTTTAGTATCCACAATTCAACCATGATGCCACTGCATGTTACGACTATATCCTCCATTATGTAAAATCTCAATTGTGGATACTGGCAACTGATCCTGCATGTGGAATGCTATCCTTTGTGAATTTCCAGTGGTGGGATATTAAGTCACTATCCTGTATCTAGAATACTATCCTCCTGTTGAACTCCGTCAGCGTAATGGCCTGATACAACCATTTTACAGAGAAGTCTCGTTTGGGGGAATACAGCCAGCATTTTCCACAGCAAGCAGCCTCTGTTTCAACATATGCACCTGTAAACAACAAGGGAATCCTTATATGGTTCTAATATGATACAACATATGAAAATGGTCATATGGAAAAAAATCTTTCGAAGCACCTTTCTATTAAAGCACCAAGTATCAAATGATTTCTTTTACATAACTAGGATATTTTTAATACCGTAATCCGGTGAATATAATACGCAGTAGTGTACAATACGCACCCCCCACTTTGGGCCTGAAAATGGTGAAGAAAGCTTGTTGGGATGTATAATACGCATCAAAAAAATTGACCAAACGGTAATCCTGAGTATCAACAAAGCAGTTGTACTTTGTATGCACGCTCAACTTCATCGCGGGAATACGCTATCGTAAATAAGAAAAACACAATATTTTCTTAGATACGGATTTATTGTAACTAATGCATCGCGGTAATATCTTTAATTCATAATCAATGTTTTAAATAGACCTAGTATTAAATATTCTACCGTAAATAAAATCAACTACTTTTAGCAAGCGTTATATACCTTAATTGTTTAGTCATTACAATCCCTGTGAAGTGAAAAACGGACGATGTACAGGTATGGAGATAACTGACCTAATTAAATTCTTAAATGACTCCGATCAAAGTGATTAATTATAGGCCTGGAACACAATAAAATATATGCACATTATAGTTGTGTTGTGTATAGTACACATAGCCTAAGGGGGGTGTCTGAGATACCCAAGGTGTCAAGCATTAGCGGTGGGGGAGCACAACTGTTTCAATGGCTTCAATTAACGGAATAGGTTATAGAATTATTTATATTCATAATTATTTGCAATAAATTAATTAGCATTACATGAAAATGGTTAAAATTGAGCCAAATGATGTGTAAGCTGTTTTCAAAGATCGGTTACAAATAGCACGTGGCCATCCAAGTCTGCATTCTATCAATAACAGCTGTAATGGCGGCGTACACGGAGATAAAGAATAGGCAGTTCAAATTAATTTTTAAAGGCCATTTTGAAACAGTTTATTTATTAACAAACTTAAAGTGTACATTTTCTTTAATTACATGCTATAACAATGATTTCCTATGGGTTAAATAATAATATATATGTGATAATGAAGGAATGTTACGATGTATAGCGGGGTGTCGGTCCTGTCGGTGAACAGCATAGGTAATACGGCAGTATGATACCCCGTGCTTCAGCTAGGGAAAAAATATGTCCAAATCCAATAGGGATGTATAATACGCACCCCTTTCTCACGGTAAAAAATGCTGGGAAAAAAGTGCGTGTTATATTCACCGGATTACGGTAAGATAATTTGGCCGTCTTGCTCAGAGTGACCAATGGGGACTTTGACCTGTGTGCATTAGTGGTATAAACTAGAATGTTGCCTCCTTTAAACCAAAAACATTTATAATAGAATATTCACATAGATCGTACAAATATTTTTCTATGTACAACTACTAGAGAGAAAAGAGCGGTAACTGGCCTTCCTTCACCCCCATTACCTGGGCCTCGTATCTCTCCGTGAGGGCCTGGATCTGGAACTCCAGTTTCTTGAGTTTTCCTTGGTACTTCTTTTTGGTTTTCTCAAAAGCAGCAATCAAGGCACTGTAAGAAGAGAAAACATTGTTTTTTACCCAAAGAAATGTACATCCATCACAAACTACGATGGATTTAGAGTATCATTCAATGACCAATTGTGCAGACAAACAATTTGATTAAACCCATGACTTCTACACAATCAAACATCCTGTGTATCATTCTCCTGACCTATTGGCTTTCTTAAGTTCATCCATAAACTAAGCCAAACGTTTTAAATCTTTACTACATGTAAAAACAATATAACAGATCTACTTTTTGTGACCTTGACCTTTACCACTATATTGACCCTGACCTGTTGGCTTTCTTGAGGTCGCTCACAAACTCGGCCGACTGTTGGTGCCGGATCTCCGAGTTCCGAGACAGCTTCTCCAGTGCTACCACCAGCTCCTGAACGCGCGACTTCAGCTTCCTTTCCCTCTGTAGGGCCTCTGAAAGGTCATGACCTGACCCGTCTGTAAGGTCATGTGACATCTTGTTGGCCAATGGAGTCTCTGAACCCTGCTGCTCTGCTTCCTGTATAAAAAGGCATAGCAATTTACACTATTGTTTTTTTTTCACAAACTGGCTAATGCATGTTTATAACTTTATACATAAAAATTAAAATGAAAAGTAAAGATATCAAATTCAATATTGTAACACTGATGTATAACTATTCATGTCATTGTGATATTATATAGACAAACATGTAAATACAAGAATGTTTTTGCAAGATGGAGTTAAGATCTAGGTTATCTTAGGACCATAACCGATATATAGCAATCATTAACATATTTACATCTGTGATTATGACCACCTGTAAAAACCTGCAACTATCCATAACACCTGTACACACCTGTGACTACTTGTAACTCCTGTACACATCTGTGACTACTTGTAACTCCTGTACACATCTGTGACTACTTGTAACTCCTGTACACATCTGTAACTACCTATTTACACCTGTATATACCTGTGACTACCGTACTTGTAACACCTGTACACACCTGTGACTACCTATTTACACCTGTACACAGATGTGACTACCAATTATCACCTGTACACACCTGTGCCCTGTTGCTCTCCTCCACCTCGGATTTGAGGTGCTCTATCTGGATGACGTAGGCCTGTTCCCGCGACTCCTTGCCGCTCAGCCTCAGCTCCAGGGCACTCTTCTCTTTCTCCAGCAGGTAGTTCTGGGCGCGCAGCTCTGCTTTCTCCTCCTGTTAAACAAACAACACCTGAACATTTTCATCCCTGTTCACCTCTCTAATTAAAAGTGCTTCTATTAGCTAATTCATACTAATAACTCATAATTCTGCATGAAACATTCATCATATATTCCGCCTTGAGCAGAAAAGCTTTCCATATAAAAGGGTTAAAAAAAAAGGCAGGGGTAATTATCAGGTAAATTGTAAGACTTGAAAAAAATGATTGTACAACCATTCTTCTTTTCAGCTCACAAATAAAACAACTCTAAGCAAAGTAGCATAATTATGACAAACCTTCATGGCCATGAGTTCCTGCATCAGGACTGCATTCTCAAGGTCTAGTCGACACGCCTCATTCTGTCGCGGGGGGTCGTGGATCGGAGCGTCCATGTGGAGGCTCTCTAGCTCCATCACTGTGGATTTGATGGAGGCCCGCTCCGCCTTCAGCTGGTGGATGTATTCCCGCAGTTTCTGCTCCTCCGCTTTTGAGAAGTCCTCAGAGTAGCAGCCACTACTGCTGGTGCTGGAAATACAGAGATTCTGATGAATGGGGGAATTTTATCTTAACAGTATACAGTCAAAGGAAATATTTTTTTCTCTTTCTATGACTCTTCTTCTCTCTCATTCTTTCTTTGACTCTCTCTTTCTCTCCCCCTCTCTCTCTCTCTCTCTCTCTCTCTCTCTCTCTCTCTCTCTCTCACAATGTACTTTGAAAATAAAAAATAAGAAACAAAGCAATCGTCATTCAACAAAATACAGATAAAAGTAGAATCATTTCAATATAAAAATATTTGTTAAACTTTCTAAACAGTAATTCAACCAAGATATTCACTTATATCTTAATTTTGGACAGAAGTGTAAGTTTGTAAACCATTAAACCCTGAACTTCATTATGAATGTTTCAAAGATAAAAACCTTGCTGTGTGAGTAGAGGTATCTTCCCAAGGATTGACTCCAAAATTCCGATCCAACTTCTGAATCAAATGTCGGGCCACGTTTTCGGCCGTTTTGCGAGTATTTTTGGATTTCTGAGCGAGTTGGTTCATCTCCTCTGTGGACAGCGGCGAGCTTCTGAGCCCCTGTGTAATGCCCGCCGCTCGACAGTTCGACAACGTGAGCCCCAACTCGCTCTCGGTCAATGACAAAACGACATCGTAGGCCTCAATGATCTGATCCGAGTAATTCAATCCCAGCTGCAAAGCCGTGTTGTTAGACTCGTACTTCCCAATGAGCACGCTCAAGCGATCGGACTGAGATTTCGATTCTTCAAGAGTGAGATTCAGGAGATCATTCTGAGATTTCAAGCTGTCGATCTTGCTGTGGAGTCTCTCAAACTCGATCTCGAATTCCTGGACCCTAGTCTCGGTGAGCTCTCCCCCTCCCCCAGTGTACAGGGTCTGGACGATCTCCTGCATGTTGGATCCCTTCTGCATGTTCTGTACTAGATGCTCTGCCACTTTGGTGTTTGGAAGCTGTGAAAACACGGTTTTCTAATATTAGCTTTAACATACAATAAAATACAATGTATCACAGTGCGAGACAATGTTTATAGAATTCTTTGATACCACATATTAATAGTCTCCATAGTCTCTGCTTTTATGTAATATATACCATATATTATCAAAAATTTATTAAGCGGTAAAATCTCCATATTTGTGTTTATTACACATATGAGTCTTGCTGTACAATAATGAATTCTGTGGCAGCAGAGGGAGACTAAGACTTACCCCTCCTGACTCGAGCTCACAGCCCAGCACCGGGCGCTCGTTCGAGCACGTCTTCAATTTTTTGAGCTCGGCAACTTTGGCCACGGGGAATGTTTCATTGTTGGACAACTGAGATCTAAATCACCAAGGAGAAGTTTTGAAAAAATTTCTATCAATGCTGCTGCCAAAATCAAAACTTGGAAAAAGATTTTAAATGTTGATTTTAAAAAAAGCTCTGGGTTATGTTTCATGCCACATGTAATAATTTATATATAGATAGCTTAATGGATAGAGTTACTAGAGTTATCTTTCATAACGCTGATGTTTCATTATTACAGTGATATTTGAGAGAGACACTCGAAAATTTAATGTCTGTACTTACCTATCTGTGGGGGTGTGGGGTGGGTGGTTCTTCGTGGGGGTGGAGGTTCGACTAGTCTGAGGGGAGGTCTTCAGATGCTGGGGGGACATTTGCTCTGTCCGAATTTCATGCACCTGTAAAAGGACAAAGTTTGATATAATTTAATCTAAAAACTAAAACGGTAAAATATAAAAAAAAAATCTTCAATCTTTATCCAAGTTTATCTGATTCACTGATGCAAAAAATACACCACAAAAATTCAAAGAATTTTGCGAGAAGCAAAATTTTCATAATCCTTTTCCAAGGGTTTTTCCCTTTCCCTGATGCAGAAAATTTTTTATATATCTTATAAAACATGAAAAAAAATAGTTAAAAATTTATTTCACTTTGCGGGGCCTCACCCTTTGCCTGAGTTTATCCCGTTCCTCCCTCAGACTGCCAATCGCAGCCTTATGCATATTAAGCTCCACCTCCTGTCTCTGGACAGTCTCCTGTAGCATCATGGCATCCTGTCTCAGTGAGAAGATCACTTCCTGTAGGTAGGCAGGGTCAGGGTACTCATTGGGCGGGGGTGGGGGAGGGGGGTGGAACGTGGCCGGTCGGAGACCACGTGGTGGGGGTGAGGGGGGAGATTCCAGGTCAAGGGCATCTATCTGTTTACAGGCCTGTAAACAAAATAATAAATACAGTTAAGTACCAAATACTTCATATATGAGAGGATTTAGAAATAAAATTAAATCAAAATACGTTATATATATATCAGATGATTTAGAATTTACCTACTTTATCATGAATATGCATTTGGTGAAAGGGGGTATCTTAATAGTTATTAATTATCAGTAATAAGCCAATGTTTATACAACATAATAGTCATACACTGCTAAATATTGTAAAGTAATTGCTAGATTTCATCCTACAAATACAATTCATAATCAAAATAGAATTCGAGAATTCCACATCCTTTACTGGTTCTCCACTACCCTTGTGGTCCTCACCTGCAGCGCTAGCTCCTCGACGCTGTCATTGTCCTCGATATCACACAGTGCGGCCTCCGTGTTATTGCCCTCCTCTGTGCCCTCCTGGCCCGCCCTCATTGGCTGGTCCTCGATCACATTGTCTAGGGCCGTCACCACTCGGGATATCTCTGTGTTCAGATCGTTACCCAGGATATCTACAAAAGTTAAGATGTTATCAATACTAACAGGTTATAAAGAAAATAACAGTATATCTAGTGAAATCCTGAATATTTGCAGGGGTCATTTTTTATGCATTGAAAGGTTTAACTGCATATTTGTGGGGACCATGTTATGGACCAACTCTCATAAATATAGATCAAACATTATAATTCATTGAGGTCAGGAGGTAAATTTTTCGATGTAGCAATGGAATCCAAAACGATTGAGCCGCCTTTAACACTAATGATTTCAAAATATATGAAGAACTCGTCAACCAAAGGCCAACGTGCCTTTATAGGGACATCCGAGTCAGTCTCAGATGACATAACGTGTTAAGAGGGCTTAATGGTCATGGCCATATTTAGACTGTATTGACCTCCTTTTACAAGAAGAGCTCTATATAGAAATATAGGAAAATACCAAAATTTAAAAGTGAAATATTTGGGTTTTCTCTTTACTAAATAATAGTTGATAGATTTACAAATCATAGAATTTTAGGTAGATCTGATGGTTAATTTGTTGACCATTCTGCCTCCTTAAGACCAATTTCAATTTTTAATTTTTTTAATTTACCAATTAAGGGCCCTCAAGGGGCAACATGAAGATTGTACATACAACATCCAATGTACATAAAACATTCAATAAACATATACAAGTCGGAAAGAGTTGGATGATTGAAAGAGCTAGGACAGACATAAACATTAATTAGTATATATATGTATGTTTCTATCCACTCAATACAATGTCTTAAGACCTGACCAACCCTGACCTAGACTGTTGGCCTGGGACTCGTTGGCTGCCCGGCTTCCTCCATCGTTGCTCTTGTTGCTCTGGACGGCAGAGTCTTCATACTCATCCTCCTCCCTGAAATAAAGGTCAAAGTGCATCAAAGGTCATACATCTCTGTAAACAAGGTCAAAGTGCATGTAAGCTCAAGTCTTTGAACTAAACCTCAAATACATCAAAGATCAATAATCTCTGTAATAAAGGTCAAATCTTCTCATCACAAGACATAATTAAACATGTTACATGTATCTTGAAAATATGGAAAGGATATAAAATCTAAGGAAAAAAGTTGAAAATGTTTATTCAGGGAAAGTTTTAATTGATTTTGTTTTTACTCCCTGGATGCTTTGCAAATGAGATTTCCATCTCAAAATGCTCATCAGACACCAAGTTTCACACATTTCCATAGACATTTAGAAAAAATGAACAGAGGAAATGACTTGCTTGATCATAACATACCAGCATCAAAGAAAACACTGTAGAGAAGTGTCAACAAACCCAATGCAGGAGACCATTAAGCATGTTAAAGCCTAGAGACATACAGTAAATGTTAATCAATAGACAGTTATGAAACCATTGTTTGTACTGTCCCTAAGCCTCTGAGTCACCCACAGCCAAAACTGAGACCTCCACCAACAAGTCATTTTCCCCTCTTCTTCCCATAAACTTCGTTGATACTCCTATATCTATTTCTGATCAACGTTAACAACAGTACTCTATAAAATTATTACATTATCTCTCTCTCTCTGTGTGTGTCTCTCTTTCTCTCTTTCTCTCTCTCTCTCTCTCTCTCTCTCTCTCTGTCTGTGTGTGTGTGTGTGTGTCTCTCTCTCTCTCTCTCTCTCTCTCTCTCTCTCTCTCTCTCTCTCTCTCTCTCTCTCTCTCTCTCTATTTCTCTCTCTCTCTGGGGGCACTAACTCCACACTGTACTGTATTGATTTCAAATCCTCCCATTATATTATATTATATTTGTACTGAGGAGTGAGGAGGAGAAGCCAGCAGCAGTTAACCTTTGACAGCTACTGTACCCCGTGTCTCCCTCTGGGACAGGGTTGTTAATTATGATGCATCTCTGAAAATTTTGGTTACTAGATCTGTCTGCATACATATTCAGAAGTAGCTGATCAATTCAGGAAAATACTGCATACACATTACATTTGGCTTTGAGTTCTTTTTAAGAGTTTTTGGCGAAACATAGCTTCTACTAATTAAAGTACATTAAATTTCATTCATGTGTATGATTGAATATACATACACTCAGAGATGCACTTATTCAAATAACTGTATATGCTAATTTGTTGAAAAACCAATTTAATGTATACACCAAATTTAATTCTGTGCTATTCATTACTCCTCAGATTTTTTCCTCCATACCTGATGACATTAATTTGGTGCCTCTCTATCTTTTTCCTTAGCTCTGCAATGACACTGTGGAGTTCGGTGATCCGCTCCTCGTACCGTCCAGCTGTGATGTCCAATCTCTTCTCACACTCATGTTGGAGTCGCAACTTGTCTGCCTGCATAATAAAGAATAGAAATTTTAAAGTATTCATATTTGCTGTAAAAATTTTTGGGACCATTAGGGTTAGATTGATGTAGACAAAACACCAGTATTCTTTCTGACACTCGTGTTGGAGTTGCAACTTGTCTGCCTAAACAGTGACCAAAGCAAATAAAGTAAATCTTCATGTAAAAGTTATTTGGACATGGATTTAAGAGTCATGCAGATAAATTTTCTGTCTCAAAACAACAGAATGATGTGATCATGTTACATAAAACTGTAAACCAAAAAATAACCCAATATGAAACCCTATTTTCATAGACAGTCGTCTTAATAGTGTAATAAGTGCATTTGGAGCCAACTTCTCATAAAATCTATTTGCTTTAATCATATGTTAGCATGTAGCTTGAAATTAGAGACAAAACAGCTAAAATATTCCCAATAAATTAAGAACATGCATGTAAGTTAACAATAGGATTTGGATTCTACAGACCAAAAAGATTGGTTTCATTGGTCAATACCTGCAGCCGATTGACCTGTTTCTCCAAGATATCCCTCTCCGACGTCACATGATGCAGCCTGTTGTTCAACTCTATTATCTCCCCTTTCAGTGACGTCAATGCCGCTAGGTGGAGCTGCAAGATAGAGAGAGATTCATTACCATATTTTAGATTTTTCTGGATCATTAAAATTATAAATTCTATATCTTAGATAGTAAACTAAAATTCTGGACTAAATTTCATCTTGGCTGCTGAAAAGAATAGTAGATCAGTAAAATAATGTGACAATAGTAAAAAATGTGATACATGAATATTTGAGGAACACCTTGTAGATAAATGAAATTTCAAACAAATATTCAAATTTCAAAGGTCCTATTTTTATTTCAGTCTATTTTAGGTCCTTTGGGACCTCGATATTTGTGGTAGATATTTTGAACATTTTGCACTCACTTCAAACTGCTCTGGAGTTTTAACATTATTGAATCAGGAAACACTTTTTTTTATTTTTTAAAAACTTCCTTCAAAAAAGGTCAAGAACCTAGTAGATAGTGCTCAGAGCAAAACTCATCCAGGATTCTAAAAGGGAAATCTACCCTACATGATCAAGTTGCATTCATAATATCATGAAGCTAACAATTGACTTCAGTCCACTGTTTATCTATAATTTCAGATAATTTTAAAAGCATAAGGTTGGACCTCTTGGAAGAATTAGGTCCCTACTGAAGAATCCAGAGACACATGTCAAATACAGTTTGTAAATACATGTGTTACTAGTATTATTCAAGAGTATGCAGCCGCAATCTTACATATTCAGGCTCCTGTTTTCTGACAAAGTTTAACACTGACACCGTATTTCTAACACTTCTGTTCTCTCGCAGTCTTTCACTGACAGTGATGTGCATATTTCTGGTTTTTATTTCCTTTTCGTCGTACGACCACGATCGCTTGTAAGAGTGGCCTGGAGGCAGAGTTTTATTCTGCGCTGGCGGAGTCGTAAGCGCCTCGTATTTTGAAAGACGCTGTTGCACAAGTTCTCCGACTTTCCTCTCCTTTTTGGAACCCATTTTGACATGAAGTAACATCTAAGGCAAAATTCTCATCATTTTCTTTACTCTCTGTATGTCATGCCTGTAGCACTTTATACAAGGAGTAAAAATGTCAAATCTAAAAACCTCTTTGTGCCACAGTCGTCTTGATGTTCATATGTCCATGAAAGTCAAATCAAAAAGTTCAATTGTTTTATATATTCAGTGATATTTCAATAATATGCATCTCGAAAACAGGAAGCTACACATCAGTTTAACATGCACTAGCACTGCAACCAATGTTTTCGGAATCAAATGATCATTTTAGTCAATACATGTATCTTCTTTCATAATACCCATGGATGCAAATCAACAAAGATTTCACAATCTTAATCCATGTGTCCCAGATTTGTTGTTCACACACACAGTCATTTTAACTCCGACACAAAAAGTCCCTTCCATTTATAACTCTGTCATATAACCCAATAAGGAAATTTCAAAGATCATCTATTCCATTTCATCACATTTTATATTTTTTTTTTCAAAATTTGCTATAATTATGAAACATTAAAAAAATATACTCGCTTTTTTTCTCAACGAGGCAACAAAGGGACATTGTATATTCAATACTAGAAATAATGCAACATTTAAACACGAAAACTTAAGGTACATGTTTTTGAAAATTTAGGTTTCCTAAATTTTATTTCAGATCTTAATATCTCTAATCAAATCATATTTAATAGATGTGATATAGACAGAGTCCCTTTATGGGGCCCCCAGGATCTATAGCCTCAACAAGCTAATAATGCGAGGAATCAGGAAACCCTAGTTCCTTCCTCAATTCTCCCTCATCCAACACTTTGTATGTAAAACATAACCGCTGTCATCTGTGACTCTTGAAGTGAATGCCTCCTTTGAATGAAATCAAGAGTACTTGTACTACAGAAAATATGTTTTAAGTTTTATATAAAACCTTCCACATAACGTAGTATGACTGGTGATGGTGCTATAATTGGCAGTGGGCAAGCATCCGAATGAGCTTAGCAGGGTCCTCCAGGCTGAATGTTAATTAGTACAGGTACACACAAGACTGGAGATGTACTGTAAGTACTTTGATATAAACATGTATTTGTGTTGAATATGGTAGAAAAGTTCTCTTTCATACCACATCTCTAAGTCTAATCTTAACATTTTTCACATAAACTTTCTATATTTATTTTGTATGTAGTAATGGGGGGGGGGGGGGGGGGGGGGGGCATAATCAAAGAGAGCACATGAGAGGAGAGAATGAGAGAGAGATGCTAGAGAGTGAGTGGGTAATGGAAAGAGAAAGAGGGAGAGAGAAATAGAAACAGTTCAAGGGAGTGAGAAGAAGCAGAGATAGGTGCATGTAATGAGAGAGAGAGAGAGAGAGAGAGAGAGAGAGAGGTGTGAAAAGAGAGCGGGAGAGATGAGCAACAGATAACACTGAATGGCCACACACCACTCACAGAGTCAATGACTGATACACACATGAGTTAATACAACTGTAGTGCTTTATTTACATCGGGTTCGGGGTTCAATAACAATCAGCTGATCAGGTGCGCGAAATCGAGAGTTGTACACATACCCTGATTACAGACGGACGTTCACGCCGACACTGCGATCAATACAACTCAGCCTGGTGAGTTATTCACTAACTGGGCACTGTGCATGTTATAAATACATACCTTCACAATAATGGTGTCAGAAGTTGTCGTATAGATCTGTTATTTTTTTTTTCAGATTAAATACCCCGCACAATAGTTCGTGCATTTTGGCGCCATAATTGAATTTTTTTTTCTTGTCTTCCAAATTCGATCGGGAAGATATTTATTCATTTCAATTAAAGTATTAGTATATTATTGAAGGATTTGTATTGTTTTTCTTGATTTTTTTGATTTTTTTTTTTGTCCTATTGCGTTAGTTACACCTACATGTTTTTTTAAGATCACAACATGACTATTTCGTCGGATTGTCTGATGATTTAGTTTATACATAAAGTAAGATCAATACTGAGAAGGTGTATGCAGGAGTAAACGATCAAAATCATGGCTACTCCTATTGATATCAATAAAGCAACATTTGAAGAGTTAAAAAACATTAGAAATATTGGGGACAAAAGAGCAAAGAAAATTATCGATATTAGAAACATCAAAGGTAAAATTACTTTAGAAGATCTCAAAATCATTCCCTGCATTCCCAGCTCAATTTGGGATCCCTTGGTAGACGAAGGTTTAATTGTTGTACCATCAACTTTAGTAAAAACCAGCAATGTGGAACAATCTGTACACGCAGGGGACACAGAAGGGTCTAGTACACAAGAACAAGACTTACTAAAAAAAATTGATATGTTGAAGAAAGAGCTGGTGGAGAAAGAAGAAATGATTAGAGAGAGAGAGAATGTTATTAGAGAAAGAGAGAATATTATCAGAGAAAGAGAGGATGAATTGAAAGAAAAAGACCATACGTTAGATGAAAAAGAGGAAGAGTTATCATTTTGGCAAAAAAGCATGAAAACAACCAGAGAAAAAGGAGATAAAATAGCTGATGAGTTTAAGTTTATGTTTGAAAGGAGAGAGGAAGATTTGAAAGAAAAATTGGCAATCAGAGAGAGAGAATTTGATGAACAGCTACAGACTTTAGAAGATCAGAAAGAGAAAATGAGATTATTAGAAGAGAGAGAGAGATCAGAAAGAGAAGAGTCATTCAGTAAAAGAATGAGAGAAATAGATCAAAGAGAGAAAGAAATAGAAAAGAGAGAACGACAAATGAAAAAAGAAAGAGAGCATGAAGAGTTTATCTCAAACATAAATAGGTTGGCCCCACATAGTGTCTATCACAACCCCATCAGTGAAAAAGTTGAGGACAGAAAAGGTTCAAAAATACAAAACAGTCCCACACCACCCAAGTTGTCAACTTACGATGGAAAAACAGAGTGGAAGCCTTACTACATTCAGTTTAATCATATTGCTAAAAAATACATGTGGAATGAGAGAGAAAAACTCGACAAGATGATTGAATGTTTGAGAGAAAAAGCATTAAAATTCTTTAGTTCTAGACCAGAGAATGTACAAAAGGACTTTAAGTTGTTATGTCAGAAATTTAAAGAAAGGTTTGACAGGAAGGACCAGCCTCACATAATTCGTCGCCAACTGCAAGAGATCCAACAGAAGGCAGACGAAACACTGGAAGAATTTGCAGAAATGATAGAAGATTTATCCACTGAGGCTTATCCAGACAGTCCAGAATTCTTCAGAAGCACCATCACTATCGATGCATTTCTAAGGGGCTGTTTGGAAAAGAGAGCTGCATTAGTCACTTTAGATAAAGATCCAAAAACTTTAGACGAAGCGGTTCAACATATGAAGAGTGCAGTTACGAACCAAAAATTGATCATGGGAACAAAGAAAGATATTAGAAGAGTGACATTTGAAGAAAAAGACAACATACCCGACACAGAAGATGTAAACATTAGACTAGTTAATAAAGTCCTTCCCAAAACAACTCCATCACTAGAATCCAGAATTTCGACCCTTGAAAATGACAACAAAGAGACAAAAAGATTATTGAGAGAAATATTGGAAAGAATGAAAATGAATGAGGTAGAGAGAGAGTCAAGACCCAGATTTAAGTCAACACAAAGATCTCCCATTAAATACAATAGGTCAAGATCTAACAGTTCAGAAAGAGGGAGTGAATGCTTCAAGTGTGGGGAGATAGGGCATTTTGCAAGAAACTGTTCAATGCAAAATAATACATTTTTCAGATCAAGATCGCCATCACAAAACAGATCACCCCCACAATCACCAACAAGGTCCCAGAGAAATTTAAACTCTCTCGAGCTGAGGAAATAGGCCATTCGTCAGCTCAAAGTAATACCCCCAGGCCACAACCACATACTAAATTTAAACATAAAAAACCATCTGAGTACAAAACTCTTTATGTGCCAATTCAAATTCAGAATGTGACGATAGATGCTGTAGTTGATACTGCAGCACAAGTTTCTGTTATCAGTGAAAATCTTTACAAGAGGTTACACCCCACTCCCAAGATCAAAGGTCATGTGCTTCTCAAGGGTATAAGTGGAACTAACATAGATTCTAAGATTTGTCAGAATGTTCCCTTATTATTAGGAAATTTCAAAACCATGTGGAATTTTGCTATATCAAATATAGATGATTCTGTCATATTAGGCCTTGATTTTTTAGAACATAACAAGGTAGATATCAGTTTACAGAATTTTTCTTTGTCTATTGCACAAAATATCATTTCTGCTAAATGTGTTGCTAACAAAAACAAAGAGAGAATTGATATTTTGAGAGTTCAAATAAAAAAGAGAGTTGTTATACCACCAAGATCTAGTGTATATGCAGAAATCGTGTTTGACAAATCACCGAATTCTGATGTTGTTATAAACCCATGTAGAGATCTAAATGGTTTGTTATCACCTAATTGTGTCATTAGTTGTGATCAAAATTTCATTCTGTTGAAGAACCTCACAGATAGATTCATAACTGTGAAAAGAAACTCAGCTGTGGGTATTGGAATGCAATTAGATCAAGTTTTTGAAGTAGAAAATTCAAAATCAAGAGTTGCAGATGAACAAATAGATGTAAGGTCTTTGGAAATTGACAATATCAGCTTAAATCAAATTAAAAGAAAAATTCCATCTTTTTTAATAGATATGTTTGAAAGTTCTATTCAAAATCTTACTGAAAAGCAATCTATTGTATTTGCAAAATTCATCATTTCTTACCAAGAGGTTTTTGCTAAGAATGATTTTGATATGGGTTCATTTAATGGTGAAATACAGCATAGAATTGACACTGGTAATGCAAAACCTATTAGACAAAAGTTAAGGAGAACACCCTTATGTTTTGAAAAAGAGGAAAAAGAACATTTAGATCAAATGCTAGAAAAGGGTATCATAGCACCATCCTCATCAGACTGGGCTTCATCTCCAGTACTTGTCAGGAAAAAAGATGGTAGTTTGAGATATTGCATTGATTTTAGAGGTTTAAACAAAGTAACTACCAAAGATGCTTTTCCATTACCTAATATGAATGATTGTCTTGAATCATTAAAGGGAAGTTATTTTTTGAGTACCCTTGACATGCAAGCGGCATATTGGAATATTACCGTACATAGAGATGACAAACATAAGACAGCATTTATTACAAAATATGGTTTGTTTGAACACAATAGGCTACCTTTTGGTCTGTGTAACAGCCCAGCAACTTTTAGTAGGATCATTCAGCTGGTATTACAAGGTTTAACATGGACTGAATGTTTAGCTTATTTGGATGACATCTTAGTCTTAGGTTTTGATTTTGAAGATCACTTGGAAAAACTGGGACATGTACTGGCACGTTTCAAACAATACAACCTAAAATTTAAACCAAAGAAATGTCATTTTTTCAGAAAGAGGTTAAATTTTTAGGTAGAATTGTCAATGGCAATGGAGTTATGATTACACCCGAGAATATTGAAACCATGAAAAATTGGCCTGAACCTAAGAATGTGAAAGAATTAGAGTCTTTTTTAGGATTTATGAATTATCATAGAGATCATGTAAGAAACTTTGCTGAATATGTTGAACCATTACACAAGTTAGTCAGTAAAAAATCAGAGTACAAATGGACTGACCAACATCAGGAAGCATTTAAAAACTTGAAAGATTCTTTTTTATATGCTACACTTTTACACCATCCAGATCCTGATGAAATGTTCATATTAGATACAGATGCTTCAGACAAGTGTATTGGGGCAGAACTGAGTCAAGTTCAAGATGGTATAGAAAAAACAATTTGTTTTGCTAGCAAGGTTCTAACACCACAACAAAGAAAATATTGTACCACAAGGAAGGAACTTTTGTCTATTGTTGTTTTTACAAGACAATTTAGACATTTTTTATTAGGAAGACCTTTTATAGTTAGAACAGATCATAATAGTCTTGTTTGGTTGACCAATTTCAAAAACATTCAAGGTCAGTTAGCTAGATGGTTAGAAGAATTATCACAATACAACATGATCATTCAACATAGGTCTGGTGTAAAGCATCAAAATGCAGATGCATTGTCTAGAATCCCTGATTCAATACCATCATGTAATGACTATAGATCAAATGTCTCTTTAAGTGCTCTTCCTTGTGGAGGTTGCCCATTTTGTACAAGAGCTAGAAAACAATGGGGAACTTTTGAAGATGATGTAGATTATGTAGTCCCTATAGCAATCAAATCAACAACAGTAGATTCAATTAGTCCATATTTGGACCAGTCCAGTGAGTCTACAAGTGTACTAGGGGATAAACATAAACTCAAACTTGCTCAAGAACAAGATCCAGACATTAAACAAATAGTATCATGGTTAAAAAATAACTATGAACCATCAAGTCAAGAACTTCAATTATCTAGTAAGACTGTTAGACATTTTTGGTTGTGCAAATCCCAATTACAAATGAGTAATGACATTCTATACTATCTATGGGAGGATCCTATAACACCAAAAGTAATTTATGTTGTTCCACAGTGTTTACAACAAGAAGTTTTGGAACTCTGTCATGACATTCCACTCTCAGGACATTTAGGTCAAACAAACACATTTGAAAAATTGAGAAAATATGCAATATGGTATCACATGCGTTCAGATTGCAAAGAATATGTAAGATCATGTGAAGTATGTAACAAAAACAAAAAACCTAATGTCAAAGCTAAGTCACAATTGGGACAATATCATTCTGGTGTTCCATTAGAAAGAATACATATGGACATTTTAGGACCTTTACCTGAAACAAAGAATGGAAATAAATACATTTTGATGATTATAGATCAGTTCACAAAATGGATTGAATGCTTTCCTTTACCTAATCAAAAGGCAGAGATTATTGCCAAGAGCTTTGTAGATAATATTATTTGTAGATTAGGATGCCCATTAGAGTTACATACTGACCAGGGAAAAAATATGGACGGTACTATTATGCGTCAAATATGTGAACTTCTACAAATTGCTAAAACAAGAACAACACCATATCATCCTGCATCCAATGGACAGGTAGAAAGATGCAACAGAACTCTTCTACAAGCTTTAAGGTGTTACATTAAAAATAAACAGGATACATGGGATGAGTATTTGCAACAATTAGCGGGCGCATTAAGGGCTTCCAAGAATAGACAAACAGGGTTTACACCTAATGAAATGATGTTGGGTAGGGATGTTATTCAGCCATTAGATATCTTCTTAGGTACTGTAGATCATGAGGAAGATAAAGATTTAAACACATATGTGAAGGATCTTAAATCAAACTTAGAATCTATTCACAGGGAAGCTAGAGAAAATCTTAGAATTTCTCAATGTAGACAAAAGAGAGACTATGATTTAAAATCAGTTCAAAAGACCTATGAGATAGGGGATATTGTATACAAGACAAATCCTGCTACAATTGTAGGTACAAGTCCAAAGTTAAAATCTCCATGGAAAGGTCCCTATGTAATAACAGAGATAAAATCTCCAGTATTATACAAAATTCAAGATCAAAAGAAAGAAGAAGTGATACACCACGACAGAATTAAATTGTGTCAGGACAGAAATAACCCTTTGTGGCTATCAAGATTAAGAAATCAGATTCTTAAAGATCAATACAGTAAAGATACATGTAATTCAGAATTTGACGAGTTAAATCTTGATACAATATTCAGATTACCAGAAAACGGTGAATTATCTGTGGCTCCGCAGTCAATGACGTCGGATAGTCTGATGTCATTGTCTAGTTTAGATCTCGGAGTTACATTTAGTCCATCAACTGGTAACAACCATTCAGGTCCTTCAACGTTAAATAAAAGGGTTAGAAGAAAGCCAGAATATTTGAAAGATTATGATTTAGATATCTAAATCATACTGGTGTTTTAAAAAAAAAAAAAAATAGAATAAATTAAAAATATTCCTCATTTTTAGGACAGAATATAATCAACGACTTGGTTATCATTTGTGTATATATATCAAGGTGTATTGGTTTTATGACTTAATATTCCTATTTCTCTTGGGTCTCCTAATTACAATAGTGTGTTTATGTATTAATAAACATATAGATTTTTTTTAGAAAAAATGTGTATCATGAAGTTTTATTACCAATATTTACTATATGTTATATTTTATAATATTATGTAGTTCATGATGGAGGATGAATTCATACCAGATTATGAATTTGGATCAGACATCGAACCACCAAGTCCGCCTAAAATTCAAGGAGCCACCAAAAGTAAAAAAGGCAAACCATGTCCTGTGTGCTTGGCAAAATTTACGCATGTTAAACGGCATATTATTAAAGATCATTTACCTTGGTATGCTTCACCATCGACATGTTGTTCGGTTTGTCATATTAACTTTGGACAAACACATTTTTTGGATATACACAATCAGAAAAATCACAACAACAATTATACTTCTCAACATTTGGATATTTTTTGGGTTGATTTCATGTTTGGTCTTTTGTTGCGCATAATTCAGATTCTGAAATTGGAAAACTTTGAAAACTTGTACAAATTTATCAACAACGATGAGCGCTTTGAATGTTGCCAGGGATCAGTGTTTAGTGATGAAGATTCAGTAGTTGGAGAAAGATTTCTTAATCACAAGTTCTCTGGTGAAAAAATACCATTGGTTCCATATCCTGTTACAAATGCAGCTTGTCTATTACATTGGAAAATTTTAAGTATCTTAATTAATTTGTCAAATAGTGCTGAATTACTTACAAAAGTGTTCAAAAAATATGTTGTGTGGATACTAGGTTCTTCATTTGTATACTGGAGTGAAAAGCGAGCAACTGAATTAGGAGTCAAAAACTTAGAGTTTGATAAAGATGTTCTTGAGATTTTTTGGAAAGGTGTTAGAGGAATGAAGTGGGAGAGTTTAATAGATATCATTGAATTTTGTAAATCAAAATTTCCAAACCCAGATTTCATTATAATCCATCTTGGTTCCAATGATATAAAATTTGCATGCTCAAAAAGGTTATTTTCACAAATTCAGAGGGATTTAAATGCTGTTATGAAAGAATTTTCTTGGAGTCATATTTTATTTTCAGAAATACTTTCTAGGCTTGTTTGGCGGAACTTAAAATGGACAGAAGGGGAGAAAGAAAGAACGATTATTAATTCAGAAGTTAAAAAAATCTTAGATAGAGAACATTTCATACATCATCCAAAAATTATTGCAAGAAAATCATATTTGTTCAGAGATGATGGTGTTCATCTTTCTGACATAGGAAATGATTATTTGATAGAGGATTTTAAGCTTTGGATAAAGCACTTCATTGTATAGTTCTGTATATTCATTTTGTTTTTATGCGTCCCATTGCTATGGCACACTTATATATTGCTGTCGATACAGTCGGAATGTCTGATTGTTCATAGCTGAATGTAATTTGTGTCATTTGGCAAGCTGGATTGTTTTAATATGTTTTTATAACTTTTTATATACCAGTCCTTTTAAATAAAATGGGGAGGAATGTAGTGCTTTATTTACATCGGGTTCGGGGTTCAATAACAATCAGCTGATCAGGTGCGCGAAATCGAGAGTTGTACACATACCCTGATTACAGACGGACGTTCACGCCGACACTGCGATCAATACAACTCAGCCTGGTGAGTTATTCACTAACTGGGCACTGTGCATGTTATAAATACATACCTTCACAATACAACTCACAAGTCAGGGCGGAAATGAATGAAACAGACAAGATCACCTGACACGAGGGGTTATCCTCCACACAGACATGTTGTTTGGAGTTTCCATGGTAACCGTTCACATAAATCCTCTCGTAGGTGTGGGACTCTGAACTATCATCACCTTCCATGTAAAAATTTTTTGTTAAATTGTTAAAAAGGTAACAAATATCTAAAGTTTCCTTCAGACGCTACAATAATTTCTGTTTCCTGATGTGAATATCCCAAAGATTGCTTCACAGAATTTACGGTGTTCTCTTAAAATGCCTCCCATTTTGGCTGAGATAAATCTCCAACGTTAGACAGACACATCTAACACATGTTAATACTGCACAGTGGAACACTTCGAAAAACCTTACGATATATGCTCACAATTTTTCACAGGCAAATATTCCTCACATCCAAAACTGCTTCAACTTATTGTAACCATAATCATATTAATTCTGAAGCATGTTCTTGATAATCAACAGTGTTTGTCCACATGATCCAGCCCATCTCTCTAAGTCCAAATTCCATTGATTCTTTCTGTATTGGCTTTTTACCAGCAATCATCTACGATATGCTAGGTTATTTTTAAGGTTTGTAAATAATCCTGATATGTTGAAAAATGCTTCAGTCTGTTTAACATTGATTATTTAGATCAGAATCACTATTCATTACTAATTAAATACTTAATCAATTAGTCAGATTAAGTTTCCTCTAATAAATAGATGATAATACTGATAAAAAGTTGTTTAGGGATTAATTTCAATTTACTCAATCAGATTAAGAGTCACTCATTGAAAAAGCATTTGTTCTCCAGAAATCACAACAAAACTGAATTTCTCTGGCTCCAATGGCCAGTAATTCCATTCTCTTTTAGACAATAAATGTAAAAAGAATCACAAAATGTGGAATTTATTCTCAATAAAATGAGTGTCCAATTTCTTCAATAAATTTGAAGTGCACTAATTATAAATCTTTTCACTATTATCTACACAATATTGGCAATCTTCCTAAACAAACTCAAGTTGAATTACGGTATATAGCACACTTCACAGTTATATGATATTCTTAGAATAAGTTTTTAAGTCCACTTATTCAGTAAGTTCACAACCATATGTATTACTATCTAACCACACACACACATGAATCCTGTGAGCTTTAATGGCAGTATCACTATAACATCTAGATTTCACACTATATTGCTCCAGTCAATATTTCTGCACTCCTATACTCCACAACTCCACTGTTGCATATGGAGACCTTCTTATGCAATGTTCCAATGATCATAACTTCGCCCTAGAGCTATTCTGGATCCACAGATTCCGATGTTCTTGATGTTGAAAACACCCACGCTTCAAAATGTCATCTCAGTTAAAAATGATTTTCTTATCTGCGTTTATCGCTTCACCTCGGATAAGCCAGGCTGTACGTATGCTTAATTCATCCAAACCTATGTAACATTTAGTGAATATAGTTCATCTCTCCATCATCTTTTTGATTGTAGCATTGAAACCAGCAAGTCTTTTTCTTACAAATTTATTGAATATTCAGATATCCTATGCCTTCTGCAATCACTTCTAAGTAACAACTTTTTCCATCAATTTTTTTTATTCTTTCTCTCTTTCAAGAAAATGACAAGTGCCGTCTGCTACTGTCAATAGAGTGCTCCTTTCACAAATTCCCATTGAACTGTCTCTCTTGCTCAACCGCTGCTGAAAATTCTTCAAAAAATGATTCATTCATCAGGAAAGAAAAACAAACTTCTGCCCCCGAGAAATGGCAGAGAGCAATGGCAGACTGTCTGCTCCCTGAGGGCTTCTGGTTTTCCATCAGATGTTTGTGTACACAGTAGCAATCTATTTATCAATCTCTGATGATGTTGATGCTTCAAGTATAGATCAGAAATACATGTAAAGCGTTTATCTATAGTTACAGTAATTGTCAATTAGTTATTCCCCAATACACCATTTATAAGGCATCTGACGTTAAGCCATTCATGCTGTGTGCAATTATAAAGCTATCATCATTAATGCCCCTGTTATGAAAGAACGATTAAAAAAAGGAACTATGGGATAGCTTCCTGTCCCAACTATCATATTAATGAATGTCCTCAAGGGGTCCTAACATTGCGGAAAAAGTGGCATGTCATATCATTAACCTAATTTCAAATCTAAAATATCCTAAAATTTTACTTATATTTTCCACTTAAGTCCATCTCTTTAGTACCATGTTTACTCAGATTTCATAGCGTACAATTAAAATGTTCATTAATGCAATTGTAGCATGTTTAATCTTAAATATTTTAATTTATTATTATTTATTTTTTTTTGGGGTCTTTAAAAGGTGCAGTTTATGGAAATTTGCACAGACTGTACATGATCTAAAAGGATTTTTTTCTGCTGTAACTACCATATTTCCTTGACGAGGACCAGCAATTGAAAATGAAACCTCGATCATGCTATTGAATACCACTTACACAAAGAGATGAATTACTATTGCTAGTACAATATGATGTACATTGTATATATCTTTTCTGTTTAAAAAAAATATTGTTTACAGTTTTGTTGAAACTCAAACCTCTCTCTAGAAACAAAATGGGTAATAAATATAACCACGTTTGTGTTCTCATGTCTACAGGTTATCGACATCTCAAACATGTTAAAAAAGATTGAAAACACCGGAATCTGCATCATACATGGATCCATTCCAGAAGTCTGCAGGTCTTCAATAAAAACAAAAACTCCGCACAACCTGTAGAACTTCAGATGGTGCAATAGAGTGCATATATGCATGTCTGCATGCAGGGAAGAATAGTCTTATTATAGAGCATGTGAATTTTTCTGAAGAATTCCCCAACAGTCTGCTATTGGATCAATATATTAGAACTGTGCTCCTCACCATTCTATCTAGGGGTCCCTACATTTGGTATGCAAATAAAAACAGAATTAAGATGGAGTTTTTTCACCATGGAAACTAATAGAAGAGTTGGTCCAATTTTCGTCATTGTCTGATAACCTGGACTGTGTCTATGGAAAGCGGAAAAGGGGAAAGGGGAAAATGACCCCCAAGATGAAAGCATGATGGTTTTCTTCTCAGACAAATATAAACTTTGATGCTTTTATTCTTGGAATCAATTGCAATTTTACTGCATGAACTTCAATAAAAGTGATTTATGGGATCATAATTTTCTTGGAAGCATGAAGAAGAATTTGCCAATTAGCGAAACTGCAAAAAAGCCAGCATGTTGAATTGTGAACATATTTCCTTCTTTTTTATATCATTTTTCTTCCAGCTTTGTATTAATTTAATAATGGCTTCAAAACATTCCAGTTTACTGCATAAATATTGAACCAAGAGACAACTGTGTAAAAGTTTCAAATACATGTATTAAAACTTATCTAAGTCAGATAAAAAAATTATCGAATTGACTTTATCAATTATCATTTAAAATTATAAATGAATAATTCCGAAGTTTAATATAGTAAAATTACCCTTAAACTTGTTTCATGTTAACAGACTGAATTGAAACAGAAGCTATATGAATTATACAAGAAATACTGATAGTATAAATTGGAAGGCAAAAAAAAGAGGAAAAAAACACAGCGGTGATAAAAATCAATTTCCATGTTGCATCCATCCTCATTTTTCTCTCCCCTATAATTTTATTACCAAAAAAAAATTCTTGAATTTTCTTCTAACAACAAAGCCCATTCAAGACCGATAAAACCAGACAAAAAAACACTCAAATCGTAGCTAATGACTCTTTGGCTTCAAACACAAGCTTCACTTGAGATTGACAAAGTAGTAATCCATTATACATGGAATCCAACAGATGGCTATTGATTACTTAATCAGAGAGTCAACACAATTCCACAATAACTCCAAAGCTCTTGCTGAATTGTACTTTTTCAGCATAAACTTCAGTTAATATTAATAACGATCCCATGATAAAGTTATTGGGTTCCCTCCCTCTTTTTTAACTCCCTTTTTATGTCAAAATTAAGCTCAATTTAACAGTTTATTGGATTATCCTGAATTTTTTTAATCTGATTTCATTGACTTTCTTGGTAATGTAAACACAGATATTTTTGCAATGTTTACTCATCTCTAGACAAAAAACAAGTGGTATTTGATGATTTTTCCCCCTGGTATTTTTCTAGATCTCTGTCATATTTAAAGATATTGATCTGACAAAGATTAATCTAATCTTCTGAGAGGAAATCTGAGGGGGTGTTTGCAAAATTATCTGATTCCATCAAAAACAAGAAATAAAATTACCGGTACAACATTTTTATTAATTCCTTATTAAACGCGAGAAAATAATATTCGTGTAAAAAATCTCCCTTTAATTTTCATACAGTGCTGAACTTTAAGAAATCATATTAACAAAACATTGATGCTTGCAATTTTTTATTCTCGAGATTGATACAAAATCGAATCACAAAAACTTTTCCAGTTTGTGGGGATGTAATTTCGCTGGTAGTTTAACCGGCATAATTTTAATAAATATCAAACAAATGCTTGTATATATGTTCATGGGGATGTAAATTCTTGGGCAAGGGTTACCTACGAAAGTCACTAACATTGGTCCCCCACGAACAATGATTTTACCCATAGGGGAAAAAAGTAACCCATACAACTGATCCCATCATCAAATTTATATTTATAAATTCTCCAATTGAACTAAGAATCCATCTAAATGACAGAATCTTGTTCTGACAGTGTTACAGTGTAAATCTAATTTGTTTCCTGTCGCCTTGAGAACTCAAAAGGAAAATCAATTCTGAAATAAAAACTTGTGAAGCTAATTTGTCTGAAAAAATAAGGAGTTTAGGAGTTGGAATCTGGAGACATAGAAGAAGCTTGCTGTCTTTAATGAGCAGACAACATCAATAATTCAAAGATACCTTCACTGTTATGGTGTGACAAACATATTTCTATGTTTCACTGTTTATTCTAAAATTCTGTTTTGAAAGTTTTGAATTATCTTCCTTACAATGTTAATACTGGCATAGTGGCATTTAAGATCATTTATAATAATTTGTTAAATTATATTATAGTAAATTTCCCCAAAATATTGTAAACTATTAATATGATTTGTTTACAATATTTAGTTAATGATGAAAACTATAAATTACTGCTGAAACGAATACCATAAATCAGTATTCAAATATTCGTGAGTGCTATTCGATTCGTATTTGAATATTCTTAGATGTTTGGGTTAAGTAATAGACTCTACCAAGCATGGCAGTCATAGATGGCTTGTCTTTTCTTTCGATCAGAGTAAAATGGTTCAAGTTTCTCTTTTCCATCATACAAAGGAACACGATGCTGCAAAGTTTACAGTGCTTAATATGGGTGTTAAACATGTGATCGAATATTCGAATGCTAAATATACATTCGAATATTAGAAATTTACTATTCATTCGCAAATGTTCGAACATTCGTTTCAGCACTTCTATAAATCAATCTCAAACAGTTTAGTACAAATTACTATATGTTAAACTTTCCAGACTGGAGTTTTCTGGATTTTGTGAATAGCTTTGTTGGTCACATCCGAATTTAGTATATATTATTTTAAATATACCGTATATCCAGTAATTATATTCAATATGCAGAAATTATATCTGGTATTGTTAGCTATCAGAAACTTTTAAATAACAAAAAATAACTGATGCAAATAACTTAGAATTCTAGGTAAAATTCGAGATTCCTTTACTCACTCTGTTGGCCACATCCAAATAACACAATATTTTTACAGTTTTCAGTTCACTGTGAAAATCAACATTCCTCTCACTCACATAGATCTACATATTTACCATAAATTATATGCATGCACCAAAGACCAGAATATACTCACTCTATTTGCCACGTCCAGAATCTCCATCCCGAGGCTGTCGTCCTGGACTATACTCAGTAGCCGGGGATTGTGGGATTCCACCAGCTGCTGTAGACTGGCTGGTTCCGGACTCATGTCCCGGGCTCCACTGTCGTAGTCCAGACTGTCGGGCTTTCCAGAGCATGCTCCTGTCATAAAAAAAATATTTTCTCTATATAAAATGCCATCAAAAAAATTATACACAGTATTGGTTCTCGGGCCAAAATTTCAAAAATAAAATAGTAAAACTTTCGGCCCCTGTCGTCATCAACTTCCTCATCTTGAATATTTCTGAGCCATGCACTTGTTATTTTATGATTTGAATTGAGAACTAAGTTGAGTTAAGTTGGGTTAGAGCTAAATCCTCAGCTTTCCAAAATAAAAATGTATTCAAAATCATTTTGATCATTACTGCAAATGCTCTTAACACCATGTTTCATGACTTCTGAGATTTGAAAATCATAATGGCTTTAATATTTGTTATTTATAAGTTGTCAAGTCAAGAAATTCCAATGTGTGGTTTAAATCATGTATACGTGTAAGAGTAATTCCCCTTGTCCTAAAAACATCTCCTGGGTATATATAGATAATCTTACAAAATATTTGAACAATTCAGCCATCAGATAAATCTTTCAAGATTTATTATTTTAATTAAAAGAAAGTGGTATAATAAACTGTATATCAGGATCAGAAAATATTAAATTCTAATTTGATAAAGTTTCATTAACACTTTCACTTCTGATTGAAGACAATGCCCTTCATAAACAAATAAGTAACATTTTTTTAATAGTTCTTACCCAGGCTATCGCTGGACATTGTTGGCCAGGAAGTGACATTGTCTGGATGACGTAATGCCCCGCTCAAGTCTGAGTCAATTCCTTGATCCTCCACCCCAAGACTTAGATCAAGCTCTTCGTTCTGGACCTAAAAGATCACACAAAATTATTATCTAATAATGAGTATAGAGTGTTGAAAGATGTCAGTTCTAGAATTGCATATACATATTAGACACTGAGAGAGAGAGAGAGAGACAGAGAGAGAGAGAGAGAGAGAGAGAGAGAGAGAGAGAGAGAGAGAGAGAGAGAGAGAGAGAGAGAGAGAGAGAGAGAGAGAGAGAGGATGCATTAAAGAGTATTTAACAATGTACATATGTGAATATTCAAAGAGAAAGAAAAATAAGGGTGTAAGAGAGAGATAGATAGAGAGAGAGAGAGAGAGAGAGAGAGAGAGAGAGAGAGAGAGAGAGAGAGAACAGAAGACAATGCAAACAAATGTAGACTTTCAATACATTTCATGTTTTAATTTCGAAAAAATTTGTCTTATTAAGATACTCTTGCTGCATGGTGTTGATCAACATAACTGAGGAATTTGTCTTTTTCAATACCTTAACTGTATGTTGCTGCCGTTGATAGATGTAAAAAATCTACCGTAATTGTTATGTTTGTGTCTTTTAGGTAGTATGACAGTTTTGTTACCTGTCCGCGGAATCGTAGGAAGTCCTGGAAGGTGATCTTGCTCTGCGACTGCAGTCCGAGCTGATCCATGATCTCCTCAGCCATGTCCTCCATGTTGAGCTGGCGACACATGTAGATAAAGTCCCCACTGAAATGAAACAATGTATATCAATTACATTTACAGGCACATAATATTCCCCACAAAGTTGTCAATTTTATTCAAGTAAATGTTACAAGGTTTTAGAGTGTTAAATTGTTTATTAAATATGTTCAATGTTTATTTCTTTATATGTATAAATAACAAAAGCTCTATCTTGTATATGATTTAACTCTGAAACTGTCAAATTATAACAGTTGCTTTATCTACATGTAAGTTTAAGACGAATTTACTTTGATTGCGCAGGACAATGAGAGATAAATCATTCTCTTGGAATCAATTTAAAGATTAAAATTAAATCTCTTTTGGGTATAAAAAATACTATTATTGCCTTCAGCTTCAGCCAATTAGTTTGACTTAGATTGTTTAATATGTATTGTATATTATGAAACAAGGCTTAAAGAAAAATCATGCCCATTGTCAGATTGTGTATCGTTCAGATTTCAACTTTAGACATGTTAGAAATACAGAAAAGTGGGATCCGCCAGTTGAGCCTAGATTTTTTCTTTACCTGTCCAGAAAGCCATCGCCGTCCCCATCACAGCTGCTGAACAAGCGCCGCAAGCGTTCCTCCTCTCCCGTACTACTGGAATTACTGCCCGTGGAGGATCCCGAGCTTTGAGAGACAGGGGTCGCATCGCAGCCAACATACATATCCTCCATACTACATAACTAAGAGTCTGTTCTGCCGTCAGCTACGGCGGGGAGCTTTGTATGAACTGCTTACAGAAATTTGGGAAAATCCGTTGTTTCGAAAAAAATTTGTTTATTATTTTTTTGGTAGCAGAAACCGGAAGTGAAAAATTTAGCGACACCTGCTGTTGTACTTTGATCCCGATGAAAAAATTTGATGAGATGAATGCTCCCCTCCCGACGGCGACCAGCGCTCTGTGAAAGACAATGTCTATTTTTTTCACATAGGGGTAACGTAATAGAAACAAACATAAAGGGACAAAACATTTAAAATACCCTAGATTAAACATGTTAAATTGAACCAGAGACGTAAATAACATTTATGCCTCTGATTTAACTTTGACTTAGATCTGTTAGATTATTTCAATAAAGAACATCGTAACAAATTACAATAATAATATAGTACATGAATTGTGATTTTTGCCCCATATATTAGATCGGTAGATAGTTTTTCATTATTTGGGTTTTTTTTCTCTCTTGCTTTCTTTGAAGCGTCAAAATGCCCCGTCATCACAGCCACGGCAATACGCAATACGTATATGCATATTAAAAATGCATTGACCCAACGACGATGTACATGTATACGATGTCAATGCGAATCCATGAACAAAATATGCAGATTCCATTACATTAAATTATAAATAATCATAATAATATGTTGATGAACTTATCAAACGTAAGTAATTAACATACCTTAGTTATGACCCTCCCCCTCCCTCCCGCTCCCCCCTCCCTTCTTGGATGCCCGGTTTCCTTTGCTTTGGCTGCATCTGATGGACGGGCTTTTTCTATTGTTGCATGCCATGTTGTCGGCTGTTATGACGAGCGATCCCATTCTGGCCGAGCTGCTTGCCGCTTGGTTGGCTGTGCTGCTTGCTGCTAAGTGAGCCATGCTGCTTGCCACTTGGTTGGCTGTGTTGCTTGCTGCCAAGTGAGCCATGCTGCTTCCCATCTCATTGGCTGTGCTGCTCTCCATGTTGCCAGCTGTAGCAAAGATTATTCTACTTCTGGTTGGGCTGTTTGTAGCCTTTTGTTTGGCATTGCTGCTCGCCACTTGATTGGCTGTGTTGTTTGCTGCTTTAAGGTCTTTGCTGCTTGCCACTAAATTAGACGCTTGGCTGGCTGTAATGCTAGCTGCAAAGTTAGCCATGTTGCGCACTGCCTGTTTGGTTGAACTGCTTTCCAAGTTGCTGGGTGTAACGCAGATCATTGTACTTCTGGCCGATGTGTTTCTAGCCTTGCTGTTGGCTTTTTTCTTTGAGTTACTGCTTGGCTCTTGGTTGGCTGAATCGCTAGCTACTTGGTTACCTGTGCTGCTGGCCACTTGGTTATCTGTGCTGCCTGCAGGTTTGCTTGCTGTTCTGCTTTTGGCCATTTTACATCTAGCCTTGCTGCTTGCTGCTTTAGCTGTGGTGCTTGCTGTGTCATTAGCTGTGCTGCCTGCTGCTTGGTTAGCTGTGCTACTTGCTGTGTTGTTGGCTGTGCTGCTTGCTGCTTGGTTAGCTGTGCTACTTGCTGTGTTGACAGTTGTGCTGCTTGCTGCAAGGTTAGCTGTGCTGCTTGTTGCTTGATTTGCTGTGTTGCCTGCCCTGTTGCTGGTTGCATAGCTGTGTCTGGTTGAGCATATTGCTATGTTGCTTGCAGCATTGACAGCTGTGCTGCTTTCTGTGCTGCTGCCGACAGTGCTGCTTGATCTGCTACTTCCAGCTATGCTACCTGCTGTGTTGCTGGTCGAGCGGTTTGCTGTGCTGCTTCCGGCAGTGCTGCTTCTTGTCAGGCTGCTTGCTGTGTTGCTGGCTGAGCTGCTAGCAGTGCTGACTAATATTCTCACAGTGCCGCTTGCTGTGCTGCTTCCAACCATGCTACTTGTGGCAGGGCTGCTTCCAGCTATGCTGCTATCTGCCATGCTGCTTCCAGGACTGCTGCTTCCAGCCATGTTGTTTCTGGGAATGCTGCCTCTAGTCCTGCTACTTGTGGCAGTGCTGCTTCCAGCCATGCTGCTTCTAGCAGTGCTGCTACCAGCCAGTGCAGCCAAGCTGCTTCCAGGACTGCTGCTTCCAGCCATGTTGTTTCTGGGAATGCTGCCTCTGGTCCTGCTGCTTGTGGCAGCGCTGCTTCCAGCCATGCTCCTATCTGCCAAGCTGCAACTAGCAGTGCTGCTTCCTGTCAAATCAGCCATGGTGATTCCGGCACTGCTACCTCCAGCCATGCTGTTTCTGGCGGTGCTGATTTTTGCAAAGCTGTTAGCCGTGATGAGCTTAGCCGTGCTTCTTCTGGTCATGTTGCGTCCCCTGTTGCTGTCTGGGTTACTGGTGCTATCGCCGCTGTCGCTATCTTCCTCATCATCTTCAGCATCTAGCTTGGCCTTATAGAACTGCACAAGGGTTTCTATGGGCCTGCTATCGACGTTGTTTGGTGCGGGGTTGCGGCGGAGGAGATGGCGCTCTGACCAAGTCTTCTTGACGTCGACGCCAGACCTGGATCTTGAACAGTACAGTCGATACCATCCGGGGCTAGGGCTCTGAAATCAACGAAATCAGCTCTGATTATTGGACTTCTTTGTAAAGTTACGCCGACAAACAACAAAAGTACGGAAAATATTTGCTATGACATCATACAAAACAAAAAGTTATCAAAAACTCTAGGCTACAAAATGAAGTATCTGAGATTCTGGAGTGAACTAAAGTATATAAATACATTAAAATTACCCTGGCGAGAAGATTTGTAGTCGCTTTAATCCCAACATCGTTATATAAACAATATTGACTGATCGCGATGCACTTATCCATATGACGTCATGTGATAAATTTTGGCGCATTTGATACTAGAGAGAGGGGGATCAAACAGGTTTTTTTTTAACACGGACACGGATAATTTAAAAACACATTTTTAAAATATAATCTATAATCTATTATGGCGTTTTATCCGTACGAGTACATTTTATTTATTTTTTAGAGAGGATGTATACATATGGTTTTTATTAAGTTTTTTGATGCATGTTTGAAATCAAGATGCCGATCTGATATTCTGATTGTAATAAAATCAGAGCTTTGTTATGCTCCGAAATTTCAGATCTAGTCGTTGAAGATCTTTGTACTCAGCGACATTGAATTTGTTAGAACAGATCAAAGATATATATATATATATATATATATATGTTTTATTCAAATTGTCAAGATGACTGTTAAATTTCTTTTAGATAATTTTAATACGCCGCTGTTTTAACTCTAAGATATGTAGAATGAGTTAGTAAAACGTACAATATTGCGCCGGCAAAGTAATAAAATTCAATTTAACTCAAGGCATTGCTTTACATGTACATGCATTATAGTAAAACTGAATATTTATCTAACTGCCAAAATTTAAAGAGTCCAAAATTTACTACGTAAATAAACTATACGCAAATTTTAATAAGTTTAAATTTTCCCGGCGGGGGCGGGGTTACGGACCCCCCCCCCCTCAAAGATCTGCGCAAGAATAAGACCTGCATATTCGGAAGAATTATCTTGAAATCATGATACACGTTACTTATTAAATCAGGGCATATTTATTATATAAATACTCGGAGTGACCTTTCATATATATGCTGTTTTATTTTTGTACAAATGATCCATCGTTTTATAAATATGGACATTATCACTATTAGACACGTACACCAGTCTGATCGTTGATATTTAATCATATACATCTATATAGGCCTGAACAGATCTGTGAACGTTATACGAGTTTAATTATATAAATTCAAATATGAATATATTATCATCGTATTACAACCATGTATTACAAGAGTCCGGTAGTGCTGCGCAGTAATTGTTTTATTAATTTATAATATGCTCAAGTCATAATCCCTTAACATGTAACAGCATATATAGTTATTTACGCGCACGATAAATTACTTAAATTTTTAGTTATATAGAATCAAAAATACAATAAATACTTTTTGCGTAAAATTACTTGAGTCCTGACCATGCATGCAAAGACATTGCCAATATTGAAAAAACACCCATATCTATACGTACATGCACTATATTAAGAAGAAACTACAGTACAATTAAGTTATATAACTTACTTACAAGGTAGATTGCTACATTACTCGCAAAACGCGAATTTACAATACCCTGCAAAAATATCCACCTATATAAACAGCATTCCCTATAAATAATGTGTACGACATTACGCAAAATATAAACTGTGTGGTATAGTAAACATTTACCCAGGGTTTCAAATTCACGAATTACAAATTAACCATGACATCTCGATCTTACCCTATATGCCATTTCCAAGGAGCGGATCCTCAGTCTCTCTGTCTTGGACAGGGCTGGTTTCTTCTGTGGCCTACGACCGAGAACGCATGGGAAGCTGGACTTGAAATGGCGAATTGTCCTCTTGCAGGCAGTTTTCTTGCGCTTGAGTCTGCGGGGCTCAAGTTCCTGCTCATTCTCCGACTCGACATCGGCCTCAGACTCGGTCTCCGGTTCCTCTCCGGTTCTACATCCGGTACATTGGCAGAGGGGGATGTGAACGGTGATCTGGTAGCGAACCGCTGGGGCTGACTCTTCTCTCTCTGTGCTCTCTTCAGTTTCTTGGCTCTCCTGGGTTTCCTGGCTCTCATAGCTGCTCTTGTACAAATCTTCTTCTGGGGCTTCTTCTTTGGCTTTATCTGGGATTTCTTCTTGGGCTTCATCTAGGACTTCTGGGGCTTCCTCTGGGACTTCATCTGGTTTGTACGTGCCACATGTCTTCTCCTCTTCTTCAAACTCTGGGCGTGTTTTCTCTGTAAACGTTTCGGTGATTGCGGTTGCTTGCTCGATCGCTTGCTCTAGGGTGCTGCTGCATGAAGATTTTGATTTTCTTGAGGTTCGATCCGTGCAAAAGATATCATAATTTGGCACCACCGGGGTGCTGGCGCCACTGGGTGGATCTCGCGTGGTGGATGCTTCACTGGAGGTCTCGGATTGGGATGGCTGGACTCTGTTTCTATTTCGACTGAAAATTCTCCTAATTACACCGGGCGATCGCCCTCTTCTTTTGCCCCGGCATGTCCTGTTCGCATTCTGGACCTGTTCTTCGTTGTAGAAGAACTTTGAACAATGCGTACAGCCCATGCTGCGAGTTTACTTTGTGAATTTTACTCTGCTATAAACTTTGCGTCTTTCCTTTACTACGATACTTAATGAATGACGTCACAATGAGCATTGTGACGTCACGATGACGACAGAAAAAGTTCGCTTATGCACATCATTCATTTTCAAGAATTCGATTTTATTTTACTGTTTGCATGTGCCATTTTGAGAATAAAGCGATAAAATAGAGTTCTAATCAAGTATTTCTATAATTTGACTTAAAAATGACAGTATATAGATCCAAAAAATGGCGCATGAATACTTCGTTGCTATAATGTAGATTTTTGTAAGATCGAAAAACGGATTGAGGAGACAATTTCAAGTTTCCGAATTACTTATTTATTTATTGATTTATTGAATCTCATACCAGAAAAGTGTTCAAATGTGTTTTATTTGTTTTATTAATCATTTATTTATTAATTAACCTGTTTATTTATATATGTATTTTATTAATTTGTGAATGAATTTATTTAATTAGTTAAATCATAGGCGGACCCAGGAGAAAGATATTCAAGACACAAGATTTTCGTGTAAATCAAGGCCGATATTTTTCAATACCGTGCTCAGTATTAGACACGCGTGCAGTCCTATTTGATCGTCAATAGTTTAACTCTGTGTGACAGTCCAATTAAACCCAAAGTACATGCTTCATCCGAAAGAGATAGTGGAATAAGTTCCAAATTTCATTAACAAGAATCGTCAAAGTAAAGGGCAATGTCAGTTCCTTATACATGTGTAACTAATAAACCATTTACATGGATTTTGCATAGTTAAGAAATGGAAAGTGTGCAGTGCAGAAAGAGTTCAACAAAAGTTTTGGAGAGAGAGAGAGAGAGAGAGAGAGAGAGAGAGAGAGAGAGAGAGAGAGAGAGAGAGAAGGGGGGCAACGATAAATAAAATCCTTTGATAATAAAAAAAATTACTAGCTTGTACTAATGATCCATTTCGATTTGCCTTCTGAAATTGTAAAATTTACATTTTCGTCATACATATAAATATTGTAAATTTGCATTACCTGGGTTTTACACCCACCCAGATACTTTCAGATGAAATAATGAAACAATTTTAAAGTAACTTCTTTCACAAACTCTATACACTTATGTTTTTAAAACTACAAGTTATTTTTTTTTAAAATCAGTTATTTTAGACACTTTCATATGCAATTCTCTCTCTCTCTCTCTCTCTCTCTCTCTCTCTCTCTCTCTCTCTCTCTCTCATGATAAATCAATTCCAGAAATATGATCCATATATATATACTTATACTTCTTCGTTGATGATAATGAATAAGATAACAATTACATATATGACTTGTATCGCTTTTGTTAACCAATTTAAGGGAATACTAGTATTATACCAGCACGTGCTAATTGCAATTTTTATGACAGTATTTTCGTAGGAACTCCAGCAGTGAATTAATACGATTTACCAGATTTCAATATAAAAAGTAAAGAAACCAATTAATTAATCTCAATTCTATCTATTATGCATGCGCAGCGAACAAAAATCATTATCAGGGAGAACCATATGCACAAAGCCAGAACATTTTAAGGGGGTGGGGATCGAGGGGTAATTTGTTTGCCGGTGTGTGTTTGGGTGGGCGTGGGGAGGGGGTGGGTGGGTTAGTGCCTAATTATGTTAATTTTACACTCCTCCTCTTGATCTGTACATGATGTTAGATGGAAGGGGGGGGGGGATTTCACGCATTATCAGAACTGTAATGTGTTATTTTAAACCCATCTTTGAACATTTACGTTGTTCCTCAAAATAAAAGTCAACCTACATGGCATGTTTAATTTTAGATTGATAAGATATTCATCACAGTACAATTGTAAAGATGTTGGTTTGTACATATGCATATACAATTATACAGTGCTTAATTAATTGGGTCATGGCAACTCCAATATCCACTGCTGTCTTCTCCACTACAGAATAAATCTCTATATATCTATTTGCAGTTTTTTTTCTAATCCATCAATCAATTAAATCAATCTTTTAATTATTCTCTTTCCAATTTTGGGTGTATATACTTGTATAAATCTAAAAACAAGACTTCAAAAACGCAGCAATTGATAATTTGGGTTTATTTGCAATATTTTGAAATTATTATATTAATATCCCACAGACACTTGTGTACAAAAATTAATAAAGCTTACACACAAACAATTAAAGCTTTAACTTTTAAACACAAAATTGCCTTTCAAAAACAAAATTTCATTCATAATCAAATAACTCAAATTTCAATACAACTAATTACCATAACTAAGACTGAACCCTATAAACTTACACAAAATCACAAACTAAAAGAACAGATTTAAACATTATAGTTTAAACATCAAACAAAGAGATGCCCTTCAGAAAACAAATTTCTCTCATAATCAAAATACACAAATGTGTGTAAATTTTCAATATACCACAGCTAACACTGAACCACAGAAGACAATATATAGCTGGAAATACAATGTGTATTATAAAAATAAACTGAAGGAAGCAAAATACAAATATCATATAGCATACAGTAAAGCACGGTTATTGCGAACATTAATTCTTATAATGAATTGACGCTTACAGCAAAGTAATTTTTATCCCATGACTTTATCACATATTGTAAACTTGACTGTTATAACGAATTTCGCTTGTTACGAAGCAAAATCGCCTGTCCTCGGCACTTCATCATAAGCGTGTTTTACTGTACATAAAAGGTTACTCTCTTGGAGAGAAAAATTTTAAATTGTAAACAAAATGCAACAATTCTGAGTCAAATCTAGACCTAAGGGAATAATGAGACAAATATATTTGAAAATGCAGCTACAATATTCTATCACCATCACAGTACATTCTTCACCATAATACTAATTTTTCAATATCAAATTCTTTTTTTCTCTAATATATACAACCCCTGTGGACAGTTTTTTCAAGCAATATGGTTTTAATATTGATCACAGTAGATGAGGGCAATACAATGCACATTGACCCCTGTTCAAACTATATGGCACTATTAATCGTTGAATGAAAAATAGTATACAATATTAATCATGTAAGAGTTATTGTAAAATAATATGGATTATCATAAAGTCCTATGAATGGCAGATAAAGCATTTATTACATGTACAGTCATGGGCACTGGAATTAATTGTATGCGCATGTATAAAAATGACCATTTACAATAACTTTCAGTGCCCATTGTGTACGATATAGAGTTTAACACAAGACAGAAATTGTGTAAAAAGGCACTTGAATAACAATGGATATTCTGGAAGGAAAAAATTTAAATATCCCTCAAAAATACATTTTCTTGTTGAGAAAATATTTAAGAAATACCTTACATTTACAAAATCCAAATGAAAAACAAAATCTATATAAACAATTGCATTTTTCTTCAGATATTTTGAGATAAATGTTTTTTTTTTTTTAAATCAAAGTTATCTATTTTTAATTAACTATCGATATCCAAATACAATATTTACAATAAATATTTTTTTTAGATGAATGTTTTCAGTCAAAGGCAATGCGATTTCTTAGTTAAAAAAGTACTGCACCTATGATACATGTAATACATTTGTTTTTAATACATAAAAAACATTCAAAAGTACAGTAATTTTGGGTGACCACTTCATTTCTAAGCTCCCTATTCTGCTGACTTTACACTTCTCTTACATAGTGCCATAAATCATCAAGAGAAATGAGAATGTTAGTATTTACAAACTATTGTAAACAAGTTCTTTCTTCTAAACCAATACTGAATTCTACATACAACCTAAGAAGTATCGTTGAAAAAGATGATGAATACTGAGAAAAACAACTAATGCTTTGATTATGCTGTAAATATCAATGATTGTTTTATATCTGACTCCAGTTCGGTATATCAATTCATAATCGTTCTAAAATACACGTTCGTTGGAAAAACAATACTTGGAAAAAACAATCATAATTTTTGTAATACTTGTATAATGTTTTCTACGATTAAAGCCAGAACTCTGTAAATTGAAATACTTGATAATTTTTAAGTGTTTTCCTTTTACAAAACAAAAAGAAATTCAATTAAAATACAAGAACCTCTACCAAACTGAATGAATTCAAAACAGTGCATTAACTTGTAAAGCAGCTTGACTTATATATAAAAGCCCCAAAATTCACAGTATGAAAGAGTATCGGTATATTGGTTATGGTTTTGTCAAGATGTATTCTTGAAAAAAAGTTGTTTTGTCTTTATGCAACACACATCTATATATGTAAACAGACCCTGACAAATATCAATCCTTACTCTTTTATAATTATATAAAAAACTCTTAAAGTTAAAATTCTTTCAACACTCCTACATCACCATATTGTATATGCTGAGTAAAGTTTGGTTATATACAAATTCATGTTAAATTTTCTATCATAAGAAACAATTCTCTCATGAGTAACTATACTCTCATGCTACTAAAAATTGTATACAAAACATTCAATGTATACAAGTAAAGATTTTGAATTATACAAATTCACACAACACATTCAAAACATGTACCGGAAAAGAAATACAAACTTAAAACTTGATTAGAGACAATAATGATGAGTTTTCCCAAAGCCACATATAAAGAAGAGAATAAAAAAATTTGGGAAGTAATGCACCAAAACTGGAATAAAAAATGCACTATATACCGTACATCTAAGCAAATAGTTGTGGTCCTTCAAATAAAACATAAAAAAAATTGAAAAAAAGACAACAAACAACAAAAGGAATTGAATACACATCAGCCACTGCTATCACAATAAAATTTAGCACTATATATTATTAATTTTTTGTTGGCATCATAAAGGATTTTTTCTCTCTGAATTATGACGAGTTATTTTTATTCCACTCAGAACCACAGACTATAGTCACCGATTGCCATTTTCTTCATTAGTAAGGAGTGGATCCATATTTCTTATTAAAGCTAACAATGTCTTCTCTGGTGTGGATCCTAGTTTTTTTTTCTTCACCGGATCTTTTCATGTCTTAAATATACTTAGGATTTCTTGATGCTTCCATCACTCAGTCCGAGCCTAATGGCCTTCCTGAAGAAACCCGGCCCATTCCAGTGTCCTCTGAATGAGAAAAAAAAGTAGAACATAAAAAATCATGGTTCAGAGTATTATAAAGTGTAACTGTCGATATCAGTTGTTTATATAATGTCACTTCCTGTCCTAGATTTTTCAACTTAACGATGCCAGGTCTAATTTTTCTGCCCTAGATTTTTTAATGAAATTTTTTATATGAATTTCTACTGATATAATTATTATTTTAAGGAAAAAAAATCAAAAATTTACCACACCGTTTGTTCAAGGGGTCATCTCAAAGTTTGTTAATCTTTAACATAGGACCCTATGGGATTTTGCTTGAAATGTATCAATTTTGCACATTTTTTACATTTTTTTAAACTTCTGCCCTAGGGATTTCTTTTTCTGTTCTACATATCAAAGTTATTGCTTAAAGGCATCAAATGGTCAAATAAAAAAAACCTTTTACCTCCTGGTTTAATCCAGGGGTCTTATCAAAGTTGTTTTTTTGTATGCCCAATTTCCCAGTTTGCCAGATAATGGCTATTTTTTTATTTGACAAAGACGGAAATGGTGATCTTTATAGTATTATTAAAACATTCAGACACATTTAAGTAATAAATAAATATATAACATCGCATATTAAGGGTCATTAATATAAAATACATGGTTACTGTCTTGAAATATAGAAATTAAGCTATATTTAGGCGGGTTAAGAAAACGTGACAGAGGGCTAGGCTTGCTGAACCCTCTTCACGTTTTCGAACCGAGCCCAAATATAGCTTATACTTCGAGACATTTATGTTTATTCCACAATATAATATCAATTTTACGCATCAATCGAGCTATTTTCAACAAATTTCGCTGAATATCTGCATTTGAAACTATCATGCCATGGCGTCAACAAAGCAAAAAGATGATGTCACAACACAAATGAAACGCTGCGCGAAAGCGTGCGTACTCGTTCTGTACTCGGCCTCGTTAAATTAAAATATATATATATACATGTATATCATTTCTCATTCATGTCATGACATTTATCAGTTAAAGGCCAGTTAAAGGCCAAAAAATATATTCTGATCAGTGTATATCTATTCTTTGTCAATGCATTTGAAAGTTTGTAACACCTAAAAACTCTTAAAATAACAAGAGATGTTTTTAAAAGTATACCTTTAACTTAAATTTCATTGATTATTTCCTTGTTTTCAATTAAATTTTTTACATGGTCCCATAAAAAAGGGGGGGGGGCAACTCCATGTTAATTCAATTTTTTGTATGTAAATTTAAGAAAAATCTTAGCTGCGCAAAAAAATGGGAGGGGGGGGGGGGCATGTATGTATCCTTGAAACTGTGATATTTACTAAATCTAAGAAAATTGATATCCATTTAATGAAACCACGGTTACCGTCTGTAGTATAATATTAGTTATCCAGGTTCAATCAAGGGTGTAAAGGGATTTACCCTGGGTTGTATTTCATACACCCTGAGGCCAAAGGCGGAAGGTGGTATGAAATACAACCCAGGGTAAATCCAGGGTGAATTCCCTTGTAACCTTGATTGGACCTGGATAACAAATTTATTTCCTATGTAAACCAAATAAATCTGTTTCCAATGTCCAATAAGGGTGTATTACCCTTTCAAGATTTATCATGTACAATCAAAGTTTGTGTTACAAGTTACATAGGAATTAATGTATTTTCCACCCTTACGTCAGCATGGCGTTCCAGTACATGAACGGCAGGACATCAGCCTTCAGATGGTACATGGACCAGCGTTCCTTGCCCTGGTCAATCGGGAAAGTCTCCAGGGGATTCCCGTTATAGTCAAACTCGGCCAGGATACAGCGCCCTCTGGAGGTGATCAGGGGACAGGAAGTGTAGCCATCGTACTGTGAAGAGACATTGAAGATGTGGTAAAATAATTGAATTAAAAACTTCTAAAATTCTCGTCAATTAGAAACAAGAAAGAAGCTTCAATAACATTGAACTCAAACTGCAATTCAAATTAAGTACATGTAAACTTAACTTATGAACCCCCCACTTACCCCCCCCCCCCCAAAAACAAAACCAAAAATTCTGAATATTTATCCTTAAAGCTATTAAAAATTTAACCCTGAAGCATGCTTTTTCACCAAATGCACACTCTACTGTAGAAATATTGCTTGGAATTCACTCAATTAAACAATGTTTTCTGCACAGTACACCTTTTTGTATAATTGTTATTAATTCAACAGGTATAAAATCACATTTGAGGATAGACAATATCAGAAAACTTTGGTTAATACATGTACTAATGTACATACCCTCTTGAGCATTGGTTTACCATTCATCAGAGCTCCAAGATTCTTCATCACCACTCCACCCTGTGATGCTGCAACAAATCATGTCATTGATCAGTTTGACCTTGACCTTCATGAATGACTTTGGACTTTGACCTTGGGTCATAAATATTGTGGTTTTAGCAAGTTGCAATCTAGTGAAAATGATTCTTTTCTTATTTGTATAAGTCATTTTTTGTAAGTTTCAAAGGTTTATTATAGCACAGAAGTCAATAACAGTATTTTTCCCCACAAGTTTTACTTTTTATGATATCACTATGATGGAGAAAAATTTATCATCCTGAATATAACTACGGTAATACACAGTTAAAACGTAGGACTTGAATCTATATACAACTGAATATTCACAATACATGATCATTTTCACAAAAATCAAAACTTGAATTTTAATGATAGCTTGTATAAACACTATACATACCCACAGCTGCGGCTGTTTTTGATGTAGGAGCACTGTTACAGTCTCCAATACTGAAGATGTTGGGGTACCGGGTGCTCTGGAGCGTGTCGTTGTTGACCTCCAGGTATCCGGCCTCGTTGACCAGTTTCTTACACTGGCGGAGCTCATCAGGGGCGCTCATTGGAGGGGTCAGGTGAAGCATGCTGTACTGTAAATAGTAAATTGTACAATATATGTAATCAATAAATGGAGCAAATTGTTCTGTTAACTATAAAATAGGTGATGCATGCATGAATCAGCAAAAGCATGTTATACTGTTAATCAAAGGAAGCGTTAGTAGTTCACTTTGGCCTTGCATCATATCACATTGACCAAAATTTTCTTCATACCAAAAGCTATCAAAATTGCATAAAATCTATTCTCAGACTGATGTCTTACAGTGAAGGTCTCCTTCTCTCCTGTATCAAGGTTCTCAAACACAGCCTCCTTTTTGTTTGACTTGACCTCAATCAGGTTTCTTCTGTAGTTGACTTTAATATGCCTGAATTCAACATGAAAGTGAAAATATAATTCTATACTTGGAGGATATGTAAATCAAAACTTTAATTGCTTTTCGTAATTGTTTTTTTTTTTTTTTTTTTTTTATAAATTACAAGCATATGCAGACTCTGTATGAAACATTTTTTTTTTTTTCATGAGGGAAATCAATGCTTTAATCGTTTAAATCTCAAATCACAAATCATTTATACAAAAAATACATGCTTTTCATTTTCAATTTACATCCTCTTTTTCTACAGTTACTGTGGTATCAATATCCATTGAATACAAATGTTCATAGAATGATGTTATTGCAAAGTTAATCATGCTAGTCCATGAAATTAAATGTTCATCAAAGAGCAATTAAATTTTAAGAACTCATAATACTGGTAGATTTATTTTCGGCAATTTACATAATGATCGTTATATTGTGGTAGTCATTAAATCCATGAGTATTGACGAAACCACAGATACAAACCTTTTCTTTACAACAAAATACTGATACACAGACACACACCTTTTCTCTACGACTTTCATCAGCCTCTCAGCGTATTTCTTGACTCCAAAAATCACACCTAGGGCAGTGTTATACAATACCGTCACTTTGTCCCTAACCCCGTTCTGTAAAAAAATATAAAAACACTGTAACAACTCAAAAACTATAGATCAACTGCATTTTACTGTACATACAAACTACTCTTCCTATATGTTACCTGGTGTTATTGTGTTTGGTGGACAATTTTTGACACATAACAAATTTTTGGGGGATGATGTATATGTAACTTTGGCATAATGAGAGAGAGAGAGAGAGAGAGAGAGAGAGAGAGAGAGAGAGAGAGAGAGAGAGAGAGAGAGAGAGAGAGAGAGAGAGAGAGTTGAAATATTGCATAAAAATATTGTTGATGCACAACAAGTGATCTTTTATCAAAGGTAAAAGTAAATTTACATGTTAAAATCATAATAAAACAGAGACACTTTTTGCCCCTGCTTGAGTTTGAAGCTGGGTCCTCTGACATGCCAGTCCAGCACTCTTCTGACCAAGCTAAAGGGTTAACCCACAGAAAAATTAAGTTCTGTTAACGTATTAAAGACTTAACCCTGTCTTGACCTTGAACCCTGAACTCTGACCTTTCTGAAGTGTTCCTCAGCCAGGTACATGATTTTCTGGGGGGCACCTGCACACTTGATGGGGGTGTTGGGGAAGGTGAAGATTGCGTTCCCGTCCCTGGTGTTTCTGATGGCGGGGAATGTCTTCTCCACAGTCCATGGGGCGTAGTTAGAGACGACCTGGGGGTCATTCTTCAGGGCTTCCAATGCCCCTGGGATCTACAAAACAAAAGAATTCCAAATATTATGACCAATAACCATATGCATGCAACAGGAAAGTGTAAAAAATATGCTCCAATTCTATCTTGGTTGTATTGCCTTATTTGGCTGCATGAATAAAAATAACCGTAGTTTGTAGAATATAAAAAATGTTGCCTATGTCACAATTTAACTAACTAAATGCAAATATAATCTAATGATTATCCTCTGGCAAAAATTTGAATTTGCAAAATGGTAGCACCAATGCGTTTGCATATCAGCAACATTACAATTTGTGGTAGCTTTTTTTTGCATCCACAAAATTGCATCCCCATATCAAATAAGCTAAAAACTCACCATCCACGAATTCAAATTGGCCCATACAAATGTAAATGATTTCCAAGTATAGATATATGACTTCATGCTTCAAACATTATATATCTTTTGTAAGAAATAACACTGTCAGTTATCAGTTACTCTACATAGACTAGTGAACTCACCTGGTCGAAGTTGAGCTGCATCCCCATGCTCACTACCATAAAGTCATACTTAATCTGAAAAACACAAAAATCACAACCAAATTAAAACTACTAATTAAAGATTTTTGCTGTACAAATTAATTAACATACATGTATGTGGAGAAAAAATTATTTTTGATTTGTGATGAGATCTTATCATTTTTCTTTTAAAAATCATCTAAAAATGTACTTTTTATTTTCATTTTAACAATAAATGTAATCAAAGAAATAAAGGAAATTAAATCTAAAATATCTCTGCGTTTACATTAATTTGGCCTCTGAAGTGTTAATGCCTATGGGGCTGGCCTATAAATCTTAATTAAATAGAATACCACAACATTAAATTGCTTGAGGTTTTCTAAAACCAATTAATAAATCCCAATACGTATTACCAATAATATACAGTCAGTGAGACTAAAATACTACATGTATGTGTAACTTTTTAGAAAATAAAAAAATTCAATACAATGTTTTAACTTCCTTTTATCGGGTTTTTTTTCCCCCGGCCAATGATTAATGTTGACAGTCACTATGAATCAAGCATCACTCTCATGTTAACTACTGTTTCATAATCTAAATGTTTTAACTGTTCATCAGTTTAAAACTAGAGTTTTTCAGAGAATTTTTTAAATTACAGTTGGCTAACTGTGTTAGCAAAACACTAAAACAGTGTTAAATTATCTCCTTTCAAAATTTAGCATAACATACATATCGTTAAAAAATAAGCAATGAGGAAAATCAAGTTGATGACATTACCATGGAAACGACCTCCAAAAACTTAATTCCTCTGTGAATTACCTTCTGTCCATCACTGGTAACCACTGTGTTGTTGTCTGGGTCAAAGTTTGTGACCTTTGCTTTTATCCAATCACACTCCTTCGGGAGGACGTCTTTCATGGATCGGACGGTCTCCTTGAACGTCTTGATTCCTCCCCCTACCAGTGTCCATAGTGGCTGATAGTAGTGAGTCTGCAAGAAAAATCATGCTCACATGTATATACATTATGTATACGTGTCAAAATGGCAATACTCTTAGTAAATGGGATGGGAGAAATGATGACTGATCAGACTAGGATTTTATCTCAGGCTCTCTGAATCTCTAGTAATTTAAGGTGCTTTAAATTACCAACTGAGCTTTCCTGGTGCCAGTAATCAATTGAACTGGTTTGAGTTGACCGTCACCATCCCCCACCCCCTTTTTAATGATCTTCCCCTGGTGATAAAGATCGATCAACATTCAAGTATCTTTTCTTTGGCAGCTAGTAGTTAACCTGTCAGTTCGAGGAGTTGGCACAATACTAACTGCAATAATGGATCATAGGTGAAACAATGATGGACTAGGCTGGGATTCAAACCTAGGTCCCACGAATCTCTAATTTCATACTCTACCAACTGCATGAGCTATCTGGCAATCCTGAGCAAACCGGTCTGATCATTACACATGCATAAATATATGCTGATGTTCATAATTAACTTAAAGATAGAAGATGGGGCTGACAAAAGCTACATGTACACAAAATACACATACACACCAAAAAGATTGAATCAGCAGGGACTGAATGCCACTTATCATGCTTCACTGCCCCTTGTATGGAACTATAGACTTCCCATTCATTCCAACCTGTATAACTAAATTCTTTTCCTCTATTCATACTTCCAAAGGACTCTGACTCAATATAGATTAAATATTCTTTTCAATCTATAATTATAAAAGGGTCAGTAGCCTTTAAGCAAGAGGTTTGATAATCTTGATGAACACAAGCAACATCATTTCAATGCAATACACAGAACTTTTCATTTACATGTTTTTTTTGTAACATGTAGCCACATTGTATCCGCTGAATTGAATTAAAAAAAGAAATATCAACAGTGTAGAGGTGATTTAAAAAACGATCTTGAAAAAAAAAAATATCAAAGATAAAACAGGAATGAAGAATAAGACGCAACTTAATTAAATTGCATGCTCAAGATGTCAGTATGGAAATTCTCAAATAAAATTATCTGCAAGGTACTATCATTCACCTGAAAGTGATGGATGTTTTCTAGTAAACTGCTTCATATAACAGCAAATGAAGGCAATTCACCAAACAGCAATGCAATGCTTGCTGCATAAAAAAATTCATAAAGAGCAGGCAAAACAGAGAGATTGCATAAAACCCACGAGATCCAAAATAATTTTGCTTCCAGTGCCCTTTTTCCCAATTTATCAGTCTACATACATATGTACCAATGATACATAAAAATTATTCAATAATTTGAAAATGATGTTCAGATTAGAATGTATGTACCAGTTATTAAACTTTTGATTATCTCATGGATCATGATATGTCAAGTGGCGGATTTTTAGAAATAAAATGGACAGAGCTACATAAGTTGTTAACACACTATTTAATTTCACAGCATAAACATGATAAAACGTGCACGCTCTCCCTTAAACATCCCACAATTTTAAAGTAAAGAAAACAACCCACCAAGGCTACTCTGTGCATTGCATTGGATCATGGTGCGTTGTATAAATAATTCTGACCTACTTTCACTTTCAAATTGATTCTCGTGTGTATAATCGCGGCGAAGGCGTGTACGTTACCTCTGATGGCTCGATCACTGCTACTTTCCCTTTCCCGAGCTGGTGACAGAACCTAGCGGCCGTGCTACAGCCGCCCGTCCCACCTCCAACCACCACGAGTTTGTAAGATCTTTGATCCGCCGCGCGATGATGGGTCGTGGAAAACATTCGACATGTATTGATAATACACGCCCCTCTGTTGTGCTGCACGAAAACTCTCACTCCCTGCATGTTTGTTCTATCGATATTCCCACGCTGTGACAGTTGTCAACCCCTAACTTGATTAAGAAACCGGAAAATGAGACCTATAAACTTTATAACGCATTTAATCCCTTCGCATACAGCTGTGTCCTTCACCTTTAGGTGAAACGTGAAGACTATGTCATGCTGATTTTGATTGGTCCACGTATTTCTGCGTCACATATTTTTGTTGGTGTGAAACACGTTTCAAGTTCATTGTTTGTTCGCGTGTGTAATTGAGTGTGGTGGCGCACGTTTCAAGGAGAGAATAATGTAAATGTGTAGTCCCCTTAGTCCCTGATTGTCATGATGCAATAAGCAAATTCTTTGCATTTCATTTTAAAACTCCAGTCTCTCTCTCTCTCTCTCTCTCTCTCTCTCTCTCTCTCTCATCCACCAGATGTAACTTTTTTTTTATATGGAAAACACTATTATAATGAAGCCAAAACTAATTATTTGATAAATGTCCACTTTTAAAAAAAGACGCTTTTAACCACCACTTGTCAAAAAGACATTTTTAACCCGCCGCTTTTAAAAAGACATTGTTATTTTTTTAATTATTATTTTTGAGGTCATTTTTAATATATACACGTTCTTCCGATTAACATTAAATGTAAATTTTGTATCAAGACGTAGAACTTTGCATAATCGGAACGATAAAGATCGAATTAGGGCTTCTAATCCGTACAATGTACATGTTGTGCCAAAAATTGCCGGGAAATTATTTTTTTTTTTAGAAAGGATAGATAAGATTTAATGTGGATTTTTTTTATATAAAGATCATATCATATTGGGTAGTTTCAATTAATCTAACAATAATGAATACACTAATTATCTATGTTCAAAATGCGTAATGACGTTTACACTCACTGTTCTAAACATGGTTTAAAATACCACAAACAGAAGGAATTGAAAACAACCGCATTAATCCACATTTGATATAAAGCTTTTGTAAAAAGTGTTTGTATACAATCGAAAGCTTATAAAACTGTCGATCTATCAAGATATCGAAACAATGAACAACGTTTTCATCACGCAAAACTCGTTCATGAATAGAGGTAAGCGGGTACATTAATTAAATCATATATTATCTTATTGATGTTTGCTATATTTTTTAAGTAATGTATAAATAGATAATTGCTGATAATGACTTTTGGGTGTTTCATTTGTTCATGTTCATATACTTCTAACTTCCGGAAAAAAATCCACGGAACGCGGGATGTAATGTTAAATCAGTGACAATAATTACCATTTGACCCCCCCCCCCCCCCCCCTTGGGGGAAGGTTGCTGAACTCTGTGATTTTAGATTTGGTCTGAGACATTTCATCTGATTCCTTGATTTCCCTGAAATCCAGCAAAGCTTGGTTTACTAAATCCTGTTCACGAAAGTAACATTCCTGTTATATATACGCTCAAAAGAAATACAAATGTACTTTTATCATTGTCCGACAGATTACTGTGTGTGCCGGTTTTTTTTCTTGGGGGGGGGGGGGGGTCAATTTTAGTTTTGTAATTTTACCATGGAAATTTAATAAGTTTGATTTTTTAAGGAGTATGTCTGGACCCCGACCCCCCCCCCCCCCCCCCTCTCAAGATCCGTGCATGATTACTGTTTAAACATTTGTTTTCAAGACGCAATGTTGAAGAAATTCCTTTCAAAAACCGTTTGGAAAAAAGATTTTTCCATAGAATGATTAAGATAATCTTTGATTAATTATGCAAAATATCATAATCCTTAATTTGCAATTGTTTTTATGTGAAAAAAAACCCCATAATATGTTATATTTTTTCATTTGAGAATCACATTTGAATTGTTTGCTAGCGTGTCATAAATTGTTAATTCTGAATTGATAGGATGAGAGTAAATGAAATACCCAACTTCTTTGTATTTTGGTTTTGTATTACAATTTTTCTATCATTTTTAATATTAAATTACAGTTTAATGAGCAAGCTGGTACATTGTTCAAAGCTTACACTTATGTTTTAGCATATATAACCATGAAGTGATTTAAAAATAATATAAACATTTTGCCAGTTTGAACACAACCGTCTTGAACATTGCATGTAAGTATTAAGAAGATATTTGAAATATTTCCCCCTTCTTTTCCTCATTTTACTTTTTATTTCTAAATAAGATGATCCTTATCTTTAATTTTACAAGCCTTAGCAAAGGTTTAGTTTCATACTCGTAGTAGTATTATTAGTAATAGTATTAACATCTTATTCCAGATATTTCCTTTTATATGCTCTTTCCTTTACTTTTTTCACTGAATGAAATCTATTCTTACCTATGTTCAATACCTTCAACCAATAGCCAGTGAGTATATTCGATCGTAGTCAAATTGATCTCAATGTTTCTGAGTGGAGATATGTCTCAAAAATCGTTAATTGTTATAGAGTCTTCTATTGTTTGTGATTTGCTATGGATTTCAAACAGAAAGTTTTTTTGGGGGAGTTGATTTTAATCAACTCTCCTATGCAGTTACTCTGACAAACCGAAAGTGAAACACTGTTTGGACCAAAGCACAAATCATCGCCGATGACAAGACTTAGTTCTTGAAAATAACTTATAAATGCGATTAAATGTATGCTAAAGCATTGTTTTTCAAGGAAACTTATTTATAAGTACTTTGAAAATAGTCAGATTTTAAATGGTACGAACAATTTAGATACTTTTTGTAGTCGTATGTAATCTTACGCCAGAGTTCAATATAGTCTCGTTCAACTCGACGCTCGGCTGTCTCCGGAAATCTCCGACAAGCAGAGAGTCTCTCTTGCTTGTCGGAGATTGAACGAGGCTAGAGTTCAATATTGCTTAGATCCATAAATTTTCCAGAAATATTTCTATCACTGATACATAGTTTGATTGAATTTATTCTATCTTTAAATATGACTTAACATGATTCATATGGTGTTTTATCAACATTCTTGTGTCGAAAAAGTCCAAAAATTCATATAATAAAATGTGTATAATTCAAATACAGATTAGAAACTACCCGTACTTGTAATGCAAAATAACATATCATTGATTTTAAAATAAATAAACATCGATAAAATCAACTCCCGTCAGTTCTTCGGTACTTTGATTTTATAAAGTATTTTTGAATAATTAATCTAATATATATCACAAGTTTGTTATCCTCTCTATTCAAATCTGCTAAACATTGATCTTGGGATAAGCTTTCTTACTAGTGTTAAAATCTTTTTAAATTTTCTGTTCAGTAAAACATAATTCATTTTTAAAAAAGTAATTTGACTATAGAACTTCTTTACTAACATTCTTCAAGTTTCAGATTGAAGTAAATAGATATGGCTATTCCCCGTCACCTACGCATTTTTTTGTTTAAAAGAAAAAAACTGAATTGTTTTAAGGTTTTGTCTATTCTTTAATTTTCTTTAATTATGTACATCTCTGATTAGATTTCAGTATGTTGTTGGCTCTAGCTTTACTTTGGCTCTCAGTATTTTGGGTACAGTGTGAAAAAGTGTCATCGAAACCAGGCTTGAAACTTTTCCGAGAGGATTATAAAAGCGTTCAAGAAACTTGCATTGCTGTCGGATTTGTGCAAAACAGCTGTAGAAATGATACAAAGATAGGTATTAAACAATAATTTAATTCTGGTTGTAACGCGGCATTTGATTGGATAGAAAAATTAAGTTAAATTTGTATAACCTGGTTTGCACGTCACAAGACAAGTCACAATGCACTAACGTCAAAAACGTACTAATCCGCTTGACGTTACGTTTGAATTTTGAACAGATTAATATCATTTCTAAAAGTAAACGGACTCAATTTGTACTGCAAATTACAGAAAATTAAATTATAAGGAATGAACTCAATATCTACCCAAGTTATACGAGTATAACCTGGGTTGGAGCAATTTACGCTTTTTTTATAATCCGCTTCGCGGATTATAAAGCGTAAATTGCCCCAACCCAGGTTATACTCGTATAACCTGAGTAGACATTGAGTTCATTTCTTAATTAATCACTCTTTTACTACTTTGTATGAAAAATTATCTTTGTCTGTCTTGTCTGATATATGACGCTTTATTTATTATATAGATAACTAAACGGAAACGAGAAGATAAATTTTGAAACATTATCAATAGAATCAAATCAAATATTACTGCCTCCTATTTGCCCGTTACCATTCTCTGCATTTATTTCTGGATTATATATAACATGACACAATATTCATTAGAAAACTTCAGTGAAATACATATTGAAGTAGTGGCTTTAAATATCATTTTGACAGTTTTTAAAAAAATAAATATACACCCCTTTTTTAAAATTAGGTATTTCCTTTGATGCTCGATTGGGAAAACATGTAAGGAACCTTGCCACCAAAGGCCGAGTTGTATTTGATACAGTTGTTCTAAACCAAGGATCAGGATATGACGCATCTACTGGAGTCTTCACGGTCCCTAGTGGCGGAATCTACGTGTTCGACTGGACAGTTCTTGCATGGCAAGGCTTAGAAGCCCACACTGCACTTACTGTGAATGACCAGTTCAAATCATGGAATCACTGCTACTCTGGAAAGTCCAATAATTGGCGATCCTGTAGCAAAATGGGAGTAGTGAAGCTACATAAAGGAAATAAAGTCTGGATTGCAGTTTTTAGTGGATCAGCTGACATGTATAACACATACACATCTTTTTCTGGCTTTAAACTGTAAATTTATATGAACGCGTCCTTCACAATGATGGAAGGCTTTCATAAGACTACAAGTCTAACTTTCCTGGGGTTTTTTTGTGAAGAAAGTAATAAAAGGTAAAGGGTTGTTTTTGTGTTGAAATAATTTTGCATGGCCAAAATGAGTTCAATTGCTATTTATAATTAAACACAGTGTCGGTCAAAACTCAAAATATTTCTTTAGATCTGAACCTGTTGATGATCATGCAAAATAAATAAAGTCGAAAACTTTAATGTAACGGTAACTAAAATTACAAATAGAAAATTTAAATATTAAACTTCAAGTTGAGAAAATTTTGTACAGCTTAGAAGTTTGTCATATTACGATCCCTGCATAACAAATTACGCACGATCCTGTCATTTCTTTAGACGGCAATAATATCATAAAAATCTTCAAGCAAGTTGTTCAATTATCAAAAGCCAAATTCAAATACGATTTGATATAGTTGATTCATAATTATCAATAAGAGCATTGATTTCATACTTTAAAACAACTTAAATTGTTTTTTTAAATCTCTTAAAAAAACAGATGTTTAGCAATTAACATTCTGTTTTGTGTGATTAGGGGTTTGTATGACCATCAAATAGTACGTCTAAGTCGTGATTTTCTGCGGGCAGCAAAAATATTTATATCTTATGATTGTCATAAATCAACTTAAATTAGTGTTTATACATTACTTACGATAAATCTCTTTTTGAAACTGGCTAGCATCAGTGACAATACGCACAAAATGCACGGAACTCAAAGTTTTATGCAATTAAATTCTTTTCTTACTCCACATTTCTATAGCCTGACATTTTTTTCAATATTTATGAATACCTATTGATTCAGACGATGTTCACTCAGTAGAATTAATTGTCAAGTTTCAATACACGGCTAAAAATAGAAAGTCTACGGGGATTTGGCTTTGCATCAGCCATAATGAAGCACGGATGATAATGTTAAAAAATTGTGCGAGGTATTTCGATTGACTTCCAAATAGAGAAAAGATGTCAACATTCTCCATTATGAATCTCCGTAGGAAATCTGTTTTAAATGATAATGTGTGAATGAAGTTGTCTTGGAAATTTTCCCTTTCATCTATTTCAATCGCACTTCTTTCACAGGTAGATGTATTTTTATGAAAAATCGCCCAAATGTGCAGCATAAATATCTTAATTGGGACAGAACTTAGTATACAACTGGCAGGATGATTGTTAAGAACGTTTTAAAACCAAAGACCTGTGAGCAGTATAAAATTTCCTATTTAATTAAATATAAAAAGTTTCTAGTAGACATGTAGAATTTGATTTTATAAAAAACATATAAGACTTAGTTATCGGGTACCTGTAAAGTGCGAAATAAAATCGAAACGACACAAAACGAAACCAAGCCTGAGTGCGTACTAGTTTATACTTTGACATGTCGCTGATAAGTTCTGAAGGTATATTACACAGATACATGTTGTCACATGTACATGTACATACAACAACATATGAATCTAAAACATATTACATAAGTCGTTAGAAAAGTTTGCGGACAAGATCAATTGTGAGCGGACTATTGCATGATACCAGCAAAACTTTTCATATTTAATCATAACGTATTTTCTAAGAAATGTGTCAAAATAATTGATACTTTTATATACAAGCAATGATTGTTTTAACTTTGTGTAGTTTAATCTAAAAAAGAACCCATTGCATTCTCAGCTTACTTGATAACTTGTTTCTATATGAGAATTTTTTTTCTAAATGTGATTTTTATAATAAGTGATAAAACGAAACGTTAGTCATGTTTATAAAAAAAAATGATCTTTTAGAAGATCAGTGCAAAAAAAAACAAACCCACATCCTTATGCTCATTTTAATTTATATCTTTTTATTTTGAAGTGATTTATTTGATTAGAAATTGAAAATAGAATGTTGAAACTTATAAATTCTTTAACATATCAATAGAGATATTATTATTTGGCCAGCTCGTTTTTTCAATATCACTACTTGTACTTAATTTAAAACAAAATATAGTTCTTTTTCCGCTCTTAAGCTTTTTAGTTGCTGAATATAATATGTTTTGGAAGAAAAAATGAGGGGTATGGGTCCTTCTTCCTGTATTCAAGTAAATGATGCACTGGTGATTGATAGGTAACTTTGGTTGACCCCCCCCCCCCACCCCATCCCCGTTCTCAAATACGGTAAATTATAGATTCACCAGTGTTAACAAATCGTCATACTATCAACAAATTAGAAATTCAATTCCAGAATTTGTGATCTTTACATATTTTTTCAAAGTGCGTTAAGAGTGTCGATACGAAAACATATTGATACACCATCTTAACGCACTTTGAAAAAAGATTTCAAAGAGGGTTAACTTGGTCCCTTTAATGCACTTTGAAAATTTTTCAAAGTGCGTAAGTTTTTCAAAGTGCGTTGCCAAAACCGGGCCGTCATTATGTTTTGTGTGCACGCAGAAAAATCTCCGATGAAGACCAAAAGGTTCTCTGATGTTGCTATTTTTATAGGACAAAGGTTTACAATTGGAATCACAATTGGAATTGGAGGTTTGAAAATGGAAATACTGATATCTTGAGCTCTTGCATCACCGCACCCCCCCCCCCCCCCCATACAACTCGGATCTTGAACCTATGGATTTCGCTTTATTTCCTTATCTAAAGTCGAAACTGCGTTGACAGAGATTTTCGGACCTAAAGTATTGTCTTTCCACAAATGTTTATTTAAAAATAAAATTTGGTGTTATGACTATTTTGACCAGTATCCAGTATCAGTGACTAAAAGACAGTATCTACGATATGACACAAAAGACATTATATAAAAATTGACAAATAATGGTGTGAACGTGCAGGTTAATGGCATGAAAAGTTTGTAAACTAAAAGATGTTTACTTTGAAAAAGAGTAACAGGTTAAAATTGCCTTTCAGTAGTTTGACGTCACCCGAAGTCGTAGAAATATGACATGGTGCTCCTTAAATGCAATTCATGCAAAATATAAAACGCTGTATCTTTTTAATCAATAGTCATTTAATGAAACATACGTCATCCTACAAAGTACACAGTAATTTTGCCGTAAATCACTTTTTCCGCGAATTTTTCTAAGAACCTTCGTATGCATGATTCGAAACATCAAAACTGAAGGGCGTTGAAAATGCAACAACTGGGTCAACATTTGATAGATTCTTTAATAAGCGTTTACAGTTTTCGAAAACTTATATAAAATTTTTGATTCATCAATATTTAGGTTTTTAATTTTCTTCGATAATAAAAGCTAAATATTAAGAAATACATGTATATGCGTTTTCACCAAGCATAATTCCTTCGTAGAGGATAGCAAGTACATTAATTGTATCACTCATTATCTTATTGATATATGATGCTTTCTATATATAGATAAATATTTACATCCACCGAGAATAACTCCCTCGATTTGTTACGGAAATTGATTGTAAATATTACCTCTGTAGAAACTGACAGGACTGAAATCTACACGCCCAGTTCATCGATTGGTCGAAACCGTCCACGTAAGATAAATCAAGGACTGCATTAATTAATCATGATAATGATGTCAGACTCAATAGATGACGATTTGGCTGTTTCTTTTATCTAACGTACTGATGCACATTAACAATAATTTACTTAATTTTACATAATTTTTGTTAACATTTATTAAAAGAAAGATGTAAATATAAACAATAAAAGCTTTCGTTGATAATTCATGCGGATTGTGAACGTAGCAGAAAATATCCATTGCCCGCTTTATAACTCTGATTACGTGTTTCTTCTGCAATACATTCATATTCTGCAGGAATCATCAAAGAACTCATTTCATTGTTTACAAATTTACATCTACCGATTATGATTCCCTTTATTTCTTACGGAAACTTAAAGTTAATTTATACATTGAAGCTTGAGTTAGCTCTGTGTTTAAGATAACGTACTGATGTACATTTATTAAAAGATACATATAGATGTAAACATGATTAATTAAATGCGTTCTTCAATGTTTCAGGCAGGTTATGACGGTAGCGATCATCGCAAAAAAAAATTAAATAAAACAAAATACATAAATTATATATTTATATATAATATGTTATAAATTTAGGGAAAATAGACCCACCATATGTACCCCCTCCCTTGCAAGCAATTGGAAAACTAAATTAATCAATAAAATTGAATTCAATTTATCACTAAAAAGTATATAGCTATTTGGAAAGAACGTATGCAAAGTATAAAACAAATAATATCTGAAAATATCATATGGATTCACATTGACCACAAAATCATAAATAACTAAAATATATTATTGAAAAATCAGAACTATTATACCATTCATGTATAACAATACAAAAATGTAAATTTGAAAATGCTCAATTTTAGAAAATCATAATTAAATAAATATTTATTAATTTTCCTTCTGGTGGATTAAATTTCTGCACGCTTCATTTTGATTTACAATTCCACAAAATTTTTTATTACGTTTACGCAAAAAATTATTTGCAATCAAAAAGGAATCGAATGGCAAAAATATGAGTATTTGAAGTCGTAGGGTGTAATTTATCCGTATGTAATATTCAAATTCATTGTACAATTCAGTAAAGATTGCAAATACAAATGTCATGTTTTTGTAACACACCTAACCTTAGCCAATCGTATGGATTTGTCTACACAAAATGGGGCAAATGGCCAAAACTGAATTTCAGAGAGATATATGATATGACCATCAACTTTGTAATTCATTGGTCTCTATATAAGAAAATTATGACACAGATTGGGCTAAGTGGAGAAAATATGTCAAGGACATTGCATTTACTCGTGGGTCTACTATGACCTTAACGTTTAATTTAGAAATTTACTTGATACAGCACCTCCTTTATTGAAAGGCACTCTGTGAGGGTGAAGTATGCGCTAGATTGGGTCAAAAGAATAGAGAAACAGGTCCAAACAAGTGATGTCGATCGAACATACTAATCATAATAGGGCAACCACAGAACCCTAGAATATGTCTAACTACATATGCACGTTGCGTTAAGAGCTAGCAAGAGGCATAAAGAACTTGCGAAAACCCATGTTTGCTATCTAAGAAAATTGCAAAGATATTCTAGGATTTAGTGATATCATAGTTTTTTATGAATTAAAACCTCTCCATGTATCCCTATCAAGGATGTGTATTAACTGTCTGCGTCCATTGGAATTCTATGTTATAATTAATGGGAAAGTAGTCTTGAACCTAACAGGAAGAGACAAAAGCCCAATCATAGACCGAAAATTTTGACACTAAGTAAAATACTATGGTTTTACCAATAGTCTTTCAATACCGATTTCATAGATACCAATGTTGATGTTTATTGAAATGAATATGTTTAACACCATATCATTGACTACAAATGTAAGTACATTCTTGAAATTTTCATTTTCACTAATTCCACGAAAGTCGATGCCCACGATCGAATATTAACGAAACCACAGCATCCAAGTCCCCAACCAATATCGAAAAACAACTGTTTCTAAGCAGTCTGTCTAGATGTGCTGAAATATGTTTGTTAAACGATCGCCTTACCAAGGTAAAATCATTTCCTGAGGTTTGTTTAAAAGATCCCCTAGTCAGTCTGACAGCCATTATTTCTTGATCATCAGGATGATTACATCATACCTGCACTGATTAATTAAAGAATAGTAATTAATGTCTTGTTTTCTGTGAATGAGTAACAAATATGTGTGACACTTAGACATTTGAAAAGAGTTTACTGTACATACAAAAACCATATTTATGACCCCAATTGTGAATACTGTTTACACTTTTTTTGCCTTGTAATTTCATACTAAATAGCAACAAATTATAGTTGTCTGTTGATATTTTGAAATATAAAGAACCCCGCTGTAATAATCGTTATTTTGTGAGGAAAAATTAACCCAACTATATTAATAACCAAATATAAATTAATTGTGTCCAAGGGTGATACGTGCTCATTTACGTTATGTTCTATAACTAAAAAATAATGTATCCATTTCTAGACATGCCAATTTCCACATTAATTGATGATTTATTCTTATATAATATGTTTATCTTATTCTTCAAAAAAGAACTTCATTGATACAATTATAACATTTTCTAGCTTGAAAATTGCAAAAAGGAAATTATTAATTCTTTGGTTTTGTTTTTTTCCTGTAGTTTCGGTTCACACTCTACGTCCTAATTTTGGGAAAGAAAAGATTAACAAATCATACTTGATTTTAATATTTATTTCGATCAAAAAAACGTCACAATACGGAAGTGTCCCATCCGCCTTAAATCAAGCAAAATTTGTAGTTAAACAGTGTTTTGTGGTAAAAAAAAAATACCGTCCGGAGTTCCGGATAAATGAGGCAAAATAACGTATAAAAAACTGTTCCCAAATAAAATCGTCCGATAACTAAAGCGTCCGGATATCTGGTGTCCGGATATCTGTAGCCCTACTGTATACATCCTAAAAGCCCGATAGTCAATTTTATGTTCAGTGTTCATGGCGAATGTACAAAGTTTTGAGCAATTTGATTTATTTCAATCATTAGATTTCACGAAATGCCGAGATTGTCGCCTAAAATCTTGATTTATAGACAGTTTCCTCACTAATATATACTATTGTTAGGGACCATTTCACATTTTAAATGTAAGCATATCAACTGTACTTACTGATTATTAGGAATAGACAAACAATCAGAGTATTTGCTATAAAATACTCTCTTGTTTATGGTTTACTATGGCTAAAAAGAAAGGTTTTTATAAGGTAATACATTCTGATAAATCATGTAATCTTTTAATCTTAAATGTCAAAATCTTATATCTATTTATTTTACTTTGTTATATTTTTTCGAAACTGCTCAACATTGACATTGGACATGATATTGTTTATCATTATTTCTTTGAATATATTATATAAACAGTGCTTGTTTGGGAGGAAACTTGTTGAAATTGACACCTGAGAAAACCATTGTCGATAGGACACCAATAAACCCCCTTCATATCTTTTCAGATTTTTGTCAAAATTTTTCATCGAAAAAAGTGATACCTAAAACTTTGTGTTTAATATAAAGGCCGAACATTTTTAGCGGCCGGGTGGTAAATCTTAGGTGAGGATGGAGCTTAATTTCTAAAGGTGTGAAAGCTTCCGGGGTTTGCAGTCTACCTGTCTCGTAAAGGTGTCTTCCCACTAAGCTAAAATTCTGAATTTTTTTTTATGGGTGACTGATTTTAGCTAAGTGGGAATGGTGCACAGGTAACGGCGTCAAAGAACAAAAGAACAAAAGAAATTAATTACAGGTGAACTATAGTCTGTTCAATTATTGACCTTAAATAAAAAAAAATAACTGGCAATTTTTTAAGATTTTATTTAAAATTAAAAAAAAATTTAATACACGAATAGGAGAACATTTTGATAATTAAAAAAAGGTTTGTTTTATGATGGATAGTAGCTAAATTCTATTGTATGTACAATTACTCAATATTCATTCTTTTGAGAAAAGGGAAAACAAACATGGTTGCATTAAAGTTTATTTTCAATACATGTGTATGAAAATCTATTTTGCTTTTATGCCTCAAAAAGATTATGTTTGTATAAATTCTTGCATTATGCCATCAAAATACATGTTGACTGATATACTATTTTTAAAATAATCGTTGTAATTAAATCGATGTGTTGTATTGTACATTCTCCAATGCTATTATCACTGTACTACATACTCATTGCTATTACCATTTGTTAGTAAATCCATGTAATGTTCTGCAAATATGTAATAGGGTGCATTTTTAAAAAAATCCATATGCTATAAGATGTATGTCTTACGCAATAAAGAAAGTTAAAGTTGAAGTATAATGGACTGGGCTGGGAATCTTTACATCTTAGAAGAACACATAAACTACATACAATGTACATGTATAAGATATTTCTATATATATGCAACCAATGACCAACGAGTACTGCTCTTAACAGACAAGCTTATGCTGAAACAAAGGTCCTTTTTCAAACTACACTTAATGTTGATAATTGTTTAGTGAGATAAAATCCTTTCTTGTTTTTGGTTGTCTATGGCTAAAAAAGTAAGGTTTTTACATGGTAATATATTCCGATAAATAATTTCATCTTTTATTCTTAGATGCCCAATCCTTATATCTTTATATTTTACTTTGTTATCTTATCTTTTCGAAATTGCTCAACATTAAGATCTTGGACAGACATTGTATATTATTATCTGCTTGAATATATATACTAATTATTGTCTGGCCAATAGCGATGATTTGTCAATAGACCATTTGTTTATCAGATTATGTAAAAAGAAAAAAACTAAAATATTGATATGATATTTCTGTTTCCTTTTACTAACACACCATATTGTTTCTGAATTTTTGTTGTTGTTGATATAGAAATGTGTTTAATCGTAACAATTAGTGAAATAATTTATACCATTTTTGATCACATTGTTTGTCTGTATGCTATCATTATCCTGTCGCTCGCAGTACTATGGGGACGGTTTGATAAAGTGTCACCCAAACCAGACTTGAAAATAAAAAAAAAGCGTCGAAGAAACGTGCTTTGCCGTTGGATTTGTGAGGAAAAGTTGTAAAAATGGCACTAATACTGGATCTTACACTATTCAGAATTTTATTAATAAGTATGAAATCTAATTATTGTACTTTGGTAGTACATTCCAAATTTTTAACTTTGTTGCTGACTTAACGGAAACGGAAAGCTTAAAGACACTGAACGGCGCATCTTTTTTGAAATAAAAAACGACTTGAATAAAGTTTCCGATTGAGTTCAGTATTTTTGTGGTACTCATAAATGTTTAAACTTTCAGAAAATGACAAATAAATCAATTTATTTCATTAAAATTAATAATTACGAATAACTTAGACATATTTACATCGCAACGTGTAACGATGTTACTTTCTCGTCTTTTTCTGGCTACAAACTGTAAATAACTTGTTATATCAAAATATGTTTAGAGGAATAAAATAGGTTTTTTGCAATCAAAGTCATTGAGAGAGAGAGAGAGAGAGAGAGAGAGAGAGAGAGAGAGGAGAGAGAGAGAAATAAGAGAGAGAGGGTGAAACACAGAGAGAGAGAGAGAGAGAGAGAGAGAGGGTGAAACAAACACACAGAGAGAGAGAGAGAGAGAGAGAGAGAGAGAGAGAGAGAGAGAGAGTACTGCAAAGGGATACATATAAAAAATATTGCACTTCATCTCTGTGTTTGAAACTGATATTGATTGCAAAAATTTTTGTTCAAAAACTGAAAAAAAATCTAATATGCACAATATAATAAAATACCGTGACTAGATTTAACATGGTTAAATATCTGCCTGCCCCTTAATTGCAGAATAGCAGAAAATATAAATTTCATTTTTAATTTAACTCAGACTAAGGGTTTTTGATGGAACTATTGTTTTCGAAAATTAAAAGATTATTAAGGTTAAAATACATGCTTTAGAGAAAATGAACAGTTATACGGTAAACATAGTACAATACGCAATATAACATTTATAAGCCTATACTTTTTTGCGTACTACGAGGGTTGTTCACAATAGCATAGACAGTGACGTTATTTCTTTTAATCGAAGACAATGGACGATGGACATGAATTCGATATGCGGCCCAATGTCAAAAACAAAAATTTAAAATAAAATCAATGAAATTAAAATTGCAAATAAAACTACTTTTCCAATAAAAAAAAAAGGGAATTTAAATTTGCTGATAGTTCAAATATTCCAATTATTTGCCTATAACAAAGCTTTAAAAAAATTTATAGCGTGTTTCTGGTAAGTTTAAGTGTTAACTCATGATAAAGACAGCGCATTTTCATCTGTTCTTTAACCTCATCGAGCCCGCTGGCACATAAGGCCCGGATACACTGTTTCCAACTGTTCCTGTCTTTATAGTATAAATTGTTCTCGCTATCCTCTATGAATGATTTAGGCACGATGAAAACGCTTTTTTTTCGATATTTTGATAGATCGACAATATTATAAGCTGTAAACAAATGCTTTTTACACAATCTGTCAAATGTGGATTCAGTTGTTTTCAACTCCTTCTATTTGAATCATTTATCAAATAAAAAAAATCTTATTGATGTTTGCTATTTTTTAAAGTAACGTACATATATTTAGATAATAATTGCTGATGATGACCTTTGGATATTTCATTTGTTCCTGTTCATATCCTTCTAACTTCCGGAAAAAAATCCCTGAAACGCGAGATGTGATGTTAAATGACAAAAATTGCCATTTGAACCCCCCTTTTTGGGTGGAAGGGTTGCTGAATTATATGTTTTTAGAACTGGTTTGAAACACTTCATTTGATTCCTTGATTTCCCTAAAATCCAGCAAAGCTTGGTTTACTAAATCCTGTTTACGAAAGTAATATTCCTGTTAAATATATGTTCAAAAGAAATACTTTTATCATTGTACACCTATGCGTTTGTGAGAATTATAAATGTTATTATGAAAAGGGAGCATACATATATCAAATATTCTATACGGCTGTCTAAACTCAAGGAAACCTATAAAAATTAAATATACTGTACATGGAGCCTCTTGTACATAAATTACTTTGCGCGGATCCTCAAACTTTTTCTGGTGGGGGGGGGGGTCCGACAGATTACATGTACTGTGTTTGTCGGTTTTTTTCGGGGGGGGGGTGGTGGTTTCCGAGGCCAATTTTAATTTCGTAAATTTACGATGTGGAGGATGTCTGAACCCTCGACCCCCCTGAAGATCCGTACATGATTACTGTTTTAACATTTGTTTTCAAGACGAAATGTTGAAGAAATTCCTTTCAAAAACCGTTTGGAAAAAAGATTTTTCCATAGAATGATTCAGATAATATCTGACTAATTATGCAGAATATTATAATCTTTAATTTGCAATTGTTTTTTTTTAAACCACTACATTTGTGAACAAAACCATAATATGTTATATTTTTCATTTGAAAATTACATTTGAATTGTTTGCTAGCGTGTCATAAATTGTAAATTCTGAATTGATTGGATGAGAGTAAATAAAATACCCAACTTCTTTGTTTTTTTGGTTTTGTATTACAATTTTTCTATCACTTTTAATATTAAATTACAGTTAAATGAGCAAGCTGTTACATTGTGCAAAGCTTACACTGATATTCTAGCATATTTAAACATGAACTGTGTTTGAAATCATACAAACAGTTTGCCAGTTTGAACACAATCGACTTGTACATTGCATGTAAGTATTGAGGAATATTTTTGAAATATGTTCCCCCGTTCTTTTCCTCATTTCACCTACCCTAAACTAGATGATCCTTATTTCTTAATTTTGCAAGAAAGGTTTAGTTTCATACTCGTAGCAGTAACATCTTTGTTTATTTGCAAATTCACCGCACCATTGCTCTTTTAGATTTTTTCGTCTTATATTCTCTTTTCGTTACTTTTTCTTTTTCCTATGTTCTATACCTACAACCAATAGCCAATGAGTATTGTCGCTCATAGTAAAATTGATCTCAATGTTTCTGAGTGGAGATTTATATAAAAAAAAATCGTTGTTATAGAGTCTTCTATTGTTTGTGATTTGCTATGGATTTCAAACAGAAAGTTTTTTTTAAGAAAATGTTTTTGAATAATTAATTTTAGATTAATATAATATTTCACAAATTTGTCATTTTTCTATTGAAAACTGCTTAACATCAATCTTGGAAAAAGCTTTCTTACTAGTATTTTTTTAAGATGATCTGTTCAATTGCATAATTCATTTTTTATAAAATATATTATGACTAGAATATCATTACTATAAATCTTTAGTTTTTTGATTGAAGTAAAAAAAAAAGAAGAAGAGATATGTCTGTTCTCCATCACCGACGCATCTGGTTTTTTTTAAAAGTGAATTGAGTGAAGGTTTTGACTATTTGGTTATTAATACATGTACATCTCTGATCAGATTTCAGTATGTTGTTGGCTCTAGCTTTCCTTTGGCTCTCAGTATTTTGGGCACAGTGTGAAAAAGAGTCACCGAAACCAGGCTTGAAACTTTTCCGAGAGGATTATAAAAGCGTTCAAGAAACTTGCATTGCTGTCGGATTTGTGAAAAACAGCTGTGGAAATGATACAAAGATAGGTATTTACATTGATAACTCTTTCACTACGTACCTTGTATGAAAAAATTTATCTGTCTGATATTTGACGCTTTATTTATTATATAGATAACTGAACGTAAACTAGAAGATAAATTTTGAAACATTATCAATAGAATCAAATCAAATATTACTGCCTCCTATTTGCCATATACCATTCTCTGCATTCTTTCTGGATTATATTCCATGAAACAATATTCATAAAAAACTCAGTGAAATACATATTGAAGTTGTGGCTTTAAATATCATTTTGACAGCTTATCTTTTTTTCATTAATATACACCCCCTTTTTTAAAATTAGGGATTGCCTTTGATGCTCGATTGGGAAAACAGATAAGGAACCTTGCGACCAAAGGCCGAGTTGTTTTTGATACAGTTAATCTGAACCAAGGATTGGGATATGACGCATCTACTGGAGTCTTCACGGTCCCTAGTGGCGGAACCTACGTGTTCGAATGGACAATTCTTGCATGGGAAGGCTTGGTAGCCCACACTGCACTCGCCGTTAATAACCAGTTTAAATCATGGAATTACTGCCAGCCAGGAAAGTCAAATAATTGGCGATCCTGTAGCAAAATGTCGATACTGAAGCTAAATAAAGGAGATAAAGTTGGGATTACAGTTTTTAATGGACCAGCTGACATTCATCTTAAATACACGTCTTTTTCTGGCTTTAAACTGTGAATTTTGTATTAAACTTGCCACACAAAAAATTGAAGGCTTTATTAGATGACAAATGTAACTTCCCAGTGTATTGTTTTGTGAAAAAAGAAATAAAGAGTTGAAGGGTTTCCTTTGTGTGATTTAATTTGATTTCAATTAGAAACTGCTCTATAGATTTAAAATTATAAAATTAAAACTCTCATTGGTATGCTAAACAACTTTTATAAGTATGACTTTGTCAATGGTCATAGATAATTAAATGGCCTTGGACACAGTTTAAGCTCAAATTTTTCAAAATTTATTTTTGGCATATTTATTGTCTAAAATGGTCAATTTGGGTGTTTTTAATGCAAAATTTGAAAGTCAAATATCGAGTTACAAGCGAGTTACAGAGGTGAAAATTCTTTGTTTTGTAACAAAGCTCGAGCCTTGTTATTGTTTAGATTTGTGTTATATTGATATAAGTTTCAATCTAATGTTACTCTTTGTTGTTGATAAAATTATTTATGAGCACATCGAATGAGTTTATCTTGTTTCCTCAATATATTTTGTCAAAGAAATTGTAATTTCTTTACATTAGTTGTAAACAAAAAAAAGAAGACTCAAGCTTTGTTAACATAACAACGATTTCTTTCCCCTGTATCTCGCTTGTAAGATGACTTATAACATTCAAATGTGGGTAAATCGTTCAAAATACACAAGAAAACTATTTTATACATACATATCAAAAATAAAATTTTCATCTGAAATCGTGTCTAAGCCCCTTTGATATAGTTGAAAACTTTTAGGTACAAAAATTTAATTCAACAAATCAAAGATTTAAACACTTAACTTCCAAGTTGAGTACATTTTATACATGAAATATATTTGCCACGCAATTTTCATAATAGCAAATTGGTCACTACCCTTTGTATTTAAGGCCAAATTCTAATAAAGTTTGAAAAGAGGTTAACTCATAATTTAAAGGGGAAGGAAAGTCAAAAACATAATTTATTCATTTTAATAAAGTGGTGTAAATTATCACATGTGGTCATGCTGTTTTGAAAATAAAATACGTAATTAAGCTTTAATGAACGTTTGAGGTTGGAGAAATCGTATTTACTGGAGGCTGACATGATGTAGAACTCTTTTGTATTAAAAACCAAAAAAATTAATTATTTTGACGTCACACCATCTACTCCGGTTTGGTTTACATATACGAATACGAATGGCACAACGATATCCAAAGTATACCAAAACTCCGTACATATATCCTTTTTAAATCCAGCTACACAGTCGAAAAATACGTCACGCTAGATCTCCCAAAACCCATCAGATCAAAATTGGCGATGTTTAGATGTGGTGTACTCCCCCTGAGGATCGAGACTGGTCGCTACAGAGGAGAACCGGTGGAGGATAGAATATGTAACTTATGTGATCTTAACGAAATTGAAACTGAAAAGCACTTTTTATTACACTGTCCATTCCTTAACAACAAGAGAACTCAATTATTTTATAAAATTGGATATGATGTAACTGTAAGTCAAAATAATACAAATGACAGTACTTTTTTAGTTGACCTAATATGTAACTACCCCCGCCAAATCGCTTATTGTATTCATGAATTATACAATTTAAAGTAGATCCAGTGTTCTGTGACGTCACACTTTTTTGTAAAACTTTGAATTCTTTAAAAATTGTTCAAGATAGTTTTATTTATTTTATGTGAATATAATCACATGGATGTAATTGGAATTATTGGTAGGTTCAAGATATTTTCGCACTTAATTTTATACTAAATTTCCAAATTTTTATATATTTTATCTATTCAAAGGGGAAATAACTCTTTTTCTGACTTTTCTCTCAGTTGTATGTCTAAATGCTATATTTTTTCTTATTCCAACGATTAATTTTAAAATATTTTTGTAATTTTAGCTTTCTGATAAAGTTAGCATTAAAATTAAAGAAGAAAAACAAATTTCTGCCGACAAGATTTTACTTTTAACAAAAAAAAATACATTTTTCTAATGCTAAAATATGCTTTAGTTTATGTTTATCTGGCATCTCAAAAAGTGTGATGACATATATATTTTTTCTAACAATTGATGACATTTAAGTCTATTAAGTCGAAATCAGTTCAGTTTTTCAACTTTCCTCAGAGAATTTTACGAGTATGGAGCTACCTTAAGACAGAAACAATTGACAAAGCCATCTTGCTCCCAAATCATGTAAAATTTATTCACATTGTAACAGTTTGAAAGTGACTTATAGGTCCGTTGGGCCGGGTGTATTGTGTTATATTTGTAAAATGAATCTTGTAATCATGCTATATACACATGTCACTATTATAAATTATTTACTTACTTACTTACTTACTTATACGAATGAATGTACACAGTGCTCGGAATATAATTAACGCTGGTTTATGCCTTTCTGTTACTCAAATAATCGACTAAACAAAATTGATAATATTTGAGTTCACACGTCAATCTAAAGAATAAATACAGGTATCATTGTATGCATAAATATCATAATGCATTTTTATAAGTAAATGGCAGCTGTGAATCTGCTATCATTCAAAGTTGAAAACGACATCGATTAATTTTTTTAATCTAAGTCAAGTCCTTTGCTAACTGAATAAATGTTATAATTGTAATTGGGATGTTTAAAATTCATTCTTTAAAGTCGGAATTACCATGTCGAAATAACGACGGCAGACATTTTCTATGATACTTGGCATCTGTTGACAATTTCCACATTTACGCGGAGATTTCTCCGACACTAACCTCCGCTTTTAGATTTCAACGAACATGCTCCATATGACGTTAGTTTGTAGTTTGCAAAGATAAAAGAACGGTCTCGAATCAATAGTGTTTCAAATTTTCCAGAACTTGTCATTTAGAGCGAATATACTGATGTTATGTTGAAAAGACAAACCGGAATAGATGGTGTGACGTCATAGATTAAAGTTCAATGGCAGCCCCCATGGCGGCGAGAAATTTAAAGTAAGCGACCAATTTTCTTGATTTATTGATTGTTCCGGGGTTTTTAATGAAAATAAATACGATTTACAATTATAGATGATGATAATTAATTGATTTATTGTACAACATATTTTTAGTTTCCTTCCCCTTTAAGCGTTCAAAACTGAGTAGTTTTGCATTTTATATTCTGTAATTTAAACATATTTTATTGAGTAATCAAATAGGCAACAGGCAAAACCTATATAAACCATCCCTCTCTTTTATATTCTGTGTTATATATGTCATGAGTTCGGGTGAATATCCAATGGTACGCATAAGTTGCATTTCTTTTGCGGAAAGCAATAACACTTATATCTTATAATTGTCATAAGTCAATTTAAAATGTTCTTTAAACATAACTTAGAATAAATCCTTAGAATTGAAACCGTTTGTGAAACTGGCTGGCCGAGTTTTTGTCAGCTACGATAGATACAAAACTCAAAGTTCTATGACATTAACTTCTAATTTGATGCCAATTATTTAATATATATACCGGTATATACAATGACGATGTTTGTATGGAGTGTTTCAAAACAAACACAAAAATGTTTAAAGAATGTAATTGTTCTTAATCTAATTCAATTCTAAAACAGATATGAAGAAAGTGAGTTTATTAAGAATATGAGAATACATGTAAGTAATCTAGTAGTTACAATAACATAAGGGTACATAAATCGCAAAGATCGTGTAAAAGATATCACAAGTATTGATGAACAAAGCATGACATGCTTAAATTTATTTATATGTATATTTTAATGCAATCCAAGAAACATCTCATTATGGTAAGCAATGTATTTTTGTAGAATTTTAAACATATTTTTGGCAATTTTTACGACTGACGCCTCCAATTCTATAGGCAATTACAAGTAGAAATGCCTTACTGAACAATTGTAAACATTAAAACAAAAACTATTTTTGGAACCAAAATCATGACCATGCCTCCTTAACTATCACACATTATAAATATTACGATTATGCGTGGAATGTATACTCTAAATGACCAATGCAAATTCAATTGCAAAATTGCAACCTATTCAATTATTGCTTCAAATTTACCACGGAGTATTTAAATAGAAGATGATCCTGTGGATAAAATAATATTCAATACAAAAATAACAAGCTGTATAGTTTTAATTGAATAAAGTAGAGTTTTAACGATCTCCGAACCTCAGCAAAGTTCGATAACTCTAAATCATCCGGATTTCTTTTATTCGTACCATAAATCTGACTTTTATACATACAATTTTAGTTTAGTATTCTACTGCTAGTATAACCATCAGTTACACAACTGCATGCTTGGCGTAGTGGATCCACGGAGCACTGTCACATAATTATATACATCTTGTATAGAGTTCGAGCTAATCGATCCAACGGCATTTTTTTTTAAACTCAACGTGTTTCTTTATTCCATTGTATCCATCGTAGACAACTTTACAATAACTTTGTAAAATGCATTGATACTCTCTAAAAAATTCATTTAATATCATTTCATTTATAAAGGTTGAAAGAAAAATATCATTCTTATGATGGAAAAAAAAATACTTTGAGGCTGAGGATCGGAGAACCTTAACTTTAATTCATTAGCATACGAGTTTCTTTGTTGTTGATTTGAACACCAAATTCATTATCAAACCTCTATGACGCTGGTCAATTTAGATTTAATTTCAAATTTTCAAAGGACTAGAGTCTTCATTCAACGCCCACGGCCCTAATATTAAACCTTAAAAAATGACACTCAGGTAAATTTTTAATTTTGGTAAAACTTCTTAAATAATAAATCTTAAACCAATTCTAAATACAATAATATATAGTTTACGTATTTCAAGAGTACGATTATATAAATTTTTTAAACTTTGAATTTATTAATTTTTTCGTATCAATTCTTCAAGTAAACATGTTTAAAATGAATTATCTTTGTGTAATATTTATTACATTATACATTCCGACCCCCGGAACCCTCCCCCCCCCCTCTGGATCCGCCAATGCACTCCCTATTGAAATGAATAATAAATATAGATGTAATATTTTCCCCAAAATAATGTTACCTTACTGTGAAGTGCAACGGGTTAGAGCGCTAACGACGTGTCCATAAGTAGAGAGCTCAAATCCTGCTGGGGCTTTTCTATTTTTTACTTAGGTTTCCAAAAATTTGAACTTATTCTTTTTTTGGCCAAATACATTTATTGTAAAATTTCAATTATAACGCACTTTATCCACATAAATATTAACATGGGTCTTATACCATCTTAAATCAGTAATTATATTTTCTGTCCTAACAGTTCTGCATTGAAAACCATTACGCAATATAATTACATGTATGTCATTTATTTTGCACTGTTTACAATCTTCTTTGTTGCAACTACATGTACAGGCTTTCGTTGTTATCAAAATATTCTGATGTATATTTATTTATCCATGAGGAGTGTGGGGGAGGGGAGGGTGATGCAGAGTAATAAATGTAATTGTGTTTGCAGGGGGGGGGGGGGGTAGGGGATTGGGGTCCGAGGTGTATTTTTGTTAATTGTACTATTACGGAAATAAAAAGGAATTTTCAAGGGGGGGGGGGTTTGGACCCCTCACTCCCACCCCTTCTTTAAATCCATGCATACAATGATGTTGGCACACAGAAGCAAATCTAAAGCTGGCAACCGCAAAGGGGAGGGGGCATAATTTTATTTTGTTTGTAATAATTATATAGACCATACTTTCTAATGACATGAAATGTTTAGATTATTGATTAACTTTTAAAATTAATTCATATACAAACAGTTCAATCCCAAATCGTACATAAAAGGCTTCTCATGTGTATTATGGGATGGGATCTCATCCTCTATGAAAATTATAATTTTTAAAAATTACTGGAAATTGCATGTAGACTTCGTTTTTACTAAAACTAGTACTTTAACAAATCAGTGTTATCTAGGGGCAAACACTTGGTGCGGTCATTACTGTCTAATGACAGCATTTAGTCTTAATTCCAAAAAGTAAAATACATATCCTATTAACGTCGATTATGTATTTTTACTGGAATTTCGCTACCTCCATATCTCGCATGAATCATAAAAAAGCATTTTATTGATTCTATTCTAAATTCTAAAGTTGTATATTGACCGTGAGAGTTAAGCAAGATTTAGTTAAACTATAAGTACATTTGATACAAGACACAACCAAATAGTCTTTTATCGGGATTGGACTCCTTGCTTAATCTTTTGACAGACCAATAAACTGGTTAGAACTGGATTCTACGGATTTCAGTCCAGTCGGTTTCTAGAAGGCTTTGATATAGAATTAATGTCCATAGAAAATAGAAATAATCATATTAGTGGATATAAATATAACAATATTTTTCTTTCTTTTTGCACTCAAGAAATAAGGCTTATGCTCATGACCAATCAACGGCGAGTAAAGTTCTTCACAGATATGTTCTTGTATTAACACGGTTTCTAACTTAAATTACTCTCAATTTTTACGAGCGGATGTATGTCAAATATAGTTTGATGCATTAAATACTCTTTTCTTTAGTTGTTGGCTATGAATTTAAAGTTATTTAAGGGAAAATATATTTAGAAAATTAACTTTCAATTATCCAAAGCTTAAAATAGCTCATGTATAAAATAAGTTTTTGTCTACAAAATATCGGTATGTACATATATGCATGTCAAAGAAATTCCATGCAAATTTTTATCTCATCTTTTCAAAACAACCTGACATCGATTTTAAAATGAGTTTGATTATATATTTTTGAACATGAAGATTAATTCAATTTTAATTCCGAAGTGTTTTCCTGAATACCAGTAGAATATTAATACTTATTAAATTAAAATTTATCAAATTTAAAAATAAGAGAGAAAAAGACTCGAGGTATTTGTGTTCGCCCTCACCAGTGCATCTTCTGTAGAAATAACACAAAGATGGAAATATTTACATTATACAATCTATAACTTGAAACAATTATCATTATACGTAAAATATACCTAAACATAGTGACTTAAAAAATAATTTTGGCAATAAATTCAAAAGTCAGATCATGATTAAGATACATAAACCAGTTATTAAAATATTGTCATATTAAGTCGTCACGATATTGTTCTAATTTTCACAATTGTTGATGAACATGTTGTGCTTAAGCTAGGGGACTAGGTTATCAGTATTAAATACATACATGTATGCGATATTTAATCACTTTGTACGTTGTATATTTCTACATTACAGAACCTTATTAAACCACAAAAACCATCTCGGCAGTTATTGTTGGCTTATTTAGAAAAAACTATCACAATCTTGAAAATGTTTCAGGCAATTTCACTTCTTAAAATTCTAGAATTAAGGGAACTCTCGGGAACTTCGCTCTCTGGTTCTCGAGAAGGGCGTTATTCTGGGAGTGTTAAGGGAGTCCTTTATGTAATATTGTTCTAGTTTATCCAACAGTGCTTCGAGTGAGTCGTTTGATTGTGACAATTTATTCTCTTCTTTTACGATCAAAAATGAGGTGATCTGTCCAAATAATCTATACAACCTCTCATGGTTTATTGGGTTTCGTTTAAATGTTGGTAGTGTTACTTCAGCCTCAGGTTGAAGGTTGCTAAACTCTGCCACCTTAGATTTGTATGTAACGGTCTGAGACACTTTATTGGATTCCTTGATTTTCCGTAAGTCTATCAAAGATTGGTTTATTAGAGCCTGTTTCTGTTCGATATCATCCAAATGTTTCTGTAATATGCCTCTGTGTTTAGCTTTCATCTTGCTAGTTTCAGATTTCATTTTATTGATAATTTTTTCAATATTTCTGTGCCAATCCTCTCCGTGTCTGGTAATTTCAGATGCAACTTTCTCGTATCCTTCATCCAGATTTGCAAGCTGCTTTTCCAAGTCCAGTCCAAATTCTTCATGTGCATGAGAAACATTTTCTAGCATATCGTCATCGTTTTCAATTATCTGCGTCATTTTTTTATATGCATCCAAAATTTCTTTAAATATATGCCCACTGTGTGGTTCAGATGTTATGCACGAAGAACAAACTAAAATGTCGCAATTGTTGCATTGAAACTTGCAGTTTTTGTGTGGATGCACTTTGCATTTTGGATAAATGTAGGTTGATTTTCGTTCCAAGAAAGGAACTATTTTATGTTTATCATATCCATCTGAGATGTGTTCACCTATGCAGGGCTTGCACAGGTTTACATGACAAAAATCACAGTAGCTACATGTTTTGTCCATAGCGATCTCACAAAGACCACATTGATGCACTTCCTGGGCACTATTATGAGAATCCATTATTGTTCTAAAATAAACAGTAAAGAGAATTATTTGTTAATGATGTAAACAAGCGGCTCATAAGCTTTTGCGGTCACCTGAGTAGTTAAGCATTGATATAGACCTGTCAGGGAATGGGTGTGTTTTTATTTTATGCTTCATTTTATAGTGTTCATTATTTGATGTTTGTAAACATCAATTAATACAAAGGGGGAGGTGAGGGCTAGGTGTTTAAAGATCATGAATATCTTTACCTTAGTTCTAGGAGCCAACATTTGTAACCTTTTGGTATAAAAAGACTTTCAAGCCTTTAATAATCAATTTTTTAGTTTTTTATTCCAGCTTAGTTTATTTATAATTCACACTACATGCATGCAGTTTATCACTACATATTTACATCTAGTGTACATTTCCCCTTATGTTTGGATTGGAAATCTGCGACGTTTAATTTTCTATGAATACACTTTGCTAATTCATTCGCCATGAGCACAAAAATAAACGTCTCCATGTGTTTTGAGTATATTTAATTTTTGTAAGATTAAATAAATTTTTAATCTCACATATCCAATTTATTATGTACGTTTGAAAAACAGTCGTTAATATATATCTATCTTTACTTAATAAAAAGGATATTTCTCCACAAAGTTTCTGGCACTATATTTTTTTTGTCGTGGAAGCTAAATAAATAAGTTGTTAATATGGCTGTTCCATGTTTGTTTCATATCCCTGACGAAGAGCGTAAATAATGGCTTTATTGCGGCGATGTACAATATTTCATAGAAAAATACATCAGTATGGAAATATAAATATCAGCATTGAATTTCCAAAAATAAACATTTAATGCCTAAACATTAGTATGTCCTAGTGACAGTTTACTTCAGTATGTAGTGGTTTGAGTGACATACCAAACAATGTATGACCATGTTTGATGGGCCCGTCTTAAAATTAGACGCAGTGAATTACACAATTACAGAAGAGGACATTATGGACATATTGACAATACATTTAATTTATCTCTTCCACCTGTGAAAGTACAGAAAAAGGTATAGTTTTGATTCATTATTATCAAGTGGCCATATTTGCCTTACCCAAATGTCTGAACTCCTGAACTTCCAAATATCATTGAATTCTCAATTTAAGTAACAACCGTTAATAATACAACGCTTGCTGACATAATTATCATTAAATTTTGCAAATGTGACGCCTAATCTAAAACTTATTGCAATAACAGTTAACATAGCCAACGGCTAATGATATTTGCCGCTTAATGATAGAGCTGTATCTTAGGCGTAACAAAAGCACAGCATCCCTGACGTTTAATGAAACAAGCAAATATCTACACTCTCAACCAATAATGATATGATACAGACTTTTTATCATGAAGCGTTGCAGTTGCACTCTTAAGTGATACAAAATTTTAAAATTGAAAGCATTTTTATGAATTAAAACAATTTTATTTCACTAAATTTGCTAAACATTAGTTATACGTAATTTTTATCAAAACTTGAGCCTGTAGTTTTCCACAATTTCTTCATTAATGATGAACTTAAAAAGACAGATAGATGGATAAATAAATAGATAAATAGATAGATATTAAGATCGGCAGCTCGATTAAAACACTCCTAATGAAATACACTCTGTTTCTTGGACTGCAGAAAACTAATAAAGTCATATAGTGACTAATTTTAAAACGAAGAAAAAATATATTTCAGTACATTTTGTGGGGTACCTTATTGTGAAAACTTTCAATGGTAAAGTTATAACCGCTTTACGATTTGAATCATCAAATACAATAACTGTTAACACCTGAGAGAAAATAAGGTGGATTTGTTAAATTTTAACCAGGGTTTCCGTAGGAAAAATTCGGTTATTAAATTGGTGGCGGGCGTCTGCTTATGGGGTCTTGCAGACAACAATTTTACATATATTTATAAAGTGTACATATTTCTTGGATTTTGATTTTTGATAATTTATGCACCCTCTCCCCCCACTAAAAATAAAATTCCAGCTAATGAATTTAGTCATTGCAGATAAAGTCTTGTGTTTTCCAGATCAATAATTTGATCATAGATAAAAAAAATGCAAGGTTTTCCTTAGATTTTGGTTTTTATAATCAATGCAAAAACTACAAGCTGTTGAGTTTAATCATTTTTTTGCGAATATGGAATTACTTTATTGGTCAAAAAACCCCTTGTACAATTCTCAAGCAAGGAAATTTCTGGGGTATTTTTTCAGAACACTTATACAATTATATCGGAATTGTGTATATTTGAAAGGACTTTGATTTATGATAATATCTGTCATTTTATTGCGTGATATTGCAAGTAGGATATCCCAATTTTCCGGATAACAGTTTTTAAGACGCATCTATCTATTTTTGTTTCACAGTACCATTGCACATATATGCACCATGTGTATATTTTTTTATACTTTTGTGTGAGATGTTTCTGAACTTGGTACATTTTTCATTATATTGCACACACGGTACATCATTCGTTCAGATATTTTCAAGATATTAGGTTATTGACAGTTCGTTTGTAAAGATAATCACAACAGAGTTAGACATCACTCTATAAGTTTCTGATAATAAGGAAATAATATTAAATAGAAATCATGGCCATGATTATTTCGGAACAGGATCAACCTGAAATACCTTTGATCACATTGAACATAATACTTCAACTACTTTATTCCACGTTGACCTTTTCGTGATAAGCTGTCGTGTCGCGAAGGTATTTAAGGCGGTGTGAGTCACCTAAATGACATACTACAATAAAATCAATTATAAATATAAATATATCTGAGGAGTCTTTAACAATGTAAATCATTTGAATACAAGTGAACTCTATTTGATGAAACAACACAAACAGACATGTTAGCTTTGATAATCTGATCTGTATTGCTTTGGAAACGAAAGTAAAATGTTTTGTTATTTATGTGTTAAAGAATTTATTTTATTATTGTTTACCTACGTTTGTGTGAACTAAATGTAATTCTATCAAAGAAGTATACATACCGTGTTTAACAGATTCATATATTCAATATGGCTATCCAATCGTAATTAAAAAACATGAAGAAGCTCGTCGGGAATTATCACATGACAGCGTATTGATTAACAGGTTAAAAAATATCCCTTGCGTGCAATTACTTCCTGTTCGACTAGTACCCGTATAACCGTTGTATTATTTTGGTTTTGAAGAAATATTTTAATAAAAATTTGGTAATATTTTTGCGATTATTTTATTAACCAATATATATGTGAAAAATGCCCACAATTTGTTGTTTATACTTTTCAGTTAAAAGTACATTTTGAATTTATTTAATGAGAGTAAATCAATACTCAACATCTTTGGTTTTGTTTTTGTATATCAATTTTTATATCAATTGTAATATAAAATTACAAAAAAAATGAGCAAGTGTAGCGCCGTCGAGCGGTTACGGCATAATTAATTTTTATAATTGTGAAAAATCCATCCTTTGATTATAATTCCTGAGTGAAAAGTCCAAATTGTATTTTACAATTTATTTACATTATTTCCAAATTTAATATCGTCACAAAATAAATTCAAGAAGAAGCACTGACTATATCTACGACAGCAACAACAATTCAACCACACTGTGGCACTCGTACCCTCACTTATATACACATAGGGTTGCTGCTCGTAAAGAGTATAAATAAAAGAAATATCTAACGTCAGTGTTTTACTTAAATAACATATAAACAAATAAATAAGACACATAACACAAATAAAGTGTACAAATTCAAAAATTTATAAATTATTACTTACAAACAGTTCATATTTACAATGTCAACATTCACACAGAAAAGTCCCCTCTCAACTCCCGGACGTTTCTTTTGCGCACGCATTCAGCAACGTCTTCGGCAATTTCACTGACAACGCTTTGGAAGACCACATCTTCTGGATCTACGTCCTCGGAACATACGATTTGTGAGTTTCGGCTTATTTCCGTTCGTCCATCTGGGTAAGTTGTGGTCACTTTATTGATGACGAAACAAATTGAAGATTTCGTTACAATAACGTCACTACTAGTGTCCATTTCACCGTCCTGAGCGGAAGAGTCACTACTTAAATGGTCTTTGACTTTGAGTGGTTGATCATCAACAGTGTCTTCCTCTGTATCCTCGAGCAGCTCGTTGACAAAACTTCGGACAGAATCTCAAAGAACCTAGCGACACTTCATCCAGGAAATTCCACTCATTGCTCTGTGCATTATGAATCGTTCTAGGAGACTCCTCTGTCTGCATGGCGAAAGTAGTCTCATCCTCGTCCGACGATATACTCGTACTGTTCGCTAAGCACGCTCACGGGTTTATGGGCTTCCTTGTAACTCTGGCGGTTGACCGTGTACTTCTTATCTTCCATGGCACGTTTCAGGTCTTTTTCCTCTAGCTTGTGAATAACTCTGTAGTATCTCTTCAAGTTGAATCTTCGCAAAAATGTTCTTTGACAAAAACTTCACTTCAAACAGTCTATTTCATCCTTATGCTGCTCACTTATATGTAAGTTCAAATTGCTAATTCAGGGGAAAGTCCGTTCACAAATTTCACATCTCATAGTCTCAATAATTTTCTCGATATTGCAATGATCTTCTAGGTCGGGGTATTCCTGGGTGTCTCGTCTTTGGGTCATCCCTCTGATTCGGAATCTGATTGGCTGGCGGCTGTTGACGTGGCCCCGGGCTGAAAGTTAAGCGGCATCTTCAAACGAGTTTGTCTCCGTCCACTGGCTGTTTTGCGGCGTTGCATGACGGGTACCCTCTGCAGCTGGGCGCTTATATATCCGGTATCGCTTCTCACCGGGTATTGTTTATTCCCTCTATACGGTTTGATATTGTCGGAAATGACCACGGGCTTTGAATTTTGGGAGTGTTTTATTTGAAACAATACATCACTTAGTATCTTTACAACAAGCCAGGGTCCTGTCCATTTTCGTGCTAACTTTGTTTTACATCCAACAGTAACTTTGGGCTGGCTCCACCGAACTAAATCACTAATTTCATAATTAAGAGAACGCACATTTCGATCGTTAACGCGTTTTTGTCTCAAAGCACTTTGATTAGTTTCACTTCTTACAATTTCATACATTTCACACAAACATTTTTCTAAATGACGCACGTATTCCGCTTCATTTTTGTACACAGTTATCCCACCATTATCCAAATGTTTTGTTATAAGATTCACAGGTAAAGTCATTTCTTCACCGAATACCATTTTATAAGGCGTCATTTCTGTGGACTCGTGTATAGTGCATTCGTGTATTCCGTCAATGAATTTATCCAAGTCTGTTTGATTCACTGAAATATAATTTGATAACACGTCCTTGATAGTTCTGTTCAATCTGTCAACCATTCTGTCCAACTGAGGGTGATACGACGTTGTATGCGTTTTTTTTTTTTTGCAAAACTGTGCACATCTCTTGACTTGAGAACTTTGATCTGAATGTACTTCTTGTACGTTCACCATTATTTTCCATCCATTTAATGCATAATACCCCTTCGTTTACAGTTAACAACTCCGCACGAAATTAAAAAAATTTGCTCGCAAAGCCTAAACTTGAGATAGAATCTATAGCTGGCTTTGGAAAGTTCGAATCCTCTTTCAACTTAAGAATGGGTGTTATACTTCCGTCCTCTAACTAATGTTCTCTGATATTTGATAAACGCAGTGATTTTCCGGCTGTTCCTTGGGTTAGGCTGGTAACGGACGATTTGATACACGCTTTGACATCTTGTGTGGTTGTACAGTATCACTTGAATAACAGGCAATAGGTATCTCATCGGGATCTTGGAAAAGTGTTTTAATAGCACACACATAATCACAAGATTGAACATCTACTCCGTTCGTTGATTTACGCAGATCTTCTTTGTGATAGTATTTTTCTTAATCCGTCGCCTCTGTCACATTCACTTTGCACTGTTTACACTTCCAATTTTGTATATTCATCAGCAATCTGTCTATCCGGGTTTTTAAACTTATGTTATCACACTAGCGATCCATGATCTGTCCTCAGGGCAAAATTCTCGTCCAATGAAGTTATGTTTGAAATGTTTAATAAAATAAACGAGTGCTTACATATCTTGTCGCGTGATACAATAATTCCTTTCAGATTATGTCAGGGTACGACTCCCGTACGCTATCACTTTTTCCTTTCCGTTCTGAATCTGTGACAATGCTGCTCCTATCGCATTATTGATAGCATCAGTATCCATTCACATCTGGATCACTAAGAATTGGTTCACTCAATAATGTCGATTTAAGATGATTAAATGCTTCATCATATTCTGCTGTCCAGTCTTTGATGCATCGTCTATAATAAGACACTAATCCGAGAAAACTACGCAACTCTGTTACACTCTGAGAAATTTTCTAATCGATAACAGCTTTGGTCTAACTTGGGTCTGTTTTAACTCCTCTAGAAACAATGTGTCCTAAGAAAGTCACTTCCTGCTTAAAGAAACTACATTTTTTTGGCTTTCAGTTTCATGGTAGCATTTTTAAGTCGATCAAATACTAAACTCAAGTTTCTTTAATGTTCCTCAAAATTTTTGCTATACACTATTATGTCTTCTAAATACAGAACTGCGGCATGCCACTGCAATCCACATAAGGTATGTTCTATCGCTCTCTGTAAAGTAGCGGGGGCATTGCATAATCCAAACGGCATGACTGTATACTGATACAATCCTCCACGAGGGGTTCCGAATGCTGTTTTCTCCCTGTCGCTGTTTCGCATAGGAATTTGATGATAAGCCATATTAAGATCCAGCAATGTAAACCAAGTAGATCCAGATAATGCGTCTAAATCTTCAGCAATTCTCGGAATAGGGTAAGCACCCTTTATTGTTTGAGCATTCAAGTGCCGATAATCCCCGCATAATCTCCAGGTTTTGTCTTTCTTTTGCACAAGTACAAGGGGAGATGACCAAAGACTTACTGGTTCTTCAATCAAACCTTTATTTTTCAATTTTTTTAATTTCCGCATCAAATATGTCTCTTTTGAATATAGTTACTCACATAGGTACATAGGTTCTTTAAATGGTTTCTCATCATTAAAATTGATTCGATGTTCTCCAACATTTGATCGCTGTAAAGGCATCTCGGGGTCGGCAAATGCAGATTTACGACTGAGTAAAAACTGCCTATATTTGTTTGCTTGCTCTGGTGTAAGATTTCTACATCCTTCTGAATACATCTCTCTCAAAAATTCAGGAATATCTTTAGACTTTCCACGCTGCACGTCATTGAATCGGCAACTCGTCACTGACATAATTAACGCATGTCACTATTGCAATTTCTGTGTTTTCTTTGACAAAAACGTCGTTGTCTCCCGGGTTAAGAACACGCAGATAAATCTCACAATTTTCTGTATTAACTAATACTTGTCCAACCACAAATCCATGTGTGTTGACCAATCTCATCCTTGGAACTAATATTGCCTCCTTTATATTAGTACTAGGAATCACCTTAGATTTGATCACAGCTTCATGTCTCGATGGAATTACAATACTATCCACTGACCGAACATGATAGCTTGGCTCTTTATCCTCACTCTTGTGCACACATTTCATCATTGGATTGATTCCTGTATTCCCAGTGACATTCGTATTTCATCATAAAGTCTTTTCCAAGCAGGTTACAGTTCACGCCGCCAACAAAAAATCGGAAATAAATATCTTTCTTTCCAAACGTTCAAATCATATTAGCTGTTTAATTACGTTTAATGATCTACCATCTGCAGTTTCAAATTGTTTCGCAATTTCTCCAGTACAGGTTTGTTCTTTTGAAGAATACTTAAATAAACTTGCTCAGAGATGAAAGTATTTTCCGAACCAGTGTCGATTTTCCACTCAACTGCTGTCCCATCGACTAGACCCTATACTCTCATATCAGACTCTCCAACCACTTCTACACAAGATTGAGTTGTGAAATCGGTTTGCGTTTCATTTGTTTGCTTTTTAACAAATGCCATATGATGTTTCACATGGTCATCCTCCGTACTAAGCCTATTTTGTGCGTTGACCGACGCATGGCCTACTGCCTCGGTCGACTATGGTTTAACTGCTGATCCCGGTTCCCAAATAGTTGGCATATCGTTTTCCGTATCTCAAACCATTGTTGGCACTATTATCGTTAGACAGTCTCTTCTTTGGACAACTCCGCATTAGGTGTTGAGACGAGTTACACTTGTAAGATCTCTTTGTCGCATTGTCAGTGTTTAGAGATGTTCCTTTACCAGCATGTCGTCTGTCATTAATATTGAATACCGGTGGCTGATAATCTTTCCTAACCTGGAATCTAGGATTCTCTGTAGAGCGAATACACTTTTTGCATAGCAGCGGTCACTGCATCGTCTAATGTTTTTGGGCGCGTTCGTTTTACCGCAAGCCGGCATTCTTCACATTTATCCAGGAATGTCTTGATTAAGCTTTCCACCACATACTCCCTGTTTTCCGGATAAGCATGTCGATACAAGTCTTGTATAGCTTGGCCAAAATCACGGAATGTCTCTTCGTCTTGTTTCTATGTAACTTTGCCTCGGCGATATAACTCTCCTTAAGCGCTGTATGTGCGAATCATTGGTTCAGTGCACCTTTTAATAACTGGTAATTTCCTACACTATATCCGGAAGCCTATATGCAAACACTTCAGCTTGATCCCTTAAAGTTGTTTGAAGAATACGCGCCATACGCTGCTCAGTCCATTGGTTTAAACTTGCCATATTTTCAAAAAATCGAATAAATTAACCCCAGATGATAGTTCCATCTCCTTTGAAAAGTCCGTTTGATTTGAACATGAACATCCGAATGTACGGCTGGTGTTCCTCGTGTCACGTTAGTAGAATCAGTGGGCGAAACTAGGTCTGTACGTGTCCGTCGCCTTGAATTATTTATTACTCGCTGCACTGAGTTTCCGTAATTTGCTACTTTCTTACAGCAAATTTTCCATAACACATTCAAGAAAATAACACTTGTGAAAATAAGCACAACCAAAATTTGAAATTCTCGCGTAGATTTAAGTACGAGATTTGACGGTCACAGTTTGTAAAATCCAGCAATCGCAGATACACATCCTATTATAAAAATAATCCAGAATGTTACAAATTTTCTCCATCTTTGGTCATTGTGGTTTTCGTAAACACTCATATCCATTTAAGGAGATATCGGCGATGGCAATTCTGGGGTCTGACACTCTGGCGGATCCATGTACTCGAAATCCGTGAATAAATTTCTTTGCGCTATTGAAGTGCTCGGCGCTCTCGGTGTTTCGGGGTCCATAATGTATCCATTGTCACTTTCTTTCGCAATAAATCCAAACATCACATAACAATTTGTTAGTTAATAATTTACAATTTCCTCCGGAAATGCTTTCACTCTGCATTTACAGCATGGGCATTTGTAAAAGCAAATATCAACATTATTTACTCGCATGACGCAATTGAAATTGCCTTTTCGGTTGAACATCAAGTAGCAACTTGGGCACTCTTTGTGAGCAAATAGGTCCATTCGTCCCACAATCATACGATGTCCATTTTCATCAAAATCAATCACATTCACAAATCTTTGTCTTTGCACCGAATCTCCTGCATTTAATTCCATGGTTACACATTTTAAATTTCAAACAGAACAATTCACAAAACTTCAAAAATAAAAGCCGTAGGAATTACTTGATTCCCACCGCTGCCACCAGTTGTAGCACCGTCGAGCGGTTACGGCATAATTAATTTTAATAACTGTGAAAAATCCTTCCTTTGAGGTCACATCATGTAATACATCGGTTGCTCTTCAGGAGCAACAGGCATGAGTTTTACTAAGCTTCTTAAGTTTAAGATTTCATCGTAACCGTAAGTTACGATAAATATCTGTTTTACCAAACTTCTTAACTTGAAGTAACTTCAAAATATCGTCGTTATTGAAGACAGTCATGGGCTACTCTAAGTTAAGAATTTTTTCGTATTTTTCTAAAAAAAAAATGTATAAAAATGGCCGCCTGCTTATTGTTTATCGAAGTTTTGAGAGAAAATGAAGACAAGGCTTTGCGTCGGGAACGCGTTTTCAGAGACAGGAGTCAAGTTCTTGATATGTTGACCGACAGCGAGCTAATTGAGCGATATAGGTTTCCAAGGCAAGTTATTCTGCAGCTGACAGACGATGTCAAAGAATACATACAACCACAAACTTTGCAGTTGCATGCCATTCCAGCTCACATCCAGGTAATTTAATGGATATGACTTAACAGAGGAAATTCTAAATGAAGCTGGACTTATAAAGCATCCCATCAATCAAATTCTTACAAAATATTAACATCATAATACATCACACACATGATATTGACAAAAACACACTATACTATGTTGGTTATGTTCAAAGAATGATTCCGAATAATATCATTGCAAGCATGTCTATTTGTCCACTATTTTGAAAGAAGGATGAAGAGTAAACAAAAGGGCCACAACTGTATTGTTACTTCAGCGAGTTGTTCCCCTTTAACAAGATTGTGTGTGATGAACCATACAAATTTAAAATAAAATTTAAATATTGCCTAAAAGATATATAACACATTTTTTGTATTTATTGTGTAAAATTCATATCATTTCTTGTTGACAGTCAAGTATAGTTAGAATATATTTCCCTACCCATACTAAGCAATATAATAGTTCAAGTATTAATCATAATAAAGTAAAATGGTGATTAAGGAAATAAAGTTAAAACATTGTTAAAGAATTAAAGAAATCAAAGGAGAGAGGCTTTTTTGTCAGGGACGTTTTTAAACTAAATTAATAGGCCCATAAAATTGTGTTAAGCCTAATGGTAGCCGATATAAATGTATTTGACATTTTTATCCGCTACTTGTGTTAATTTCTGGTTTAAAAATTCCGAACTTTTTCTCCCCCCCCCCACCCTCCCCCAATCAAATAATGTTATTTATCTTTGAAAAGTCTTTATTTCATTTCATTATTAGTACATGTATTGTAACCGGGTCTTGATGCAGATGACATAATAACACCAAGTCGATTTTATAGGGTTCGTTTCATTTTTTTTAATTAATTGTAGGAATACGGTAATTGCAGGAAATCACACTAGAAAAACACATACGTAAAACATATAAGCACACAACAAAGACAATACAAACACAAACATCGCACAGACATTGACATAAAACATATATTTAATTAGGTCACCTATTTATATTATCAGCAAAGAGCGATACTTTGATAATTTATAGTTAAACAATATTTCCAAATGATAAGAAATATTTACGGTAATAAATAGAGAATAATACATACCCTTTTCCATATCACAGCTTGTATCAGCCCGAGACTCCAATATCAGCCCGAGAGCCGAAGGCCCGAGGGTTGATATTGGTCGAGGGCTGATACAAGCTGTGATATGGAAAAGGGTATCTATTATTATATTTATTACATACTTAGTAATAAATTTAAAAAGAAACCCATCAACTTGAACAAATTGATTAGAGAAAGTCTGGACATGTATATGTTTTTAATAAAAATATGAGTTCTTCTTGTTTTAACAAACATGAAGCCACAGAACGGAATTTCATCAGGTTTTAAAAGTTGACTGCTTTAAAACATTTTAAACATTTGAAGTTTTCAACTGCACTTAATAATGTCGACTGTAACTGAAAATGTTTTTTTTTCGTCTGTAAACATGCAAAAATGCCGAAGCGAAAAAAGGCAGAGGAGTTCAGCAAGGGGTGTGATACGGATCCGTATCAGCCCTGGAGGGCTGATAACCTGTATCAGCCCCGGAGGCCGATACGGATTTTGTGATGTCATCTGTATCACATGTGCAAAAAACCTGTATTTATTACTAAGTATGTAAATATCAATAAAACTATTTATAGCAATGACAGAAACATATATTTACCAATTTATGGAACTGAGTGCAGGTCCTATTTTTTGGATTTCATATCATGAATCGATCACTACATTCAGTATACAATGAATATCGTAAATTTACTTTACTCAATTTAATTATATTCCTTTTTTCACTATAACTTCTATTAACTTTGTAACTCATGTGCTGTATTTATTATTTGTGTTAAAATGTCATGCCATCTCCTATGAGAGTAAATAAAGATGAATGAATGAATGAACAGTCTGTGCAATTTAATGAATAAAACATTTACTTGTAGCTTTTCTTGATAATTCATTACAAGGTTACACACATATACTCTAATAAAAACATTCACTCTCCACACTCATACTGGTTAAACAGATTTATTCATCATTTATTTATATCCTATACCTCAACTTTAGCAATTAATCATTAAAGTTTAAAAGAGAATTACTCTTAATACAGGTCTAAGAGTGGAAATTGTTGTAAGTCATAAAGTTGACAAGTCACACCCGCCTTCACTTTTCACCAAGCTTTTAAGTCTTGCAGAATTAATTACAAAATTACAAATACTCCCGCCACTGTCAGCAGTGACTAATACTGATTAATCAAAGCGTAGAATAACAAAAACACCTTCATACAAATGGAGTATTCCAAAATATTTTCTGTACTCTATATTTTTTGACTGAACCATTATTTTAAATAGGGGTGTTTAGGTTTAATCAAACGCAACACAGTGATGCAGAGCAGCGCAAAGAGTGAGAGTTTGAATGAATAAGTGAATGAATGAGATGTGAATCAAAATACCTAAATACTATACAAAACTAAAATTAAAACTAAGTCACACTACTATATGTTATCATTATCTTTTATTCATTTTATTTCATTTACTTTGTTTTGCTTGTCGAAGATTTTGAACTTATTTCCAGGCTGCCCTACCCTCTTTTATAAGCATACTACACGTGTGTGATGTCATATAAGTACTTTTAAATCATTCCAGGTTCTAACATGCCTGCGTTTCCTGGCTAAAAAAGACTATCTATGAGAAACAACCGACAATCATGGGATTTCTAAATCATCTGGTTGTCTGGCTGTTCATAGAGTGGTCGATGCTGTCTGCAAAGCATTGCAGAACATCGAGTTCCCTACAAGGAAGGAACACATTTCACGTATCAAAGCGTCTTTCTACAAAATTGCTGGGTTCCCAAATGTGATTGGTGCCATCGATGGGACTCAGATACCCATACAAGGCATGGGAACAGATGACGAACACCTGTATGTCTGCAGAAATGGTTTCCATTCTATAAACGTGCAAGTGGTTGTTGACGCAGATTTAAGGATTGGATATTAAAACTTTCAAGTTAAAAAAAGATGAATTGCTAATTAAAAGTTTAAACGTTTTAAAAGCTTACATTTAAGAAATACTTTTGTCTTTATTTTCCAAATTTTAATCGATTTTCAGGTTCACAAATGCCGTCTGCAAATTTCCAGGAGCAACTCATGATGCGTACATTCTGCAAAACAGCTTCTTGCCACATTTGATTGAAAGCCTTCAGGATGGAGGTTGGCTGATAGGTGATTCGGGTTATCCCCTTAAAGAGTGGCTTGCGCAGCGTTCGTAACTACGAATATTCACACCTCCGTTATAAGAGAGTTCCATTACAGAAACGTGCGACCGTTTCGTAAGTTAAGGTTTACGAATAAAACAGAACATTCTTATCTTAAGTTAAAACTTACGAAGTTCTTAAGTAATGATATTTTTGCGTAAGATAAGAAACTTAGTAAACCTCAATCCAGGTGTGTTGGTAAATATCTTATATGACGTCAAGGTGCATGTGACATTGGGAGACACTGCTATTATGACGTCATCATAGTATGACATAATGGTTACGTTATGATAATATGTTTATGTTTGAAAGTTAGTCTAGATAAACCAGTCAAAGTGTACAGACGTGTTTTCGTTTCTATCTGACTCAAAGAGTATAACCACTATACAATCGCAACATTTTGGTACCGTGACCAGAGGAGAACAGGCATGTATCCAGATTGAAGGCGATGCGATTAGGACATCGTGGAACTATTACACGAATTTTTAGGAGTTTTTCTGAGACCAACAATGAGGATGAGCATTCTGCAATGATCAAGATACTGGAGGAGAAACAAGACACATTAGAGAAAATCAACAGCCATATCTTATAAGAATTATCGAGTGAAGAAGAGATCCAAATGGAGAACAGAGATTCAGTTGAGTACATGTTACAGTTAAAACTAAGATTAGCAGAAGTGACAAAGAGCGCTTCATCTACCAATACTTTAGAGAATGAATGTTCATCAATCTACATCCATCAATTTAAAGGTAAATGCACAAGAGTTTGCTCAATGTAAATACACTTCAAAAGGAATCTTGGGAAACCTTAAGACTCATAATACAGTGGAAAAAAAGATTATGATGATATCTGAAATTTGCAGTTACTAAGGAAAACCATAAAGGTAGAGCCATGCATTCAAGATGCTGGACAAGTTAGCAATCTAAAATCAAGCCATGAATCCCAGGAATTCATTCCAGCAGGTAACTTGGCTGTTGGGTCAAGTCATAAAAAGACTAACAAGCCACAAAGTTTTATTAAGCTATGTTTATTTTGTAATGGGAACCATTCACCAACAACTTGCCATATCATTCAAGATTGTGAAGCGAGAATATCCACCGTAAAAGAAAAAAAGAGTGTGCTTCAACTGTTTAGGGAAACACAAAGTTGATAATTGACAGTCACGTTTCAAATGCAGGATTTGTAAGAAGACTCATCACACCAGCATATGTTACAAGTCGCAATTCCTGAAGCCATCATCTACAAGCTCATTCAAAAATTCAGAGAGGACAAAGGAGAAAGAATCACGTCAACTAGATCAGTCATTCCAACTACATTACTCAAAACAGCTGAATGGAGATCGATGTAAAGAGAAAGAGAAAGTACCCACACCTAAGGAGACAAACAAACTGAACACCAAACTAAAAAAGGGAGAAACTGCTCAGACAAGAACAAACCAGCAGAAAAAAAAAATCAGCTTTCTACACAATCTATAATACAAAGAAGGAAAACCAAGCACAAGAAGAAATAGTGGAAAAGCTTAAATAAGAGATTTTGCAGTTATGGAGAGAGAACTTCAAACTAAAAAGAAAGTCATTTTTCAAGAGTCACAAAATCCACAAAATATATAGAGAAAATTCAGATTTAGAACAGAAGATGAAGAGTCTAGAAGATTTGAACAACCAGCTTCAAGTACAAATGCAGAAAACTCATTCCAACGTGGAGCCATGCAGTGAGAGCTTCAACATATCACAAAACATGGCAAATGAAGATGGAGCTGATTTGAGACACTACCTGGATGAACTAGAACTTCGAGTGATCAATCTGGACATGGGAAAGTATGTTACTACTTTATAGGAGATCATGAAACAAAAGTCATGCTTGATGACACAGCTTTGAACATTAGATCCATAACAACTTCGAGAAGTTCAACTTCTATAGAGCATAAAGAAAAAACAATATTCAACAGACTAAACCACAAGAGAACAGGAACCACATTCAACGAATTCAAGATTAAAAATTGGTCCAAGAACACAACGACTTTCCCAAACTTTGGAAATCAAAACCAGAGTTGAAGAGAAGTAAAAGACTTTCTAATCATACCCGCACTTTCTAAAGAAAGTTCGGGTATATTGTTGTTACCCTGTTCCGTCCGTCCGTCCGTCTGTCACGTTTTACTTTCTCAAACTGCTTTTACATCTTATAAACAAGCAAACTGAACTCTTGGAGTTTGATTTGGGGTATCATGTTGTTTTGTTAAAAGGTTTCAAAAATTCTCTGTTAGTCCTGGTGGTCAAATAATTGGTAAAAATGACGTTTTTTCACAAAAAACCTTCTTCCTCGAACTCCTCCTACATTTTCAACAGTAGACAAATCATCTTTTGGAATATGTTTTAGGGTATCCTATAGATGCGCAATAAGGTTTCGGAATTTTCAATTTTGTCCTGGGGGCCATTTGATGGCTGAAAATGACGTTTGTTTGTTTGTTTGTTTGTTTGTTTTTTTTTTTTTAACAAAAAACTGGTTTCAAAAACGTCATTTTTTTTGGCAGTTTGGCAGTAGTCAAATGATCTTCTAGAATATGATTGGGGGTGTCATATTGAGGTGTGATCAGGTTCCAGATTTCTTTTTTATTAAGGGGATCAGTGGGCAACAAAAAATGACGTTTTTTGCAAAAAGTGTATGGTACCCAGAACTCCTCTTACAACTTTTGGAGTAGCTACGTCATCTCTAAAGATATAATTGGGGCTGTCCTATAGATGTGCAATAAGGTTTTAAAAATTTAAATTTCATCCAGGGAGTCAAATAGTAGCAGAAAATTGACGTTTATCACTAAAAAAAACCCCATAGATCCAAGAGCTCCTCTTATGATTTAATGGATAGACACATCAAATCTTGGGATATGATAGGGACTGTTCTATGGACGACTTTTTCCAGTTATTTCCCTTAGTAAAATTTCATCGCCATAGGTGTCGCGGAAAACAGCCGCCATTGTAACCGTAACGCTGGATAAACAAACGCGGTAGCAACCATTTCCCGGTAACATAAACTTCTTGCTAGCAAAGTTTTGTTATATGAAACTGTATTATATTTTTCGTTTATGTAAATCATAGATAAGAGTCAATGCAAAAAAAGATACTGATCGAATGATTTCTTCCCCAAAAGACGTCAAAACCGGTGAATGGAAGGATGACATTCGTGAGTGGCCACAAGTAGAATATGGCGATATCTACAATTATTTGATTTTAAGTAGAGCATGTGACGGCGAAAACATGAAAAATTACAAATCATTGGACGTTCTGTCGGAAAAATTCTTCATTTTGTTATTCACAATACAGTTATTCTGAAATCTGAAGTGCCCCCGTCACAAAAAATAAATTCAGAGTTTCACAATGCATGGGTATTCTGTGATATGATCGGCACAATTCTAAACGGGGGATAATCATGTATGGCTGGGAACAGTAAAAGGTGTAGTCATGTAGGCGCACTTTTGTGGAAAATTGAGCATGCTGTAAGGTTAGGATTTACGGGAAAATCTTGTACAGATGAGCAGATGCAGTGGAATAAGGGTGCGACAAGAAACCTTGAACCAGGTGTTCTTGAAGAGATGGGCTTTAAAAAACATAAATATGGCAGTGAGGTTAACAACAATGCTGAAAAACCACAAAATACAATATCTATCTTCCCAATGTTTGTATCACATCAATCTTTTAAATATTTTGTGGAAAACTCAGAACTTAAAGAATTATTTCTTTTAGAAAATTCTCTTTTAAGTAAATCTATGCACGCAAATATAAACAAATATCTTTTCGAACCTTCATCCGAGCCTCATACTGAGCATACAGGTGAGATCTTGTGAAAAGTTTTGTGCGTTTTATAACAGGTACATAAAACTTAATGATGCCCAAATTCAATCGTTATCGATGGCAACAATTTCACAAAGTGAATCTGAATTGTGGCACAACAGTAGAAAAATAAGAATAACTGGCAGTAGTGCTCACAAGGTTCCCGTTCGTGACACTACAAATAGTGATAACTTTTTAAGAGAACATATGTACCCTTCCTTCGTAGGAAACAAATTTACTAGACATGGACAAGAAGGTGAAATTCTTGCAAAACAACAGTTGCGTTCATCTGGATGGCACATAGAAGATACAGGGACCATAGTTTCCTTTGAAGAGCCCTGGCTAAGTGTTTCCCCAGATGGAATAGTAACCAATGATGATGGTTCAAAATGTCTTTTAGAAATTAAATGTCCAATACCTAAGAATGATCACTTGACAGCTTATCTACAATTGATAAATATGATGTTGTGAAATCCTTGCAAAATGTTACATTATATGTTAAGCATAACAGATCAAGGGGCTATTACCTTCAAATGCTGTTAACTTTGCATGTAACACAGATGCAGCTGTGCAAACTTGTTATATGGACAACTAATGAATACAAGGTCATTGATATACAATATGACCAACAGTTTTGTGAAGCAGCTATTTCAAGACTATGTTGTTTTTACTTCAACAAACTTTTACCAAAAGTAGCTGATGACTTTGAATGTGGCTGATTTAAAATAAGTAAAAAATATGTTAAATTTTTCTAAATGATGCATACATGTGTATACACATGTACATGAAGCTGAATGAAGTTTTTGATGTCAGACTTACTGCTGAAATTATACAGTCAACTATTTTTCAATCTGTGTTAATTATTTATTCCTGAACATGAAGAGCATTCAAAATAAGTTCATTATCACACAACATCCTCTTATCTTCAATTAAACCCAATTACATGTTTAAAAAAATATTTTTGATGAAGAATTTAATTCACATCATATTAATAAAGACTTATAACAATAGTCTTAATTCAAGATATGGCATTGGCTTTGCCTAAAATACATTATTTAGCATTTGTCATACTATGAGCAGATATACTCAAGGAATCATGAACTGGACCTTAATTAGACTGGTATATAAAACCTAATACAAATCTATTATTCATTTTCAACTTTGTGTCATTTACATCAGTGAAAACTTCAAATAATATCATGCATCATTTACTGTTACATCACTGAAACTTTCAAATATCATCTGTCACTCATCGTCATCATCTTTAATAAGATCAGATCGCAGATTTACCAATGCAGCACAAACAATCAAGTAGTCACTGAGTTTCTTTTCAGAGGTAACTGGAACTACCTGACTTAGTATGCAGAACACCTTGAAACGTCGTATAGCCCTTTCCACGTGAATCCTTACGGTGGCAATTCTGCGCGTTTCTGTTACATCCTTTTCTGAAAGTTGGTCTTTACCTTTGGTAAAAGCTGGAATGTTAAGTTTCACTTTGAGAGGGAATAAAAGGTCACCAATGCTAAAGCCTCGATCGGCCATAATTTCATCTCCAGGAAGAAGATAGTTTAAAATGCCAGATTTTTCTACAATTGCTTTATCACTAGAACGTCCTCCAAAACCCTTTTAGATAAACATAATTTGTCCATGTGTTGCAATACCAACCAAATACTTTCCTGTATTGTGGGACTTGTAATGACTGTATGTTTCACCTCTTGTTTTCAAGTTTTTAGCTCGTTGAATGAAAGTCTCGGCACAATCAATGATGACTGTAGTCTTTGGATAGTTTTCACGAAAAGACTTCGGCATAGTTGCTCGAATTGTTTCACGGGGAAGCCAAACTATTAAGTTTTTTCAGTTTTAAAGCCATAAAAGAGAGTCTTTGATTGAAAATGGTGCATGCAAGAGACTCTGATATCCCAAGTCTGTTGGCAATATCCCCAAACAGAAGATTCAGCCTTAATTTTATAAGAACCAATACAACTTGATCTGAAACAGGCATGGTAAATTTAGGTGGGTCATCCATATTTTGCATAACATTCAAAACAAATCTAAAAGTTTTCAAAGGCAGTCCTGTGTACAGCAAGGATAAGGAGTCGGATGTTATGTCAGCAGAGGTTAAGCGAATATGAAGAGTGCTGCAGTTTACTCCTTTGTCTTCAGTCTCACTGGGTCTCGTCTGTGTTCCTGTATCTCTAGATCCTGAAACACAAGGCCTTGCATATTCATGCTCATGCAGTGTGGTATCTATCCACTTGGTGCCTGTTGATCTGCTTTCGGTCATGTCCGTTTGAGTGGAAAATGATGTTGTCTTTGGTTTAATGGTGAACTGATTAGTGTTGACAGTTTCAACTTCATCTTCAGAAACCAGCTTTTGTTGTTTTAGTGTGGGTTCAAACCTATAACAAAAGTATACCAAAACATAATTGTCAAACATAAGCAAAAAAATTCTACATAGAACAATAATATATTTGTTCATTGTGACTGAAGTCTTCTCCTTTAACACTTAAAAGTACTACTGGAAATCCCAAGTATCATGTGATTTTTTAGCCAAGGTTTGCTTAAAGCAGCGCCCTCACTGCAGGCAGGCAAATCAATGTTACTATAAATAGCACAATAAAAACCTGAACAGCCTCAAAGTAAATGCTTCTGCTAAACTAATTAGTTACGGAGACCTGTGTTTTGTCCATTGTTTTTAATTTTTCTTTCTAATATATTTAGCAAGGAATGTATTCTTGGCTTTTTTCTTATCTTATGTGTTTTAAGAACAAGACTATGCATTTTGGACACATACATTGCAAATGAATTTTGAAGAAATCGGGACTTGATTTTTCAAAGCTTATTTCAAAATTGAATGCGCTGTTGATTTTTTTTTTTGAGAGAGAAAGAGAGAAAGAGAAATAAATTTTGTCAGTTTTTTCTGCACCATATGCATTAAGACACATCAAATGTGCCCCCCTTTCATTTGATTAAATCAATAATACATAAACATACCCGTATGTCCCCTTTGTCTGTAATTTCTCTTCAGTGACAGACTTTCTCTTTAAAAGCTGACGCCCAACTTTGATGGGAGCTTCATACCCTACAATGCATTTTTAAAAATAATACTAAATTCAAAAAAAATACATTCATATGTTTTTATATACATGTACTAATATAGATTAAATTGTCATATGATGGCTTTAATTAGTATTGCTTATTGGTACGCTACTAAATATTGTTTGAAATATCACTATAATATATATACAAAAGCAGAGAAGGTGAAAATAGTAATGAGTAATGTCTTATTCATAACCATACAACAGTTTGACAACTGTTTGAATATATGTCAAGCTAAGAATATACATACTTCAAATTATTCAAACCTATTTCATTTTATGTGTAAACTTATTTAAATAGCACCTTAAAAGTCTCATGCACATTCACTGTAACATTTCAGTTGATGTTTTCATTCATAAATATTCGGGATGGCAGACCGTACTGTCAGCCCGAATTTTCATACATACACCCGTTCTTCAGTGATGCAGGGGCATTTTACACTAACCTAAATTCAAAGTGGGTGTTGAATTTCTTGCTGTTGGTCGTCCGTCAATGAAATGGGTGGAACACACGAATACATTCTTCGGCAGATCATTCCGATGTAATGCCCGCTGCCATTTCAGTCTCTCGTTCTCCTCTTTAGGTATTTTATGTAGGCTGAACGGGACGACACAAGGGCAATCTTTGTGAAAAATACTTTCGTGCTCTTGACAAATAGATTGCTTCCATATGTATAACATTTTTCTGTTGTTAATGCAGCGAAAAACCGCACACGATTCACCACCTCCGCCTTGATACATCTTTACGGTTTCACGGTTGTAATGGCGGGTGCGTCACGTGACCAATTATGTCTGCGCTCAGCAACAATGACGTAATTGCGGGAAAAAAATAGACACATCATATCTTGGGATATGATAGGGACTGTCCTATAGATGTGCAGTAAGGTTTTAAAAATTTAAATTTCATCCAGGGAGTCAAATAGTAGCAGAAAATTGACGTTTATCACTTCAAAAAAAACATAGATCCTAGAACTCCTTTTATGATTTAATGGATAGACACATCATATCTTTGGATATGATAGGAACTGTTCCATAGATGTGCATTACAGTTTTGAAAAATTAAAGAATTAAAGCCACGAAGGGCCAATATCGGCCTATTTTTTCATGGAAAATGAAAAAAAGCGGAGAGGAAAAATAGTAATGAAAATAAAACTTATAGGTATTGAGCGTAAAAATGTACCTCAAAAAAAATTCCGCTATGACGTCATAGCTGTACTGTAGACGTTAAAACACGCGCGCTTTAGCGTTTTTCGCTGAAAATATCAATTTTATAGCATTTATTCCAAATTTTCGAGATGGCCACGCCCGATGAACAAAATTAAATATATGTCATTTAGAAGAAAAATATTGCATACTTTTATTTTGTTCAAGAGGTGTGGCCACATCTAAAATCCAACTTTACTATCAGCTTCACACTTATCGGAAGAGTAGAATGACGGGAAACCCCCTCAAATATATTTTAAATAATGCCTCTATATTGCTTGTCTGATTACAGAAATGTTTGAAATGCAAAAATATGATTTTTTTTTTTTTATTAATTTTCCTTTCGTTAGTTTTAACTGAAAACGAAAAACACTCGTTTTAATACTAAGCGTATACAGGTACGTCGTCTTAATATTGCAGGTATAACGTGTTAGCTCGCCTATGACCGTTGATTTTGTATTAAAAGGCCAAAGTCAACTTATCAATACGATGATTCCTGAAATGAAAAGGTAATTTGATAATGTGTAAACTCTTAAAGTATCCCTTTGTACTATGATAACTGCATAAATCCATCATTATATAACACTCATCACCATGTCGCCATGGTCACTGTTTACAAAAGGGGAGATAACTCGAACAACGTGTATTGATTTGTCGAAAAGAACATTCAGATTCGTATAACGGCACGCCTACGAAAAATATTTAAATTCGTTCCATTTATTGGAATTCCAAAGTGTGTTCAATTCCATGAAGATGTAGGTTTTATTCTAGTGTTTCATTTTCTGCTGTTTATGTTTTAATTTAAAGGTTGATAACTTGGAACAAAAGATAAGTCTTAATTAATATTGTTATAGATAAAAACATTGATTATGATTATCATGGATTTTTTCTCATCACATTGAGTAGGTAGGGATAATTTTTCATGGAAATAATTTGATTCAATTATTTGCACATTCTCCAATCATTCAGGTCGTTTACCGTTTACCGCGGTACCGCCATGCATAGAAGATCCCCCGTCATGCATCACACAGTGCCGCCATGCGTCCCGATATGAATCGGTAAAAATGCATAAATAGAGGCGTTTTGTTTCAGTATAATGTGCCCTCTTCGACATCTCCGCCATTATCGAATGTTGTAGATTTTCCAAGATTCAAAAAACAGCACAAAGTTCACTCGATGGTGTTAGCTTGGTTTCGATATGCTTGAACTGTTTATTTGTCGCAAGGATATTGGAAACTTGAGAATAAAGGAAATACACGGAAGCGTTGTCACTTGAACAGAAACATCGTATATACTATGCCTCTAAAAATGATTGACTGTGTACACTCATGTATGTAAAGGGAAGGGGACTGGTTTCTAGATATCACAGAAACTTTTATATAAACCCCCAATTTAAACAAGAAATATATATACACTATCCAGAACAAGTTGAATTAAGTTTGCTGTAAATGTATTGACTTGTTCTGCCTATTTCTTCTTCACCCCCTCCCTTAAAAAAAACTATCTAAATAATATGTAGGAAAAAGAATAGAACAGAAGGTTTTGAACTGCCTTTTGAATCTTTATTTCTTGTGAAGGTTAGCCTCTTGAAAAAATTGATTTTGAAAAAAAAAGTTATAAGTTTTGCTAGAACACCCCCCCCCCCCGAAAAATTGTAGATAAATATAATTATGAATATAAATAATAATTGTTTACGTAGATATCATAAAATTGCATGAATTATAGTACATCATGTAGTACATTTCAGCAAATTGTTGTATCATTTAAACGCGCAGTGATTTTGCCAGCTGGGGCGCTTTTACGCCGCACCGCATACTAACTCTGACAAACTTCCCCCATGCATTAAAAATGTTCTAGGGAAAACACTGTCATTTAAATTGTAAAATTTATCAAAATTAATATTCAAACGTATTTAAAGTTAATACTTCTAATGACTGCTGACAACAACGAAACACTTCACAATCAAGCACTGTCATTTAAATTGTAAAATTAATCAAAATTAATATTCAAACTTATTTAAAAGTTACTTCTAATAACTGCTGACAACAACGAGACACTTTACAGTCCAGCACCCCCCCCCCCCTAAAAAAACAAAAAAACAAAAACAAAACAAAACAAACAAAGACAAAATACAAATAGAGCTTGATTGACTGGTTCAGCTAAATCGGGTGTTATGGAATATCCAAGTGATATGTTTGCTGATTGTTCACAACAAAATAATTTCAGTTATTGAAGGAAAATACATGTACGAGTTTGGGGAACCCGGATGATTGTCATTTGCTATTATATAACAACAAAAACGTAAAATGTTACCAAAACTTGGTTATGAATTAAATGTCTATAGAAGTCATTTCTTCAAACTGTATATAAAACGTTGATTGATATTGTGTATTTGAATCTTTGTAACCAGGGTTGGCAAAAAAGCGGGAAATACTCATATTTCCCAGGACGGTGGGAAATACTGGTAATTCCCGGCAATTACTGGTATTTCCCGGGAAATACTGGGAAATAAAGTACAACTACATATTATAGTACTTCATACTTAGACATTAGTCTTAATCAAATCTGTAGGGATGAAGACAATAGTACACCTTGTCAGCTTTATGACATTTTATAATGTTCTTTGATTTTAACAAGTTTTGACTGGTCAGTAAGGCATTGGTTATCTTCTTATGAATACTCCAAACATGGTTCATTCATTGACCATATTGTTATTTTGTTTTTGAGACTTTAGTCAGGTATAGGTGCATCAATACAGTAATCATAAACATGATATCAAAAGTTCCATTTTCTGGTTATTTGGCGAAATTGTGAAAATGGGGCAAGAAAATTGTGAAAAAATAAAATGTGACTGTGTCACTACCTCAGTATGCAACACACCTAAGAAGAAGCCAAATAGCCCCACTCATAGTATATATCTACCCAAAACAGGAGCACAAAACTGTCATTGTCAATTATTTATTAAAACAACATGTGTGATTATTTAATTGTTACTTGTAACACCTACAGTAATTATAACAGTTTTTTTGTGCTTTGAATTATAAATCTGTAAAGCTCAAAACTTAAAGTTTAAAAAGCTGGACTAAAATTTGTACATTAGCAGCTATAGAAGTCTTTAGGAATAGGTGATCTGGTGAATTTAAGATTCATAAACTAACAGTGAAATGGCAAAGTATGCTAAATTGTGTTTTGATGCTTATTGTTAATATCTAATATCCAAAAAATAAGTTTTACATTGAACAAAGTAAATAAATAAAGATTATAAATCTGTATTTCCCAGTATTTCCCAGTTTAGTTAAAAACAGTAGTATTTACCGGGACGGGAAATACCGGTATTTACCACCGGTAATTCCCAGCACTGGTATTTCCCGGCCAACCCTGTTTGTAACGGTATGAAAAGTATGAAAGACTTTTTACTCAAATTCTATTTGTTCTTACTGTCCATGTAAAATTTAAAGAGGAACCGCATGAAAAAAAACCCCGTTTTACACGATACCCGCTTTGCCAATGTCGTGTACACGCTTTGCCTGAAACTCGCGTAAAACTTTTCTTGCATTCCCCCTCCCTCAAATCGCTAGAAAAAAGGCTCCGTGCATTATCTGATGTACATTGTACTTATTAATAATATCAGCTTTTGGAGTAAGGTTTAAAAAATAATTGATTTGAACGTTTAAACGCTTGTTTACTGACTTAAAAATAAATAAGATGACGGATTACTATAATCATATTTACTTTAAGCAAGATAACAGAATTCTGTATTAATTTCAATAAAAAAAAATTTGAAGCTCAAATAATCCATGAAACGTATATGAATGTAAATGTTTTACTCTGGTGTTTGGGTTAAAGAACTTAACTTTGTGATTGTGCACTGATTTTAAATAATTTTAGTAGTTTGAATTTGTTCATGAAAAGCTAATGCCATTGTATTTAATATGACGTCATAAAGCGTTTGTAAACCAACGTTAAACACATGCTCTTTCCATGCGTCCTACCGGGACCAAACCAAGCCAAGGCTTATATTTTTGTGAAGTACATTGTTCTGAGATTGTTTCCTGGTAATATTGTTAAATTTGGATATTAGGCCGATTTTGACCCTTCGTGGCTTTAGCTCTTTGAACGTTTCAATTAATCTAACAATAATTGAATATACTATCTATGTTCAAAACGCGTAATGACGTTTACACTCACTGTTCGAAACATGGTTTAAAATACCACATGCGGTTGTTTTCAATTCCTTCTGTTTGGATCCACATTTGATACATAGCTTTTGTAAAAAGCGTTTGTATACAATCGAAAGCTTATAAAACTGTCGATCTATCAAGATATCGAAACAATTAACATCGTTTTCATCACGCATAACTCGTTTATAGAGGATAGCAAGTACATTAATTAAATCATATATTATCTAATTGATGTTTGCTATTGTTTTAAGTAATGTACGAGGGTTGTCCCAAAATAGCGTAGACAAGTGGCGTTATTCAGTTAATCGAAGACAAAGGAAGATGAAATTTGTGCCACAAAGGGTTCAAGAAATTTGCATTCAAATAATGTTTTAAAATCGAATATTGTTTGAGATTAAATTAGTGAAATGAAAGCATGTTAGATCAGAAATTCGACATGCGGCGCAATGTCAAAAACAAAAAGTTAAAACCAACATAATGAATTGAAAATTGGGCGGAAAAGTACTTTTCGGATGAAAAAATTCAAATAAAACATACACCGATATTTGATAATAATTCTATTATTTACTCAGAAAATGTTTTGGCTATAACAAAACTTTTAAATATTTTATAGCGCGTTTTGTGACAAGTTGAAAAGTTAAGTGGTAATAAAATGACGTTTTCAGCGTTTAAGGCGGCGCAGCAGTAACTGATACAATTTTGTAAAGACCATGAAATAAAAACTAAGCGGCTTTGGAAGTAAATGAAATTAACAAAATCGATGAGAAATGCGTTTTGTGAATAAGTAGTTAAACAACATTGAAAATATTTGAACAAGTATGATGACAATAAGTGGAAAAAAGAAACCCCGAACGATATCAATGGACGTCAAAATGTTGAACGACACATTTCCGTAAGACGGACGTTAGACAACAAGTAATACAGGGCAAGTTTGGAGCCGACAGATCGTTTGTACTTAGAAAATATTTAAAAACAAAACAAAACTAGAAATATATATTAAATGTGCACGCAGAGTACATGTTCAAAGATAATATTTTTTCTAAGACATTTTCGGAAATAAAACGTTAATGTTATCGTGAACGATGTGGAGGGTTTAGCAACAACGTAAAACTGGAAATTTTTGACGTCGCACATTGCGCCGCCTGACAAAACTTGTTGTTACTAATTATTCATTTTCTCGAGAAATAAATAAAGTACAGATTTGAACTTTTCAGCATTGTTTGCCAAAGGGTCATTGAAGAAAATATAGAAGTCTAATGAAATTCCAGTGAACAGATTATAAATTATGTGTCCTGTCTACATTATTTTGGGACAACCCTCGTATATATAGATAATTGCTGATGATGACTTTGGGTATTTCATTTGTTCATGTTCATATACTTCTAACTCTCGGAAAAAATCCTCAAAACGCGGGATGTAATTTTAAATGACAAAAATTACCATTACCCCTTCCCCTTTTTGGGAGAAAGTTGCTGACCTCTGTAATTTTAGATTTGGTTTAAGACACTTCATTTGATTCCTTGATTTCCCTAAAATCCAGCAAAGCTTGGTTTACTACATTGTTTATCCTGTTTACGAAAGTAAAATTCCTGTTATATTATATATATGCTTAAAAGAAATACTTTTAACACTACACCTACGTTGGTGAGAATTATAAATGTTAATTTGAAAAGGGAGTGTACATACCGTGTTAAAATATATCAAATATTCTATACGGCTGTCTAAACTCAATACAGCCTGTTAAAATTTCATATACTGTACATAGGTACATGGAGCCTCTTGTACATATATTTCTTTGTGAGGACCCTCAAATTTTTTCCGGGGGGGGGGGGGGTGGTCCGACAGATAACTGTGTGGTTTCCCAGGCCAATTTTAATTTTGTAATTTTACCATTGAAATTTAATAAGTTTGATTTTTTAAAGAGGGTATCTGGACCCCCGACCCCCCTCAAGATCCGTGCATGATTACTGTTTTAACTTTTGTTTTCAAGACGAATTGATGGAGAAATTCATTTCAAAAACCTTTTGAAAAAAAAAGATTCCATATAGAATGGTTAAGATAATCTTTGATACATTATGCATTGACTACTTTTTGAATAAACAATACAATATATAAAAAATAGTTTGGGTAACAAAAAACTCATTTAAAAGTAATACCATATGTATGCTGCTCACCAATTCAAAATATTATAATCTTTAATTTGCAATTGTTTTTATATATCATTATATTTGTGAAAACAAACCCATCATAATATGTTATATTTTTCATTTAAGAATTACATTTGAATTGTTTGCTAGCGTGTCATAAATTGGTAATTCTGAATCGATAGGATGAGAGTAAATGAAATACCCAACTTATTTGTTTATTGGTTTTGTATTACAATTTTTCTATCAATTTTAATATTAAATCACAGTTTAATGAGCAAGCTGTTACATTGTACAAAGCTTACACTTATATTCTAGTATAATATATAAACATGAACTGTCTTTGAAATCATACAAACATTTTGCCAGTTTGAACACAATCGACTTGTACATTGTGCATGTAAGTATTGAGGGATATTTTTGAAATATGTTCTCCCCTTCTTTTCCTCATTTTACCTCACCTAAACTAGATGGTCCCTATCTTTAATTTTACACGAAAGGTTTAGTTTCATATTCGTAGCAGTAACATCTTTGTTTGTTTGCAAATTCACCGGACCATTGCTCTTTTAGATATTTTTGTTTTATATGCTCTTTTCTTTACTTTTTGCACTGAAAGAACTATATTCGTACCTATGTTCAATACTTACAACCAATAGTCAGTGAGTATAGTCGCTCATAGTCAAATTGATCTCAATTGCCAAACATTGATCTTGGAAAAAGTTCTTTTTTTAAAATGATCTGTTCAATTGCATAATTCTTTTTTTTAAAAAATATAATCTGACTAGAATATCATTACTATCAATCTTCAGTTTTTAGATTGAAGTAAAAAAAAAGAAGGAAGAGATATGTCTGTTCTCCATCACCGACGCATCTGGTTTTTTTAAAAAATGAATTGTGTGAAGGTTTTGTCTATTCGGTTATTAATGCATGTACATCTCTGATCAGATTTCAGTATGTTGTTGGCTCTAGCTTTCCTTTGGCTCTCAGTATTTTGGGCACAGTGTGAAAAAGTGTCACAGAAGCCAGGCTTGAAACTTTTCCGAGAGGATTATAAAAGCGTTCAAGAAACTTGCATTGCCGTCGGATTTGTGAAAAACAGCTGTGGAAATGATACAAAGATAGGTATTTACATTAATCACTATTTCACTACTTTGTATGAAAAAATTATCTTTATCTGTCTTGTCTGATATATGACGCTATTATTATTATATAGATAACTAAACGGAAACAATAAGTAAAATTCTGAAACATTTTAATAGAATCAAATCAAATATTTCTGCCTCCTATTTACCATTTACAGTTCTCTGCAGTTTTTCTGGATTATATAACATGAAACAATATTGATTAAAAAACCAATAGTGAAATACATATTTATGTAGTAGCTTTAATTATCATTTGGAAAGGTTTTTTTTTTAAATAAATGTACATCCCCTTTTTTTAAAATTAGGTATTGCCTTTGATGCTCGATTGGGAAAAAGTATAAGGAACCTTGCGACCAAAGGCCGAGTTGTTTTTGATACAGTAAATCTGAACCAAGGATTGGGATATGACGCATCTACTGGAGTCTTCACGGTCCCTAGTGGCGGAATCTACGTGTTCGAATGGACAGTTCTTGCATGGCAAGGCTTAGAAGGCCACACCGCACTTACTGTGAATGACCAGTTTAAATCATGGAATCACTGCCACTCTGGAAAGTCCAATAATTTTCGATCCTGTAGCAAAATGGGAGTAATGAAGCTACAAAAAGGAGATAAAGTCTGGATTGCAGTTTTTAATGGGTCAGCTAACATTTATAACACATACACATCTTTTTCTGGCTTTAAACTGTAAATTTATATGAACGGTTCCTTCACAATGATGGAAGGTTTTATTAGACTACAAATCTAACTTTCATGGTTTTTTTTGTGAAGAAAGTAATAAATGATAACGGGTTGTTTTTGTGTGTGTGTTTTTTTTATTATTATATATATATATCTTTTATTCAATAAATTACTAAATGAGCGAGGCAACATCTCCGCAGAGACCCTCAGGTATATCGTCACCTGTGGTGCCAGGGGCCCCCTGGATCCGATAAATTATAGTTTTATACAGTTTTATATAATAAGGAATAAGGAATCATTCTTTGAGTATTATGAGGTGATAATTTCGGTCGGGGCGTGATCAAATCCAATAAAGCCCGAAGGGCTTTATGATAGATTTGATCACGCCCCGACCGAAATTATCACCTCATAATATTCAAAGAATGATTCCTTATTACTTATATTTATATAATTTTAGGCCATCGTACGATTAAATCTTTAAATATAAATAAGCAAACCCCGCCAGCGCCTCAATTTGACGTCATTTGTATTATGGGTTATATAGTACAAAATCGATACGTAGTGTTATCACAGACAAAGACACTGGATAATGTAAATATATAGTCTTATATCAACATTCAATATGCATTTGCAGTAAATGCATTAATACATATAATTATATTTTAAATGTGTAAGCAATAAATTCACAACTTTCATACATTGTATTCCGAATATGGAAATATATGTAGCTATAATTTTTTTTATATAATACATGTAAATATCAATCATATAATAATAATATATAAAAATATTCAGTTTGAGTTTTGTCATTAAATACATGTACATATAAAGAAAAATATTATGCATAGTTAATTTACAAAATGAGTTAGTAGGGGATTCAAAATAAAGTGTCCATAGAAACCCCTACTAGTTATGCTCCAAAGGCCGGGTCACCCTTGGATTATTAGTTTTTCACACAATGTATCTAAAATTTTGAAATCATATGATACGCTTTTAGAGGATTTTGTTGTAAGGAAGAACTGAGTAAGAGCATTTTTCAAAAAACGTAGAATACCATTATATGATACATTTTCGCTTAATACTCTACATTTCATTTTATATTTATACATCTTATATGCCACAAAGGATATAACGTTGTTTAAAACAAATTTATTCTCATTACAATATGCTGGAAAACCAACAACAATAATTTTCCAAGACACGCTTACATTTAAAACCTCAGATATTTTTTCCACAATGGTTGAAAAATATAACAATCAAAAATAAGATGTTTAACATCTTCTTCTAGATTACAATTAATACAATTTTTGTCTAGATCTGTTATCCATTTACTTACATATTTGTTACATGTTATAAGGTTATGCAATCGTTTATAATTAAATTCTGACACATTTGTATCAAATATTTTCTTTATTTTTTCCGTATATATATTCTCCCACACATAAGTGTCATCGAGTAAAAAAGTATTTGCCCACACACTTTCCATGTTAGTTTTTTTTTGAGTTTTGTTGAAGTAAGATACTAAAGAAGAAGCTTGACTTTTGCCTTTCGATTGACTCAATATGACCTTGAAAATTAAATACAAATTTTAAATGCCTTCGTTTTGCGGAATCTCGAATGTTTGTTTTTGAAACATATTTTTGAAGGGCACTTTTGACAGTTCTATACTCACACAGGTAGTTGTTTGTAGTTTTAAGCGTGTTCTTAATTTCTTCTAAAGTTAGAAATCCATTTGGATCAATAACATCATTTACAAATATTAGTCCACTTTTAGCCCATGCTGGAAAAAACAGAGGTTTCCTTTCTATGTTATGTTTTTATTAAACCATATATTTTGAATTTGAAGTTTTTCTTGACAATTACTTTTGCACTCATTAAAGGCACATATCACTTCTTTATAGAAATTTGGAAGGTGTTTTATGTTTAGGTCTTCTGTCTTTGTTACATTGGTATTTAATAAGTAGGCTATGTCTAAATTATATCTTCTAATGCAAGAGTTTATTAATTTGTTTAAAACATTGTCAGATTGTACAAGCTTTATGACTCATGCTGCCTTTATAGCTTTAATTTTTAATTCAAAGTCGGTGATACCAATTCCCCCCTCTGATATGGGTCGGATAAGTGTTTTACGTTTTATTCTTTCTCTGTTTCCCCAGAGAAACGAGAAAATAATTCTATTTATTTGTTTGATTGTATTTTGTTCCGGATATTCAAGTACTGTTGCTACATATAAAAGTTTAGATACAATTAAAGAGTTGATTATTTGACATTTTCCAAAGATCGTCAATTTTCGTATTCGCCATGAATCTAGGATTTTTTTAAATTCTTTTAATTTGCATAACCAGTTTTTTTCATTGCATTCTTTATTGTTGTGTCCAATGTGGATCCCTAGGTATTTTACAGTGGTCCTATTTATAATGATATTTTGTATGAAATTTTCTTCTTTAAGCATATTTTTTAGTTCTCCTAAAAGTATACATTCAGTTTTCGATAGATTTAATTTCGTTCCCGAGACACTACCAACATTTTCGATAATGTCAATTGTCTTCTCTAAGGAGTCTGTGTTTATTTTAAAGGGAAAGTACTGCCATCAGCGTGTTGTATACATTTTATTTCTCTATCTATTCCTTCTAGTTTAAAGCCTTTAATTGAGTTTGTACTATTTATCCTTTCGTTTAAAATTTCCATAACAAATAAGAATAATATCGCTGAGACAGGGCATCCTTGTGGTATCCCCCTGCGCATTTTACATTTTCGTGAGATCCACCCATTATTTTTAATGTAAAAATATGGGTTAGTGTAAAGAATTTTTATCCATTTGATAAAGTTTTCTCCGAAATTAAATTTTTCTAACGATTTAATAAGAAAGTTCCATTCTACGGAGTCTAAAGCCTTTTGAAAGTCGGCAAATAGGAGAATTCCTTCAGTATTTGTATTTCACAATATTCAAAAATATCTAAAATAAGCCTGGCATTATTGCCAATATATTGCCCTTTTATATATCCTGATTGATTTTTACCTATCAACTTGTCGATAACTTTTTGCAGCCTTCTAGCAAATATAAAAGCAATTATTTTATAGTCACAATTTGTGAGACTGATAGGCCGATACTTTTCTAATTTATCTAATTCTCCTTTTTTGTGAATTAAAGAGAGAACTGAACATTTTTGTGATATTGTTAATTCTTCTTCAAGATAGATTTTTGATAAAGCTTCATATAAATAGTGTTTAAGATTCTTCCAGAACATTTTATAAAATTCAGTAGGTAAACCATCTATTCCGGGTGACTTATTGTTTTTCACTCCATTAACTGCCTCTGCACATTCATTTAGGTTGGGAAGTTTTCGCACATTTCTTTTTCCTTTTCTGACAAAACTGATGATACATTTATGTATCTAAGTACGTATCGATATCGTTTATTGGTACGTCGTTTGAGGAATATAAATTTTCATAGAAATTACATAGCTGATCTAAAATATCTTTAGTTTTAATAAAATTTGATCCTGCGTTATTTATTTTATTAATGATATTTTTTGATTGGTGTTTGTTTTCAAGTCTTAAAAAATATGATGATTTTTTTTCCCCTTCGTCTATCCATTTGGCTCTTGACCTAATTTGAGCACCTTTTGATTTATTTTCATACAATTTGTCTAGTTGATTTTCTAACTCTTTTTTCCGTGTCATGTTTATGTTTAAGTAATGTTGACTTTCTATCTTCTCCAATTCATTTATGTTTTGGTTTTTATTTTTTGCCACAAATCAAGTAGTTCAAAACGAAATTGTAAATTTTTTAAACTGTTTAAACTTTTGTCTTTTTCCTTTGACAAGAGCAATTAAAGTCACCAACAAGAATTATATTATTTTCATTCATACAGTACATTGCTATCCATTTTGATACCTTTTTAAAAAAGCTAACTCTATCGTTTTCAGTATTTGGAGCATATATGTTAACAAGTGTAATAGTTTCGTTGTTATGTTCAATATTGAGTACAATTATCCTGCCGTCGGCCGATCTGTGTTGGTTTATATGAGTTTAAAATGAAATTTACTACTAATCAAAATTGAAACACCCTTGCTATGCGATGAATTAGAAAAACAATGATAAGATGTACCATTCCACCTGGAATTGTAAACAGATTCTTTTTCTGACACAAAATGCGTTTCTTGCAAAAAAGTACGTCACAATCGATATCATTCATCCAATCATATAAAAATACCCTTTTCTTATAATCATTTAAGCCACGACAGTTAAATGAAGTAAATTTTAAAGAAGTCATCGTTTTGTTTGGTTGACAGTTACCATAGATTTATCTCAAAAAGTAACAATACCTTGTTGTTTGGTTTTTGCCGCTCTGTGCAGAGAGACAGATCTGGGTTTGTTGGTGCTCCGGTTGCCTCGGTGTTTGTCCGCCAGACGCTGGATCAGCTTCCCGAACATATTTTGCCCCGGCCACGAAACTGGGTCGGTATGCTTTGTTTGCTCCGTGTCTAAACCAGTGCCCCAGTAAAGATCATAAACAGAATGGGCAAACAGGGTGTTGGGTTTAGAAGAGGATAGAAGATCTTTCATTTCTTTTCACTGGTCGATCTTTGCGCACAGTATTTCATCCATTACCTTGTCAGCTTCGTCTCTCCATTGTGGAGTGTTGGTTAGGGTTTTCCCTATTTGCTTGCATTCTAGGGCCGTCTTGGCATCTCGGATCTTATCAGCGGCGACAATATTGCCCGTTCGGATAGCTTTAGTAAGCTGGTACGCCTGCTCGGCTGAATTGAAAATTTCACCAAAAACCTTGATATCACATGGATAAAAATTAGATAGAACGTTCCCACTGCCTTGTATGGTGATGACATTTTTTTGCTCTGCGGTGTATTTCGAGCACATGTTTGATCCAGGTTCGTGACCCGGTTCCTTGCAAGCGGCGCATTTCCACTCGTTTGGACAGCTGCACGCAAAGTGGTCGTTTTGCCAGCATTTGGTACAGGAGACGTTTGGCTTCTCCGCATCTTGTCCGCGATGATATATCTTACACTTCAATCCCGCACAGTAACTGAAGCACGGTAACGGCTTGGACAGAAGTGGTTCTACATATATAAACCTGTTTCCGTTTAAGGCACTTGTCATTTTGTTGTTAGATGGGTTTCTTATTTTTTCATATTTTAGATCGCTTTTAGGGCGCACATCAAGCTTAGATTAGACAGCATTTCGAGTACCGCTGAATCGTCAACAGAAAGTGGTACTCCATAAATCGTGACCCTGAGAGCCTCGTCGGTAGGATTTTCTAGTCGGGCAGAGTATGGGTTCGAATCGTACACTGTGATGTGTTGGCTCTTAAAGTCAAACCCCTCCAGTAGAATATTGTCTCTGCTTGGTTTGTCAGTAAGATAGATTCGTCATAAATTTCGGTCGAGCTGAATGCATTTTATGCCATCTCCACCTACACATTGACTAACGGCCTCAAGAAGCACGAAATTGGAAATACGTTCATTTTCTTCGTGTAATTCATTGTCTTCTTATATATATTGGTTTGAGTGATTTTGCCATCTTTGTAGAGCAAAACAGATAAATATGTACATGTAAAGGTATTTTGGTTCAATAAACAATAGGCGATAGGTGAACAACAGGTAAACAATGCTGAGTTCGTACTCACAGTTCAGTTCGTCTTGAAAAAGTCCTTCCAAGAACACAGAATTCATACAAAAATCTCAAATATATACATAAAGTATGTTTCCAGAATGCATCAAACCAAAAGGTAGCTTTTGGAAACGCAGAATTGCAGAAATTGCAATATAATCAGGTCAAATGACAGAGAGCGGTGAAAATGCATCCACCCTGCTCAACGTCCCGTGACTTCGCTTGTTTTTGTGTTAAAACAATTTATTATGGCCAAAATGAGTTCAATTGCTATTTATGATTAAAGAGTGATGGTAAAAAATCTCAATGGTATGTTCAAAATCTTTCTTCAGATCTTACCCTGTTGATGGTCATGCAAAATAATCATAGTCGAAAATTTTAATGTAATTGTACATCACATGCAAGTAATAAAGAAAAAAAATATTTAAACTCATTCTAAATATATGAAACTTTATATCATTCTCTTGAAGAAAGAACAACTGTCTGTGATTGAAGTTCCATACGGTTAATCCATTGAATAAATAAACTGAATATACTACTTTTATAAATCAAGAGTATGTGTTGTACCGTTTTCCCTTATATTTTGTGTCACATACTGTATATTCCTTATTTAACGTGAGTACTTCATTCCGCGACTCAACTGTTCTGAATCAAATCGCGAGAATATAAAATCACAAACGCCAAACTTTTATCATAGTTTCAATTAGTTGACATCTGTCCGAAAAATAAAAGCGAGCTTTTTAAACCCGCGATATTTGCTTCTTGTGATTTTACGCAGAAACTAAATCCTCGAGTTTCATTAGGAACATTATATATAAAGTGCCTGTTTGGGAGGGTAACAGTTGAACACCCGAGAAAACCATTGTCAACGCAAAGCGGAGATTGACAATGGTGTTGTCCTCCCAAACAGGCACTTTTTTATTTTATTATACTTTCATGTTAAATACTGAAATCTGATTGGTTTAGACGCAGTTGTACATATTTGACACCCTTCGAAAACCATTGTCAACCTCCGCGTCGCGTCGGTTGACAATGATTGTCTCGGGGTGTCAAAATCAACAGTTACCCTCCCAAACAGGCACTATTAATATAATACTGAATGTCTTAATTTTAGAGAAAATTTGACTACTTTTATATAGAAATGACGTGAATTCTACAGCGAACCGTACGCACATAATTTACGCGCATGTAAAAATTCGTTGTTACCTGTTCCCAAGTGTGTTGCTAACGCTGAGGGTAATAGAACGGATTATCAACTGCGACTAAACCATACAGATTTAAGTATGAAGGTACAATTTACAGTATTAAGCTACTGACTTTTGAGGTTTTGTTATATGATAATAATCCCGAAATATTAGGTACATGTAAATCTGCATGCAAATGTATTTTTCAATTTTTTTACCATAACCCTTTGTTTTTAAATATGTGTAATGGTTTCCGCAGGTAAGTGTTGATTTAAATTATATAGAAATATCAACGGCAACTAATGATCGCAACTTTGTTTGCCTTTCGGAAATAGCAAAAACAAAACAAAAACCCGTTTAAGTAAATCGATTATTGCGACGCTTTATATTATCACCGTGTGAAATGTTCCCCTTGGACATGACACCTTTTCTCCTGTCACTGGCGTTGAGTGACTTTGATCCGGACACCCTTACTTGACTCACAGTTTATCTTAGTAATCCGTTAATTGAAGTAACTCTTTATATTTACTTTTCTATTATTCTCTATTGTTAAAAATGTTTGTTATCTATATGTAATTGTTGGCCATGTTTAATCATTCGGCAGTTGGAGAGCGACGGTCAAGGCGCTCGTACCACCGACTTCCGATCTCGCGGAATATTGTAATAAGTTTGCGAAGTTTTAATAAATCTTGTAAAACGAATACCGATCGACTTGTACATTTCCGTGGGTCACAATTGGTGTTAGAATCCGGCGTATCAACTTTTAAGCTTGATACACGATCCCATGAAGTACCTCTCAGCTAAATTACCCCAAATGGATTCGTACCGGTGCTCGTATGGACCAGCGTTGACTACGCATGTTAGTTACCCGACGCAGTACTTCGTACATAAAGAGAATCCTACTTGTAGAAGATGTTGACTTGTTCATTGCGTATGGAATTGTGTGGCCCGGTTTTCTATGTGCTTCAAATGTAGAAAAAATGGACATTTTGCGCGGATGTGCAAGACATACAAATTTAAACGCCAAAGTGACGTTCACGCCATTAAAGTCACAGAGAAGACGTATAACTCAAGCCAGACAGCGAAAAGAAAATCAAAGAAGAAAAATTCAACGCGACAGAGACCGGATCAGAGTTTTTAACGAAAAACGTTTATTCCTTGCGGAATTCAACGAAGAGCTTACTAAGAATAGACTGGAAGATGCGAAGCAGAAAATAAACGTTTTGCGTGAAGATATTGACCACCAAACAGCAAAGGCAAAGTTCTTCGAAAACCGACATGTGTAGTGCTGGCTGAATTACAGAAGCGAGACAAAGAAATTCAGCAGCTGGAAGAACAAATACAACACCTAAGCAGAATAATACGTGACAGAGAGGAAGAACTAAAGGAAAAGGCAAAGACAAGTGATTTAAGGGGACACATTTTTCGTAAAGCTGCGGTGAATTCGACCCATGCTCATAGACGGTTCGAGTCTACCAGCAATTGGAAATGTGATCTATACCTTATTCCAGAATGGGCCGAGGAGGAACAAGTACCAGGTTCCATAGCAGTGCGCTTCTTCGGAACACGGGGACGTGTTCATCGGGAGGAAAGTATATTATCACCGTGTGAAATGTTCCCCTTGGACATGACACCTTTTCTCCTGTCACTGGCGTTGAGTGACTTTGATCCGGACACCCTTACTTGACTCACAGTTTATCTTAGTAATCCGTTAATTGAAGTAACTCTTTATATTTACTTTTCTATTATTCTCTATTGTTAAAAATGTTTGTTATCTATATGTAATTGTTGGCCATGTTTAATCATTCGGCAGTTGGAGAGCGACGGTCAAGGCGCTCGTACCACCGACTCCTGATCTCGCGGAATATTGTAATAAGTTTGCGGAGTTTTAATAAATCTTGTAAAACGAATACCGATCGACTTGTACATTTCCGTAGGTCACAATATTTTCATGGGACACAATAATTCTGAATATGATCGGAAAGTGCAAGATGAAAAAAACAAGCGGATTGTTTATGGCATAAATGCATTTATACTCAACGATTTCAGGCATGCATATCTCAAACAAAACTCATCGTTGATGCTGGCGAATGCGAAGACGCAAACACCCAATAACAAAAACAAGTTGTTACCTCTTCAACAAAAATCCCGATTTCGTATTTTGAAACTATACTGCGAGCCTAAATCCAAACGAAACTAGTTTGGATGCAAATTGAAATACGGAAATTAATCGCATTATGTTTAATTGTTGAAGACTATAATAATTTACAATATTTATTTCTTTTAAAAAAGATATCAACCCTTTCAAAAGAGAATGGTTAAATTATGTAACGTAATTGTAAAGGCGGATGTGTTAACATTCATTTATATATGGAGCACTATAATTTGAGCTTTCCAGAAGCACACGGGAAAATTGGACTTTTTATTTACTGTGAATAGATATAAGTTAATTATTTTATGTATATAATAATGGTCATTATACAACTTAACGTCTTATTTAGAGTTACTATTATGAGGGGTGATTCATATGAATTCCATTGCATACGTGTATTACGTTACGATGCTAAATGCGACGTCATTATAACGTGACTAAAATGACACACTATTTGAGCAGTGGCACACACAAAAATTATGAAGAAATTATCAAAAATATTCTATTTCATGAAGTTACATATTAATGTCTACCTTTTAGTAAAATATCGTTCGATTTAGAGATAGGGCCATTTTTGGCATATACCGTACCCAGTTCTTTTGTATCAAGACGTAGAACTTTGCATATTCGGAACGATAAAGAATTAGGGCTTCTAATCTACAATGTACAGACCCTGAAACGTGCTACTACACCAGTTGCACGGTTCGGTTCGTTACGCTTTATGAACGGTACGGTTCGCTTTGTGAACGGTACGGTTCGTTTTGTGAACGGTACGGTTCGCTTTGTGAACGGTACGGTACGCTTTGTGAACGGAACGGTTCGCTTCTTGCACGGTACGCTTTGCTAAAAATAGCTGCACGCTTTGTGAACGGTTTGTGCGCTTTATTAATGAGGTAGGCGTTGCCTGAACGCTTTGATTTTTCTCCATATAATTTTGTTTAGTTTTTGCCCGATCTACTTCAGCAAGGTGGTAATTATGACAAGAATTTTTCTTTTTTTATATGATATATTACAAAAGAATTTCAATCGATCTATTTAAAATCAGAACGTCCATCCGTCCCCCCGTTTTTGATACGTTGCGTGAATCGTGTACTCAGTGACAACTGGGAAGCGGGGGTAATTTTAATTTTGATCAGTCTGTTATTATTAGTATTTAATTTCGATTAATGTAATCATTCAGATAGATTAAAAGAACTGTTTGACTTTAATCCGATATATTTTTGTTAATTCAGAGAGCTGTCGATAATTTTACAAAGCATCTGGAGTTTTTATTTCTATACATGTACTTGAGTTGAAGTCATTAAATACTTCTAATCCATTTAAAATTGCTATAACAAATTGCCCCGACTTTATTCCGATATTTTTTTAGTTTAGTTTCCTTAATCGTTGTCTTGATTTTTTTAGTTTTTATTATTCATAATTCGTATGATCATTCTTTATTGCGTACTACTGTAGTACTATTGCCGATCGCTGATTGCCTTAGTGAATAGACGATGTAAAATTAATGGATAGATAAGAAATCTTGAAATCAACTGTTATATAGTTTTTTGACACGAATTTTTATTCATTTAAATATTAATTCTATGATTTTCTGCACTTGTTTGTATACATAGATCATACCTACATCTAACCCGTCATCGCCTCTCTTATCTGAACTAAGATCGCGTGTATAGTCAAAATATGACTATTAGTTTTTGTTTTTCCGTTAAACTATACATGTTCATGTAACATATTTCATACGATATGTACACAACTGGATATACACAACAAGTCAATAACTTTTATTTATATAATGGCGATATTTATCATTCTGTTGAACAAGTGTCCGCTCTTCACTGTATGCATGCGATTTAGCTGACGTTTTACAAATGCTGACTAACCTGTTTATATTTTATTTACCTTTTTACACACATACTTGTTGTAAACAGGACACGAAAAAATACCCGGTAATCAACAAATGAATGTTAAAAGTTATAAATATATAAGAATTTATCTAGTAACAAAAATAATACGACAGCGAGGGAACACGACTCTGATCGCCAGTACATGAATTATAATCATGAAATCGGAGAGAAATTATTGTTGAATAATTTAAAATAGGAACACTCTTTTCAATAGGGATATAAGAAAACATAAAACAAAAACGTTTCATTCGATAATTTTCTTCTAGTCATATAGGAGGAGCCAAGTAGCACGCGGCGCGTGGCGTGATCCGTACTGTTATACTTAAACTGATTGACAGGCGAAGCACGTGGAGTCCTGAGATACAATCCCGCTCAAATGACCAACTATAGAAACCTAAAGCGAAATTTTAAATAATAAAGTTCAGTGATCAAACTTTAATTTAAGTATTATAATCAACACACAAGTTTTCTCTCTCTCTCTCTCTCTCTCTCTCTCTCTCTCTCTCTCTCTCTCTCTCTCTCTCTCTCTCTCTCTCTGAGGGTGTATGTGATTGTGTGCAAACCATTTGGAATTTTTATTTGTATGAATTGAATTCATTTATTTTAGACTCATGGTTTTCACAACGATTTCAACACAATGACTAAAAGTTTGCTAAGCGGACGATGTACATAAAGATTGATCTTGACGGTTAAAATTTCGACGCTATTTCACATCACACATATAAGATTGAAATTAAATTTTAAAAGAGCTGTGTTTGTGCTTACATGTACTTGTTATCTCATTCAACTATTTATGATTTAATTAATCATTTTTTTTTGGTACATTAATGTACCCGGTAAATGATATTTTTATCGCAAGTTAATATGTGAAAATCCCGCATGTATAGAGTCGCTGAATTGTTCCACGGATCCACGCGCCGATAGTCTTTCGTGTAGTTGTTTGTGTCCATTTCTACAGACGGTTCTTTTGTTTTTTAGAGATTAAGAAAAGCCATGAAACTAACAAAGTAGAAGTAAGATATATTCAGACTATACACACGACAGATTGTGATGAGTAACCTAACAGGTGCCCGTGGAAAGGTGTGAATACCGGCATCTCGTGTACAGCTATTTAAGCGTCCAAATATACAGAGTTAGTTGTAAAGTACAATAACTGCTAAAAACCAAAGAAAGACAATAACACCTGTTGTGTATAGAACCAAAGATCAGCTTCTGTAAACGTGTTTCGCACGAGTGATTTTTGTTCATGTGAAATCACGACGCCATTCCCAGCTATGCGGGAAATAAAGTTGAAAGTTATTTTATGGAATGCGTGTACTTTTTTTTCCGTTCAATGCTTGCATTTAATGCATTAAGATTTTGTACATGTATTTATTTACAATTCATCATACATGTATGAGTGATCTTTTGTTTATTTATTGGTACATAAATAGCTCAAGAACAAATCACTCGAGTTACCGGTAATATGTGGTTGTCATTTACATTTTCTGGGTCTGCGTAACTTAAGTCGACATTTTTTTTTAATTTAAAAAGGATATAAAATTATATATAGATATATTTCAACCTTGTTTAGCCATAGTGTATATATATATTTCTAAACAAACGCTACTTTTCTAACGTTTCGGGTAACGAGATATCTCTCTCTCTCTCTCTCTCTCTCTCTCTCTCTCTTTCTCTCTCTCTCCCGAGAATCACTTAAAGCTATGTAAAGTCCAGTATGTACCCAATGTTTCAAACATTTCATAAAAATAATCAAAATAGTATAACCACGGATTGTGTGAACGTTAATAGTTTACAATGTTTAAGAAATCGGCGATGCAAGGTTTGTCGAAAAACAAAGAAATGGTTACGGTCTAAGAAAGGAAATATTTTTGTGACTGTTTTAATAAGAATAACAGTTTAGTATGTGTTATCTAATCCCGTATAAAAAATCTAGCAAAATATTGAACTTATCTGGTCAGCGATTATCTCCGTCCGTATTCATCGAAAGACATTAGGCCAATAAGCCGTATATGGAAGTTGCACGCTTATTGCACGGTACGGTACGCTTTTTTGTCCGTCTGGAGGCGGGTCTTGCATAAATTATCTTGCACGCTTTTTGCACGGTACGGTTCGCTTTGTGAACGGTACGGTTCGCTTTGTGAACGGTACGGTTCGTTTTGTGAACGGTACGGTACGCTTTGTGAACGGTACGTTTCGTTTTGTGAACGGTACGGTTCGTTTCTTGCACGGAACGGTACGGTTCGTTTCAGAGGTGTAGTAGCACGTTTCAGGGTCTGTACATGTTTTGCCAAACAATTGCCGGGAAATGTTTTTTTGAGAAAGGATAGATATGACTTAACGTGGGTTATTTATATAAAGTTCATATCAAATTGGGTAGGTAAATTTGAACGTTTCAATTAATCTAACAATAATTGAATATACTAGAATCTATGTTCAAACCCCGTAATGACGTTTACACTCATTGTTCTAAACGTGGTTCAAAATACTACAAACAGAAGGAGTTGTAAACAACCGCATGGATCCACATTTGATATATAGCTTTTGTAAAAAGCGTTTGTATACAATCGAAAGCTTATAAAACTGTCGATCTATCAAGATGTCGAAACAATGAAAATCGTTTTCATCACGCATAACTCGTTTTTAGAGGATAGCAAGTACATTAATTAAATCATATATTATCTTATTGATGTTCGCTATTTTATTTAAGTAATGCATATATGTAGATGATTGCTGATAATGACTTTAGATATATTATTCCAAAAAGTTTGATTGCTTTATAAAATCTCGTGGACAAAGATTTTTGAAATGGGACAGGAAATGGACACATGAACATGCTTAATGAAAATATAAGTGTCTGTTTCTTTTTTATTTATGACGTACAGCTCTTATCTATCAAGCTAACTAAAACTGTCACAGAAATACAGTTAAACTTATATAAAAATCTTGATTTTATTTGTTCATGTTTATATACCTCTAACTTCCGGAAAAAAATCCTCGAAACGCGGGATGTAATGTTAAATGGCAAAAATTACCATTTGATCCCCCCCCCCCCTTTTGGGGGAAGGTTGCTGAACTCTGTGATTTTAGAGACACTTTATCTGATTCCTTGATTTCCCTGAAATCCAGCAAAGCTTGGTTTACTAAATCCTGTTTACAAAAGTAATATTCATGTTAAATATATGCTCAAAAGAAATACTTTTATCATTGTACACCTATACGTTTGTGAGAATTATAAATGTTATTATGAAAAGGGAGCATACATACCGTTTAAAATGTATCAAATATTCTTTACGACTGTCTAAACTCAAAGCAGCCTATTAAAATTTAACATACTGTGCATATGTACATGGAGCCTCTTGTACATATATTTCTATGCGCGGACCCTCAAATTTTTTCCGGGGGGGGGGGGGGGGTCCGACAGATAACTGTGTGGTTTCCGAGGCCAATTTTAATTTTATAATTTTACCATTGAAATTTAATAAGTTTTAAAGAGGGTATCTGGACCCCCGACCCCCCTCAAGATCCGTGCATGATTACTGTTTTAACTTTTGTTTTCAAGACGAATTGATGGAGAAATTCATTTCAAAAAGTTTTTGAAAAAAAGATTTTTCCATCTAGAATGGTTAAGATAATCTTTGATACATTATGCATCGACTTCTTTTCGAATAAACAATACAATATATAAAAAATAGTTTGGGTAACAAAAAACTCATAAAAAAGTAATACCATATGTATGCTGTTCAACAATTCAAAATATTATAATCTTTAATTTGCAATTGTTTTTATATATCACTATATTTGTGAAAAAAACCCACCATAATATGTTATATTTTTATTTGAGAATTACATTTGATTTGTTTGCTAGCGTGTCCTAAATTGGTAATTCTGAATTGATAGGATGAGAGTAAATGAAATACCCAACTTCTTTGTTTTTTGGTTTTGTATTACAATTTTTCTATCAATTTTAATATTAAATTACAGTTTAATGAGCAAGCTGTTACATTGTACAAAGCTTACACTTATATTCTAGTATATATATACACATGAACTGTCTTTGAAATCATACAAACAGTTTGCCAGTGTGAACACAATCGACTTGTACATTGCATGTAAGTATTGTGGAATATTTTTGAAATATGTTCCCCCCTCTTTTCCTCATTTTACCTAACCTAAACTAGATGATCCTTATCTTTAATTTTACAAGAAAGGTTTTGTTCCATACTCTTAGCAGTTACATCTTTGTTTGTTTGCAAATTCACCACACTTTGCTCTTTTAGATATTTTCGTTTTATAAAAAAAAGATAGTTTGACTAGATCATTAATACTAACATTCCTAATGTTTTAGATTGAAGTTAAAAACAGAAGGAAGCAATAAGTCTGTTTCCCGTCAATGGTTTTGAATTGTTTGAAGGTTTTGTCTATTCGGTTATTAATACATGTACATCTCTGATCAGATTTCAGTATGTTGTTGGCTCTAGCTTTCCTTTGGCTCTCAGTATTTTGGGCACAGTGTGAAAAAGTGTCACCGAAGCCAGGCTTGAAACTTTTCCGAGAGGATTATAAAAGCGTTCAAGAAACTTGCATTGCTGTCGGATTTGTGAAAAACAGCTGTGGAAATGATACAAAGATAGGTATTTACATTGATAACCCTTTCACTACTTTGTATAAAAAAATTATCTATATATGTCTTGTCTGATATATGACGCTTTATTTATTATATAGAAAACTAAACGGAAACTAGAAGATAAATTTTGAAACATTATCAATAGAATCAAATCAAATATTACTGCTTCCTATATGCCCTTTACCATTCTCTGCATTTATTTCTGGATTTTATATAACATGACACAATATTCATTAGAAAACTTCAGTGAAATACATATTGAAGTAGTGGCTTTAAATATCATTTTGACAGCTTGTTTTTTTTTTTATTGATATACACCCCCTTTTTTAAAATTAGGGATTGCCTTTGATGCTCGATTGGGAAAACAAATAAGGAACCTTGCGACCAAAGGCCGAGTTGTTTTTGATACAGTTAATCTGAACCAAGGATCGGGATATGACGCATCTACTGGAGTCTTCACGGTCCCTAGTGGCGGAATCTACGTGTTCGACTGGACAATTCTTGCATGGGAAGGCTTGGCAGCCCACACTGCACTCGCCGTTAATGACCAGTTTAAATCATGGAGTCACTGCTACTCTGGAAAGTCCAATAGTTATCGATCCTGTAGCAAAATGTCGGTACTGAAGCTACATAAAGGAGATAAAGTCGGGATTGCAGTTTTTAGTGGACCAGCTGACATTCATTATCATTACTCATCTTTTTCTGGCTTCAAACTGTAAATTTGTATCGTAACTTGCTTCACAAAAATGGAAGGCTTCCATAAGACGAAAAATCTTACTCTAATGTTGTTTTTTTTCTTTTGAAGAAAGTAATAAAAGTAACGGGTTGTTTTTGTGTAAAAATTATTTAGTTTGGCTGAAATGAGTTCAATTTCTATTTATGATTAAACAGTGTCGGTCAAAACTCTCAATGGTATGTGGCAACGCACTTTGGAAAATATACGCACTTTGATATTTTTTTTCAAAGTGCGTTAAATTTTGGACAAAGTCAACGCACTTTGAAATTTTTTTTAGTGTGCGTTAAATTTTGGACCAAGTTAACCCACTTTGATAAATGTTTTCAAAGTGCGTTATGAAGGTACATCAACATTTTTTTTAGTATCGACACTCTTAACGCAAAATATTTTTATATCACAAACTCTGGAACTGAATTTCTAATTTTTTGATAGTATGAGGATTTGTTAACACTCGTGAATCTAATTTAACGTTTTAAGAACGGGGATAGAGTGGGGTGGGGCTTCATCAAAGATACAGGTTAAATACCAGCTGTGCATCATTAATTGATTACAAGAAGGTCCCCTAACTCTCATTTTTCCTCCCAAAGATATGGTATTCAGCAACTTTGGGTAAACATTTTGGATCGGAAAAAGGAATATTCTCTGTATATGCAGTATTATTGAAAAAACGAGCTGGCCGAACAATAATTTCTCCATGCATTGGTATGTTAAAGAATCTATGTGTTTCAATATTATCCCTCTTTTCGTATTCTGATCAAATAAATCAGTTCAATAAAAGAATATTAACATCAATGAACATCAAATTATTATAGAATTAAAAACAAGCATTAGGATGTTGGTAAATTTCTCGCACTGATCTTCTAAAAGATTGTATTGTTTTTGATAAACCTAACTAAGGTATCAACTATTTTCACTAAACCATGAACATTTTTTTTCAAAGTGTGTTAATATCGATGATATCAACGCACTTTAAAAAAAATATTTTTTTTCAAAATGGGTTGACTTGGTCCCAAAACTAACGCACTTTGAAATTTTTTGTCAAAGTCCATAATTTTTCAAAGTGCGTTGTAACAATGGTATTTTCAAAATCTTCCTTCAGATCTGAACCGGTTGATGATCATGCAAAATAAATATAGTCGAAAACTTTAATGTAAGGGTAACTAAAAGTACAAATAGAAAATTTCAATATTAAACTTCAAGATGAGCAAATTTTGTACATCTTATAAATTTTTCATACAACAGTCCCTTTATAGCAAATTACGCTCGACCCTGTCATTTTTTAGACGGCAATAATATCAAAAAAATCTTCAAGCAAGTTGTTAAATTATTAAGAGCTAAAATTGATAAAGTTGATTCATAATTTAATAAATCGACACCAATTAGAGTATTGATTTGTTTTTTAAATCTGATAAAGTAATAGATGTTTTACAATAAACATTGTTTTGTATGATTAGAGTTTTGTATGATCATCCAATACTACGTCTAAGTCGTGATATTCTGCGGACAACAATGGTATTTATATCTTATGATTGTCATAATTTAACCTTTAGCTAGCCTTAAAACATCATTGTCTTTGTGAAACAGACTCAAGCTGAGTTAACATTATTGAAAGCACGCACAAAATGTACGGAACTCAAAGTTCCATGAAATGAACTTCTTATCTGATTTCACATTTCTAGTATACGACAAGCAGATGATTGTAAAGAATGTTTTAAAACCAATGACCTGTGAGCAGTATACACTTTTCTTGTTTAAGGTCAGACGACACGTTTCTCAATTTTATATAACTAATTCCAGGAATTTGTTATTGATTTTCTACTACTTTGAGAAGATTTCTTGCAAAAAATTAGGATACCTTACCAGGAATTTCTGCAAAATACTAGAGTATTCAATTTCCTATATAGTCTTGAAAATACACTTGAATTGCTGATATTAGATTTATAAATTAATATATACAGCCAGGGCTGGTGCTTTAACTCACGACCCAGTTCTAACAGTGTGCGGCCACCGCTCTAACCACTCGACCATCTAGGTTTACAAATGCAAAAAATAAAAATTCTAAATCATTTTAAAAATGATTATAAATAATAATTTTTATTGCAACTTTTTATTACGAGGAGATACAAAAAAGATGCTCGAGGAACGTGTCGTCTGACCTTAATTAAAAAGTTCCTAGTAGACAAGTACCCTGAGTTATCTAGTAGGTCAATTATATATGACATAAAGTCGCAAAGATCGTGTAGAAAATTTCAAAACTTTTAATAAACAAGAATGCTTCATTTATGTAGTGATTTAATAGGGTATATCAATAAAATCCCAGCGAAATTGCATTATAAAATTGTCATGAGTTTTTGTTGAGTATTAACTGTAGTAATATGTGTGGCATTTTAACACTTTACGAATACATAACTTTTTTGCTAAAATTAGGTATTTTTATCATGATACTGTCTACTGGTTTGGATTTAAATTTGGCAGTGTTTTTCTAACTCTTAGTGAATGCTTGTTGAAATGTTTGATGTCTGAACTGTATTCAATAGACAGAAACACGTTTTTTGATTCATTAATACCAATAAAAGCCAATAAGATTGCTTTGTTGGAACATTCTTTTGTTTGATTTTATCTAAATGTTTCTGTAATACTGTGGTTTTATCATTCTTTGAATAATGCCAATGCTCTGTGCCATTGTCTACCCGTAGCTCTATAGAACAGTTGTAGAAACTGACATGACTTAAATCTACACGCCCTGTTTATAGATTGGTCGAAACCTACAGCTGTCCAAAAATCATGGACTGCACGAAATAATCATGATGATGTCAGACTCAAATTCCCATAGAAGACGATTTGGGTGACTTTTAGCTAACGCACTAATGTACATGAACAGTAAATTATTGAATTTCACCTACTTTTTACAATGACGTTAATAATTTGTTAAAAGAAAGATGTAAATATACACAATAAAATGTTTTCTTTGATGATTCATGCGGGTTATAAAAGAAGCGATCATTGCAGGAAAAAAATTACATAACTCGCTAACGCAGGTTAAATATCTCTAGTCAGAACACGTAATGGCGCTTACAGTGAACGTCATAGATTTTCAATGAATATGATAGGGAAATATACATTGAATGCAAGTATTTTGTATCAGCAGAAAGAAGATAATATCAGAAAACAGATATGTGTCTCAAAATATTTCAATATTTGAAGTTACAAATTCAGTGATAAGGGTTCTTCTGACACCAGTACTTTAGTGTATTGAGGATCGCTTCTAGAAATTTCGATCCAGTAGTTAAACTGCATAGCAAAAACAGCCCAAAAATGATAGTATTCAAAAATTCGTTTATATCATTTCATCAAAGTTTAAAAAGTAAAGAAATCATTACTGTAGTATTAAAATCCATTAATTTTGTTTTTGACTCATGGCGCACATACAATGTATATACTTCGCGCGTGGTCTATACACGCTATCTAAATTTTGTAGAAACTATTCGGATGCGTACGTTTCGTCCGTACTGTATGTACTCGTATGTATGATTCGAAACATCAAAACTGAAGGGCGTTGAAAACGCAACAACTGGGTCCACATTTGATAGATTCTTTAATTAGCGTTCACAGTTTTCAAAAACTTATATAAAATTTTCGATTCACCAATATTCAGTTTGTTAATTTTCTTCGATAATAAAAGCTAAATATTAAGAAATACGTGTATATGCGTTTTCACCAAGCATACTTCCTTCATAGAGGATAACAAGCACATTAATTGTATCACGCATTATCTTGTTGTTATATGATATTACCTGCTTTATAACACTGATTATGTATTTTTTTGCAATACCTTCATATTCCGCAGAAATCATTAAAGAAATCATTTAATTGCTTATAAATATTAATCTACCGATTATGATTCCCTCTATTTCTTACGGAAACTTATAGTTAATTGATAGCTTGATTTGGCCCTGTCTAATGTAACGTACTGATGTACATTTATTAAAAGATACATGTAGATGTAAACATAATTATTAAAATGCTTTCTTTGATGATTCACACAGGTTATGACGGTAGCGTTCATCACCAAAAAGAAAAAGAAAAAACAACCATAAATCGCTATCATCGCAAAAAAATATAAATAAAATAAAATACATAAATTGATATATAACGCGGGTTATGTATTTCTTCTGTAATGTCGCCACCTTCATATCCCGCATGAATCACCTAAGAAATCATTTAATTGTTTCATATTTTTTTTATGTTTTATATTCTCCAAACTTTCGAAAAAATCCCGAAACGCGGAGTGATCGAAATATCCCAAATGACTGTTATACAATTAGGGAAAATAGACTCACTATATGTACCATCCCCCCTTTGCAATCAATCAGGAAACTAAATTAATCAATTCAATTTATCAATAAAAAGTACATAGCTATTTGGAAAGAACGTATGCAAAGTATAAAACAAATACTATCTGAAAATATCAAATAGATTCACATATTGACTACAAAATCATAAATAACTAAAATAAATTATTAAAAAATTATACCATTCATGTATGACAAAACAAAAATGTATATTTGAAAATGCTCAATTTTAGAAAATCATAATGAAATAGATATTTATTTTTTTCCTTCTGGTGGATGAAATTTCTGCATGCTTCATTTCGATTTACAGTTCCACAAAAAAAATTATTACGTTTACACAAAAAATTATTTGCAATCAAAAAGGAACCAAATGGCCAAAAATTGGGCATTTGAAGTAGTAGGGGTAATCAATCCCTATGTAATATTCAAATGCATTTTAGAATTCAGTAAAGATTGCGAATAGCTATGCCATGTTTTTGTAACACGCCTAACCTAAGCCAATCTTTTGGATTTGTCTACACAAAATGGGCCAAAACTGAATTTCAGAGAGATATATGATATGACCATCAACTTTGTAATTCATTGGTCTCTATACAAGAAAATTATGACACAGATTGGGCTTAGTGGAGAAAATATGTCAAGGACATTGCATTTACTCGTGGGTCTACTATGACCTTAACGTTTAATTTAGAAATTTACTTGATACTGCACCTCCTTTATTGAAAGGCACTATGTGGGGGTAAAGTATGCGCTAAATTGGGTCAGAAGAATAGAGAAACAGGTCCAAACAAGTGAAGTCGATCGAACAAACTAATCATAATAGGGCAACCACAGTGCCCTAGATTATTTATAACTACATATGCACGTTGCGTTAAGAGCTAGCAAGGGGCATAAAGAACTTGCGAAAAAAACAATGTTTGCTATCTAAGAAAATTGCAAAGATATCTCAGGAATTAGTGATATCATAGTTTTTATGAATTAAAACACAAACATCTCTCCATGAATCCCTATCAAGGATGTGCATTAACTGCATGCGTCCATTGTAATTCGATGTGATAATTAATGGGAAAGTAGTCTTGAACCTTACAGGAAGAGACAAAAGCCCAATCAACAAAGACCAAAAATTTTGACACTTAGTGAAATACTATGGTTTTACCAATATTATTTCAATACCGATTTCATAGATACCAATGTTGATCCACGAAAAATAAATGTTTATTGAAATGAATATGTTTAACACCATATCATTGACCACAAATGTAGGTATATTCTTGAAACTTTCATTTTCACTAATTCCACGAAAGTCAATGCCCATGATCAAATATCAACGAAATCACAGCATCCCAGTCCCCAACCAATCAAAATAGACAAATAATAAGAATATTGCATTTCACAAGTTTTACGAAAACCACCATACGAGTACGTTCGTGCGTGTTTGCTACAGGTGTAGTAAATACATCTGGATGAAAGTAAAACCCACTGTATAATTACAATTTAAAACACAAAAAAACAGATAATGAAAACGGAAGGAGTATATTTCTTTTATAGTTAAATTCATAAATATATGTAGCAATTTAGTGGACTAATTCCTTATAGTGGAAAAGCATGGGTAGGGAAGGTTCCATGATAGACATACGGGTGATATGTCCAAATAAAGTAAGCAGCTGTTCGCGGTCTATTGGCGCTGATTTGAATGTTTGTGGTGTTACATTCACCTTGTGTAAAGTCCTGCTGAATATTCTGATCGTAGGCATGTATTCAATGGTCTTAGACATTTCATTCGATTTCTTGATGTCCCTTAATGCCAACAATGCTTTCTTCATCAAATCTTGTTGTTGTTTGATTTCATCCAAATGTTCCTGTAATTTGTCTCGGGGTTTCTCTTTTATCCCGCTTGTTTCAGTTTTCATTTTGTTTATAACGATATCGATTTCTCTGTGCCATTGCTCTCCATGTCTGGTAATTTCTGCTGTAAGTTTCTCATATATTCCATCGAGGTTGGAAAGTTGCGTTTCGAAATAGAGTGCTTTTTCTTTGTATTTAGGAGAGACAATTTCTTCTAATTTTCTTATATTATTTTCAACGAGTTTTTTCATTTTCTCATATACTTCTAAAATCTCTATAAATATATGCCCCCTGTGTTGTTCAGATGCCATGCACGAAGAACAAACAAAAACGTTGCAATCATTGCACTGAAATTTGCAGTTCTTGTGATCATGCTCTTTACATTTTGGAAAAATGAGAGTTGATCCTCGGTCCTTAAAAGGGACTATTTTATGTTTGTCATATCCATCTGAGATATGTTCTCCTATGCAAGGCTTGCAGAGGTTTACATGACAAAAGTCGCAGTAGCTGTGTACTATGGTCTCACAAAGGTCACATCTGTGCACATCCTGGGCTGTAAAACGTTGCTCCATGGCCGCTCTACAAATAAATATTGAAGTCTTATATTTATGTGTAACTAAAACTATAACAAATGAGCATATATAAAGATAATTGTATGAAAAATACATCATGAAAATCTAACAATTTCTCTATGCACAATGTAATTAAGGTAACTATAATTTGTGCAGTACTGGTTGCCAATACGTCAGATTTTAAACGATTTGTGATTATGATTTAAACATCGAATAAGAGAAACTTGATTTTTCGCCTTACTTACGAAGAGGTTGAAGATTAATACATAGACAATGACATTGGTGCCAAACTTAGTCATATTTATAGATATTATTTGTTCTGTTTTTGAATTTCTATTAATTGATTTCAATAACATCTCATTGCAAAGATAACATTTTATGTAAGTAATCTTTTATGTCACATTTTGTGATAGGAATTGCATAATAAAAACGCATGTTGACTGTTTTCGAAGGGAATCAACCACACACACAAACTGCATATACGTAGGCTTTGACACCGAACGTAGACCGAATGTAGAATCCCGTAAGTGTTAATAATGCTTTAAAATATCTCTTAAGTTTTTTGTGAATTAAATCTGATTATAAAATAGAGAATACAAACCTGTGTGAAAAAATAATGTATTCTATAGAGCTGACTAGATCAATTACTGAACATGAAAGATCTTGTCTGGAGTGGTCATATGGCACATCATTGATTAACTGTACCATAGCTTGGCGAGATTTCTATTGTTAAAAGGTCGAAGATATTCAATCTTTTGGGTATGTATTACACTTTTAAAAATCATTTTAACGAGGCCGAGTACAGAACGAGTACGCACGCTTTCGCACAGCTTTTCATTTGTCTTTTTGCTTGGTTGACGCAATGGCATGATAGTTTTAGCTGCAAATATTCAGCGGAATTTGTTGAAAATAGCTCGTTTGAGGAATACAATTAATGTTATATTGTGAAATAAGCATAAAAGTCTCGAAATATAAAATATATTTGGGCTCGGGTCGAAAATGTGAAGAGGGTATAGCAAGCCTAGCCCTCTGTCACGTTTTCTTAACCAGCCTAAATATAGCTTAATTCATATATTTCAAGACAGTAACCATGTATTTTATATTATTGACCCTTAACATGTGATGTTATATATTTATTTATTACTTAAATATGTATGAATGTTTTGATAATACTATAAAGATCAACATTTCCGCCTTTGTCAAATAAAAAATAGTCATTAGCTGACAAATCTGGGAAATTAGGCATACAAAAATCAACTTTGATAAGACCCCTGGATCAAACCAGGGGGTAAAAGGTTTTGTTTTTATTTGACCATTTGATGCCTTTAAGCAATATCTTTATTATGAAGAACAGAAAAAGAAATCCCTAGGGCAGAAGTTTTAAACAATGCAAAAAATGTGCAAAATTGATATATTTCAAGCAAAATCCCATAGGGTCCTATGTTAAAAATTAACAAACTTTGAGATGACCCTCCTCTAAACAAACGGTGTGGTAAAAGTCTTATTTTTTTTTTATCTTAAAATAATAATTATATCAGTAGAAATTCATGTAAAAAAATTCATTCGAAAATGTAGGGCAGAACAAATTAGACCCGGCCTCGTTAAATATTGGAAGAACAAAATAATTAGAAATCTGTTACCAACTGAAGGTAAAACATTCTTTAGTATATACATGTGAACGTTTTGTTTCATAAAATATACACACGTTTGTCAGTTTGAACATAGTCGACTTGCATATTGCATGTAAGCATTGAAGTATATATTTGTAAGGAATGACCGTCCATATTTTGCCTATATTTTTGTTTGTATTGTTCACCATTATAAGTGCTATAAGACGTATGTCTTTTGCAATAAAAATTAAATTGAAAATATTTAAAATATTTTCCATTTCTGTTCGTTATTTCTAAATAAGATGATCGCTCGTTTTTCAATTAACTTTCAATGTTAAAAAAACAAGTTTAGTTTCGTAGCAATTATATTTAAGCCTGTTTTTAAATCTTTGCTCTTTTACATACTCAGTCTTCTATATCTGTGTCCTTTCTGATATATTTCATTTTATCAAATAAAATATACAACATGCATAACATGTTTGAAGTATTGATGATGTTGTCCCTGTGTATGGTAATGGCCCAGGCAAATCAAGTGGATCCGTCTTCTAACAATGTGGTACAGCGAATCAACTATGGTGTCATTTTTCAAGAACAGTCAAACATGATGTTAGCTCAAGAGTACTGGCTGCATACTTTTCAAATTCTGTTGCCTACTAGATTTAAGGTCAATAAGGTTCCATTTTGTTCACTTAGTACTACTCACAGTATAACTTCTTGTTTACTACTCAACAATTTGGCTAACTTTATCCATGGTTTGCATGAGGAAACTCTTTTACAATTTAATGAAACTATTAAATCTATTAATAACATGATCCCTCAAACAAAAATTACAAGCAATCAATGTCAAACACGCGCTTTGTTACCCTTTATTGGTTCCTTGTCAAAAAGTATTTTTGGTACAGCAACCATGGATGACGTTAATATTTTGTCTGGTCATATTTATGCTTTGAATCGAAAAACAGAGAAGTTAGCTGAAGCTTTAGAACAACATGGTGCTAATCTTTCCTCTTTTATATCACTAACCGATAAACGTATGAGAAATTTAGTGCATGGAATCAAGGCTAATTCTGACTATATAACCAGTGTAGCAACCTCTTTAAACACAAATTGTTTGATCTTGAGTCTGCTTTCACTAATGGCTCTGAAATCCTCATTAATCAGGTTAATCAAGCTTCATCACTTAGAAAAAATTTCTCAAAGTTAGAAAATGCAGTAAAAAGTCTTTTAGAAGGGAAAATTAGCCCATTTTTGATTCCAAAACACATTTTGGCAGAGGTCCTTTCAAGTATTCGGCATAAGCTACGAAAGTCATACCAAAAATTTTATTTGATTCAACTGGATTCTTCATTTTATTACTCAAGTAATAAATTTCTTTTTGTTCGTCACAATAATGATTTGTTTGTAACGGTGAAATTTCCCATTTCCTCTCAGAGACTTCCATTGAAGCTATACAAAGTAATCAGTCTACCTGTACCAACTTCAGAAAATGTCACCTCTAAGATGCAAGCAACCCAACTTTTGTCACTGTCAGATTATTTTGCAATTACGCCTCATCATGATTATTTTTTGTCTTTAAATTCTCAGGATTTGTCTGATTGTGTTCATGGCACCTCAATTCTGTGTTTTTCTAATTGGCCTCAATCCCCAATAACCGTTCCTGATTGTACCATGGCGTTATTTGCAAACAATGTTCAACAGGTTAAGGAATTATGTAATTTTAGGTATTTTCAAAATGTGGTAAATTCTAATATTATAGAATTGTCTTCTACTTCGGTTTTATTGTACAATACACCTACAGTTGTTCTTGATTGTCCAAAAGAAAAGAGGGTTTTGAAAGGTTGTGCTTTTTGTATATTCCATATTCCCTGTAGATGTTCGTTGTCTACAGACACATTGTTTTTCGCACCACGTTTGGTCAGTTGTTATGAGAATATATCCAATTTTTCTGTTATTCATCCTGTAAATTTAGCCCTTTTGCAACAATTCTTTGATGAACCTTCCCTACAACAAATATATGGAAACACCTTCTTCCCGACCCCTATAGATATGTCTTTCCCAGAATTCATCTTTTACAATCATACAATGCATGATGTTTTAGCCAATGACCACAAAGCTCATTTAAGTCTTAAAAAATAGCTAATGCAGTTAAGAAGGATCAGAAATTTTTTAAGTATCTTGCTGAACCCATGTCATATAGTCAGATTGAAATTCCTCAAGAATGGCCTAATACTTCAGATATCATTGCCTTAGTTTCTCTAAGTTTAGCAGGTATATGTTTTGTGTTATGTATTGTATTATGTATCAAGGTGAGGAAAATTTGTACCATCTTGTTAATTTTGAAGGAGGTGCACCATGCATCTTCTCAAAATGTCCCTTCATTTATATATAGAAAGCCCAGTAGTGAAGCAACTCTTAAAGATACTTCTGCTGAATTTATTGAGTTTACTTGGGTACATGCTTCAGTCATCATATCGGTCATTGATTTGGTTATCCTTTTAATTGTATTATATATATTGTACAAATCTAAGTCGCAGAAGGGGTCAATTATAGCGCTAGAGTTAACCTCCGGTGGAAATTGTGTTATAGTTCCTATTACCCATTTATAACTCTGTCCTTCATACTATGTCATAACCAAACCAATCATTTCTGATGTTTCAGTATCAAATTTTCCGTCTTGTAAAGTCATTACTAAATGGTCCGAGTTCTCTGTCATAGATAAACAAACACAAACAACCATACAAATCCCTTACAAATTTTCTGTCAATCCGTTCTTACATTACAAGTTACACAACATTTTAAAACAACCCTTCAGAGCTTATGTATTCATTATTCACAACAAATATGCATTCCACCTACAATAAATGCATTATTAATTTGGGCAATTTCTTTCAATGACTAACCAACAAAAAATATTAACTTTAAAGTTCTCCTAATTTCTTTTCGTTTGATTATTTTCTTTATTGAATTGGTTAAATGTTAATTTTTTTTTCTTTCGAAACTAAAAACAAACAGAATCACAAAACGTTACCAGACTTGTCTTCTTGGTAACTAACCAAATTTTGTTTTTCTATATTAACAAGCTTAACAGCATATTTTTTTTTATTCAAAAGTTAGAAATGCAGAATGAAATTGATTTTATTTTAAAAAAAAAGAGAATTAATAAATGTAATAGGTCACTATGGGAAGTCGCAAAGGTTGTGCATTAAATTTAACATTACTGATGAACAAACATGTCATGTGCCAGTTAGTGCGCATATTTTACAACATATTACAAAGCAATGCAAGAAAATTGCACAATATTGATGGCATGTGTTCTGTTGTAGAAGTAATAAATATGTGTGACATATGATACTTTGCGAAAACGTAACAACCAATTTTAGAAAACATATGAGAACACATGTCAAAACTCTTATGTAATGGAAGGAAACGATGTACGTGTATATATACTCAAAACACGACCGGTTACGTATCTTTAGCGGAACTAGGCAAATCTAAAAATATATCTAGAATCATTAAATTCTTTTCCAAACTAGGATTTTTTTCTATCGACGTTGCTTCATTATCTACTCGGGAAATAGGAACAACATCTTCACCTTAAGGCAATGTTTGGTCTGATCTGTTTGGTTTTATTGTGAATACGACATTGTGCTGCATTACTTATACCTCTGTTGTAAACCTGGGATGGGGATCTTTCATTTGATTGTATCAAATGATTATGTTCATAAAAAAACACCCAAATCTTAAATAGTAAATCTGATAATTGAAAGAAATGTGGAGAGTTACCAAACAGAGGTGTCAAACAGGGCCGTGTCAATTTAATATAACAACTTTACTTTGTACTTGCAAAAATGAAAAAAACAACAACCGTGAAATAAAACAGAGGACGTAATTGTGTCATTTGGATGATAGTATTTATAGTTACCCTACTCTGCTATATCAGGAACGCAAACGACACTTAACCTAGATATTAGTAATAAACAGTACGTTTTAATATTCATACGATATGTTTAACTTAAATTCAATTGGTTCTTTTTCTTTCAATCTGCAATGAACATTCAAAACGGTATCAGAATTATTGGATCACCCTATAAGAATATACTTGTACCGAAGAAACGTGTCTAAAACATGCTAATTATCCGTATGATAAACTATAGCTGTATGTGCGATCAATATTTTCCTTGGAAAAAGAGACATGCCTAAAAAACGGTGTGAGATTATTATTTTTGAATTTTGGTATTGATTTGCCATCTTGTTCTTAAAAGATGTACCGTCCTATCAAAAATATCCACATACACCAACAGTCGCGTGCCATAAATGAGTTCGCAAAATGGCCGTCGTAACATAGTTTTTCCCTGTAAGGTGGATTTTAAAAAGAAAATAAAGCCTATTTTCTATGATAACCAGAATTATAAAGTCGTCCAATGATCACGATTCTTCGACTTTTTTCTGCCTTCGCCGATGTTATTTTTTGAGTTAATTCCTTTTTATAAACAGTTATCGTCTGCACACCAACATGGCAGCAAACCGAAGAAAAAACATGGGAAGAAAGAAAAAAGTCGTCATACAGATGTCAGATGTTGGATTTAAATGTCTAAAACTGGACGGATGATCGGACTATACGGCAAAAATGTGAGGTAAAGTCTTAAAATACTAAAAACCGGAGTAATGCTAAAATCGTAACTCGAAGTGAAAGTTGTTGAAAAAAAAGCATCGCTAGATGACCAAATGCCGTTTTAGAGTCCCAAGAAATAATAGAAAACATGCTTTTAAGAATCGAAAAGCTTGATTTACTGCAAGATCAGTGTCTAATGTGTTGAATAAAACCATATTTAGACTGCTTCTTAACAGCTATTGTTCATCACTTTACAAATCGCCGATAATCTATACTACTATATTAAAATAATAGACTCGAATTTTTGGGCTTTAATACCCAGAAATAGGAAGAGTACTGTGTTTTGTTTTATATATTTCAAACATCATTTGTAACTGAAAATTACCCAATTTGTTTTTATTTTTTCAATCAAGCTTCGCTAATTTTAATTATAATTAACGAAAATTCTTGATAAAAACCCGGAAATCATCTGGATTTTTTGGATTAAACTATCTTGCGCATGCGCATTACATTCACGCTAAATTACGGGAGGCTCTCTATTTTATGTTTCCACAATATCACATTTGCATTGATAAACCCAGAAACGATGATGCAAATGCGTGTAAATTTTTATTTAACATTTGCAATATACCATATTCTGTTCATCAAGGAAAGTACGAGAGGTGACACTAACTCAGTGCATTTATTTTAAAAAATCACGAAAGTTTTGAATGTGAACATGGTGTTTAAATATTGAAGCGAGTAAAAACGTTGGTGGAAAACTGTTGAATTCTTCATTAATATGAATTAAATTTTTAGATGAAAGGTATTTATAGCCTCAAAATGGTTTGTTATGAATAATTTGACTGTAATTTTCAATGCAGCTTCACTAATATTATCCTAAATCGTTTCGGAGCGATACTGCAATGTTTTGCTACATTACGTGTATATCAGGTATATGGGAAGCCTTTAACTGTGGTGAAGGCCTGTCTCGAAACACAGTTAGATTATTCTAACTAAGCAGAGTGTAGTGGAATTAATAGCATTATTTTAGGCTTAAAGCTTGGTTATGTAAATATCAAAAATACGGCGTGTCAATTAATGTATCTATTTCATAAAAGTCTGATATCATATGCAATGTCAATCCGTGCACGCACGGGTCAAAGTCTAGTGTTAAATCAAAGTACTGAAGAACTGACGGGAGTTGATTTTGTCTATGTTTATTTGATAAGTTATTTTGCATGACAAGTACATGTATACGTAGTTTCTAATTTGAATTACGCATATTTTTATAATATGAATTTTTGAACTTTTTCGACTAGAATGTCGAGAAACCTCCACATGAATCATGTTAAATAATATTTAAAGATAAAATTAATTCAATCAAACTATGTTTCACTGGTAAAAATATTTCTCGAAAATTGTATGGATCCAAGCAATATTGAACTCTAATCTCGTTAAAATATAATTTAATAATTGTTGAATCATAACAAACCATTTTTGTCAAATAACATAAATTAGGTACTTGATAACTTTGTATGTTAATTTTATTGTAGTTTCTTTTTCATTTCATCCAAATGTTCTATAATATATTGACAGGTGTTTCATTTTTGTCTCGCTATTTCAATTTTAATTCTTTATAAAGAACTTTCTTATTTTGTTTTTGGTGTTCCTCTTCCAATCAATCCTCTCTTTCGTCGGACCCCTTGAGAATAATTTCTGATATTAAGTCATCTAGCTGCTTTTCATAATTTTCAAAAAATATGTGCCCTCTGTGCAGCTCAGATGCCATGCAGGAAGAACAGATGAGAATGTTGCAATTCGTGCAATAAAATTTGCAATTCTTGTCTTGACGCGTGCTACAGTTCTGAGAAATGTAGGCTTATCTTCGTTCTTTGATAGGAACTATTTTATGTTTTTCAAATCCATCTGAAATGTGATCACTTATGCAGAGCTTGCAGAGACTGACATTACAAAGGTCACAGTAGCTGTGTTCTATGGCAGTCTCACAGAGAACACATTGGTACACATCCTGGGCACTATTATGAGCATCCATGGTTGTTCTACAAATTAATATAAAAGATAATAACTATGATCATAAATATATGTAAAAAATGCGTTAATTGTAAAACTTTGTATTATCGCACGGTTCAGTGCAATCACGCAATTTTACTGAATACATACAGGAACACGTGTTTAAATGACTTTTCAGTGAACGATGCATTAAACGAAATTTTATCTGCGTATATTTTTATGTTATTTATTTGGTAATCGTGAAACATTAGGGACGAAAAGCAAATAATGTGCATTTCTGAGTCAAGGACTGTTTTAATATGCCTCTACATGTAACAATAGCTTTGATAACAAATACAGCCCCTATAAGAAAGTAAAAACTTATATGTATTATGGTGGTAAGATAAACAATGATCTACATGGCCCCTGGTTAAGAGAAATTTTTATTTTAATAACGTAACAATATATACATATGATAATAGAAACACAAAAAGCTAATAGTTATTTAAAATTCTTTTATGTGTCAAAACTTGCAAATGTACGATTATCTGATATACATCAACAGACAATTTAAAAAAGTAGAAAAGGTCAGCATATAAGTAGTACTTACGTTGCTACATATCCATTGCATGTATATGCCTCTATTTCATAAATAGGTATAACTTCCGTATTTGCACTGTATATTCTTGAGGCTTCTGAGGTTTTTAATATGTAAATAGGTGTAATTCGATTGGTCAACAACATTTAGATATTTTGATTTATGTTGCTAGGTCGCCGCTACAAAGTAATTTAATACAGCTGCAGATGATATCGCCGGTCGGACAAAACAGGATCAGATGTTTTTTTCTCTCTCAATCTTATACAAACAAGTAACAACCATCAAAAGAAAAAGAAAATGATCCTTTGTGTTTTGAAGGCCTATCCACAAGACATTGTACCTATTAAGTAAAACAAGAACAATTTACTGTGTTCTTCAGTATCATGATCTAGTAAGAAACATTAGAGCTATGTGACAATGTATACAGTACCTGGAGTTGTATTGTATATTTGCTAACATTTGCAACCTCTTGATCAGCCTAGTGATTAGGTTTTGCGTCTTATTAAAAATATATGTACAGATTAATGAAAAACATCAATTATGATTGAAACTATATTGCACATAACGTTTTTATTTTACTAAATTAATATAAACCACTAGAAATGAAATTAGTTAAAAGGATTACGCAATTTTTTTGTGTTTCAGTTATTGTTTGACTTAAACAGCTACTGAATATTTTGTAATATTTCTCGATAATTTTTATAATCGGTATGTACCTGAGCATATAAGGAAAACTGCCTCTTTTTATTGTAACATTAAATCTCCTTTTAATTACTTTTTCTATACCTTTATACAGAACTCTTCTTCATACAATAAATATAGTCTGAAAATTGCCTAGCCCCTTGAGTAATCTAACGTATGCATATGCAAAAGTGACCAAACAATGTAATTTTTAAAAATCTTTACATTTTTAACTTTGCATTTAAGCCATTTGCAGCACATTTGATTGCGCTTATGATGTCGCATCTTTGCTTTTTTGCCGTGGTCCCTGATGAACATACTACATGCCAAATAATTTTTAAGTTTTATGTAGGTTGTCCCCTTTTTGATGCAATACAACACGAGTAAAGATCCATAATCTATTTTTCCATAAATACATAATCAGGTTTTTTGTCAATAATTGTGCAACGTAGCCGTCAGCGTGAATTTTTCAGAAAGCGATCTATCTTGATTTTGCATAAAACATATCAAATTCAGTACAAGAGAAATTTTAGAACACTATTTAGCAGGAATTTTGCGTTGAAAAGTTGTCGAAAACTTATACAATTCTTTGTATTTTATTTGAGTTATGTAAGTACCCTCATAATAGATGTTTAAGCGTGATGTCAAATAGTCAATTAAAAAATAAACTTTTGACTGCAAAGAAAAATCATCTTATAATATTCTAAACAGCTTTTGTATAATGATTGATACAAAAGGGTCGTAGCATGAGTTTAGATGATATTTCTTTTTAATCAGTTTTACAGCGGAGGTTAATCTCCTTTCAAGCATGTAATAATACATCCTGAATACCATTATCTAACATACATTGTCAAATTTTTACTACAGTTTTATTTTATTAAAAGGTTAAGCTTAATGTACTATCATAAAGTTGATGTACAAGCACTGTCATTGAATATAAAAAACGAACAGTTAGCATAATATATAGGTTAAGGTAAATTCAGTACAAAGCACTGTCTAAAACCCTGAAGACGATTCCATTTCTTCGTAAGAGTCGATTGGACATCAAAAATACATATTTAACGAAGTACGAAAGTACTTAATATTACCATTGTGAAATCATGAATGAGTTGAGTTGGGCATATTTTATTTACTATAGAAATGTTAAAAAGATTCGAAGACATGTTCCAAAGAACTGATAGTCATATTCTTGTTGTTTAAATTATATTTAACAATGTCATTCAGTTAACAAAAATACTAATTAAGTACATATAGTGAAACAGAGATAAAGTACGTGTTTTAAATGCTGTAATACTGTGTGTAAGTAGAATTGAGATGGATAAGATAAATGTGCAAATACACAAGTCTTAAATAATTTGATTAAATCTTCCACTTAAATCTTCTATTGTATAAATGTGTACACTTCTTTAAAATATTTTTAAATATTCATCATAAGACAAAGAATTAACACCCCAAAGTATTAAATGTACATCAACGATATTCAAAATGTTCAACGATAAAAAATTTACATAAAGGATTGTCTTACCAATGGAATTTTTTTTTCAGAGAAGAAAAACAAGCTATGTGCATTCTCTACAATTTCTGATAGATACAGTAGGTTAGCCATTATTTTGCATCGACGACAATTTAAAATTTATTTAAGTGACCAAGTTTCTGATAAGCTTTTTTAACAATAGTGTATATATGAATCACCAAACAACAAATCTGGAATTTTGTTTTGCATTTTTAAAACTAAAAAACACAACTTTTTGTTTTTGATAAAATTGTAAAAGCCATTGTTTTGACCATTCCTTAAGTAGATGAAGATCATAATTAGGCTTATTTTCGATGACAAACATATTGTTTGAACACATGTCTCCATATTGATCTTATATTTTTAGCAAAATAATTTACATAGAGTAAAAACACTAATGAACCAAATACTGTACCTTGAGGAACACATACATTTATTTTAGAACAACTTTCTGTGCTCTGTTGCTAAAGTTTCTGATAAACAATTCAGGTATTGGCCCGGGATTCAATATGGTTTAATTTTGATAATGAGGCTAAAGTTTGTAAAAGGAGGTAACAATAGAATGTCCAGGCAAAAGACCCGCCTCATAGTAATCAAATACGTTTTTGTAGTAAAAAGAATTGCAGAGATGTTTAAACAAGATTCTCTCAGATGTTTTACTACGAAGTGAAACTGGTCTGTAGTTTGATGTGGCAGATGGATGATCATTTTAAAGGATTGAATTACATGTGCCAATTTTCAGCAGCCTGTAGAAGTCTTAAATGATAGTGATTTGTATTGATAATAGGCATAAGGGTTTTGAAATAGTTTCTTTATATGATTTAAGTATTTTGTGGTATAAAGAACCTACTGCGATATTAACAGGGGTCTCAGATCTAATGTCAAAATTTAATGTTCTTGAATGACAAGGTTTGAAAAGTTGTCTATGCACTTGAGTTTCAAAACAGGTACTTCCTCATTGTCATCATCTGAATTAGAAATTAAAGTGAAATATTTATTTGAAATTTAAATCTTAACAGTATATGAAAGTTTCAACATTGTCTGTGTAATGCATTTGTGGGGTTTCAGTTGTAGATTTGATTTGAAAAACATGTCATTAAATTTCCAATATGACTTTTGGTTGTTTTTACTTACATCCCTCTAAATGAAATCAATGTTATCATAGTAGCATTTTTTCTCAACCAATCTCGGATATGTATGGTTTAACGTACGAGTGAATCCAACTAGGGTTTATCATTTAGTCTAATGGTAACATTTTTTTTCTGACAAACATTTTCGTATAATAGACTAATATTTTTTATATAAAATTATTTGCTGCAGTAGCTATCTGTATTATTAATGATTTAACTCCAATCACTGTATTTGATAAGACGAAGTAGTGCAAAGTTTGAATTCTATTATCCCACACTTTTCTTGATAAAGTATATTTCTTTAAATGTTGATGTATGTATTTATAAGTTCATAGTGATTACTGAGTTATGACGTAGAGTGCTTGAATCGTATGTTTGGATGTTTGTACTTATAAGAATAGAATCTTTTAAGTACATGTATGTTCAGTGATCCTGTCCTACCGCATAGTACCGCATTTTATATTCTCTATATTCACAATTGTCAATTCCTATTACATGTTTATTCGTAAATTGTATTTAAATTATGACTTAGAATTGTTTTCATATATATATATATTTTGTTTTTTTCGATAAATCTTTACATAAGGAAAAAAAAAATGATAAATTCGCACTATTAAGTTAGATATGTGTATGATCTACTATGATTATAATTATATTACTTCACTTTATTAACTTTACTTTGTAAAAATATAAATGTATAAGGTATCCTCATTTTTTTTGCTACATGGTTACCGATCCAGGGGGCCCCTGGCACCCCAGGTAAGGTATACAAAGAGGGCTTCTGCGGAGGTATTACCTCAAGCAATTTGTATGTAATTTCAAATAAAATCATTATTTAAAAAAAAAAAAAAAAAAAAAAAAAAAAAAAAAATGTTCAGTGATCCTTGTAGGTTTATGAATCGTATTTGTTAAGTTTTTTTGTTCTTAATTTGGTGGATCTTATGTGTAGAAATAAAGCGGAGAAAATTGACATTTAGATCGCCAAGAACTATGATGTTAGAAAATATAACATTATTTTTAATGGTACATAAATGTTTTGCGAAAAAGTAACACTGGAATTTGGTTGGTGGTATGCACAGCATATAATTAAGACGGTTTTCAATAGATTGTGGTATAATAACACATTTTAAGTGTTGGGTCATTGTATTGAACCCATCAAACCAAAAATTTAATGAAGTCTACACTGACTATAATGGATCTTTGTTTGTCTGACGTTGTGTATCCGACTCATTCTGTGATAACACATTCAAAACGTTGGACCAATGTTGCCCTTTAATGCAGCATTTTAAAACTATAAGAAAAATTGTATACTTAGCGCTGTTGTTGGGTCAACGTTGTGTCTTGACATATCAACGTTTTAAATAAAACAGCAACATGCTGGCATTGGTCAAACGTTGGGCCAACATTGCATGCCAAACGCAAACCATCGGTCAAAAATACATTTTTTAACCAACGTTAGACCAACATTGTCATGCTATCTGAGACAGTCCTTATAATGATAGGCTGAGATGGCCACACACACTAACCGTGAACAACAAGTCTGAATATTGGAATTACTATAGGTCTGGAATGTCTAATAATTGCATGGCGATCCTGTAACAAAATGGCAATACTAAAGCTACGTACAGGAGATAATGTCTGGTTAGCAGTTGTTCATTTGTCAGCTAACATTCATTATATATACATGTTCACGTCTTTTTCTTGTTTTAAACTTTAAACTTGGATACATTTTGTAACGCAAAAAATGTAAGGCTTTAATCAACAACAAATCTAATTGTCTTGTTTTTCGTTAAGAAAGTAATAAAAAGGTAATGGATTGTGTTTTTGTGAAGCATTGATACGGTCAACTTGACTTCAATTATAAATTGCTGTTTTAGATTAAAAAGTGACAGTCAAAACTCTCAAAATCTTTACATCTGACTCTGCTGATTGTTCTATAAAAATAGTAACTATAGTTGAAAACTTTACGGTATAAGAAAAAAAACTATATATCGTACATTTAAATATTTAACTTTCAGGATGCATACATTTAATACATGTACATTTAATCCAATCTAATATTTTTGTAATGTGATTACAAATAGTTCAGGGACCTGTCATTTCTTTACGGCAATATCATAATAAAAACTAAGGCTTATACTTCCAATAACAACAGCAAAATTCATATACGGCTTGAAATATTTAGGCAACCAACACCAACAAGTGTATTGATTTCATACTTGTTATCTTTAATCCTACTAAATAACAAATGTTTTGTGTTATATGTTAAATTTGTAATAAGAGCTCATGTGATTATCCAATAGTACGTCTAAGTATTGATTTTCTGTGAAAAACAATGTTACTTAGTCATAAGTCAACTTTAATTTAGTTAGCATTTTTTACATAACTTTAGACTTTCGTTGTGAAATTGGCCAGCCGGGTTTACACCAGCGAGATTACATTTGAAACTCGATGGTACATGAAATTAACGCCTACTTTGATGACTCATATTTAAGGTATCAGATGTAGAATTGACCAAACAATATTGCCTAGTTAGTTATATTTTCTACAGACTCATTTAAAAGGTAACGGTGTGTTATTTCTAAAAATAATTTTTTCTCTCGCCAAATCACTATGGGGAATTAACTCTAGTGCAGCAACTTATGCACTTTTTTGACGAAGACATTTGTAAACATGATCAATATCAAATAAAAAAATGCCAACATATTTAAAGAATAATAAAGTTGTAAAATACAATTTTTACTCATCAATATCTTTTTGTTATTTTTAAGAATTATTTTTACAATGACCATGACGACGTCACGCGATTTTAACCCCCTTCGTCATCCATCGCAATCATAATATAACGCATATTCCCGTTATCCTATAAGTGTTAATAATGATAATACTGATTTCTATTCCAATACAATTGAGAACTTACTATTTTAGAATAATCTTAATTGTTTATTTTTTTTCATTCAGCAAAATGTCTGCATAAAAAAAAACCATTGGTACCATTACAACGAAACATGAAATGAGGGTCACATCAGGCATTTAAACCGTTACGACAAAACGTGCGATAACCGTGCAAAATGTTGCATAAGGATTCATTCCGAACCTTTAACTTCTAGAAAACAATATTAACTTGTATTATCTTTTTATCGAAATTGTACATTCTTTTTCAACAAACAAAAGAATGTCAGTATTAAATAAGAGACTGCCGATAAAGTATGTCTATGATCATTCCATACCATTATAGTACTTATATACACAATACATCAACATGATTTATATCAACAAAAAATATCTTGTTTAAAAAAAGAAGAAAATTGTTTGAATTCCCGAAAATACAATCACAATTAAACATGTCATTTTTTTACTCTAATCAACTCAATTAACGACAAAAATCATTTTAATACAATGATTGCAATTTAACAAGGAAATTCGTATGCATGGTACTCATTAAAAATAGTTAGTAGTAAATACACCGTTATACAAATGTTATACAAATGTTTGCCCTGAAATAGTATGTATGTTTATTTTTTTTATTGCACAGTAACCTACTGGAAGACCCAAATTCAAGTTATGCACATTCACAAAATCTACGAAATCAATGAAATTAACTACATAATTTTCCACGAATTACGTGAAACACAAACTGGAGACTGTACTCTATAGATTGAGGTTTTTTCTTCACTTTATCGCAAGTGCGCCGCGAGGAAAAACGACATACAACGGCAAATGACAAAAAGATGCTACAAAGTCATACTGAGCGTAAGAGTTAAAGTTAAAATATATCAATTGTCAACATCTAGTACTAAGCACCGACACTTTTGCCTAGCCATTGCTTACGCAATAAGCCGGGCTAAAAACTGCATGTTAGTAATAACATGTGTTTATTTTGTAAAATAGTAATAAGTAAATAATGTGTGGCATTGAAATAGTTTACGGAATCACTACAACAGACTGCGAAAACGTATTTTTGAAGATACATATGATGTTGTGCAAAGATATTTGTACTCAAAGCACGATCGGTTTGGTATCTTAAGCGGAGCTAAGCAAATCTTAAAAGTATTTACAATCATTGTAATTCTTTTAATTTAAGGGTGTTTTCGGTCAACGGCGCATCACTTGTGAGGTTCTTAAACATTTGTTGAAGACCTGACCTAGCTATCTGGCTTCAGTGTGGATACGACGTTCTCTTTTGTAGCCGTAGATGGGATGATGTATCCAACAAGTCGATACAGCTTTAGAAAGTCTACTGGATTTGGTTTGAATGTTGGCAGTGTTACTTCAACCTTTGGCGAAAGCTCGCTGAACTCTCCGATGTTTGAACTGTATTCAATGGCCAGAGACACCTCATTCGATTCCTTGATATCCATCAAAGTCAACAAAGATTGCTTTACCACATCCTGTTTTTGTTTGATTTCATCCAAATTTTTCTCTAATATGTCTCTATGTTTTTCTTTAATCTCCCCGATTTCAGTTTTCATTGTGTAGACAATTTTAGAAACTGCTTTGTGCCATTCCTGTCCTATTCGGGAAATTTGTAATGTAAGATTTCCATATTCTTTATCAAGATTAGCAAGTTTTTTTTTCTAAATCAAAAGCAATATTTTCATGTGTTGAATAAACAAGATTTTCAATTTTTTTTGTATCACTTTCTATGAGTTTTTTCTTTTCCTTATATACCTCTGTAACGTCCATAAATATATGACCTCTGTGTTGTTCAGATGCCATACACGAAGAACAAACAAAAACGTGTTCGCAATCTTTGCATTGAAATTTACAATTCTTGTGTGGATGTACTTTACATTTCGGATAAATCAATGTTGATCTCCGTTGTAGGAATGGAACTATGTTTTGTTTTTCATATCTATCTGAAATATGTTCTCCTATGCAAGGCTTGCAGAGGTTGGCATGACAAAAGTCACAGTAGCTATTTACTATAGTCTCAGAAAGGTCACATCGGTGCACATCCTGTGCGCTATTATCAGAATCCATTGTTGTTCTACAAATAAAAATTGAAGACATAGTTATATTTAAATGACGATAACAAGAGGCCATAGACCTTGACGGTCACCTGATTTTATAGTCCTTTGATGGATTAGTCTTGTAATCTAATTTTTGTATTTTAATCGTCTTTATAGCGGGTCTAATCCAAGCATCCTCTGACTATCTAATTATTTGATGTTTGTAAACATAAGTTTTTAAGAGAAGGGGAGGCCAGGGGCGAAAAGAGTAGGAATATCTATTCTTTAGCTCCAGGTGCAAAAGTTGAAAAGAGACTTGAAGTCATTTTAATGATCAATCTTTAACAAATGCTATTATTAGTTTTAAATATAATGTATAGAACAAGGATGTAATTTACTGCTTCAAGCATTCAGTGCACAAGAAATTTAAGTATTAAAGAACACAATAATCTCACAAGGTCAAATGACAATCTATTTAAAGAAGAGTGAACCAATTGACCCTTAAAAATACATATTCCCCTTCCCTAATTTCAGAAATAATCATGGGCAGTGAATTTCACAATTCAAGTTGAGAAAATTATGAAAATTACTAGCAATACATTCAGTTTGTCATTCCCTGCTGTGAATGTATAAAATATATTATAATATTTAAACACATATACTCTGTGGGCATATTTGCCGGAGTGTTTTAAACCCTGACACATGTGTCATAAATTCACAATCAAGATAGAGGGCTTCACCTCTTACACAGTAACTACGGATTTTACCATATCTCCATTCATAGGTAAAGAAATACTTGCTTCATTTATCGTTGCCTCTATGTAGACATTCTAAATATATCATATCATTTAGTAAAATTAACATCCAGCAAACTGCGTTTTACACAAAATCTAATATGCTGATTAGATAAACAATGAACTGCAAGGCTACTAATTAAATCACATGTATTTTTATGTTAGTAATATATATATATATATATATATATATATATATATATATATATATATATATATATATATATATATATATATATATATAACTGTTTTAAATGGCAAAACTTGCAAATGTATGATTATATGACAAACATCAACAGACAAGTTTTAAAAAATCAGAACATATCAATAGCTAAATTGTACAAGTACTTACATTGTTTCATTTCCATGTGCATGTTAATGCCTCTATTTTATAAATAGGTGTGACTTACTTTTACAGCGATGTATATCCTAAAGGCTTCTCTAGGATTTTTGATATGTAAATAGGATTACTTCAATTGGTCGACAACATTTAAACATTCTCAATTATGATGCGAGGTCGTTGCTAAATGATGATTTAATACAGCTACTGATGAATATTTCTATTACACTAAAGAGGATCATGTGTTTCCTTTCTCAAACCCTCACACAAACAAGTAACACACAACCAAAGAAAAATAGGATGAACGTTGCTGTTTTGAAGGCCTGGTCAACAAGACATTGTACCTATGAAAAAAAACCCACCACATTAATGTGTACCTCACGATACATTAGCTGTTTATCTATTATAAGAGACATTAGAGGTATGCGACACAGTTTACAGTACCTGAATTGTACTGTATATTTGCTAACGTTTGCAACCTCTTGATCAGCCAAATGATTCTATTTTGCGTCTTATGATAAAACTGTGTACGGATTAATGAAAAGAGATTGAATATGATTGAGAATAAATCTTACTTAACAGGTTTTTGCTAATTATATTAACAACTAGAAATGAGAGTTAGTTTTTTTGGTTTCAGTTATTGTTTGACTTAAACTGCTACGTAATATTTTGTGATATTTTCTTTTCAATAATCATCACAACCAGTCTGTAACCATGCAGTGAATACCATTTGAGAGATATTTGATTATATAATGTTGTAAATACTGTGTATTATCACACGGTTTAGTGCAATCACGCAATGTTATAAAATACCTTCAGGGACACCTATTTTAAAGCTGTTTCACTGAACCATGCATTAAACTGTATTCTATCTGCGTAAATTTTACGACAAATAGACACTGAAAAATGTGATTCATATGGTAATAGTGAAATATTAGAGACGAAATGTAAATAGTGCGCAATAAAGAGACCATGTTTGTTTTTATATACTTATAACAATAAATCGTATACCCCATGAAGCCACGTCAAGAAAACTGCCTCTTTTTATTGTAACATTGAATATCCTCCTGATTCCTTTTTCACTAAACAAAAACAAGATATAAACATCGTGTTATTTTAGATTTCCTTTATTTCAATCAAGCTTTATGGAAAACACATGTGATTTCATTATTTCAGTATTAGTATTGTAGTTTTGTTCGCTAAAGCAAACCATGTTTAATCATTTTAGATTATAGATGTTTTGATTTTGAAAATAGCAATGGTATTTTTTCCTCTATCTCTTTTGTAAAAAAGCATTTTGTTGTCCAAATTAACTATTGTAACTTCTATAAGAGATTAAATGATATTTCTCAATATCTTATAGATTTTCATCCCACCAGACAAAACGAAAACGTGTTGGAGCCATCGGATACTTTCCGTCCGATATCTTTTAAAATGCACAATCTATAAAAAGCCTTAAAGACATGTTATTATTAAACGAATAGAAAAGTTTTACTTTAGCAAAGTACATAGCTATACTATGATGCGCCACAAAAATATATATCCCTTGGTTTTAAGCTTTCTTTCCATACCCTTCTTTACACAATAAATATGGTCTGAAAATAGACTAAGATTTCTAGTCCTGTGAGTAATCAAAAGTGTTTATATGCAAAAGTGACCGAACAATGTACTTTTAAAAAATCTTTACATTTATAACTTTGCATTTCAGCCTTTCCAGCACATTTGCTCTTATGCTGTCGTACACCTGCAGTGGTCCTTTATGAACATAATACATGCCGAATCCTTTTCAAGTTTTATGGAGGTTGTCACCTTTTTGATGCCATAAAACACGAGTAAAGATCCATATTCTATTTTTTTCCATAAATACACAATAATCAATAATTATGCAACGTAGCTGTTACCCTGGATTTTGCAAAAAGGCGATTAATTTTGATTTCCCCAGTGACTTATATCAAGTTTGGTACAAGAAAAATAGAAGAACAATATTTAGCAAGAATACTACGTCGACGATTTGTCAAAACTTCTATTATTAAAAAACATCAAGGTTGTAGAAACCTTAAATGATAGTATCTTGTTGAAAAGTAGGCATAAGTGATTTTGAAATATTTTCTTTGTAGGATTTAAGCATTTTGTGGCTTATACTTTCAGGACCCACTGCTTAATTAACAGATATTACAGGACATCTAAACTGTGAAATAAAACTTAATGTTTTTAAATGACAAGGTTTGAAAACATGTTTGTACACTTGAGTTGCAAATCGGGTAGTTCCTTATTGTTACTTTATAAACTCGAAGTGAAAAATGTATTTACTGACCTTTAAAAACTTTGATGAGCTACACGGAAGAAGTTTAGATTATTTATATAGTTAATAAATTGGTTTGGAATTTTAATTTTGATGTAATACTTTAATTATACATAAAAACATGGTTACTGTATTCAAATTTAAGCTGTATTTGAGCGGGGGTAAGAACTAAGAACACGTATTCGACCCAAGCGTTCATTGAGCTTCAAATCTTGTAGATATTTATAGATCTGTAAGATTATATGATCATTAAAAACATAATACTTGACTCCGTGTTGAATTAAAAGGAATTTATAAAACGAATCCTTCATACACGAAAACTGATACTAACGAATGAGAACGGTCTCTTTAAAAATAAATGCTGACTGGTTTTTAAAGAGCCTCATACACATATAAATATACGGTTACTGTTCTGAAATATACGCTATATTTGGGCGAGAGTAAGACAACGTAACGGCAAGCCAGGCTTTAGTTGATTTCATTTTAAAGAAAAGTAGAAATTCTTGCTTATCAAGCCACAGCTACATTTTCTTAAATTAATTGACATAAATACGAAAAACCACTGCCATTTGAATATGTTTAAGTATTTGTAAAGACTAAAGTTACAAATAAAATGCATCGACATTTATATTTGGCAAAGTGAAACATGGTAATACATGTAGATCAGTATACACATAAAAAAATTCACTATCTTATACAAAAGATGGCATAACTACTCAAGTTGGATATTCAATTGATCGTGGGCTTCATACTGTTTCTTTGTGGTGCTTGATAATTATGAGTGTCCTTCCAAATCAAATATAATCGAGTGTTTTTTAACTTGAACCGTATTGTCATTATTTATATATATGTGCTACCCCATGCGGACAGAGGCAATAACATATATATATATATAGAGAGAGAGAGAGAGAGAGAGAGAGAGAGAGAGAGAGAGAGAGAGAGAGAGAGAGAGAGAGAGAGAGATTTGTCGTGTTATAATTTGGAATCAATAATCTTTTCATTTCTAATGTGTAAATGCATTTTGAATGTTTAATTCTAATCCACTTTATATAAACAATTTTATTGTAAGACTACCATCCCCATAGATTAAGTTAAGCAATGCAAATTATCATTTGATGAATTTTCTTCTTGTCTTATTACTGTTGATTATCTAATCAGCGCTACTTAATAATAAACAATTAAACAGCCCAGTCTTACGCATTTGGCCTTTATTCGTCGCTTTTGTTTAGTTTTTATTTTCATGAAATTCGAGTATACAAAGTGTTGAAGCATTTAATTGAAAACGCCTCTTTTTATTTACTCATAGGCGATATTCACTATATTCGGAAGGGATCATGGTGTTGATGATAGTATCCGCTAGTAAAGAACAGTTATTTGTAAAAATAAGTATATACCTGTGTTTTAGATGATTGCTGAAATGCAATGATCAAATCGTTGATGTACACTAAATAAAAGAATGCACAGGCGCATGAGGACAGGACATCATTCAGCCACAGATTTAGACCCCTAGAGTAGTTGACTCTCCTTTTTTTTTAAGCACGGACACAAAAGGTCCCTTTTAATTATCTGATAATTTAAGAAAATAATAGATTTATGTAACCTACTCTGCACATATGAAGAGGAAAGGTATGCCACTCCGATTTGCTTACAATACTACTCTCTCGTGTTTTTTTTCTTCGGAAAATAAGAAAAAATCCGCTTTACTTATTGACAGGCACGGGTTGATATTATTGCAGTTAATATATCTATTTCTTTTTTGTTAAAAAAAATCACATTCTTCTTTAATCCTATCTTACAATGTTTTACAAGTTTTTCGAAGTCAAGCTTATATGTAACTGATGCGAAAGTAACAATCTTTTTAAACGACGTAATGTACACTCTTATAGAATAAAATCCAAGGAGTCGCTTTGAGCACCAATACACGTGAACTGGTTTTCTTCGATGTTATCGTACCATAGTGACATAAAGATACTTACTTCTTTCATTATATAGCGTAGTGTGATATTATATAAATAGTGCCTGTTTAGGAGGGTAACAGTTGAAATTGACACCCCGAGAAAACCATTGTCAACCGACGCGAAGCGAAGTTATACAGAATGTCTTAATTTAAAGAAAACATCACTGCTTTTAGATAGGAATAACCTGAATTCTTAGGCGAACCGTACGCGCATGATTTTCGCGCATTTAATTATTCGTCATGTTACCCGTTGTTAAGTGCCTTGCTAACGCTGAGGGTAATAGAACAGATTATGAACTGCGTCTAAACCAATCAGATTTCAGTATTTAACATGAAAGTATAACAAATTTCTTTTCAGCGCTTAAACGGCGTTAAACTCAACACTAAGAAAACTCGTATTTTACAAGTTTGGTTTTACTTTCAATGTAATTGTTTTAGCAAAAAGAAGAGTCACATGTCCCTAAAATAATGTAAAAATATAAAACTGCCAGTTTGTACGAAATGAAAAATATCTTAAAGATCAATGTAAAACATTTTCTAAAGAACCCTTTTAGAACTGTGTCTTTATTTTAATCATCGTATAGTTTGAATGAACATTTTTTGTATACGTTTTATTACATTAAGTAACACGATATAAAACATTTTCATTTGTTTGCTATGCTACAAAGTGTCATAATATAAATTTCAAATTTACAGCTTGGTGTAAATAAATCATGAAAAATATGTCACATTCTACGCTTAACATAATATATTTTATTGACTTTGTTTACGATTAAAGGTATTTATGTCTAAAGATTAAAGCATAAATATAATGATCAAACGATATATGTTATTGTTCAAAACTACACGTGATTTGATTGCTATAGTGTCTTAAATTTGTATATATGAATTTATAGGATATGAACATATAAAACAAAATCTCATCTTCGATATGTATTACACTTTTTCTATCAATTTGAATATTAAATTACAGTTTAATGAGCAAGCTGTTACGAAGCTTAAAGTTGTATTCTATTATATATAAGCATTTAAGTTTTTCACAATTTCATACATACCTTTACCAGTTTAAACACAGCATACCTTAACAGTGCAAGTAAGATTTTTCAAAATATGTATTTATATATTTACATCGTCATTTTTCATTTTAAAAACTTTTCAAACTCACTCGGTTTTAATTTTACAAAAATAAATCTTTTCAAAGATTTCTCAAAGATCATTTTTCTACAAAATCTTCTAATGTTTGTGGTTTGCTATGGATTAAAAAACAGAAAGATTCTTTACCGGGAAATATCTGTAAATAATTAATCTAATCTTTTTATACCTGATATTATTAATCTTATACCTATATTCTCCATTTATTTAATATCCTCTTTTCAAAACTGCCCAATATTGATATTGGAAAGAAATCTTGTTTATTGATATTTTTTAAATTTGAAACATTTTCTGAAAAGCAGCATAACTGCTTTCTTTTCAGATAATTTCCTTGTAAATTAAAAGAACAGTGATTAATACTAGTGATTTTCAGATTTCAGAGTAAAGTAAAAAATCCATAAAAAACTTCTGGTCCTTTTCTTATACGCATCGTCTTTGTTTTAACTGAAGATTGAGTGATATGTTATGCGACTTTATTTATTCTTTTATAAAAAATACATCTCTGATCAGATTTCAGTATGCTGTTGGCTCTAGCTTTTCTATGGGTCTCGATACTTTTGGCGCATTGTGATAAAGTGTCACCGAAACCAGGCTTGAAACTTTTCCGAGAAGATTATAAAAGCGTTCAAGAAACTTGCATTGCTGTCGGATTTGTGAAAAACAGCTGTAGAAATAATACAAAGATAGGTATTCACATGATTCTATCTTTCACTACTATATAGGAAAAATATCTTTATTGGTGTTGTCTAATAACGCCTTTTTTTATTATATAGTTAATTAACGGAAACTAGAAGCTAGAAACTAGATTTTAAAACATTAGAATCAAATTAAGTATGACTGCCTCCTATTTGCCATTTACCATTCTCTGCATTCTTTCATCATATTATAAGAAACAATATTTTAAAAAAAACCTCAGTGAAATACACATTTAAGTAGTGGCTTTAAATATCATTTTGACAGCTTATTTTTTTTTTATTAATATACACCCCCTTTTTTTAAAATTAGGGATTGCCTTTGATGCTCGATTAGGAAAACAAATAAGGAACCTTGCGACCAAAGGCCGAGTTGTTTTTGATACAGTTAATCTGAACCAAGGATCGGGATATGACGCATCTACTGGAGTGTTCACGGTCCCTAGTGGCGGAATCTACGTGTTCGAATGGACAGTTCTTGCATGGCAAGGCTTGTATGCCTACACTGCACTTGCCGTTAATGACAAGTTTAAATCATGGAATCACTGCTACTCTGGAAAGTCCAATTATTATCGATCCTGTAGCAAAATGTCAGTACTGAAGCTACATAAAGGAAATAAGGTCGGGATTGCAGTTTTTAGTGGATCTGCTGACATTCACTATCAATACACGTCTTTTTCTGGCTTTAAACTGTAAATTTGTAACATAACTTGCTACACAAAAAGAGGGCTTCCAATAGACGAAAAATCTTACTCACATGTTGCTTTTTTGTGAAGAAAGTAATAAAAGGTAACGGGTTCTTTTTGTGTTGAAATAATTTAGTATGGCCAAAATGAGTTCAATTGCTATTTCTGATTAAACAGTGTCAAAACTCTCAATGGTATGTTCAAACTATTTCTTTAGATCTGAACCTGTTGATGATCATGCAAAATAAATATAGTCATAGTCGAATCTTTAATGTAAGGGTAACTAAAATTACAAATAGAAAATTTTGAATATTTAACTTCAAGTTGAGAAAATTTTGTACATCTTATAAATTTGGCATGTTACGATCTCTGCATAGCAAATAACGCACGACTCTGTCATTTCTTTAGACGCGGTAATGTCATAAAAATCTTCAAGCAAGTTGTTAAATTATCAAAAGTTAAAATTCAAGTTCGGTTCGATATAGTTGTATAGTTTATAATTTAATAAATCGACACCAATTAGAGCATTGATTTCATAAAACAACTGGCTTTTTTTAATCTCTTAAAATAACAGATGTTTTGCAATCAACATTCTGTGTTGTGTGATTAGGGGTTTGTATGATTTAATCTCTTAAAATAACAGATGTTTTGCAATCAACATTCTGTTTTGTGTGATTAGGGGTTTGTATGATCATCCATCAGTACGTCTAAGTGGGGATTTTCTGCGGGCAGCAAAACTACTTATATCTTATGATTGCCATAAATCAACCTTAATTAGCATTTATACATTACTTACGATAAATCTCTTTTTGAAACTGACTCAAACCGGGATAGCATCAGTGACAACACGCACAAAATGTACGGAACTCAAAGTTCCATACAAAAACGTCTTTTCTGATTCCAAATTTTCTAGTAGACATGAATAATTTGATTTTATCAAAAAATATAAGACTTAGTTATCGGGTACTTGTAAAGTGCGAAATAAAATCGAAACGAAACAAAACGAAACCAAACCTGAGTGCGTAAATACTTTGACATGTTGCTGATAAGTTCTTAAGGTATATTACACAGGTACATGTAGTAACATGTACATGTACATGTACATACAACGGCATATGAATCTGAAACATATGACATAAGTCGTTAGAAAAGTTAGCGGACAAGTTCAATTATAAGCGGACTATTGCATGATACCAGCGAAACTTTTCATATTTAATCTTGACGTATTTTCTAAGAAATGTGTAAAGAGTTGTTTATTTTAAATGCACCATGTTTTATATTTTGTACGCATTTTCCTTATTAAGATAATGTACAGTTTAAGTACATTAAAAAAAACAATATTCCATATGAGATCACAATAAGTTTTGAAGGTCATTTTGTGAAAGTTTCAAATAAATTGAAGAATTTCTGACCGTTTTATTGCCGAATATGGACGACCAGCGCCAGAAAAATGAGTCAAGACGTTAACATAATGCACACCTTGGAGCGCCGGTTTTATAACGCACTTTGAAAAATTACGCACTTCAATTTTTTTTTCAAAGTGCGTTAATTTTGGGACCAAGTCAACGCACTTTGCATTGCATTCTCAGCTAACTTGATAAACAGTTTCTATATGAGAATTTTTTTTCTAAATGTGATTTTTATAATAAGAGTTAAACGATACGTTAGTACCCTCATCCTAATGCTTATTTTAAGTTTATATCTTTTTATTCTAAGTCAGTTATTTGATTAGAAATTAAAGCAGAATGTTTAAATTCTTTAACATACCAATAGAGATATCATTGTTTGGCCAGCTGTTTTTTCCAATATTACTCCATGTACTTAATTTTAAAAAGAATATATTTCTTTTTCCGCTCTTAAGCTTTTTAGTTGCTGAATATCATATGTTTTGGAAGAAAAATGAGGGGTGGGGTCATTCTTCCTGTAAATGATGAACTGGTGATTGACATGTATCTTTGGTTGACCCCCACCCACCCCCATCCCCGTTCTCAAATACGGTAAATTATAGATTCACCAGTGTTAACAAATCGTCATACTATCAACAAATTAGAAATTCAATTCCAGAATTTGTGATCTTTATATATTTTTTCAAAGTGCATTAAGAGGATCAATACGAAAAAAGTTTTTCAGAGTGGGTTGCTAAAACCGGGCCGTCATTATATTTTGTGTGCACGCAGAAAAATCTCCGATGGAAAAAACCGGTTCTTTGATGTTGCTATTTTTATTGGACAGGGGTTTACAATTGGAATCACAATTGTAATTCGAGGTTTAAAAATGGAAATACTGATATCTTGAGCTATTGCATCACCGCAACCCCCCGTACAGCCCAGGATCTTGAACCTATTGATTTCGCTTTTTTCCCTTATCTAAAGTCGAAACTGCTGTATAGAGATTTTCGGACCTTAATTATTGTCTTCCCAAAATGTTTATTAAAAATAAAATTTGGTGTTATGACTATTTTAAAATAGCGACCAGTATCCAGTATCAGTGTCTAGAAGACGGTATCTACGATATGACACAAAATTCATTATACAAAAATTGACAAATAATGGTGTGAACGTGCATTTTATATAAAAGGTTAATGGCATGAAAGGTTTGGGAACTAAAAGATGTTTACTTTGAAAAAGAGTAACAGGCTTAAATTGCTTTTCAGTAGTTTGACGTCACCTGAAGTCGTTGAAATATGACATGGTGCTCCGTAAATGCAATTCATGTAAAATAAAAATCGCTGTATCTTTCCAATTGGTAGTCATTTAATAAAACATACGTCATCCTACAAAGTACACTGTAATTTTGCCGTAAATCACTTTGTCCGCGAACTTTTCTAACAACCCTCGTATGCATGATTCGAAACATCAAAACTGAAGGGCGTTGAAAACGCAACAACTGGGTCCACATTTGATAGATTCATTAATAAGCGTTTACAGTTATCGAAAACTTGTATAACATTTTCGATTCATCAATATTCAGTTAATTTTCTTCGATAATAAAAAGCTAAATATTACGAAATAGATGTATATGTGCGTTTTCACCAAGCATAATTCCTTCATAGAGGATAGCAAGTACATTAATTGTACCACGCATTATCTTGTTGATATATGATGTATTCTATATATAGATTCTTTATATAGATAAATAATAAAACCACCGAGAATGATTTTTCTCGATTTCTTACGGAAATTGATTGTAAATATCACCTCTGTAGAAACTGACAGTAATGAAATCTACACGCCCAGTATATCGATTGGTCGAAACCATCCACTTAAGAAAAATCAAGGACTGCGTGAAATAATCATGATGTCAGATTCAAATTCCCATAGAAGACGATTTGGCTGTTTCTTTTATCTAACGTACTGTTGTACATAAACAATACTTAACTTAATTTAACATAATTTTTGCGATCAATTTTTTAAAATTTATTATAAGAAAGATGTAAATATAAACAATAAAAGCTTTCTTTGATAATTCATGCGGGTTATGAACGTAGCAAAAAAACACTGCATTACCCGCTTTATAACACTGATTATGTATTTCTTCTACAATACCTTCATATTCTGCAGGAATCTTCAAAGAAATCATTTCATTGTTTACATATTTACAACTACCGATTATGATTCCCTCTATTTTTAACGGAAACTTCATAGTCAATTCATAGCTTGATTTTGCCCTGTCTTTCATCTAACGTACTGATTACATGTATTAAAAGATACATGTAGATGTAAACATAATTAATAAAATGCTTTCTTTGATGATTCATGATCACCATCGCAAAAAAAATAAATTAAAAAAAATACATAAATCGCTATAAAATGCGAGTTATGTATTTCTTCTGTAATGTCGCTACCTTCATATCCCGCATGAATCACCAAAGAAAGCATTTAATTGCTTCATACTTTATGAATATGAAAAATATATGAATTTCGGAAAAAACCCCCAACGAAACGCGGTGTGATCGAGATATCCCAAATGACTGTTATAAAAATAGGGAAAATAGACCCACCATATGTACCCCCCTTTGCAAGCAATCAAAAAACTAAATTTTTCAATGAAATTGAATTCAATTTATTAATAAAAAGTACATAGCTATTTGGAAAGAACGTATGCAAAGTATAAAACAAATAATATCTGAAAATATCATATGGATTCACTTATTGACTACAAAATCATAAATAACTAAAATAAATTATTAAAAAATCAGAACTTTTATACCATTTATGTATGAGAATACAAAAATGTAAATTTGAAAATGCTCAATTTCAAAAAAATCATAATGAAATAAATATTTATTTTTTTCCTTCTGGTGGATTAAATTTCTGCACGCTTCATTTTGATTTACAATTCCACAAAAAAATTTAATAAGTTTACGCCCAAAATTTAATTGCAATTAAAAAGGAATCGAATGGTAAACATATGAGTATTTGAAGTCGTAGGGTGTAATTTATCCGTATGTAATATTCAAATGCATTGTACAATTCAGTAAAGATTGCAAATACCTATGCCATGTTTTTGTAACACGCCTAACCTAAGCCGATCTTTTGGTGTTGTCTGAACAAAATAGGGCAAATGGCCAAAACTGAATTTCAGAGAGATATATGATATGACCATCAACTTTGTAATTCATTGGACTCTATATAAGAAAATTATGACACAGATTGGGCTAAGTGGAGAAAATATGTTAACGACATTGCATTTACTCGTGGGTCTACTATTACCTTAACGTTTAATTTAGAAATTTACTTGATACTGCACCTCCTTTACTAAAAGGCACTCTGTGAGCAGGTGAGGGTGAAGTATGCGCTAAATTGGGTTAGAAGATAAGAGAAACAGGCCCAAACAAGTGATGTCGATTGAACAGACTAATCATAATAGGGCAACCACAGAACCCTAGAATATTTCTTACTACATATGTACATTGTGTAAAGAGCTAGCAAAAGGCATAAAGAACTTGCGAAAACCCATGTTTGCTATCTATGAAAATTGCACAGATATCTCAGGATTTAGTGACATCATAGATATTATGAATTAAAACGAAAAAATCTCTCCATGTATCACTATCAAGGATGTGTATTAACTGCATGCGTTCTTACAGGAAGAGACAAAGGCCCAATCAACAAAGACCGACAATTTTGACGCTAAGTGAAATACCATGGTTTGACAAATAATCTTTCAATTCTTATTTCATAGATACAAATGTTGATCCACCAAAAAGTATTGTTTATTCAAATGAATATGATTAACACCATATCATTGACCACAAATGTAAGTACATTCTGGAAACTTTTATTTTCACTAATTCCACAAAAATTGATGTCCAAGAATATCAACGAAACCACAGCATCCCGGTCCCAAACCAATCTCTGAAAACAACTGTTTCTAAGCAGTCTGTTGAGATGTGCTGAAATATGTTTCTTAAATGATCGCCTTACCAAGGCAAATTCATTTCGTGAGGTATGTTTAAAAGATGCCCTAGTCTGACAGCCATTATTTCTAAATTATCTGGATGATTACATCACACCTGTACTGATTAATTAAAGAATTATTTACAGTAATTAATGCCTTGTTTTCTGTGAATGAGTAGACACTTAGATTTTTGGAAAGAATTTACTGTACATAAAAAACCCATATTTATCACCCCCAGTGTAAATACTGTTTACACTTTCTTTGCCATAAAATTTCATGCTAAACAGCAACAAATTATAGTTTGTTGATATTTTGAAATATAAAGAACCCCGCTGAATATATCTTTTTGTGAGGAAAAATAAACCCGACTAAAATAATAACCAAATCTAAATTCATTGTGTCCAAGGGTGATGCGTGCTCAGTTACGCTATGTTCTATAACTAAAAAATAATGTATCCAATTCTAGACATGTCAATTTCCACAATAATTGATGATTTATTCTTATATAATATGTTGATCAGTTTCTTCAAAAAATACAATTTCATTGATAAAATTATAACATTTACTAGCTTGAAAATTGAAAAAAGAAGAAGGAAATTATTAATGCTTTCGTTCTGTTTTCTTCCTGTAGTTTCGGTTCACACTCTACGTCCTAATTTTGGAAAAGAAAAGATTAACGAAATCATACTTGATTATAATGTTTATTTCGATCAAAAATACGTCACAATACGGAAGTGTCCCATCCGCCTTAAATCAAGCAAAATTTATAGCTTAAGCTTAACAGTGTTTTGTGGAAAAAATATATCGTCCGGATCCGGAACGTTGAGTTCCCGATAAATGAGACAAAATAACGTATAAAAAATTTGTACCCTAATAAAATTGTCCGTTAACTAAAGCGTCCGGATATCTGGTGTCCGGATATCTGTAGCCCTACTGGTTATATCCTAAAAGCCCGATGGTCAATTTTCTGTTCAGTGTTCATGGCGAATGTACAAATGGATTTCATGAAATGCCTAGACTGTCGCCTAAATTCTTGGTATACAGGCAATTTCTCCACTAATATATACTATTACTATGGACCATTTAACATTTTAAATGTAAGCATATCAACTTTACTTAAACTGATTATTTGAAATAGACAGATATTCAAAATATTTCATTTCATGAGTTTTATGAAAACCACCATACGACTACAGGTGTAGTAAATACATTTAGATAAAAGTAAAACCCACTGTATGATTACAATTTAAAACACAAAACATATTTCGTTTGTAGTTGAATTCATAAATATATAGAGCAATTTATTGGTCAAAGTACCTATAAGAGAAAAGCGGGTAGAACAAAGCTGAATGAGTAATAGACATAGGGGTGATATGTCCAAATAAAGTAAGCAGCTGTTCGCGGTCTATTGGCGCTGATTTAAATGTTGGCGATGTTATCTTCACCTTTTGTAAAGACCTGCTGAATCTTCCAATCGTAGACATGTATTCAATGGTCTGAGACATTTCATTCGATTTCGTTATGTCCCTTAATGCCAACAATGCTTTCTTCATCAAATCTTGTTGTTGTTTGATTTCATCCAAATGTATCAGCAATTTGTCTCGGTGTTTCTCTTTTTTTTCACTGGTTTTAGTTTTCATTTTGTTTATAATGATGTCGATTTCTCTGTGCCATTGCTCTCCATGTCTGGTAATTTCTTCTGTAAGTTTCTCATATATTCCATCGAGGTTAGAAAGTTGCGTTTCGAAATAGAGTGCCTTTTCTTTGTATTTAGGAGAAAAAGTTTCTTCTAATTTTCTTATATCATTTTCAACGAGTCTTTTCCTTTTCTCATATACTTCTGAAATCTCTATAAATATATGCCCCCTGTGTTGTTCAGATGCCATGCACGAAGAACAAACAGAAATGTCGCAATTCTTGCACTGAAATTTACAATTCTCCTGAGCATGTGCTTTACATTTTGGATAAATGAGAGTTGATCTTCGGTCCTTGAAAGGGACTATTTTATGTTTGTCGTATCCATCTGAGATGTGTTCTCCTATGCAGGGTTTGCAGAGGTTGACATGACAAAAGTCACAGTAGCTGTGTACTATGGTCTCGCAAAGGTCACATCTGTGCACATCCTGGGCTGTAGAACGTTGCTCCATGGCCGATCTATAAATAAATATTGAAGTCTTATATTTATGTGTAACTTAAGTATAACAAATGAGTATTTATAAAAATAAGTGTATGATAAATACATAATGAAAATTGAACTACGCGGGGGTGTTAAGGAAGTCACAAATCTTAGTTATTATGTACATATTCAAAGCAACGAAACGTAGACCAAAAACAAATAAAAAATACTGAAGACAATTTTTTTTTCTAGAGATTAGTTTGTATAACGTAGATTTACACAATGATGACGTTATTACTAATAGTTGAATGTCGTGTGAATTTGATCAGAAAGCATTGTTAACACATTCAAAGTATAACTATTCTAAGAACTCGAATAAAGTATTGTGGTGTGATTTATTGAGAATTGAACATAAGAATACTGGGGGAGATGTTAGTTTTATGAATCATTTGCTAAAAGGTATGTAAATTTGCTTTTATTTCTTGGCCAGGCTTTCCTATGTCGTTGTTTACGATATAAAAATCCGACTAGAACAACACTACCATGTATATATTATAGATATATATATATATATATATATATATATATATATATATATATATATATATATATATATATATATATAAGAAGCACTAGCAAACCAACAACACTCGTTATCTAAAGTGTCGGATCAAAAGATACAAGGTTATAAGATGAGATATAAAAGAGCACTAAAAATAACCAACGACACGAACAATAAAGTAAAATATTGTCAAATTTTCGGGACAACCCGTCCCTTCTTCAGGACAACAAAATAAAAACTACATAAGAAAGAAGAAAAACATCTACAAAACTAGCACTAAACTAAACTAAATAATATATAAAAACTAGATAATGTTTAAACACCGGATCAAAACGTGGCAGCTACATCTTTATATTTAAGAATTCGAGCCCGAGAAAGAAAAATCCCGTCCGACGCAGCGGACGGTCTGTGAAGAAGTGCTGAAAGATAACGCGAACGAATTAACTTGCTAATTGGGGGTTGCTGTTAATTAAGTTGTACTAGTAAGATAATTCGTAGTGAAAGTTTGTAGGGAAGATTGGCCCTGTAAAAGACCACATAAATAATCATGAATGTAAAAACTAATGGAAGTGAAATAAAGCAAAAGAACAAAACCGATTAAGGAAATAGCTAATAATTTGAATAAATAACATGATTAATAGTTTGTACATGGACCGAAAAAGATGAAGATGGTGATATTGCTACGAAAACAAATCAGTACTTAGTTGATGTTCATTTTGGTGAAGTCACTTAATTTGTTAATGCCGTCAGGGCGGAATGACTTCAGTCTATGCATCCAAAATTTTTCTTTGTTTTTTCTCTCCGCATCTGTCCAGTTAGGGTTGTGATCAATGACCAAAACCATCATGTCCTCCCATTTGTGATCATCTAAATTAAAATGTTCCCCGACGGGTTCTTTAATTTTCTTAGTTTTGATGGTGGAACGATGATTATTGATGCGCCTGCGGAGGTCTCCTGTTTCCCCTACGTATTGTTTCTGACAAAATTTACAATTGATGAGATATACACAATTGTCCGTACGACAAGAAGTATTTGCGAAAATTTTGTAAGTACGGCCAGTAATGGGGCTAGAGAAGTCGTCTGCATCAGAGCTGTGTTTGCACAACAGACATCTGGTGTCAGAACAAGTTCTAAAGCCACCATTAGGCAGAGGGTTCTTTAGTTTGGTTCTTACCACCATGTCCTTAAGGTTTCTAGGGCGCTTGAAAGCTGCCATTGGGGGGTTTTTGAAAACCTCAACCATTTTATCATTGCTGTAAAGGATTGGTAGGTTCTTCTTTAAGACTGCATTTAGGCCCCTAAGGACAGGGTGGTAAGTAGTGACAAATGGGACCTTGTTTTCTTCGTTTTTGGGTTTATATTTCAGAAGGGATAAACGATCCTCTTTAGCTAAATCATCAATTGCATTCTGTACAGAGTACGAGCTGTAGCCCCTGGCACATAAGTGGGATTTTAGGAGTTGACTTTGCTCAGAGTATAGTTCTTGAGTTGAACAAATACGTCTGACTCTGGTGGCTAGGCCTTTTGGTATGCCTCTAAACGTATGAGGTGGGTGGCAGCTAGACGTCATTAAATAGAGGTGGGAATCTGTAGGTTTAGTATGAAGATTGAAATCGAGTTTACCATCGACTAAAGTTGAAGTAGTGTCAAGAAACGTGTTGTTGAATGAGGAAATTTCAGTCGTAAATTTGATAGAATGATGGAAAGAATTGACAAAGGTAATAAAATCATCGAGGTTGTTTCTGTTGTCAACCCACTTCATTTCGATGTCGTCTATGAAGCGCAACCAACTAAGAGGTTTGAAGGGTGACTGTGTTAGTAGGTTACGCTCTAGATTACCCATGAATATATTGGCATAAGATGGTGCCATTTTGGTGCCCATAGCAGTGCCACTGACTTGAAGGTAGTGTTCTCCATTGAACATAAAATTATTGAATTATTGAATCTCTCACCAAGCTCCTAGAGCATGTTCTAAAATTCAATAATTTTATGTTCAATGGAGAACACTACCTTCAAGTCAGTGGCACTGCTATGGGCACCAAAATGGCACCATCTTATGCCAATATATTCATGGGTAATCTAGAGCGTAACCTACTAACACAGTCACCCTTCAAACCTCTTAGTTGGTTGCGCTTCATAGACGACATCGAAATGAAGTGGGTTGACAACAGAAACAACCTCGATGATTTTATTACCTTTGTCAATTCTTTCCATCATTCTATCAAATTTACGACTGAAATTTCCTCATTCAACAACACGTTTCTTGACACTACTTCAACTTTAGTCGATGGTAAACTCGATTTCAATCTTCATACTAAACCTACAGATTCCCACCTCTATTTAATGACGTCTAGCTGCCACCCACCTCATACGTTTAGAGGCATACCAAAAGGCCTAGCCACCAGAGTCAGACGTATTTGTTCAACTCAAGAACTATACTCTGAGCAAAGTCAACTCCTAAAATCCCACTTATGTGCCAGGGGCTACAGCTCGCACTCTGTACAGAATGCAATTGATGATTTAGCTACAGAGGATCGTTTATCCCTTCTGAAATATAAACCCAAAAACGAAGAAAACAAGGTCCCATTTGTCACTACTTACCACCCTGTCCTTAGGGGCCTAAATGCAGTCTTAAAGAAGAACCTACCAATCCTTTACAGCAATGATAAAATGGTTGAGGTTTTCAAAAACCCCCCAATGGCAGCTTTCAAGCGCCCTAGAAACCTTAAGGACATGGTGGTAAGAACCAAACTAAAGAACCCTCTGCCTAATGGTGGCTTTAGAACTTGTTCTGACACCAGATGTCTGTTGTGCAAACACAGCTCTGATGCAGACGACTTCTCTAGCCCCATTACTGGCCGTACTTACAAAATTTTCGCAAATACTTCTTGTCGTACGGACAATTGTGTATATCTCATCAATTGTAAATTTTGTCAGAAACAATACGTAGGGGAAACAGGAGACCTCCGCAGGCGCATCAATAATCATCGTTCCACCATCAAAACTAAGAAAATTAAAGAACCCGTCGGGGAACATTTTAATTTAGATGATCACAAATGGGAGGACATGATGGTTTTTTGTTCATTGATCACAACTCAACTGGACAGATGCGGAGAGAAAAAACAAAGAAAAATTTTGGATGCATAGACTGAAGTCATTCCGCCCTGACGGCATTAACAAATTAAGTGACTTCACCAAAATGAACATCAACTAAGTACTGATTTGTTTTCGTAGCAATATCACCATCTTCATCTTTTTCGGTCCATGTACAAACTATTAATCATGTTATTTATTCAAATTATTAGCTATTTCCTTAATCGGTTTTGTTCTTTTGCTTTATTTCACTTCCATTAGTTTTTACATTCATGATTATTTATGTGGTCTTTTACAGGGCCAATCTTCCCTACAAACTTTCACTACGAATTATCTTACTAGTACAACTTAATTAACAGCAACCCCCAATTAGCAAGTTAATTCGTTCGCGTTATCTTTCAGCACTTCTTCACAGACCGTCCGCTGCGTCGGACGGGATTTTTCTTTCTCGGGCTCGAATTCTTAAATATAAAGATGTAGCTGCCACGTTTTGATCCGGTGTTTAAACATTATCTAGTTTTTATATATTATTTAGTTTAGTTTAGTGCTAGTTTTGTAGATGTTTTTCTTCTTTCTTATGTAGTTTTTATTTTGTTGTCCTGAAGAAGGGACGGGTTGTCCCGAAAATTTGACAATATTTTACTTTATTGTTCGTGTCGTTGGTTATTTTTAGTGCTTTTTATATATATATATATATATATATATATATATATATATATATATATATATATATATTATATATAGACGCTAAATTGCACATATGCTTCCTTAACATCCCCGCGTACTTCTCTATGTACAATGTTATGAAGGTAATTATAATTTATGCAGTAATGGTTGCCAACACACCAGATTTTAAACGATTTGGGATTATGATTTAAACATCGAATGAGAGAAACTTGATTATTCGTCTTACTTAAGAAGAGGTTGAAGATTAATACACAAACAATGACATTGGTTCCGGACCAAACTTAGTCATATTTACACATTTATAGATATTATTTGTTCTATATTTGAATTTCTATTAATGAATTTCAATAATTTCTTATCGCAAAGATAATATTTTCATGAAAATAATCTTTAAGGGCACATTAAGTGAGAGTAATAACATAATAAAAACGCATGTTGACTGTTTTTGAATCAACAACACACAAAGACAAACAGCCACACAAACTGCGTAGGCTTTGAAACCGAATGTAAATCGAAAGTAGAATCCCGTTAAGTGTTAATAATGCTTTAAAATATCATTATACACTTAAGGTTTTGGTGAATTAAACGTGATTATAAAAGATAGAATACATACCTGTGTGAAAATAATTATGTATTCTATATAGCTGACCAGACTCAATTCAAGAACATGAAAGAGCTTGTCTGAAATGCATGGTCATATGACATGGCATTGATTAAATATTCTGTTCCTGGAGTTACTTCCCGTGACTCTTTAAATGGCGTTTAACAGTTGAAAAAAATGGTGGTAAAGATCCTGAAAAGGCGTTTTAAAAAAAAAAAAATCTAAAATCATTTGAATACCCCCCCCCCCCCAAAAAAAAGCAACTATTGTTCAATCAATTTAAAATTCAATTCACATTTCTTCATATTAATCTTGAACATTTTATTATAATCTCAATTTTAAAAATCCAGTTGGTACATTTTTAAAATTATATAATTATTTAACCTTTGTTAAAGTTTGCATGTAAGTTTTAATTTTGTGTCTTGGACTATATCTCATTTCCAAAGTAAGACGATTGACTACCTCCTTTGTTTGTATGCTAAATATTCATAGTCTTATTGTGAATTTTGAATCTGTCTCATAGGTGCAGGAAAAATATCTAAATATGCATGTCTACTCGAAATTTAATAATCTTTCTTATGAGTTCTTTAGATTTACATGTTTACGATAAGTGGTGTTTGTGTAATAGATATATTTCAACAATAACAATATTATCATATATGGTAAAAATGACATACGATTTTTTTAAAATTCAAAACTACATTTGATTTGTTTATATATATATATATATATATATATATATATATATATATATATATATATATATATATATATATATAGGATAAGTGTAAAAACAAGATGTTCAATCTTTTGGATATGTATTACATTTTTAAAAAGTATTTTAGATATTGGAAGTACAAAATAATAACAAATCTGTTACTAAGGTTAAACTTATACTTTAGTATATACATGTGAACGTTTTTCATAAAATATACAAATGTTTGTTAGTTTGAACACAGTCGACTTATAACTTATTGCATGTAAGTATTGAAGTATATATTTGCAAGGATTGACCGTCCATATTTTGCCTATATTTTTGTTTGTATTAGTTACCATTATAAGTGCTATAAGACGTATGTCTTTTGCAATAAAAAAATTGAATTAAAAATATTCGAAATATTTTCCGTTTCTGTTCGTTATTTCTAAATAAGATGATTGCTCGTTTTTCAATTAACTTTCAATGTAAAAAAAAACGAGTTTAGTTTCGTAGCATTACAGTCGCACCTGCTGTTACGGCCACCTTTAATCAGCGGCCACTCGCCATGAGCGGCCAGTTTCAATCCCGCCCGTTTAGTTTTTCACTATATTTTAACTGATTTAAGCGGCCACCTGTCTAACGCGGACAGCGGCCACTGTTTTTAGGTCCCTTGGTTTCAACATGCCTGTTTTCAACGGCCATTTTGTCTGTTTTGTCACATGACTTTTAACTCTGACATGTGACCCCGTATCGAAAGTAGCCAAACTTCGAAAGCTGATAATGAGTTAATGACAAATAATTGAGTGGGTAATTTGAAGACTGCTGAGATTTAATGAGATAATTGATTATCATAACACCTGTTTAGTGTTGTTTATATATCTACACGTACTTATTATACTTCATTACAAAGTTATTAAATGGCCAGTCTTGCGCTAAACAGCATGTACAGCCGGTAATACGCACCTTTTTTCTATAAAATTTCTTTGATAGAATAAAACGGTGTTTATTATATATCCCAATGCAATTTTGATACTTTTTAAAGAGGTAAAACATTGGCTATCGTAGTTCAGCATATACCCTGTGTACGGAAACGCTATACATCTTTGTTTACCGCATTTAATCACTTGAAAATTATTATTTGGGCGTATTTAGTAGAAAATGTTTTGCTCTTAATCCTTTGGTAGATACATGGAATTAAAACGGTCATTTAAAATTAATTTAAACTTTTTATTCATCAATCCGAGCTGTGCATGCACCATCTCCGTGTACGCCGCCATTACATATGCTATTAATAAATCTGTGCAATAGAGCCAAAATGAAAATACTCGGTGTTTTTTTTTTTATTAATTTGAAACCTGGAATAAGAGGCCACCTGTCTTTAGCGGCCAGTTTGTCATTGTCCCACATGTGGCCGCTTAAAACAGGTGCGACTGTATATTTAAGCCTGTTTTTAAACCTTTGCTCTTTTACATACCCAGTCTGCTAAATCTGGGTTTCACAGATTCATAAAAATGTATGCTTTTCTTGAATGTTTGCACTTAAGGGTTTAGTATATTTACCTACGTTCTATACATTCAACCAATGGCCAACGAGTACTGTCTTTAATAGACAAGCTTATGTCCTTTTTAAAACTACCCTTACTGTTGATTACAGCTACAAAATCTTCTCTTGTTTGTGGTTTACTATGGTTAAAAAGGACGGTTTTTATAAGGAAATATATTCCGATAAATAATGCCATCTTTTTATCTTAAATGGAAAAACCTTATTAAGGTTTTCCGCTCTCAGCGGAAAACCTTACTATTATTCTGAAAAATTTTCAAATTTCTTATTATTTTTTTTTTTCTTCTAGACGCCAACTTTGATCCTTAATATCTCGCTCGTTTGTTCACCGATTGTTTTGAAATTTTCAGGACTGATAACATGCCGCGTGATGTTGTCGTTGCATATTTTAGTTGAGGAAAATCCCTACCCGGTTTTGAGTTATTCCCCTTTTAGTAAAATTTAACGACTTCTTTTGTCCAGGGGGTTTAGCTTTAACGATGACTGGCAGAGTCTCAAAGATGGGCTGGTTTGGAAGCGAATACATTGAATTTGTGCGAGATATATTTTATTTATTATTTAAATGCAAATAAAAGGGTTGGTATGGATGTTGAAACAAAGGTAATAAAAAAAATCAAAAAAATTCGCGTATTTTCCGTGTTAGTTTTTTACCTGATAAAAATTTGTTATAACATGTATTTTAAAAGTTCTTGGTCTTACCCAGACCTTTCATTCGGTATACCGAAAAAGGGGCTGGCCCTTATAATTAGGGAGTTAGAGGCGTCCAAAGTTTCTTGTCAATAACTTAAAAAGGAATAAACATTTCTAATGCATTATTGAAGCAAAGTTGTAAAGAAATTAATTTTGAATCCTTCTATAGTATTCAATTTAATGTTTTCGTAATTTATAGTCAGTATTTGCAGAAACAATCGTGTCTGTTCGGTCCATTTTGTGTGGGGGTGCGCACGTTTATGAGGTTATGAAAAGGTTTCTTGTAATGCATTAACTGAGACATGTAGCGCGCAAAAATAATTCCACATAAGATTCCCAAATGTTTTTATACATATGTACATTTTCATTTCATATAGATAAACCTCTTTGACCTTATTTTTGTTGTTTGTTTCATAACTGTGCCCCTGTCTATATTTAGATGCATTACGAGACTCAGGTAACCGATCGATAGGAGAGTCGCTAGCTGTATTCAGGCCGTCGCCTAGACGACAGTGAATGTGCTTGTAGAGCTGGACGTACACGTTTAACGCCCCACTGTGTTACTGTAACAGAGACATTTTGAATTGTTTCAGTACTGGGAGATGTGTTAATAAAATGGTTCCAATGCATGGTAATTAAACTCAACTTTTCTACAATACGTATACACGGCCGTCATATAAAGCACAATGTGTATTACTGACATGACAATGTACGCTGGCAATTTGCGATGGATATAATATAATTATCATCGTGGAGATGATTTTAAAAAGTGAACTTAATATTCGTATACGATAATATTTGAATCCAAAGCCGCTAGTTTTAAGTTACGGTTATTAGGGATATTAATTATCACTTGCCCCGCGTTTCAGGTTTTCTACTTGCAAAACATCTACAAACGAAAATACCAAACAACCTTCAGCAGCAACTTATAAATTATTTATTCCACACACAATTCTAAAGAGGTAATTAAATAAATTTTATAAATGCTTTATACTTGTATTCGCTATCTTCCATGGAAAAAAGTGGCATGGAAAAAATGTTGTTCACTGTTCATCAAATACGCAGTAGCCTTAGCAATCGAAAATAATTAACAAACTGTATATTGATAGATTGACATATCAACAAACATTCAGACCCGCAATGTATTTTTTTACAAGTTCTATAAAATGTAGACTCAATGACTGAATTCTTTACCGTTTTCCGTCTGGGTTATTTTGAATCATGTGTGTACGTTATGTGTAGCCATATAGATGAACACTTTAAGTGTTTAATTTTTAAAAGAAATTGTGTACATGCAGAGCAATGCAATGCTAGGACAATAAAATTCCAACAATGTATATGGTGAGGCCGGTCAGACTGATACTGGTTCTACTTGTTCTACAAATAGCGAATGTAAGACGAAGTATTTGGGTGTTATATTTTAAACAAATATAAGTATTGCTTTCTTAAAAGCTTGCATTACTCAACAAAGTATTTTTTGGAATCATTCTTAGTTACCTTAGCTGCATATATGTAGCTTTCGGTCTGTATCCCGGAAAAATTGACTACCATCCGAAATTTTTAATACAAGGTTTACAGACTTGCAGCTAACATTACCTTTAAAAATACATTTTAGAATTTGCCGCTGTTTATAAATTCATTAAAAAGACGCGCAGAATCAAGTGGTAATATGTCGTTTGATATGGGATTTATGACGTCTATTTATATTGTTTTCATTAAAATTATTTCATTATATCAAGCTTGTGGGTGGAATGAAATCAGTTTCACATGTTATATGACATAAAGATGTCCTCTCCCCACTTTTTCTCGAAGCAAACTATTTTTATAAAATTTACATAAAAAATTGAATTATCATGGAGTTGCCCCATGATAATCTACATTATATAAAATGCTAACATTGACAATTGTGCCCGATTTCTATTTTTTTAGGTAAAACTTTATATTTAGAAAATGATTCTTTGAGACAAACAAATTGACATAATCAATAAGAGTTTGACAATCTCTAACTGCAGGTCTGTAGCTTTTAGTCAGAAAAAGAATCGGATGGACGACCTAGGACACAGATTGTCCATCCGAATTTCTTGAAAACTGCCATTATTTTCGTACGCGGACGCAATACTCACCGAGACTAAATAGTTCGTATCTTAGGTTTTAAGTTTTAACTGCTTTGAAAGGTAATATTGATTTTTGATAATTATGAACATGTATAATTAAATAAAAATGGTTAAAATTACAGTAAAATTACCGGCATCGGTCTTCTCCGTGCGCGGATCTAGAAGGGGAAGGGTTCCAGACCCCCCCCCCCCCCCAGCGAAATTTCTGTCAATTACGTGTACATTATAAACTTACCAAATATGCCTCGGACATCCCTTGGCAAACTCAAATAACCATCTGACTTTATAACCCCCACCCCGGAAAAATTTTCGGATCCGCGCATATTCCCCCTCCTCGAAATACAAAATTATTCTCCAAAACCCCTTGTTAAATTTCCAGGATCTCCGCATATATACTAAGAGATTCATTGGCGCTTGCTTTCGATAAAAATGCGTGTAAAACGTTTGCCAATGGTCTTTTTACCTTCGTACCGGGCATAACCACAGTCCCACTCTGTGAATAAAATGCGGCGAATCAAACTAGAGACAACGTGTTAAGATCTGTATTTGCTTATAAACATGTAGTATCATCGTGCAAAATGCACTGTTCAATTATAAATTTTTTTCACTTTACTTGTAAAATTCAACATCTGTTTCGTAATTTTTTCTCACAGTTTATTTCTTACATAGTTACTTTTTTATTTAGTGATTGACACTTTTCAGACTTTATATGTGATTTCAAAGAGACAGAGTGTCATGTCTCAAGGACTGTTAATCTCTTAAAACAACATTGTGCAATTATCAGATTTTCATTTCTTGGACATCAAAGACTCATTGAGTTTATTTAATTATTTTATATCTGTGAACCTTTCACTCAGCTTACTTATATCATTACCTGTCAATTTATACTCATTGTTAAGATTCTTATAAATAGTTATGTACAATTGTCAATGCGCAGTCTGGAATACGGCGGCCAGCCCCGGCCACGTCCGACTCTCCCAGAGTCTTGAGTCCGGAGGCCACTTCTGGCCATATCCGACTTGTTTGTAACATGTCTGTCTGTTAAATTGTTATAATGTTGCCATCATTGAGTCTCGTCCAATAATGTGGAATCCTGCATCAATTGCCTGTTTATTTCTCTGGAACTGTATACTGGTGGACCTTCGGGAATACGGCAAACCCACCCTTCGTTTTAGCTTACGGCCCACAGCGCGCCCCAACCTTTTACCTTATACACTTTACGCCAACATTCCCTCACCCGGTTCGTACTGCACACGACCGATGCAGATCCAGACGAATTCTCTATCACCGTAAAATCTACGCGGTCACAGAAATATAATTCTTTGTCTCTCAGTGTTTACACATCTAATATTGTACTATGGTCAGCTATCAATTTTTTGTAATACGTCACAAATATGACGCAGCTACGACGGAAAACCTAATCGTTGCTTGCAACGAGCTCGTCTCTAGTATCTATATATTTTACTTTGTTATATTTTTTCGAAACTGCTCAACATTGATCTTGGACATGATATTGTTTATCATTATTTCCTTGAATATATTATATAAAAAGTGCCTATTTGGGAGGGAACTTGTTGAAATTGACACCCGAGAAAACCATTGTCGAGAGGACACCAATAAACCCCTTCATATCTTTTGAGAATTTTATCAAAATTTTCATAAAAAAAAAGTGATACCTAAAATTGTGTGTTTAATTTAAAGGCCGAACATTTTTACCGGACGGGTGGTAAATCTCAGGTGAGGGTGGAGCTTAATTTTTAAAGGTGTGAAAGCTTCTTGGCTTGCAGTCTACCTGTCTCGTAAAGGTGTCTTCCCACTTAGCTAAAATTCTGAATTTTTTTATGGGTGACTGATTTTAGCTAAGTGGGAATGGTGCACAGGCTAGGGGGTCAAAGAATAAAGGAAATGGATTACAGGTGAACTATAGTCTGTTCAATTATTGACCTTAAATAAATAAAATAACTGGCAATTTTTAAAGATTATGTTTAAAATTTAAAAGAAATTAAATACATGAATAGAAGTAAATTTTGGTAATTAAAAAAGGTTTGTTTTATGATGGATAGTAGCTAAATTTTATTGTATGTACAATTACTCAATATTCAATCTTTTGAGAAAAGGGAAAACAGACATGGTTGCATTAAAGTTTATTTTAAATACATGTACAAAGATAGTCAACAACACACTCTGTTAAACAGTTATAACTTATTTTCAATATCATATACATGTACATAAATATTTTAGCATGTTAGTTAGTTATAATTTACTTTTTAGTGCAAATATCCTGGGGTGGATTGAAGCTTATCTTACCGATAGACAATTAACAAAGAGTGAATTTAGAAGGGTTTTCATCTACTTATAAAACTATACATGCTGGGATAATTGTTATTTAATTAGAAAATCTCAAAAGTTTATGTATTTCATAGTCTCTTTATACCATTGTAAAGTGGTTTTGAGATTGAAATTAATGAATCTGCGATATCTCAAGGGTCAGGACATTGTATCAGTGCTTGACCCTTTTTTGTTTTTGATATATATTAATGATATTGCTGATGGCATATTAAATAACATAAAAATATTTGCTGATGATACAATATCCCTGTTTGCCATTGTTGATAATGACATTATTTCCCCTTCTATGCTCCTTATTGAGGATCTTGAAAAAATAAAAATTATATGGTCCCAATTTTGGGCTGTTGATTCTAATAGTGGAAAAACGATTAATGTTAACTTTACAAGAAAGCAGAGAACTTATTATATCATACACATATAATTTCGCTATGGTGGTGATTATATAAAAAAAAATAAAATGCTTATATACATTTAGGAATACATTTTTAGATTGATGGAACTTGGACTTATCATATACTATTGTAACAAATATACATGAGAAGGTCTGTAAGAGACTGAAAAAACTTACAGTAATGAAACATGTCATAGATGGAAATTTGTTTATGAAAATCTATTTTGCTTTTATGCTTCAAAAAAGATCATGTTTGTATAAATTCTTGCATCATGCTTTCAAACTACATGTTGACTGATATACTATTTTTTAAAACAATTGTAATAATTAAATCGATGTGTTGAATTGTACATTTTCCAATGCTATTATCACTGTACTACATAGTCATTACTATAACCATTTGTTAGTAAATCCATATAATGTGCTGCACATATTCTTTTTAAAAAATTTCATATGCTATAAGATGTATTTCTTACGCAATAAAGAAAGTTGAAGTTGAAGTATAATGGAGTGGGCTGGGAACCTTTACATCTTAAAAGAACACAACATAAACTATGTATAAGATAGTTCTATATATGCAACCAATGACCAACGAGTACTGCCTTTAACAGACAAGCTTATGCTGAAACAAAGGTCCCTTTTCAAACTACCCTTAATATTGATAATTGTTTAGTGAGATAAAACCCTTTCTTGTTTTTGGTTTTCTATGGCTAAAAAAGTAAGGTTTTTGTATAGAAATATATTTCGATAATTATTTTCACTTTTATTTTTAAATGTCCAAACCTATATCTTTATATTTTACTTTGTTATCTTATCTTTTCGAAATTGCTCAACATTGATCTTGGATAGGCATTGTTTATTATTATCTGCTTGAATAAATAAATTAATTTTTGTCTGGCCAGTAGCGATGATTTGTCAATAGACCATTTGTTTATCAGATTATGTAAAGAGAAAAAACTTAAATATCAATATGATATTTTTGTTTCCTTTTACTAACACACCATATTGTTTCTGAAGTTTGTGGTTGTTGATAAAAACATTTTGTTTAATCGTAATAATTACGCGGGGGTGTTAAGGAAGCATATGGAATCTGAGTTACATGTAATTCCGTGAAATCACAAATCTTGGTTATTATGTACATATTCAAATATATAAGCAACGAAACGTAGACTAAACAAAAATAAAAAATACTGAAGACAATTTTTGCAAGAAAATAGTTTGTATTACGTATATTTACACATTGATGACGTCATGACTAAAAGTTGAATGTCGTGTGAATTTTATCGGAAAGCATTGTAAACATATTCAAAATATAACTAATCTAAGAATTCTAATAAAGTATTGTGGTGTGATTTATTGAGAATTGAACATAAGAATACTGGGAGAGATGTTAGTTTTATCAATCATTCGCTAAAAGGTATGTAAATTTGCTTTTATTTCTCGGCCAGGGTTTCCTCTGTCGTTGTTTACGATATAAAAATCCGACTATATAGAACAACACTACCCCGTGTATATTGAACTTGAAATTTTATACGTATCGTTAGTTTGATCAATGCTTAAATTGAAAAGTGCTGCTAGAATCCCATGTCGAGTGTTGTTTTAATGCAATTTGCCGTTTTCCATGCAAACTTTATAAAAGTTGGGAAGGTTTTACGAGAACCTGATGAATAACTTTTTAACAATGAACAACATAGGATTCTAGCAGCGGTTTTGAGTAAACTGAGATGCTTTGCTTTCACTTGGTATGTTTATTTTATTTTGGAAACCGAGGGGTAGTGTTGTTCCATCTTATTTTATGTTAAGGAATATACGTAAGCTATTTATAGTTGTCATGTGATAATGCACCAATGTGGCAGTGATGTACTACCCGATTTTATTGCACTGACATCTATTTAAAAGGATAATACTAAGTTTTTGATCTTATTCAAAATAATTATTTAATTTCACGATTTTGAATACAACAGTCAAAATAAGACGGCATATTGCCCATATGCTTCCTTAACACCCCCGCGTAGTGAAATATTTTATATCATTTTTGATCAGTCTGTTTGTCTGTCTGCTATCATTATCCTGTCGCCCTCAGTACTATGGGGACAGTTTGATAAAGTGTCACCCAAACAAGACTTGAAAATAAAAACGCGTTGAAGAAAACGTGCTTTGTCTTTGGATTTGTGAGGAAAAGTTGTAAAAATGGGACTAATACTGGATCTTACACTATTCAGAATTTTATTTATAATAATGAAATCTAATTATTGTAGTTTGGTAGTACATTCCAAATTTTTAACTTTGTTGCTGACTTAACGGAAACGGAAAGGTTAAAGACACGGTATGGCGTATCTTTTATGAAAAAAAAAAGCGACTTGAATTATTTTTTCGATTGAGTTCAGTATTTTTGTAGTACTGATAAATGTTTAAACTCAGAAAATGACAAATTTTTCCATGAAATAAATCTAGTTATTACATTAAAATTAATAATTACGAATAACTTAGACATATTTACATCGCAACGTGTAACGCTGTTACTTTCTTGTTTTTTTCTTGCTACAAACTGTAAATAAACACATGTTTTATCAAAATATGTTTAGAGGAATAACATAGGTTTTTTGCAATCAAAGTCATTAATAGAGAGAAAGAGAGAGATGAGAGAGAAAGAAAAGGATAAGAGAGAGAATAGGAGAGTGAGACATACATGTAGGGAGAGAGTACTGCAAAGGGAGACATATAAAAAAAAACTGCACTTCATCTCTGTGTTTGAAACTGATATTGATTGCCAAGAGACTTTATTTAACTACTGAAAAGAAATTGCCAATATGCACAATACAATAAAATACTGTGACAAGATTTAAGGCGCTTAATTATCTGCTTGCCCCTCACAGAATAACAGAATATTTAAATTTCATTTTTAATTTAAAACAGACTAAGGGTTTTTGATGGAACTATTGTTTTCGAAAATTAAAAGATAAATAAGGTTAAAATACATGCTTAAGAGAAAATGAATAGTTATACGGTAAACATGGTACAATATATAAATAGTGCCTGTTTTGGAGGGTAAGAGTTGAAATTGACACCCCGAGAAAACCATTGTCAACCGACGCGAAGCAAATATTGTATGAGTTTAAATGAAATGAAATGAAAGCATGCCAGATCATGAATTCGATATGCGGCGCAATGTCAAAAACGGAAATTTAAAATGAACTCAATGAAAATAAAATTGCAAATAAAACTACTTGTTCAATGAAAAAAAATCAAATAAAATGCATTTAAATTTGCTGATAATTCTTATATTACAATTTTTTGCCTATAACAAAGCTTTAAAGATTTTATAGCGTGTTTCTAGTAAGTTTAAGTGTTAACTCATGATAAAATGAAGACGTCGGCGTTAAAGACAGCGCATCTTTATCTCTTCTCTAACCTCATGGTGCCCGCTGGCCCATAAGGCCCGGATACACTGTTTCCAACTGTTCCTGTCTTTAACGTTGCCCCCGGTGACGCCCAGCTATTACACCCCAGCTGTGATCTTTCTTGCTCTGTAGTTCTGTGCCATGTTGGTTTTGGTCGGCCTACTTTACTTGTTACTTCTTGATGTCATGTCAGTGGGTTGGTGCGTTGCGAATGTGAATTCTGTTGTTCTTCATTCTTAATACACGGCCAATCCAATTCCATTTATTTATAAGTTTTACGTCGATTACTTGAGTTGTTTTTGTTCTCCGGTAAAGTTCCTCATTTGAAATTTTATGTGGCAATCTTAACCTTAGGATTTTTCTCAGGTGCCTAATCTGAAAGGTGTTAATCTTTTTTTTGTCCCTCTCTGTTGTTTTCCATATTTCACTGCCATATAATAAGACTCACAGGACCAGACTGTTTCTATTCTTACTTTAGTTTGAATGAAAAAGTTTGACGAGATCCAGGTTTTCCTGAGCATTAAAAATGGTGATTTGGCTTTTCCAAGTCTATTGTTAATGTCCTTGTCAGCTTATCCTTTTGTTGTTATTATGCCCCTAGCTAGGTACTAGATATATGTTTCCACATCTTTTAGGTTTTTCTAGTCGATATTGACTGCTTCTCTTAATCTGTCTCATTACTTTAGCCTTCTCTTTATTAATTCTGGGGTCAGCTTGTCTTGTAATTTCTTTAAGTTTTGGTAGCTTTTGTTGAATTACATGAAATGTTGAAGCAAGTAGGGCAAGGTCGTCTGCGAAGTCCAAATCTTCAAATTTAATTTAATATACTAGTATCTGTATTCAAATCGCGTAATGACATTTTCCCTGTTTTAAACATGATTCAAAATACTACATGGTACAAACAGAAAGTTTTGAAAACAACTGAATCCACATTTGACAGGTTTTGTAAAAAGCATTTGTATACAGCTAATAATATTGTCGATCTATCCAGATATCGAAACAAAAAATAGCGTTTTCATCGTGCCTAAATCATTCATAGAGGATAGCGAGAACCATTAATTAAATAAAAATTATCTCATTAAGTAACGTATATGCATTTAAATAATAATTGCTGATGATGACCTTTGATTAGTTCATTTGTTCATGTTCATATCCTTCTAACTTCCAGAAAAAATCCTTGAAACGCGGGATGTAATGTTAAATGACAAAAATTACTATTTGAACCCCCCCCCCCCCCCTTTTGGGTGGAAGATTGCTGAATTATATGATCTTAGATCTGGTTTGAAGCACTTCATTTGATTCCTTGATTTCCCTCAAATCCAGCAAAGCTTGGTTTACTAAATCCGTTTTACGAAGTAATATTCCTGTTAAATATATGCGCAAAAGAAATACTGTACATGGAGCCTCTTGTACATATTTTTCTTTGCGCGGACCCTCCAATTTTTTCCGGGGGGGGGGGGGGTCCGACAGATTACTGTGTGGGCCGGTTTTTTCCTTGGGAGGGGGGGGGGTGGTTTCCGAGGCCAATTCTAATTTCGTAATTAATTTGGAAAACTAATAAGTTTGATTTTTTAAGGAGGATGTCTGGACCCTCTACCTCCTCGAGATCCGTGCATTATTACTGTTTCAACATTTGTTTTCAAGACGAAATGTTGAAGAAATTCCTTTCAAAAGCCGTTTGGAAAAAAAGATTTTTCCATAGAATGATTCAGATAATCTTTGACTAATTATGCCAAAAATTATAATCTTTAATTTATAATTTTTTTTAATACCAGTAAGTTTGTGAAAAAAACCCATAATATGTTATATTTTTCATTTGAGAATTACATTTGAATTGTTTGCTAGCGTGTCATAAATTGTTAATTCTGAATTGATAGGATAAGAGTAAATGAAATACCCAACTTCTTTGTTTTTTGGTTTTGTATTACAATTTTTTTTCTATCAAATTTAATATTAAATTACAGTTTAATGAGCAAGCTGTTACATTGTACAAAGCTTACACTTATATTCTAGTATATATATACACATGAACTGTCTTTGAAATCATACAAACATTTTGCCAGTTTGAATACAATCGACTTGTACATTGTGCATGTAAGTATTGAGGAATATTTTTGAAATATGTTCTCCCCTTCTTTTCCTCATTTTACCTCACCTAAACTAGATGATCCTTATCTTTAATTTTACAAGAAATGTTTAGTTTCATAGCAGTAACATCTTTATTTGTTTGCAAATTCAACGGACCTTTGCTCTTTTAGATATTTTTGTTTTATATGCTCTTTTCTTTACTTTTTGCACTGAAAGTACTATATTATAGCCAATGAGTATAGTCGTTATAGTCAAATTAATCTCAATGTTTCTTAGTTGAAATATGTCAAAAATCGTTAATAGTTATAGTCTTCTATTGTTTGTGATTTGCTATGGATTTTAAACAGAAAGTTTTGTTTTTAATAAAAATGTTTTTGAATAATTAATCTAATATATATCACAAGTTTGTTATCCTCTCTATTCAAAACTGTTGAATATTGATCTTGGAAAAAGCATCCTAATTACTAGTATTAACATCTTTTTCTAAAATGATCTGTTCAATTGCATAATTCATTTTTTAAAAATATAATTTGACTAGAATATCATTACTATCAATCTTCAGTTTTTAGATTGAAGTAAAAAATAAGAAGAGATATATCTGTTCCCCATCACCGACGCATCTGGTTTTTTTTAAAAAGTGAATTGCGTGAAGGTTTTGTGTATTTGGTTATTAATACATGTACATCTCTGATCAGATTTCAGTATGTTGTTGGCTCTAGCTTTCCTTTGGCTCTCAGTATTTTGGGCACAGTGTGAAAAAGTGTCACCGAAACCAGGCTTGAAACTTTTCCGAGAGGATTATAAAAGCGTTCAAGAAACTTGCATTGCTGTCGGGTTTGTGAAAAACAGCTGTAGAAATGATACAAAGATAGGCATTTCCATTAACCACTCTTACACTACTTGTCTGATATATGACGCTTTATTTATTATATAGATAACTAAACGGAAACTAGAAGATACTTTTGAAACATTATTCATAGAATCAAATCAAATATTACTGCCTCCTATTTGCCATATACCATTCTCTGCATTATTTCTGGATTATATAACATGACACAATATTCATTAAAAAACCTCAGTGAAATACATATTGATAGGTAGTGGCTTAAAATAACATTTTGACAGATTTTTAAAAAAAAATATACACCCCTTTTTTAATATCAGGTATTGCCTTTGATGCTCGATTGGGAAAAGGTATAAGGAACCTTGCGACCAAAGGCCGAGTTGTTTTTGATATAGTAAATCTGAACCAAGGATCGGGATATGACGCATCTACTGGAGTCTTCACGGCCCCTAGTGGCGGAATCTACGTGTTCGAATGGACAATTATTGCATGGGAAGGCTTGTATGCCCTCACTGCACTCGCCGTTAATGACCAGTTTAAATCATGGAGTTACTGCTACGCAGGAAAGTCCAATAATTGGCGATCCTGTAGCAAACTGTCGATACTGAAGCTTCATAAAAGAGATAAAGTCGGGATTGCAGTTTTTAATGGACCAGCTGACATTCATCATCATTACACGTCTTTTTCTGGCTTTGAACTGTAAATTTGTATCATAACTTGCTACACAAAAAAGGCTTCCAATAGACGAAAAATCTTACTCTCATGTTGTTTTTTTTTGTGAAGAAAGTAATGAAAGGTAACGGGTTGTTTTTGTGTTTAAATAATTTAGTATCGCCAAAATGAGTTCAATTGCTAATTATGATTAAACAGTGCCGATCAAAACTCTCAATGATATGTTCAAAATCTTTTTTTTAGATCTGAACCTGTTGATGATCCTGCAAAATAAATAGAGTCGAAAACTTTAATGTAAGGGTAACTAAAATTACAAATAGAAAATTTAGAATATTTAACTTCAAGTTGAGCAAATTTTGTACATCTTATATTTGTCATAATAATCCCATCATAGCAAATTGCGCATGACCCTGTCATTTTTTTAGACGACAATAATGTCATAAAAATCTTCAAGCAAGTTGTTGAATTATTAAAAGCCAAATTCAAATGCGGTTTGATATAGTTGATTCATAATTTAATAAATCAACACCAATTAGAGCATAGAGCATTTATTTCATACTTAAAACAACTTGTTTTTTTAAATAAGTAATAGATGTTTTGCAATAAACATTGTTTTGTGTTATTAGATTTTTGTATCATCCAATAGTACGTCGAAGTGGTGATTTTCTGTGGACAACAATGGTATTTATATCTTATGATTGTCATAAATCAACCTTGAGTTAGCATTAAAACATCAATCTCTTTGTGAAACAGACTCAAGCCGAGATATCACCACTGACAGCACGCACAAAATGTGCGGAACTAACAGTTCCATGCAAAAACTTCTTTTCTGATTCCACGTTTCTATAATCTTAAATTATTCAATATTTATAAATACCTATTGATTCAGACGATGTTCACTCAGTAGTATAAGAAAATCCCAAGACTTCCCTTTAAAACGCCCCCTCTAGCTTCTCAAGTTTCAGTACACGGGTAAAAATAGGAAGTCTACGGGGATTTTGCATTGCATCAGCCATAATGAAGCCCGGATGATGTTAAAAATTGTGCGAGGAATTTCGAGTGACTTCCGAATGGAGAAAAGATGTCAGTATTTCCTATTATGAATCTCCGTAGGAAATCTGTTTTAAATGATAATATGTGAATGAAGTTGTCTTGGAAATTTTCCCTTTCATCTATTTCAATCGCACTTAATTCACAGTTATGTGTATTTTTATTAAAATCACCCAAATGTGCAGTATACATATCTTAATTGGGACAGACTTTAGTAAACAACAGGCAGGATGATTGTTAAGAACGTTTTAAAACCGAAACTCAAGTTCAAATTCAATCAATGCAAAAATAACTGACATACAACTATTGACATAATAAGTTTCTACTCGTATAAAGTATTTAGTTTCAGCCAAAAGAATGTGAACTGTTAGAACTGTATTCAAAAGTACAGAATTCATAATTGTAAAAAAAGTAAAGTTAATACATACAGTTCAATCAATTTACTTATCTAAACACAATTTTAAATGAAGGAATTCCAACGCATTCTCAATCCTTATAGAACAAAATGTAGCAATATGAGTCACGTATTTAAATTTTAAGCATGCACTTGATAATTATAAATGTTTGTAGAAACTACATTAAAGCTATTTGAAATATTTCCTTTTATGTTTCTAAAGATCATTTGTCATTTTGAAAATTTGTATAAGTATGTTATGACGGTCAAGTCTTTACGTCAAATCCTATACTGACGTCAGCAAACCCGCAAACTACGTTAACCACAACAAAAGAACGCGATGCAATGGAATACATACCATTTACCGAGGATGAAATATTGAGCTATTTCAATGAGCTTTGAAGAGTTGATATCAATATCCTGCAACAATTTCGTGAAAACTACATATTTTACTGTCTATTCCTGACTAAACGGAACGCCGTCATTATCTTTATGCATATTTTCACATGAAGCTAGAATTATATTCAATTTGTTTTCATGCGTGAAGTAGAAATAAACATTATGCCAAAAGTTCATTATCATGTTAAGATAATCCTTTATTGTTCACCCCTATTTGGTCGTAGGAGGTCGTGTGCTTTACGAATCATGCGATAAAATTATCTTAACTTATATCATATTATTTGTATAGCTAAAAAATAATATATTTTACGGTTTGACTGTTTGGAGGGCGAAGCCATAAGCATATTTTTTCTTCCCATTTAGCAAATTATTCTGATTTTTTTTTCGGGGGGGGGGGGGTGGTGGATTTTAATATAGCTTATATGCGTTAGCAGTTTCTATCTCCAAAATCTAATACAAACGTCTAAAGGATCAACACTAACGAGATTTCAGCGCGAGATTTAAAATTGCAAAGAGTACGGACATCCATCTTGAACGATGATTTTCAAGTTATATAGAGTATAGTTTTATATCCAAAATTCTCATTATTCTCACATATGAACGCTGTATAGAGAAAGAGCTTCGCTCTCTATTATTTAACAATGAAAATCTTAACATTTCGGGTCTTAATGTCTAAATTTGTTTTGTATCTTTTACATATATGAAGCCTTTCCTCTCAAGAAGATTAATATTAATGCTCTAAATACGGCCAAAGACGATACAACCTTCACAAGACTGTTACGTTAATTTTATGATTAACCAAGTCAAACGTTATGACAAATGGCATGATTGAAAGTGGTATCGATTATCAATATGCTCACTAATATCGATACTCTAACGATGCACAACTTTCATTGTACTAGAAATCGGTAATATACACTCTCGAATCAGCAGGTTGACCAAAAGTAAAATATTGTCTACTAAGGGTAATCGCTGTGCACTATTGATCCCAATAGTTTAGTTTTATAATTTGAGCACTTTCCAATATGTTTTTACAAACCTGTTCTTCACAAGGAGGTAAATATATCCCTAAAATTGGGATCACGACCATTCAGTCCTCTTAATAGGACAGCAATAACAGGAATCGTGTTTTAAAGAACATTATTGCATATAAATTCAAAATTAAAAGCGATGTACAGAGTTTGAAAGAAAAAGTACTAAATGGAAAAGCATATTTTTTTGTAATACACAACCACATATTGATTTTAAATGTCATCATTGTAGGATAATTTGTTGTTGAACTAAAGTTTATTTATTTGACGACTGATGAATACTATATATATATATATATATATATATATATATATATATATATATATATATATATATATATATATATATATATATATATATATATATATATTTATATATATATATATATATATATATATATATAAAAGAAAAAAAGCAACGCTAACTGGAAAACATAAGCGCTTTCATTGTTAAAAATCTTCAGACGTTTGAAGATTTTTAACAATGAAAGCGCTTATGTTTTGCAGTTAGTGTTGCTCTTTTTTCTTCGCGGGGGTGTTAAGGAAGCATATGGGCAATTTAGCGTCTTATTTTGACTGTTATATTCAAAATCGTGAAATTAGATAATTATTTTGAATAAGATCAAAAACTTAGTATTATCCTTTGAAATAGATGTCAGTGCAATAAAATCGGGTAGTACATGACTGCCACATTGGTGCATTATCACGTGACAACTATAAATAGCTTACGTATATTCATTAACATAAAATGAGATAGAACAACACTACCCCGCGGTTTAAAAAATAAAATAAACATACCAAGTGAAAGGAAAACATCTCAGTTTAATCAAAACCGCTGCTAGAATCCTATGGTATTCCTTGTTAAAAAGTTATTTATCCGGTTCTCGTAAAACCTACCCAACTTTTATATAGTTTGCATGGAAAACGGCAAAATGCATCAAAACAACACATAACATGGGATTCTAGCAGCACTTTTCATTATAACCATTGATCACACTAACGATACGTATAAAATTTCAAGTTCAATATATACGGGGTAGTGTTGTTCTAGTAGGATTTTTATATCGTAAACAACGACAGAGGAAAGCCTGGCCGAGAAATAAAAGCAAATTTACATACCTTTTAGCGAATTATTGATAAAACTAACATCTCCCCCAGTATTCTTATGTTCAATTCTCAATAAATCACACCACAATACTTTATAAGAGTTCTTAGATTTGTTATATTTTGAATATGTTTACAATGCTTTCCGATCAAATTCACACGACATTCAACTTTCAGTCATGACGTCATCAATGTGTAAATCTACGTAATACAAACTAATTTCTGGAAAAAAAATTGTCTTCAGTATTTTTTATTTGTTTTTGATCTACGTTTCGTTGCTTAGATATTTGAATATGTACATAATAACTAAGACTTGTGATTTCACGGAATTACATGTAACTCAGATTCCATATGCTTCCTTAACACCCCCGCGTTTTATTATATTTTGTAAAAAACAGTCTTTTTGTGCGATTAAATATATATCTAGATTCAAAGGAGTATACATTTTTTTATAAAAATAAAAACCAAATTGCAGGTTTGTTGGCAAAACGTGTCGCTGCGATCACTATTGCTCGCAAAGTTATCAAAACATTATTATGATATTTTAGTTACCTGTTTAAAATTAAACCTTTTAAAAAATTGACCCAAACATATTCTTTTTAACAAATTTGAAAGGTAAATTAGAAAAATGTGGATACATTTTTATCTAATATAAGGAAGTTATATATACATACATTGTTTATGCATGCATTTAATATATTATATGCAGGAAATTATTCGCCCCCCCCCCCCTGTTTATACATGCTTAACATGTAAGAAGTTTAAATCATTGTTGTTAAGTTCTTAAAGTGCACAATCCTTAAAAACGAGAAACAGAAAAATATAAAGAATCTTTTTCTTTTCTAGTACAAATGTATAATGTAAAACACAAATTACGGATTCAAAGTTGTTTATGTAATATATTTTTGTTATCATAGTTCATGCATTTAAAATTGGAATCAGACCTGTGTGCGTGTACCATTACGTACACTACACGTCGCTCACGGCCGAGAAAACCAGTTGCCATGGTCACTACTGGACTACGTAGCGGTCAGCTGTTATCTAATACACAATAGTTGCGTCTCTTATGAGGATATTTAGCCGCAAAATTGTCTTAATTTCGATTCCACAAAAAAATTCAATCTTTTTAATTTGCATATTTATAAAACAAAACAGTTTATAAGAAATTGTTCTGTTAAATATTACATTGTAAAAGCAATGTCATTCTCATTCCGAAGCAATATCAAACCATGATCAATTGTGGGTTTTAAGTAAAAACCTTCTATTTGATATATTTAAGACATTAAACTGCAAACATTTCAAATCTTCCTAGGTGTCCATCTCTCTCTCTCTTACTCTCTCTCCCTCTCTCTTACTCTCTCTCCCTCTCTCTCTCTCTCTGTTATATTGTTAAAAACTACGTCACACTATAAATGTATTTCTACTACAGTTATTGCCGAGATCAAAGAGGTGCCGCAGACATTATTCTCCAACATACAAGTAATGTCATCCTTGAATTATCAGATCAGAAATACCTATTTTTCTCGCATTCGTCATGAAAGGACAACTTCAAACCGTAAACAGTTTTAAAACCATTTCAATTTCACGTGTTAGTTCCAGTCAAAACGATGTGTATTGTCTCAAATGTTTATTTTCAAAAGATCAATGCTGCTGTTACTAGGACCTCCCTAGCACATTTTTTACTGCGTGTTTTTACATAGAATATATAACGTGTAATAATCCTATTAAATTGCCCTTAAAATATTATGAATATGATTCAAAGATATTTCAAAATTACGCGATGAGTATTAAAAATCCAAAGAAAAATTCTGTCCTCTGCATGTGATTTCTTTGATCGATACACATGTAGACATTACTAACAAAACTGCTGGGGGTAACACGGAACAGCCGTCAAAATGACCTAGATCGTCTATCTATAGGAGATACGATCTGTAAAAATACTGGGCTGTTAGTATAACAGAAATAAAGTTTTTGTTATCGTGAATGTTGCAGAATAACCTCCGCGGTTTCGAAATGTTGCTTGAAATATAAAAGCCGAGACGATAGTATATCAGCTTTATTTAAACTGACTATTTTAAATAGACAGAAAATTATGAAAACGCATTTCAAGTGTTTTATGAAAACTATCATACGAGTACATTCGTGGCGTGACTTTGCCACAACTGTGATTTGATTGGTATAGTGTCCTTTTTTATGTAATTTATTTTAACAAATAAAATATATAACATTACTATTCAAGTATCCACGCAGCACTGTTAAGGTTTACTTTGTGGTCATCACAAATGCTAATAAGTAAAGTAATTTCCAATTGTTATGGTTACAAAAACATTCAACTACTTTAAAATTACCTATGTGTGCAAATTTGTAGTCAAATAAGTCCAGCAACGATAAATATTACTAAATGACTGATCGCGTTGCACTTGTCGATGTAACGTCATACTGTAAATTTTGACGCATATTTTGTGTAGAGAGAGGCGGATCAATCAAATTTTTAACATGGAAAAATGCATTATATAAATGAACAGAGCACGATCTAAAAACAATTATTATACCATTAAATCTTATCTATTATGCTTGTTTTGATTCAACATGTTTAATGTACAAGTTAGATGTGTTTGACATCAGGAAGTCTTATCTAAATCTGCCTTTTACAAGGGCATACATGTACACTTAACAGATCATTACCATCTTTTGGATATAAATTAAGGGAATGTTTAATTTATTAAAAAGTGCTGCTGTTTTGATGAAATCTATAGAATGAATTAATAAATACGTAAACTATTAAGCGACGCTCATATAAATTCTAACCGGAGCCATTTCTTCGATATTTATTCTAATAAAAGATAAACTCTGTGCAAAGCAGCAGCATTTTTCAGAATCTACCAGAAAAGTAGAATTTAATCATTATTTAAATTTTTAATTCAAATAAGGATATGCCCTTGTAATATTGAAATTTGTTTATGACCTCCTTTTGGGAGAATTATCAACACATGACTGTCAATTAGGAGGCCACACTAAGTATCATTCAAAGTAGCATTTACTATACTGTTTCATTTAATATCACATTTATATCAAGATAATATAACTTTACATAAATATTTTGTAATAATAGATGCATCGTTTTATGAACGTTTGAATTCGCTGACATTTTCACAGTTAGCCTTAACAGTGCTGCGCACTCCGGAATTTCCTTAAGTATTTTGCCAGCAATGTCCAGTCTAGAAAGGCTTGGGCCAATTACTGAGATAAAATTAATACAACCAATAACGACCAGTGTACAATGCGATCGACAGTCAGCTGCACTACTAACTGTATAACCTAGTCGACACTTGGTTGTTGGTCCCCTCTATGGTGAAATTAACCGAATAAGGTCCAATCAGTGTTTCGACATTTATTAGGATCTGACATAAATTTGGATACAGATCGGTGATATCGGGATGGCTGTCTGATTCCGATTGATGTACATGAGAATTTTAACAGTATATATAACAAAAATTATGTAACATGTGTAAAATGATAAAAGAACATAACACCTTAGTAAATTGCTAAGTAAATTACCTACATGAAGCCCCTTAAAATAGTCAATGCTTGTAATTGATTTAAAAATATAAAGATAACAGGTGAGGAAATTTACTTGCAATTATCTTAATCCCTATAACATTTGACGCTCTTACTATCACGAAATTAGAAGAGCAACTAATTGAAATTAACCAACAATTGAACCTAACAAAAGCGTTTTAAAAGAATAATTATATTCAAACCATTAGAAACTATTTCAAATCACATTTAAATTTTAAAGTAAAGAAAAAAAAAAGAGTAAAATCGTTGACACGATAGAATATATATACATTTTGACAAAAGTAATTACTAATAAATGATTACATTTTAAATCATAGGAAAGAACTATATATGATATGAGTTAAATTTGGCCCCTATAGTTGGCCACTTTTAAAATTGTTTCTGGTACAATAAAATGTTATGTTATATTCTAGAAGAGTTGATGTAAATTATATTTTTCACCTATTAGTTGATTTCGTTGCACTCACTGGCAGTTTATGACGTCAGAAGTGACGCTATTTCTATAATTCAATCAAAATCGGCAAAAAATTGCAATTTTTCTTATCTGATTATGAATGGAAAATATAGAGCTCATGATTGAACAAGGAAATTTTGTTTTGTCACATACATCTCTGATTTAAATATTTTGTTTGTTCAATCATGCGCTCTATGTTTTCTGAAAAAAAAAACTGCTTTTAAACAAGCTGTTTTATGCTAAAAATGCAAAAATGGCGGGAAAAGGTTGTCTTTACGATGTCACATTTCTAAATTGTGGGCAGCTGAATCAAAATGAACATTATGTTAAAACATCACAAATATATCTGTACAAGGAAAACAATGAATTACAGTAAAATGACGATGTTTATTTTAGGGGGCCATTTCAGGTCATAATATTATACGCATATTATAAGAGGGACATGGAACAAAAGTATTGGGTGTCGAAGGTGGGATTATAGACAATGGAGTGATCTGTCCAAACAAAAAAAGCAGCCTTCCGCGGTCAATTGGCTCTGATTTGAATGTTGGCACTATTACATTCACCTTGGATGAATTCTTCTCAATTAAAGCACCATATCCGCATTCGATGGTTTGAGACACAACGTTCGAATTACTGACATCCCTTAATGCCATCAAAGCTTTCTTCATTATTTCCTGTTTTTTTTTTATTTCATTCAAATGTATAAATAATTCGTATCTGTGTTTCTCTCTGGTCTCATTGATTTCAGTTTTCATTTGGTTTATAACGATATCGATTTCTCTATGCCATTGCTCTCCATGTCTAGTAACTTCTGTTGTAAGTTTCTCATATATTGCCTCTAATTTAGCAATTTCCGTTTCGAGATCAAGTGCAATTTCTTTATACACTTGAGAAACAGCGTTTTCTAAACATTTTATATCATTTTCAATGAATTTTTTTCTTTCCATATACACTTTTATAACATCAATAAATATATGACCTCTGTGTTGTTCAGATGCCATGCAACAAGAACATACAAAAATATCGCAATCCTTGCACTGAAATTTGCAATTCTTGTGATCATGCTTTGCACATTTTGGATAAATGAGAGTTGATCTTCGGTCCTTGAAAAGGACTATTTTATGTTTGTCATATCCATCTGAGATGTGTTCTCCTATGCAGGGTTTGCAGAGGTTTACATGACAAAAGTCACAGTAACTGTGTACTATGGTCTCACAAAATTTACATCTGTGCACATCCTGGGCACTAGTCGTTTCACTACAAACAAATGTTGATATATATATATATATATATATATATATATATATATATATATATATATATATATATATATATATATGCCTCATATATCTCTATATTTGTTCGGTGAGAAATAATATTAGGCAATATGGCCGGCATTAGCCGACGCTTCGCTTACTCATTTCGACATTTAAATGAGTTAAATTGGACGAGATGTTAGGCATCTTGTACATACATGGCTATCGCTATTTGTGAATAAATATGTCGCTTGATAGTCCTCGGGAAAACAAAACACTTATTAGGTTAGTTACTGACTCATTACGGAAATAAACTGGGTTGACCAATCTCAAAGACGGCTTGGTTTCGCCTCGCCATCTATTATATTGATCAACCCAATATATTTACGTTGTGAGTCAGTAACTTACCTAATAAGTAAAAAAATTAGTTAAGTTGGTATGGGACACCTTCATATTTTTGATTGAATTAAACAATAAAATCAAGTCTAATTTGAGTATTTTTTCTTTACGGAAGTAGTTACCTTACAGTGTAGCGCAGTGGTTTGAATTTGCGTTATATACGAATGTGTATGTCATGAGGTCGAATCCCGCTGAGGCCTTTAAAATGTTTACCTTTCCAAGAAACTTTAAACGAATTTTTTTTTAGGAAAATGTTGCAAAACTTGAATAATTCAAAGTAATTTGATTATAATGTACTTTTATCCACATCAATCACAGTAATATCGGCAGGTGTTCCATTACATCTTAATATGGTTACACAATATCTATTCAGATTAAAATTACATTCGTCTTGTTTCCTATCGTGCAAGAAATCTTAAATTTTGAACGTATTTTTAATGGATATGAATAAAAACAAAGGATTGAACATTTTAAATTGTATTAAATTTAATTTTGTTCTATCACTATTTAATATCAAATTACAGTTTAATGAGACAAGCTGTTACATGTACAAGTTTAAACTAATATAAATGAAAGTCCTCTAAAAACCATACAAACATATGTCAGTTTGAATACTATTGTCTAGTACGCTTGAGGAAAGTATTCAAAAATAGATAGGTATATTTCATTTTTTTTTATTGTCACCTTTTAAAACAATTTCTAAACTAGATCACTTCTGTTTATTTTTTACAAAAAAGTTGTAGTTTAATATTTGGATGCATTTAAGCTTATTTTGAAATTTACTGCACTTTTGATCTTCTACCAACATTGGCGCTACAAAGTGCATAATATCATGAAGACTTTAATTTTTGCATTTAAGACAATATATTTACTTTCTGTGCTTGCTACACATGCTCCTGTGTAACACAGGTCTCTGACAAAGCTAACCGTGTATATGTCAGAGATCGTTTGTTGCTAGAAATCTGTTATTAACCATTGTAATCTGTGGAGTTCATGAAAGTAAGGTTCTTAACTAGAAAACGTAATAAAATAGTTTATTGAAGCGTTAGATTACCTTAATATATGGGTACGTGTATTATACAAAGATAATTACATTTTATACGTTTGTTATTCTCTCTTCTCTAAACAGCCCAATATTGATCTTGGATAATAAATTGATAATTAATATCGATTTGAAGATAAAACATATTGTCTTGTCAGTAGCGATTTTTTTTTTCTGCACATCAATAAAGCATTTCTTTTTCAGATTAGAAAGTAAAATGAAAAAATATATAAAAAATAGTATGATATTTCTATTTCCTTTTACCAACACATCATATTGTTTTTTGTTTTTCTATTTTCTTTTTGCTGTTGATAAAATTAATATTTGTAACATGAAATTAAGTTATACTATATTTGATCAGATTTCAGAATGTTTTTGGCTATTGTTATCCTGTCGCTCTTAATACCATGGGGACAGTGTGATAAAGTGTCACCCAAACCAGGCTTGAACATATTCCAAGAGGATTATAAAAGCGTTGAAGAAACTTGTTTTGCCGTTGGATTTTTGAAAAAAAATTGTAGGAATGACAAATACTGGTATTAATACTATTTAGTAATTTTATTACATGTATGAAATCTTATTTGTGTAGATTGGTACTACTTTTCAAGTTTTAAAATGTATTGTTGGCGAAATGGAAATAGAAATGTTAAAAAAATAAACAAAACAAATAAAAAAGTTGCTAATTTGTGAAAAGATCTTTTTGGCATCTATTGACTTTAATATGATATTGTAAAATGTCCCCGTAAGATTTGAAATTCAAAAAAATGCTTTAAAATACAATTCTAACTTCAATTTCATTCTAACCTGATTAATTTTTTTAAAAATAAAATTTCCATAGATATAAACTTTATTTCAGGTGATCATGTTTATGCCTTTGATGCGCGATTGGGAACATCATTTAAAAATCTTGCTCAGAACAGACGGGTCGTATTCAATACTGCTGTTTCGAACGAAGGATTTATATATAACGCGTCTACCGGAATCATCACTGCCCCTCGTGGCGGAACTTACGTGTTTGACTGGACAATTCTTGTATTTCCAGGCTCAAATGCTCACACCGCACTAACCTTGAACGACAAGTTTCAGCCATGGTATTACTGCGATTCTGGAAAGTCCGGTATTTCGCAGTCTTGTAGCAAAATGGCAGTACTGAAGCTACAAAAAGGGGATAAAGTCTGGATTGCAGTTTTCAGAGGACAAGCTGTCATTCATTCAACTTTCTCGTCTTTTTCTAGGTACAAACTGTAAATAAACACTTAGTATTTAAGGAATGAATTCAATATTTATTTGTTTTATACGATATAAAATGATTTATGGTAGTTTACGCTTTATAAACCGCGAAGCGGTTTAAGATAAATCGTAAACTGTTTCAAACCATTTTATATAGTATAAAACTAATAAATATTAAATTCATTGCTTATAATTTAATTTTTTTCTCTTCATTGTAGATAAAAACGGTCATTTGACCTTTAAAATGACGTAAAATTGTACAAAATTAAAACGTAACGTCAGGCGTATTGATACGTTTTCGACGTTAGTCTTACTATGACGTAGGCAACATTCTTTATATAAAATAATTTTTTAGCCAATCAGAAAGCGCATTACAACCAGAATTAGATTATAAAAAAATGTTTAGAGGAATAAAATAGTTGGTTTTTTGTGTGTGGATTGTTCCTATTTAAGTCATAAAATACACATGTAAGAGTTAAAAGTGTAAATATCAATTAATTGCCCGGTATGATGATGAATTAATCCTCACCAATTCAATTATGTAGTTTGAAAACCAAACCCTTTAGTAATAGCACAGATAGAGAGTGAGAAAGAAAGAGACAGACATAGACAAAGAGAGGAAGAGAGAAAAAGATAGAAAGAGAGACACAAAGAGAGACAAAGAGAGAAAGAGAAAATATAACTAAATCCAGTGCTAAAGTTGAATGTCTGTTAGATTCTAGTAGTCAGATTTCTTTTTTATCCACTGCGTTCTATGTCACCATCCAGCCCACCCCCTTTCGCCCGAGAAAACATATCGCTCCATACATCGTTAAATAGACGCCTTGGGAGAGGGCTAATTGCTTTTTCGGTGAACATGTTGGGCGGATACAGAAGGAACGTCAGATAGCTACTCTTTTGTCAACTCTTGCTCCTATCCAAAACACTTATCCCCTACCCATCCCAAACAACATCGCCTCCTCTAAATCTTTAATAACATGCATTGTGGCGACGCACTTTGAAAAAAAATTACGCACATTGAAAACATTTTTCAAAGTGCGTTAAATTTTGGACAAAATCAAGGCAGTTTGAAAATATTTTTCAAAGTGCTTTTAATTTTGGACCTACTTTGAATTTTTTTTTCAAAATGCGTTATGACGGCACATCAACATTTTTATATATTTTTATATATCGACACTCTTATAGCACTTTAAAAAATATGTCTATATCACAAATTCTGAAATTGAATTTTTAATTTGTTGATACATGTAATTTGAGGATTTGTTAACACTCGTGAATCTAATTTTATGTTTAAAACGGGGATGGGGGTTTGGTGAGAGTTAACCAAAGATACAGGTCAAATACCAGTGCATCATAAATTGAACACAAGAAGAAGGTCCCTTACCCTTTATTTTTCCTTCCAAAACATATGATATTCAGCAACTTTGGTTAAACATTTAAGATCGGAAAAAGAAATATGCTCAGTATAGGTACATGCAGTGTTATTGAAAAAACGTGCTGGCCGAACAATTATTTCTCCATTGGTATGTTAAATTATCTATGTTTTTCAACAGTAACCATCTTTTCGTATTCTAATCAAATAAATCATTCTAATAAAAAAATATTAACATTATCTAACATTAAATTATTATAATCTTAAAAACAAGCTTTAGGATGTGGATTAATTGTCTCGCACTGATCTTCGAAAAGATCATACTGTTTTTTAACCTTATTCTTTTTTCACATCATAAAAAGGAAAATGGAGTTTCTAAGCGATGAAGTTTATGTCATATTTGAATAATTCAAACCTCCCAATTTTTTTTTTTGTGTAATTGTCATATTGTCTTATGAGAACAGATAAAAAATTCTCATCCAGATATTGTCTATCAAGTTAGCTGAAAATGCAATTAGTTTTTTTTAAATATATCACATTTAGCTAAACAAAGTTAAAACAATCATTTATTGCATATAAAACAATCAACTATTTTCACTAAACCCTGAACATTATTTTCAAAGTGCTTTAATATCGACGATATCAGCGCACTTTGAAGGGCCGAGAACAGTTTTCTCTCTCACAGAATGGACAGTTTGAGGATTTTATCCTACTTAAAACATTTGCTCTATTGTTAACTTAAAGCTGACATGAATTCATAAAAGCATTCGGTCGCCATATTAGTTTCGATCGTTCCTCTACTGCCACTGGGGTATATATACCGGTTGAGAAAGTTACGGTCGATTGCTTTCCGATTGAGGCATTCAGGTTGCACGAACTTCTAAATGCATGAACTACACATTGTAGTAAAATGTTGTAATAAAGATTATAGAAAACAACAATCAATGAAATACAAAATATATTGATTCTTTGGAATGACTTCCGAGGTATCTGTAACTTGTGTAGATGTCCGTACTCAATAGATAAACAGGAGATAATCACATGACATTCAATTGATAATCAATTTAAAATAGCACAAATTTGAGTTACTTCCCGTGCCACATTAAGTATCGTTTCAATAGGGTTTCAAAAATATATATTAAAAAGGAATACATTTTTTTTATGATAAATGTATCAGAAATAAGATTTTGTCATAATAGTTACTGCAAAATTTCCATACGCACGACGTATTGTGAAAAAAAGGCTTACCCGGAACTCCCACCCCCCCAAAAAAAAACCCCACAAAAAACCCCCCACCAGAGACCCCCCCGCCCTTTAAAAAGAAAAAAACCCGTCAACACTCCCCCCCCCCCCCCCCCGGAAAGAGACCAAAAAACCCCAAGCATACCTTTGTAGATCTTTAATTAATAGGTTATCATATTTTTTGTTACATGTGTCATGTTTACTTATAATGTCATAAAAACATTACGATTATACCTGAATAGTTCACTTTGGTTAAACCATATGCATATTCTAAGGGTTAGTCAATCTAATCAATAAATGTTTCAAATTTTCTACGTACTAGTTAAATAAAATAAAATATGCTTTTGTAAAGAAAGTAATCAACAAAATGAATATATATATATATATATATATATATATATATATATATATATATATATATATATATATATATATATATATATATATATATTCATTTTGTTGATTACTTTCTTTACAAAAGCATATTTTGTTTTCTCGAGGACTATCAAGCGACATATTTATTCACAAATAGCGACGATCTACACAAAGCCATGTACAAGATGCCTAACATCTCGTCCAGTTTAACTCAATTAAACAATTAAAGGTAGGGATAATAGGGTGCATAATTGTTCACATTGCCGATTTCTTGTGCAGAACAGTAAAATTTTAAAAATTTGATTGTGCATGAATTTTTCAAAATCTATTGTTGTGGTTTGTTATAATTCATTCATTGATATATCAACAAGAAAAGAATAGAAGGTATAGACAGGCAAATGTATCACACCCAAGTTGAGTGTCTCTGTAGTTTCCCCCCCCCCCCCCCCCCCCCCCGCCCCCAACGCATCAAAATTGACAATAATTGCATATAAATCATACAAAAGTTTACTTTGTATGTAAGTAACTCTCTAAAGATGTAAATAAGCACTGCAAAGATGTGTGTATTTAATATACTACTACATTACACTTAGCCAGAAAATGTAAACAGGGTGAAGCTACAAGGGGCGAGAAGTGCAAATTTACCAATTTGTCGCCATACACACAGAACACCAAATAAAGAAACTGTGTGTGGTGTGGGGAATGCATAGAAGATTGCGGCAAATTATCTGAAATAACCAGTGCGGAAACCAACAAATAGGCTGTTATTTGTTACCTGTCCTGCAAATACATTGATAAAAAATGTTATCGTCACATAACATAGCCGATTAAGTTAATGTTTACATATGGTCAACGCACATGTAATTCTAATATACATGGAGGCGGACGTATCGGGCGGGGATCCAGAAAAATTATTTCCAAAAATGATCGGTTGAATTACATTAAATGCTTTGAAAATTGTTTTAAACTATCGCGCGGGTCAAAATGCATGATAGAAGCTATGTACAGTGTAATTGGAAACCTTCATTTTATATCAATATGTAGTATTACCTATTATAACAAATAAGAGTATAGCCCAACTGCCACCAACAATACTTGTCTTTTACCGGCACCACCCCCTCCCCATAAAAAAATGAAACAATTGTCGTTTTATTTGCTAAACATGTGTGTGGTTCAAGATTTTTCTAAAGGACATACCCGATTAGAATTGAAAAATGAGTCGTTTAAAACTAATTTTATCAAATTTTTTAGATTCATTTATATTTTGGTCCATTTGGGTAAATAGATGCACCAGCGCAGGCCATAAATTCGAAATATTTTCATAAATTAATAGCTTTAAAACCAGTGGATAAAAAAATGAAAGTCGAACTCGATGAGTGCTAATACATGTGTTGAATGAATGGTACAGTAGGATATGCGCAAAAAAGTCCCGTCTACTCTTTCCTACCCTATATTTATTGGAACATTAAATCCGATTATAAGAGTCAAATTTAATCAAGTACGGATATATATATATATATATATATATATATATATATATATATATATATATGTGTATATATATATATATATATATATATATATATATATATATATATATATATGAAAAAAATCACAACACCGAAATAAACTCAACTAGTTTCATTTTGAATCATCAGGAGTTTGAAAACATGTTGCTAAGTTACACAAATACACATACATAAGAATACATATTTCTTATTGTGACGTCATAAAACGCTAGTATTATGTTACGTTATGTAGCCGAATTGATTATGACGTCATAATATAAAGATATACATTAAGTACGGGAAAATAAAATTCTCCATACAAATAATAGAAATATATAAAATAATTACGGGAAACAGTTTTTATCTGATATATTATATAATTATTAGGCATTTAAAACAGGTCTATATTTGTTGATAAACAGTTTTTCTTTTGCCTCACGTTCTTTTTCTGTGGTATCCCTCAGAAACTTGTAAAAAGGAAAAACGGTAAAATTAGGAGTTTTATTCCTTGCACAGTTCCTTATATGTTCACTGACGGACGTACATTGGTATTTAGGTTCCCTGATTTGTTGTCGGTGCACGGTCATCCTGTGTCTCAAGGTGTCTCCTGTCTGACCGATATAATTTTCACCGCAACCAGCGCAACGTATGACATAGATAAGGTTTGAACTGGTGCATGACATGGAGGTTTTGATGAAAAAATCGCTTCCGGTTTTAAAATGAAATGTGGATCCTTCTGTCAGATATGGGCATGTACTACATCTGGGTTTGTCGCATTTTCTGATGATGGGTGGTTCCTGGATTTTACTGGAAAACGATGCTCTGGTAAGAATACATTTAAGAGAAGGGCTTTGTCGTTTACTTTTGATGATATGTGAAGTATCTAATATTTTCTTCATGTCTTGATCCTCCTCTAGGATAGGTAGGTTATTTCTAATGATGTTGAACATTTCTGGATTTCTAGGGTTGTGCGTTGAAACGTATGGTATAACATTTTTGACGGGTTTAATTTTAACTAAAAGAAGGTCCTTTCGTTCATGGGATTTGGCTTTGTTAATTCCGTTTTGAATCAGTTGTGTGGGATAATTTCTTTGAAGTAGTAAATCTTGTAATTCTGTGAGACGAAAGTCTAAGATATCTGTATCGGAGATTATTGTGCATAAACGCCTTGCTAAATTGTAAGGAATATTATTCCTAGTGTGTCGAGGGTGGGACGAGTCAAATAAAAGATATTGCTTAGTATCCGTTATTTTGTAGAAAACATCCGTTATTATCCGGTCTTCTTTTTTGAGTACCATAACGTCAAGGAAGGGTAGCATATTTTTATCCCATTCCATAGTGAATTTCAGAGTAGTGCTCAAAGTGTTGAGGATATTAACAAACTCAGTTAACTGATTTTCACTTTTGTCCCATATAATAAAACAATCGTCCAAATAACGTTTCCATGACTTTCTAATGAAGGTTTCATAGTCGTGACCAAATTTGTCTTGAATGTTTGAATATAGTTTTTCTTCTAAATAGCCTAGGACAAGTGTGGCATAAGTTGGAGCAACTTTGGTTCCCATGGCTGTGCCTAATTTTTGCTTGTAAATAATATCATTGAAATGCATATAATTGTTTTCCAATATCAGTTGAAGACTTTTTAAAACGAAGTCTTTGGAAAATCGGTCATGTAAAAGATTGGGAAATTTGTCAATCCAATGTTCTATGGCAGTAAGTCCAAGATCATGTGGAATATTGGAATACAGGTTGGTGACATCAAATGAAACAAGAATTGATTGAGGGTTGATTTTCTCAGGAATGGTATTAAGAAAATCCACAGTGTCTCTTATATAACTATGAACTTTGGAAATATAAGGTTTCAATAGAATATCCAATAGGTTACTTATTCTGTGGGTTTCACACGTGGGTCCTGCAACTATGGGTCTAATAGTGAGATCATCTGGACTTGTTACGTTGATGTAAGTAGATTCGGAAATTTTGCACTTGTCCTTAATGGTCTGGCTTTTGTGTATTTTAGGCAAACCATAAAAGTTACTAGTTTTAATGTTAAATGACAACAAATATTTGGTTTCCTTCTCTGTCAGTTGTTGTCCGTATTCATTAATAATAGTTTTTAGTTTTTGCATGACTTCCTTACTTTCATATGATGGTTGTTTTTCATAGTATGTACTATTTTCAAGTACAGAGAGGCATAATGATTTGTAGTATTCACGATCCATTATGACCACAGCGCTCCCTTTGTCTGCTTCTTTAATGATAATGCTTTCATCATTTTTTAAATTTTCAATTGCATCCCACTCTAATTTGTTTATGTTGTTCCTAAAGGTATTTTTACCGCTAAGTTGTTCTATAGGAAACGTTTTCACCGTATCAATAAATTTATCCAAATATTGGTTCCTACCTTTAGGCGGCATAAAGTCACTTTTGTTGGATACAATAGATTCGTCATCATTATCTGTATCTAAGAAAAATTCAGCCAATCGTAATCTTCTGCAAAAAGCATCTGTATCATTGGTAATTTCCTCTATATGTTTTGAGCGAGGCGTCGGTGTAAATTTTAATCCCTTTTCAAGTACTTTAATTTCAATGTCAGAAAGAATTCGATTTGATAGATTTATTACTTTTGGTTCGCGACGTCATAATCAATTCGGCTACATAACGTAACATAATACTAGCGTTTTATGACGTCACAATAAGAAATATGTATTCTTATGTATGTGTATTTGTGTAACTTAGCAACATGTTTTCAAACTCCTGATGATTCAAAATGAAACTAGTTGAGTTTATTTCGGTGTTGTGATTTTTTTCATATAATACTACGTGTGTGGATTTATACTATTTATTTTTGTATATATATATATATATATATATATATATATATATATATATATATATATATATATATATATATATATATACCTGTTTATCAAAAGTAAAACTACTCATAATTTATCTATAGTGCATCGTTATGGAGCTACACAGAAAGTTTGAAATTAATTTGCCGAGCCAAAAAAAAAAAAGCCTGGAAAACGAAGAGAGAACGAAGTGGGGACAGAATAACTGACAAATTAAATTAGGACTTTATAGCCCCCCCCCCCCCCCGAAATTTATATACTGAAATCAGATTATTGAGTACAACATCCGCACACAATTTAAAGATAATTTCATGGTTTTTTTTTAACATTTTCGCTAGCTAATGTAAGACATCACAATTACCCCAATCCCCTCCACGGAAAAGGAAATGCTAGGTGATGAGAGAGAGAGAGAGAGAGAGAGAGAGAGAGAGAGAGAGAGAGAGAGTTGTTGTTGTCGTTGATGTTGTAAATCATCAAATCTTCTATGGTTTAAAACTTTATCATAACCTATATTTTGACATGTAGATTATTTCATTGAATTTCGTTTCATAGCTAAAACCACACTCAGTTTTAATTATTTAGATTAAACAGATCTTTTTTCGCGAGCCGATTTTTACACAGTTGGGGCGAATACACTACGGGTTAAAATGGTTCGGGGGGAAAATACATACAGGACAAACAAAATCACATAGATTCGCAAAGCCAACAGTGTTATCACTAATTTAATTGTTTATATTGTGTGGGGTATATTCATCAATGTTAATTTAACCATTTTATAACCATTACATAAGAGCTATTAAGACATTTATTTGTAGGAAAGAGCATGTACGAATGATCATTATTTAGAACAGTTTGATGTTGCTAGGATACAGGTTTCAGATCCATGATTTGATTGGTTAATTTAGAAATTGAATCTCGAATTTCGAATCTTGAATCTCGTATTTCGAATCTCGTATATTGAATCTCGAATCTCGAATGATCATTCTCGGCTTTCGTAATTCCCACTTAGCCAACACAAATCTACCTGTATTTTTTCAAAATGTTGGCTAAGTGGGAATACACGATCCCAAACTCTAGAGGGGAAGGGATATACGATACGCCTTGTTGTTTATTGGATCTCTCTCTCTCTCTCTCTCTCTCTCTCTCTCTCTCTCTCTGTTAAACTGAAGTTACCACTGTACTTTCTGTACTTTGTAAATAACGACAGCATACTTCCTTTGATTACAGTTTATATAAACACATGCTGACATGTGAATCTTGTGAAAAATACAGCAGATTATTTTTCATTTCCGTATCTAGATGGATAGTTCAGTCATATATATGTGAGTTAATCCTCAGGCACGTATTATCGTTTTTTAAAAGTGGGAACTTCTCAAAATCATAAAAATCCGAATTCTTTGGGAGCGTATCTATAATTAAATAAAACATTAGTTTCCTTTCACTGTTAATTTCCTTCCGTTCAACTAAAATTTTACATGCTCCCAAAAGAGCTGGGAGGGGACAACTGTTAATTTACTTTTTCATTCGTTTATTTTAAAACTAAATGCTGCGACAAAAAGTGTGGGTGTATGTGGAGAGCGGGGGGGGGGGGGGGGGGGGGCTCCCCCGCGCTTACGCAACGTTAACGTGCCTGTTGCTTTAGCTTGAATGTGTTGTCCTTGTATCGAAGAAACTAAATTATAATCGTTATAAATAAATTAGGAAACACTCAATAGTCTGTTAGATTCTAGTAGTCAGATTACTTTTTTATCCACTGCGTTCTTTGTCACCATCCAGCCCACCCTCTCTCTACCGAGAAAACACAGCGCTCCATTAATCGTTAAATACACGCCTTGGGAGAGGGCTAATTGCTTTTCGGTGAACATGTTGGGCGAATACAGAAGGAACGTCAGATAGCTTGCTATTTTGTCAACTTTTGCTCCTATATCCAAGATATCCCCTACTCATCCCAACAACATCGCCTCCTCTAAATTCTAAAATACATGCATCAAGTACCGGAAGATATTATCAATTGGTCACAATCGAAATGTACCTATTTGTCGACTATAATCAAACGTTAATTCTAAAATTATATATGTTCGATTATAACCGAAATATAAAGATTTTAAGTTACATTTTCAAAGATACTTATCTTTATTCAAGAATTCCATATATAAACGGGTTGATGGAATAATATTTAAAGAGAGGTGCAGGACTAGTGCAATTTTTTGTGTAAATAGCATCCTAGCATAGAGTGTTGATTTTTTTTTCAAACTTAAGAAACTTGTTTATTGTCAATTACCTGTAAATTGTAGCACTTATAGGTAGTTATACCAAAATTGAATATATATTGATTATTTCGTGCAAACCATGATTTTTCTTTGGTTGCTGTAGTTCAAAGCCAATCGATAAAACGGGGCGTGTAGATATCAGTCAGGCTGTTTGTTTCTATAGAGCTCTGAATTAACTAAAGTTTCAGTGAGAAATAGCGGGAATAATACTTGGTAGATGTAAATATGATATGATTCAAACAGCAACTTGGACAAAGTTATCATTCGACGAACATCCAATGTAAAGAAAATTCTGGCTAGAGTTAATTAATAATGATATTGTTTATATTTTAGGATTGTATATGTTTAGAAACTTTCAAGATAGTTATCAGATTATTTGCCTCCTAGATTTTGACAAGAACAATTTTACTAGTAACTGGACTTTGATACAGAGAAAATTATATAAAGTTTTAAAATCATATATGTATTAGGATGTGGCTAAAATTAGTTATTCAATTAATGCACTTGACTTTCTGAGAAAAATTACAGACCCATGTCTCGCAGTTAACTTTTTCATGATAGTGATACTTAACGGTACATTATACACAGGGTGGTAGATGCCACGTCATACAATTATTTACAATTTTTGATATGCACACACAAACACATAAGCTACGAAATATTCCTTTGTGTCGCTTTGAAAATGAAATTCGTAGGGCGTAGTTGAATAAACGTTAAAGGAATTAATAATTGACAAATTAAATAAGAAAAATGATACAGTACATACCGTGCTTAAGATAAAATTATCATTTGTGTAGCTGTCCGTACTAAATAGATAAACAGGTGATAATCACATGACATTCAATTGATAAACGATTTAAAATAACATAAATTTGAGTTACTTCCCGTGCAACCTTAAGTATCATTTCAACATTTAAGTCTTCAAAAATACATATTAAAAAAAAGAATAATTTTTTATGATAAATGACCTGTAAATTTTTGATAAGATAAATCACATTATAAATATCAATTTATTAGTATAAGTATTTTGTTAAATGTAGAACAGAATTCATGATCAAAACTTTACATTGCCACTCAGTGTAACTTTCAATTGTTATTTTAATTTTTATAACTGACCAGTATGGTCTTGATATCAATATGAACATTTAAATTTGGTAAATGTTCAAATAAGGTCCAAATTTTGTTTAAATATCGACGACGTCTGATTAATTTTTAAGATTTGCAATTTATCTATAATACTTTTAAAGTAAATATATCATATGCTATTATATTTTTTGGCATTGTGTTATATTTCATAAAAGTTGTTTAAAATAAAAATATTAGTTAAGTTAGTATGAGACACCTTCATATTTTCGATTGAAATAAACAATAAAATCAAGTCTAATTTGATAAACCTTCTTTACCGACGTAGTTACAGCGTAGCGCAGTGGTTTTGCGTTATCTACGAATGTGTATGTCATGAGTTCGAATCCCGCTGAGGCTTTTAATATGTTTACCTTTCCCAGAAATTTAAAAAGATATTTTTTTAGGAAAATGTTGCAAAACTTGAAGAATTTAAAGTATTTTGATTATAATGTATTCTTATCCACATCAATCCACAGTAATATTGGCAGGTGTTCCATTACCCCTTAATATGGTTACATAATATCTATTCAGTTTAAAATTACATTCGTCTTGTTTGCTATTGCTCAAGAAATCTTAAATTTTGAACGTATTTAATGGATATGAATAAAAACAAACGATTGAACATTTTAACTTGTATTACATTTAAGTTTGTTTTATCACTATTTAATATCAAATTACAGTTTAATGAGACAAGCTGTCACAAGCTTAAACTAATATAAATGAAAGTCATCTAAAACCCATATAAACGTAGGTCACTTTGAACACTATTGTCTTGTACGCTTGAGGAAAGTATTAAAAAAGATAGGTACATTTCATTGTTTCTTATTGTTACCTTTTAAAATCATTTCTAAACTAGATGATCGGTTCTGTGTATTTTGTACAAAAATGTTTTAGTTTTATATTCGTAGTGGATACATTTAAGCTTATTTTGAAATTAACTGCACGTTTGATCTTGTACAAACATTGGCGTTATAAAGTGCATAATATCATGAAGACTTTAATTTTTGCATTTAAGAAAATATAATATTTACTTTCTGTGCTCACGACACATAGTGAATAAGTCATTAACAAACATGCTCTTGTATAACACAGGTCCCTCACAAAGCTAACCGTGTATATGTCAGAGATCGCTTGTTGCTAGAAATTTTTTTATGAATCATTGTTATCTGTGGAGTTCATAAAAGTAAGGTTCTTAACTACATATAGGAAACGTAATAAAATAGTTAATTAAAGTGTTAGATGTCCTTAATATATGGTTACGTGTATTATACAGTGATCCTTACAGTTTTATACGTTTGCTATTCTCTCTTTTCTAAACAGCGCAACATTGATTTCTGATATTGACTTATTAATTGATATCTATTTCAATATAAAACATAATGTCTTGTCAGTAGCGACTGTTTGTCTGCACATCAATAGAGCATTTGTTTTTCAGATTACAAAGTAAAGTGAAAAAATATATAAAATATAATATGATATTTCTGTTTCCTTTTACCAACACATCATATTGTTTTTGTTTTTCTATTTTCTTTTTGCTGTTGATAAAATTAATATTTGAAACATGAAATTAAGTTATACTATATTTGATTAGATTTCGGAATGTTTTTGGCTATCGTTATCCTGTCGCTCTTAATACAATGGGGACAGTGTGATAAAGTGTCACCCAAACCAGGCTTGAAAATATTCCAAGATGATTATAAAAGCGTTGAAGAAACTTGTTTTGCTGTTGGATTTGTGAGGAAAAATTGTAGAAATGACACAAATACTGGTATTTATATATTGTACTATTTAGCATTTTAATTATATGTATGAGATCTAATTTGTGTAGATTGGTACTACTTTTCAAGTTTTCAAATTAATTGTTGGAAAAACTGAATTAGAAATGATAGAATAATAAACAAAACAGATAGAAATGTGTCGATATGTTCAATATTCCGTAGCTAATTTGTTAAAAGATCTTTAATGCATCTATTGACTTTAATATAATAACGTAGAATGTCCCCTTAAGATTTGAAAAATGCTTTGAAATACAATTCTACCTTCAATTTTATTCTAACCTTAATTTAGCATTTTTTTTTAATTTTTAGCAAAAAAAGGGAATAACTTTGAATAAAATTTTCAAACATATAACCTTTATTTTAGATTATCATGTTTATGCCTTTGATGCACGAATTGGAACATCATTTAGAAATCTTGCTCAAAACAGACGGGTAGTATTCAATACTGTTGTTTCGAACGAAAGGTTAATATATAACGCGTCTACCGGAATCATTACTGCCCCTCGTGGCGGAACTTACGTGTTCGACTGGACAATTCTTGTATTTCCAGGCTCAAATGCTCACACCGCACTAACCTTAAACGACAAGTTTCAGTCATGGAATTACTGCGAATCAGGAAAGTCCGGTATTTTGCAGTCTTGTAGCAAGTTGGCAGTACTGAAGTTACAAAAAGGGGATGAAGTCTGGATTACAGTTTTCAGAGGACAAGCCGTCATTCACTCAAGTTTCTCGTCTTTTTCTGGGTACAAACTGTAAATTAACACTTAGTATATAAAAATGTTTAGAGGAATAACTAAAACCAGTGCTAAAGTTGAATGTTAACCCAAATGGCTTACTTAAAGAAAAATTTTTCAAACTACCAAAAAAAAATTAAAAAATAAAAAAAGCATAGAATTCAAACTTGAAACGTAACTAAGAAGTTCTGAAAATTAATAGTTTACATCAACAAAATTGACAAATCATAAAAAGTACCATATTCAAATTAAAATACACAAGTATCCTAACATTTGTGAAGGACGATAGAGAGCTGTTACACTAAAATGGCATGTGTTGTCTATGTCTGGCTTAGATATAATAATTCAAACAAGATGCTGATGTTAAAGTCAAACCAAAATAATTAAAGAATGAAATACTCCACGATAACGTAAATGAATATGCGTTCATGTGCATACAGTGATACAGAAAAAAAAGTTTGTAAGGAATAGGTTTATTTACAATCATTTTATCTTTACCACAAAACCGAGCAACGATTTGAATACATCTGTCTCATTCTAAAAGGTAAAAACAATTTCCCGTTTAAATCCAAATGTTTGCAACAGTAGATTTCTAACAAACACCAGTCTCGGGTTGCATCATTTTCTTTAAAAGTGAGCTTGTCAATTGTAGTGGCTGTATCTTTCACAATAGTTCAGGTTACTGTTAAATTAATAACAACTTTATGCTTGAGTAAAGATATTTAATGTCCAAGGTAATTTTGATATATCATTTATGTCAATAAGCTTTTGATGAGTTGCATTTGACTCCTAATAAATTTGTTTTTATGTAGTCATTGATGTTATCTTTTGATTATTAAACATATTTACATATTATTAGTTTTGATTTTAGTTTTCTTAATGAAGACAAAAAAAAAGAAGAAACAATCATTGTTCTCTGATATATAAATGCAAACTTTTTGCGGTATCTTGCAGTTCTTTATAACAACGATTTTAAGATTCAAAGCCATTATTTTCAAATAAAAGGTTATAAACGCAGTTACTGATACAACATGCCTTTAGATCAAGACTGTTATCAGCTAGAGTCTGGCTATCTACTTTTGTACAGACAATGGATTCATAGTGCATAGTGTCAGTCTATTTATTTCAGCTGATTACCAGTTAAGCCAAGAACTTCATAACAAAGTAACTCCAGATGCTTATTCATAGTAGTTAATTCAAACTAATTTTTCTATTTGTGCAGCTACTAGAAAAGACAGACTGATGAGAAAAATTCGACTGGTTCACTGTTATTGATCACAGGGCGCTTGCACTCATTCTAAATGATAGCAAATCAGCTGGTCTATTGTTTAAACATTCATATTTAGATTTCATCCTGACCTTAGTTATTTTAAATATAAAAATGCGTTTTTAAATATTTAATATTTTAAATTTATCGCCTCTTAATATGTCTACTATAAATAAATGATAAAATAAAATGCTCATCATTATAAATCCAATTTACATAAACCTTACATGTTACCCCCAGCTACCAGCTGTTTTCTTCTGAAGAATTTCCAAGCCGCCTCATTATGACAAAAGGGGGTAAAACAACACTTAGAAGCTTCGAATTATATCGAGTTATAGCTTTGTTCTTAAATATTTTCATAAACAATAGCAATTTCAAGTGGAGTAAAAATTAATAATATGACTCATATAAAGGTTTTGAGTGTGCGTCCTTTTGGAAACTATTTTTTTTTATCACAGATAGTCAAAAAAGTACTATTTCAATTTCTTTTTTTTTTTTTTTTTTTTTTTTTTTTTTTTTTACAAAATAAATAAAATAGTAATAGAATTATATCAATCGTGTGTAGGAGATAGTTAAAGCTTAATAAGTAGTCATCTACACTGATGTGGATCGCATCAATTTCAATACGATTTTAATAAAACGTCATATCATATTTTCTGACAATTTGATATAAAACAAGTTATTTGCTCAATTTGCTATTGACACATCTCTGTGTTCGTGAAAACAACTTCAGTTCATCACTCGTCATTTTCATGTAATAATAAGATACTTATATATAAACATATATATGAGGTCAAAGCGTGTCATTTGTAAAAATGTATGTTTGTGGATTCATTTGAACTGTTGCCATGATAAAGACTTGTCACATTAATACGGAATACTTCATCACGTGGCTTAATTTATTTTGAATTGCATTTTGGTGGACCGTTGGAAATGACACGCTCTCCTTTGTTTTTATCTAACATCGTGTCTCTTTTACTCTTTTCGTACTGCACACTACGGATGCAGTTTCAGACGATATCCCTGGTGCTGTCTAAATCTACGGACACGGGTGCTTGTAGCTAAAGATATGCGATTCTACGCGAATTGACTTAAACATTCGGAAAGCAACTTGTACATTTCTATTTATAACTTAATCCTCCCTAAATCTTCACTGTGCCTTATACAAAATCTATAGATGTAATCGATATCGATTAAGATATTTCATCTATTAATGCTTAAACCATGTTAATTTGTGGTTCGTAAAAGGACCTTGGTCAAGATTTCGGTCAAAATTAATTTTTCAATTTTAAATGCTATAATCCTTCAGGATGTCCTTTTTAATAGTATACCAAAATTTGAGTGTCAATAGTCGAGTTATGAGTATTTATTATGTAAACAAAGCTAAGGTCATGTTTATGTTTACATTCTTAATATAAAGTAGAAAATTTCAGGTTTAGACCTACCAGGAATGCGACAAACGCCTGTTTATTTATATCAAATCTAAACTAGCAAATGTAATAAAAACCCCAGCTTGTTAAAGAAATTTTACCGGTATATTATACCAATGTAAACATAAACATGGCAAGAACCTTGTTTTCATAATATAGAATCGTGACCTCTGTATCCTGCTTATAAATGTAGGACTTGCACTCGAATGTTGGTTGATAATTAGAAAAGCATTCTAAAACATTGAAAACAATAAAAATTGAAAATAAAATTTGACCAAAATCTTAAATGCAATGCGGTATTTACTATATTGTGAAACAAGGTGTCTTAAAATATGTATGTTTGATCAATCACAGGATGAACCTCTGCCATTCAGTCAACTGAATGGTCTGGAAAGGTGACTGAATGGCACAGATATGCCATTCAGTCACATTTCAGTTACCTTTCAGTCACCTTTCAATTGACTGAATGGCAGAGATTCATCCTGTGAATGTGTTGAAGTGTGTAAATGTGCTATATATATATATATATATATATATATATATATATATATATATATATATATATATATTACATTTTCCATATTACATACTTTGTGCGATAATTAAATTATCAATGATGATTCATTTAAGTCACTTGAAATTTATTTAGTTTAAAGCTTTACACATCTTGCTTTTGTTTCTTGTTTATGTTTATTTTGCACATAATATTTAGAAATATGACCGAAACACCTTAAAAGGTTTTTTTTTCATTATTTAAACAAATAGTAAATTTTACTTTTTTATCCGTTAGCATCAAAATAAAATAAAACCAAAGTGTTTATTTAAAGGTAATACATGTACTTTTAATTTCATAATCTATCAAAATCGACCCGTTTCACTCAACAAAGATATCCTGTCGGCCCCGTGGTACATAAATTATAACATGAAGTCAAATATTAAATTTCTATAATTATTTCTCAAGATTTAGTGCTTGCATACATTAATAAGTCGTCATCATTGTTTTATCGCTAGCTGATTTCATAATAACGTTGGTCATAATTAATGTATTTTAAAACCTTAAACAAGGTGATCAGTTTAAATTGCTCCAGTTTCTATTATCATGATTTTTAAAACTTTGTTTATTTGCCTGAATTTATATCAGGAAGAGATTTTATTGAGAATGAAAAACATATCTTTTAAGCATGATACATACAACCTTCGCTGATTATAGACAAATTTAAATAAAACTTTTTAAATATAACTGTGAATGAAAGTTTTGAAAGCAACTTGTCTTTATGTTAAGGGCTGGGCTGTCTTGAGTGGTGGCGAGTTGTTCTAAATTGGGGGCGAGTTTTCTTCGGTTTACTGGGGGGGGGGGGGCGATTTGTCTTGGAGGCAAGTTACCCTGATTTGACATAAATGGGTTATATTTAATCGTACGCGTAGTCAAGTAGTGTGATCAAATTAATCATGAAGTCTTTCGAAACTCGGAGTTCGTTAGATTTGATCACTTTTATTATCAAATGTATATATACCATTTAAATCATATAATATGAGATATGTCTGTCAGTGATCACTTCATAGTATTTACTCAAAGAATGATTCTAATTCCTCAATAGAATTCAAATACGTAAATGATTTTATGCTCTTTTATATAGATTCATTCAAAATGATTGGTTTGCAAATTAATCGAGCATAACTTTAAACTTTTAGAGTAAAATTAAAAGTATGTCTCTTAGGTCATCTGTTGACCATCAACAACAATTTGAAATTATTTTTAATCGAACAAAATTCTATCGTTGTGCTTATTTGATTCAATTTCAGTATGTTTTGATTCCCATTGTCCTTTCGCTTTCAATAGGTTGTGGACAAAGTGATAAAAACTCACAAAAACTAGGCTTGAAACTATTCATGGAATATTTCAAAAGTGTTGAAGAAACTTGCTATGCTGCTAGATTTGTGAAAAAGAAACCACAGACGGGTAATTACATTTTTACTCTTCTTTTTTGATATGGCTCTGTATATAGGTGTACTTAAGTTTGTGGGTATTGTTTTTGCTTTAGCATATGATGCTTTTCTTGTTCAAAATATGAGAATAAAACATTGATAAACGTTTCAATCCAATAGATTTTAATCTTCAGTACACTTAAACATTGTTGATGACATCACTTTTCTATGATGGCATATTTCTGCCATTCATATATATTTTGGTCAACATAGCATATCACGTACAGTCAAGATGACCATCTTATCAAGTCGAGATAAATTTCTAGTTCCTTTCTCGAAACCGACTTTTTGTTGGGATAGCTATCTAGATAATTTATCTTGTATTTTAATTACAATTTCTGGCATTTGAAAATAATGCCATTCACATAACAAGATAAGTTATGAATAAATATTTGATAATATAATTTTGTAACTCATTAATAATGACTTCTTTGATCTGTTTCGAGGATTATTAATGAAAATTATAAGGCTGTCTTCAAAGACATAAATATGCTGATATTTATTTTCCCTTTTATTATGGTGTTCTAACAATTAAAATAAACATGTTTTTACCTTTAGTTCTACATGTATTTTGGAGATTTCTACTATATCTTAATATATTTGTTTTGTTTTCATTACTAATTAAAATATGATAAAGAGATTTAAAAGTATTATTTTAATCTTTAATCGTATGAGTTAAGTTAATTAACATGTAATTCAATATCAATCTTGCGTCATCTATATTTCATTTAAGGTGGCTGAAGCTCTACAAGTCAGCATATTTATATATTCATGTCAATTACATATCCAGATATGAATTTGCAACTGGAGATCAACTAAAAGATAATTAACCGGACACCAATTGACGGGCAATTTGGTATAATTCATTTTGACTACGCACAAATGCCTTTCTATAAACGCAAGGAAATATTGAGTAATGAGTTCTGAAATACGTTTATACAATTGTTATACATCTATTATCTCGTTATGTGGATTGCAGCATTTGCATATCCAACAAAGTTTAGTCAAGATACAAGATAAATTATCTCATCTTGTCGAGATAATTATCACAACAAAATATAATAGCTTATGTAGACTACACAAAGTAGAAATCGGAGTTTGTTGAGAAACAAGAAAGTTATCTTTACTTGACGAGATAGTTATCTCGACTTGACGTGATATACTATATTGACTAAAATTATGAGGATGGCAGAAATATGACACTATACTTTTCCATTCTTGCGTTGTCCATTAACAATATATAATATACTTTACATGAACAAAGTAAAGAACTATTAATTGCACCAAGGATTAGACATATATTAAACAGAATATGTTAACTGACTGATTTATATTATGAAAAAAAAAAAAAAATTTGAAAATGTCACAATCATTGCACTAAAATAAAGCATTGAATCCTTATTTTTTAAAGATATGATATGCGTACAGACGTTAGAAAGGTTGAATACAATCATGTTGTACATTGCAAGTAAGTATTGAAAATTAAAGATTGAGGTATCTATTTTTTGTCAATTTACCATAATATGATTGCAATTTATTTTTAAAGTATATGATTGGCCGTTTTTATTTACACAAATGTTTTAGTTTCATATTCGAAACAATGATAGTTTATTTACAAATTAACGCACTTTTATACATATTTTTGCGTCAACAAGTGCATTGGAGTTAAAAGAATATTATTGCTTTTCTTTACCTTTTGCATTCAGGGAATTAGAGTTACTGTTACAGTTTTACTTATGTTCTACTTCTGAAACTAATGGCCATCTCTAGCTGTAACACAGTTCCGCATTCACAATACTCTCAATTCTGATGAGCGAATATTTGTCAAAGATCTTTTTATGCTTTAAAATCGTTTATAAATTATGGTTGTCTAAGGGCGTCAAAAATGATATGTTCTATAATAGGAGATCTTTAGATTCATATGATTCATCGAAGGGAAAGATGCCTTTAAATCTAATTGATACATGTATATTGTTTTATTTTTGTTTACATAAATATGTGTATATGTTATTGAGAAAAAAATCTAACCGATCCCCACAGAATAAGTAAAAAAAAGAAATAAATAGATGAATAAATAAATATAGCCACGACAAAAGAATATCTGCATATGAATAATTTACTATTTACAAATATGAGAGAAAAGTAAAATAGTTGATTAAATATCTTTTTCCTTTTATCAGCATTTGTTTATGTTTTCCGACGTTTTCTGTTGTTGATAGAAATAGTTTATTCCTAACATTGAATTAAATTTACCATTTTTTATCATATTTCAGTATGTTTTTGGCTATCGTTATCCTCTCACTCTCAATACAATGGGGACAATGTGATAAAGTTTCACCCAAACCAGGCTTGAAAATTTTCAGAGAGGATTATAAAAGCGTTGAGGAGACTTGCTTTGCCGTTGGATTCGTGAGAAACGAACACTGGTATTTACACTATTTAGTATTTAATGATATGTATGAGATCTACTTTGTGCAGATTGGTACTACTTTCCAAGTAATTGAATTTTGTTGTTGACTAAACAAAAACGGAAAGATAAGATTAAAACACAAAACAGCTAATCAGGCGTTTTTATTTTTAAAATTCCAGAGCAAATTTGATTAGTTAATTTTAAACATGCATTGATTAACTTTTATATAATTATGTCAAAAATCCCAATAAATAATGAAATTGACACAATGCTTTGAAATACAATTTGAACTGTAATTTATTTTGTTTAGCAATTAAACAGTAACATTTACTAGAATTTCGATCATGCCTATAACTTTTATTTTAGATGATCGGTTTTATGCCTTTGATGCGCGAGTGGGAACATCAATTAAAAATCTTGCTGTAAACGGACGAGTTGTATATTTAATACAGTTGTTTCAAACCATGGATTAGGATATAACGCGTCTTCCGGAATCTTCACAGCCCATAGAAGTGGAATATACGTGTTCGACTGGACAATTCTTCCATGGCAAGGATCAAATGCACACACCGCAATCACTTTGAACGACAAGTTTCAGTCATGGAGTTACTGCGATTCTGGAAAATCCGGTATTTTGCAATCGTGTAGCAAAATGGCGGTACTAAAGCTACAACGTGGGGATAAAGTCTGGATTGCAGTTTTCAGAGGACAAGCTGTCATTCACTCAACTTTCTCGTCTTTTTCTGGCTATAAACTGTAAAAAAAAAATAAAAATTATTGACAAGTTCTCAGAGTATTTTTTATGATCAATGAATTGTCAATTTAATTGTTTTTATTTTGAGATTGTAACCTTATATAATGGTTGCGATTTTAGCAGTTTGTTGTAAGCAAAACTTTGGTTACACAACTGTACAAAATCATGATGCTTAAAAAATAAATCGATGCTAAAATACCAGATAGCATATTAGTTATGCAATCGTGCATATTAATATCAATAATACAGAGAGAGAGAGAGAGAGAGAGAGAGAGAGAGAGAGAGAGAGAGAGAGAATCAAACCTTCAGCATCGTCAGATAATTAAATTGAAATACGGTCAGGTGTGATTGAATCCATTAAAGCTTAATCAGGTATATGATAGATTTTATCACACCCGAGCATGTTTGATCACCTCATGATATTCACAAAATGAGTCCTTATTATTTATTATATTTTATATCTTTTCATAAATTTTCAGTAATTATACAATTAAATGTTAAATATTTATTGATGAAATGTATTGGAGTATATGTTACAACATTGATTCGGAGTGCTATCGTAGACAAATACACTGGACAATGTAAATATGAAATATATTAACTTGCATTGCCAAGGTTGAATTTTTACCCAAATGGCTTATCTAAAAATATATATTTTTAAAGCAAGTATAAATATTTTAAAGAACATTGAATTAAAGCTTGAAACGAAGCTGAGAAGTTCAACGATTATTTTACTTCAGATTATTAGATGTTTTTATACAGAGTACATCTACACGCAATTCTAGAAATTTGTGAAGTTTAATTTTATCTTAATTTATCAAATTAATGGTGAAAAAAAACCCTAAAGACTGATCTCTAAATCTACTCTTAAAATGTAGCTATTTTTTTTCGATTGGTGGTATTCTTTAAGATTGATAATGAATTGAACAAATTCAGGGCAGAGTAACCGAAACTTTTGCACAGGTATTTTCTAAGATCAGCATTAAATTAATAAATTTGCGTCGTTTTAACACATCAGTTTTCAATTTAAAGCTATAAAATCGCTGAATATAAAAACACAGTGCAAATACATACAGTATATCCAAAAACTTTTCCTAAAATCCGTTACACTATGGTGTTCACTAATCGCTTTTAAGTTTTTAGTGCGTACCTTGATAAAATGTTTCCGTCAAATAACAAACGAATAGTAATTAGTAAACACATGTTGTTTTTCGCGATGATGAGAACTGGGTTCTATTGCTGATGTCACTACTGTATTTCCATTGTTTTAATGATGCAAAGAGAAATCCCCCCAATAAAAAAATAGTTTTGACTTGCAACCTGTGTCATAAGTTATGCGATATTAGTAAGATTATATAGTAAAATCTAAGTAAGCAAAACCGGAAAAAATGTATACATCATCCAAAATATTATACAAAGCCTTTCTTAAACCAAGTTAAAGATAGGGGCCCCCTTCTCGTGAACACATTAATTTAATCGGATAACTGTTAATATTGTATGAATATAAAAAAAAATGAGGAATCAGTCTTTGAATATTGTGTATATTATGAAATACAGTTGGGCGTGATCAAATATATCATAATGTCCTTCGGGCTTTTTTGGATTTGATTACCCCGTACCTTATTTGGTCATTTCCTAATGCTGCTTGCATGTATGTTTTACCAAAATATTTCCTTTTTTTATTCTTTTTATTAATCATCCATAATTTAGAGATTGTTAACAATGAAAAGTTTCAGTCTCAATAAATCCATTTGAATGCTAAATTCAATTTTTTGCCTAAATTTTGCTTGGCGTCTCATTTTGTACAGCGAATTTTACTGAATAACCGTTGTAGTTGCAATTAAATCATTTTGTAGTTTAAAAAGTAATGCATTGCTAAATCAATTATTTCATGTACTGTATTGGTTTTTATCATTTATGTCAGTAGGAGTCAGCCAGAAATTTTGCTTGAGTGTATACATTTAGATATATTCATAAAGATTAAAAAGCAATTTGCCCTTATTATCTTTATCAAAATGGAAATGGACAGATAGTAACTCACAAAATATATCTTCTTGACAGTCATATTTTGAATTGAATATGATATTAACGATTGCCAAATATGCAAAATTTGAGGACAACGCCACATGCTCAAATATGAGCCATAGTTGAGAAATGAATCCACTCCCAACCGTTATATACATTTATAATTTTAAATTAGTCTGGACTTATTCAGGGACTAAACATAAAAACCAGGGCCAAGGTTATTTTCACAGTGTAGGAACGGAAGTGTACATTTTTGGGTAGCGCTATTCGTCTAAGCGAGTAAACAAATTTAACACGTAGCTTTGCGTACAGTTAAAGACAGTGTCAGTGTAATATTATAATCAAATGATTTGAACAGAGGATTTAAAAAGCTTCTGGAACAATTCAATACGTAACGATAATGAACTGGCAAAAGTATAAAAGTTGTATATATTCTTTATGCAATATGGTTTATAAGTGAACATTTTGATAATCAGTACTCAGGTTCACTCTTCAAGACTGAAATAATTATTATGTACAAAATACAATCATTACAACTGAATTGAGGACATATAAAGGTATACATCTCAAGAAAAAAAACCCTGACCTTGCTTCTTATGCTATTGCAAATAAAAGTAGAAAAAATCACCAGAATATCACGAGCTGTAATAATTTCATACTGTATGCGTAGCGCAAAACATTGTCATTTTACTGTACGCGTAGTTCTGTTAAAAGCATTGTAAAGTTTGTTTTGGAGAAGTTTGGTGTAGTATGGTAAGTTAACTAACTAACTAAATAGAATAACAATGGCATGAATGGACTATTTTCAAATAATTTTTCAATGATGGAAATCAAATATTGACGTTGCAATCCCCCCAAATAGGTAAAATAACACAATATATGTAATCACTACAAATAATTTGAGAAAAACTAGAGCAGAGCTCGTGGCAAAGCCCCGAGTAGGTCTTCCGTTGTTGCTGCGAGTTGAAAATATATGTTATATGGTGTCAAACGATTATAATGACTAAACTTTCAGTTCTGCTTTTGTTATAAAAACGTGTTGTGATTGAAAGCCTGTATATAAAACGTGTTTTGAAACAAAGAAAGGAAGAAAATATTTTAGGAAAACTATTTGTCGAGCAGAGTTTATGTAATCGTTTCAAACATTCTTTAAAAAGTGAGATGTTTAATGGCGAGTTAAATTTTCAAGGGTAGCAAGCATTGTTATAAACAGTACTGGCACTGTACCAGTTATCGGCTAAAATTTAACGTTTTCTTTTCGTAATTCCTTATTTCTTGATATTTTTGGATAAAACTTGACATACTTTAAAAAGTGAACTCCTTATTTATCAATTTGTTAGTTTATATCATTATTTAGAACCCAAAACATCTTGTTTTGTGCTTTTAAGCACGCCCCGAATTTGCCGAGATTTTACGATTTACTGTACCAGTTATCGGCTTCGTGATAATAACATAGTAAAAATCCGTGTTCATGTTGATTTTATACTCTGCTAAATGTAGTTTGAATTATGCCCCTTTGCTAGGTCAGACTAAAGTATTTGGGGTCATGATACATTATAAACAAAACTCATAAAAGAATTCGTTTATTATCATACGGTAATACACCAAATCGTATACTATTCAATACATAATTGTGCAATCAGGCGTTCAATTGCGCTACGAATTTCTCTGAAATTCGTGAATTCCTTTTGTTTATACATGTTAAATGTATTGATTTTATAAGTCAAATCAAAGAAGGGATAGAATAACGTATCACAAAGAGGTAATATTCTATTTTTAACTTATTACGTCACTTCCCCCACTGCTGAAAGTGCAAAGATGTAAAATTAGCGGTAAACAATGATCGTTTAAGCTCATGTAAAAAACATATTCAAGAAAGTTTTCAAGCAAACTTACTTTTCTTTATTCGAAAAAGACGACTGAATTAAAAAATCTTGGATTATCGCGTGCTATAAACCCGAACTCTCAGTTTAGCCGATAACTGGTCTTAGCCGATAACTGGTACAGCACCAGTATGTACTCATGATTCATGTCAGGAATTGTATTTCTTTTTTAAACTGAACCCGCCTACAAAACACGTAAACCTTTCTCAAAGATAACTTCTATATTAAAATATTTCTAAATTTTTGAAGACTATGTGCAAGTTTAGAATTGCGTGCTGACAAAATTTACAGACCCTAAAACGTACTACTACACCAAAAAAGCGTGCGGCCTACGTGCGAGAAACGTTTCATGTAAACCTTTTAGAGTTTCATGTACCAAAAAAGCGTGCGGCCTACGTGCGAGAAACGTTTCGTGTAAACCTTTTAGAGTTTCATGTAAACCGTTTAGCGTTTCGGGCAAAGCGTGTAAATCGTTTCGAGCAAAGCGTGCGAGAACCGTGTAAAACGTTCATCAGATTTCATTCGGAACTCTCTGACAAGTTAATTGTTTCAAAATGGCGTCCGTGTTTTACATTACTTTAACAAAATTGAGCGAATTTTTAACAAACAAAAGAAAGGTATATATATTAAAAGACGACTAGTAACAGATAATTACATGTATATTTAACGTTTTCATGCGATGTTTCAGTACTGAAACAATATTAAATGTCGCTATACATAAGAAATATTAAATACAGTTAGCGAAACATGATTTCTATTGGAACAAACCTAAATCAACTTTAACTTGCACGATCATGTTTTGATAAGCATGTATTTTTATTATTTATTTACATCGATAACTCTTACTGAGACCATTCGGCTGTGTACAAGCAGCACACATAACCTCGGACATCGGGTGAGACCTGCACCTGGCTAAACCTGTCAATCAAACTCTATATATTTAATTCAGGTTGAAAGATATAACAACGTTTTATCGAGCACGTGGTTTGCTATTTATAGTTTGTTTACTAGGGGTGGTTTACGCGTAGTAATACTGGTTAGACCAGTTATTAGGGCATGACTGGTATGCTTTGTGATTTTAAGTTATTCGAGCTCAAGACTTAGCGCTGTTTACACGCTTTGCAATGTCGGACTCTGAAAGCGTTTTGTTGGGCGGGGACACCGACAAAAATTCTTCAACTCCAGCCGCTGATATATCGGACACTTTCAACCTATTTAAGTGTTACTTGGATTCTTCGCTAAACTCGTTCAAGAAGGAGCTTTTTGACAACCAAGAAGGTAGAGAAATTGATTTAGAGAAAAAACTTAAAAAAGATATAGCGTCTTCATTAAAGAGTCCGGGCAATAAAATACAGTTTGAATTCAATGAAGAAATCATCGCAGATTTGCAAAAGTTAAAGAAAAAAGTAAAATCTAAGAGTGAGTGCGAAGCATTCGATAGCATCATAACAAAGTTGTCTAAAAGAAATAAACTTATCCGTATAGCAGACAATTCTCCAGCAGGGTGGGCCACAGTTCATCAATATGAGCACAACGACATCGCCTCTGATTCGGACGATGACAAAAAACTACGACAGGCAGAAAACAGAGCTTTGCGTGCTATTAAAGAGAAGAAGAGGTTCCAGCCCTACAAACCACGCCCTTCCGGCTACAGCGCTCCTCAGCCTGCTACTGGCAGTATTCCTTCCGCTGCTGCTGGAAGTCAACAGCAGTTTTTTCGTGGCTTCGGGAAACGCCGTGAACCATCTTCCTACGACATCTGTTTCCACTGCAAGTCAGTCGGGCACTGGAGGAAACACTGTCCCCTGTTCAGCGCCGCCAATCAGTCAAGCGGTTCGGGATCAGTCAGTAAATGATAAGTATGACGATTTTGATTTCATGGCTTATGAAAGTTTCTGTAATTTGAAAGAAAATGATATCATATCTGAACATCAAATCTATTTGAAAAATTTAGAAAGCTTTAGAGATTCTAAAGGTGTAAAGCATCGGTTAAGAAATGCAGTACAATTTTGGAAGAGTATAAATGCATCTGACTTCATTATCAGTACTATTAGCACTGGCTATGTAATTCCATTTATTATGCCACCAAAAGAAATGTACATGAAAAATAATAAGTCTGCCATATTCAATGCTGAATTTGTTTCTGACACTGTTTCAGAATTGTTACTTTCAGGTTGTATTATACAAGTTCCTTTCATACCTTTTGTGGTAAATCCGTTAAGTGTAGCAATGAACAGTTCTGGTAAGAAGACCTTGATCTGAGTGTTTTGAACAAGTTTGTAAGAAGAGACAAAGTGAAATTTGAAGACTGGAAAATAGCATTGCAATATTTTCAAAAAGGGTTTCATATGTTTAAATTTGACCTTAAGTCTGGTTATCATCATATAGATATTTGCTCAGCACAACAAACTTTTTTGGGTTTTTCTTGGAATAATTTATTTTATGTATTTACAGTTTTGCCTTTCGGTCTTTCTTCGGCACCTTATATTTTTACAAAGTGTTTACGACCAATGGTGAGATACTGGAGGCAGTCGGGTGTCAACATTGTGTTGTATTTAGACGATGGCCTGGGATTGGCTGAATCATACGAGAAAGGGGTATCTGATAGCCTTTTCGTTAAAGATTCCTTAGAAAAGGCTGGGTTTTTGGTAAAGGACTAAGTGCGGTTTTATGCAATTTTTGCCCCCCAAAATCAAAGTTTTAGAAAGAGCTTTAAAATAAGGTGAAAGATAGTTAAAATCATATTGGAAATAAAGGTGTAAAAGGTTATCACCACAGTGACGTCATAATGTAGAAATGACGTCATGAATATTGCATTATTTTGATAATTGATGTTTTGTGGCAAAATATGGGTGTTTTCCGATGATTTTTCGACTGGGAAACATCGAGCGCAGGCTTGCTCAAGTACCATTTTTTAGTATGATATGTATAACTCTCTAAAGAAAAACAAATGTTAAAATCGCACTTGAGCAGACCTGCGCTCTATACTTCCGAATGCAAAATATAGAGCAAAAATGAGAATATCTTCATTTGTTTGCAAATTTGCGGGAATTAGGTCATTTAGGTGACGTCATAGATAAACAGCGAGTGAGCAATGATGACTAAAATCAAGCTTAAAGTTATAGGCATCCTCTTTACAATGATTTGTGAAGATTTCATTTTTATACGATACTATTTAAAAATTGGTTGAAATCGGGGGCAGATATTTGACCATACCGCACATAGTCCTTTGGAAAAGTCTATTTTTGAACCTTGTCAAATGTTAGAATGGCTAGGAATGATATGGAACACTAACATGTTTGTTTGTCTATTCCAGAGAGACGTATACAAGATTGTAAGAGCACTTTAGCAGATTTGTTTCATAGATTACCAAAAATTACTGCAAGACAATTGGCTCAGTTTACGGGCAAGGTTATTTCTATGGGACCAGTGATCGGTAACATTAGTAGACTTATGACAAGAAAGTGTTATGAAATTATCGAGTCCCGATTTGCATGGGATAGTTGGATTAGATTTGATAGTTCACATGAGTTTTTGCAAGAACTTTCGTTCTGGTCGAAGAATGTGGACATGTATAACTGTCGTTTTATGAAAGATTATTCTAAATCAATTGCTATTTTATGCACAGATGCTAGTTCAGTAGCTGCAGGAGCTGTATGTCAATTATCAGGTACACACAAGTACTTTCACAGTAATTTTTCAGAAGTAGAGAGTGCACAAAGTTCCACCTGGCGAGAACTTAAGGCAATTCAGCTTGCTTTATTTTCGTACAAAGAAAACCTTAGTGGGAAGTCTGTGAAAATATTGACTGACAGTAAAAATTGTGTTTCAATTGTCCAAAGTGGCAGCACGAAAAATGATTTACATGTAATTGCTCTTTCTATTTTTCATTTGTGTTTGCAGAGAAAAATTTCGTTAGATATTGCATGGATTCCCAGAGAAATGAATGAAACGGCAGATTATTTAAGTAAATTAGTGGATTACGATGATTGGTCTGTATCTGATGAATTTTTTGAATTTATGAATAATATGTGGGGCCCTTATACAGTGGACAGATTTGCAAATTATCTTAATAAGAAATTACCTAGATTTAACTCTTTGTTCTGGAATCCTGGTACTGATGCAGTTGATTGTTTTTCTCAAGATTGGAGTTCAGATAATAATTGGCTAGTGCCACCTATTCATTTAGTAATGAGAAGTTTAAGGCATCTTATGTATTGCAGATCACGAGGTACTTTGATCGTTCCTTATTGGCCATCGGCGCCGTTTTGGTCTATGATTTTTGGACCGGATATGACATATAGAAGTTATGTAACAGATGTTATTCAGTTTAATGATGTAAGAGGTATTTTGTGCAGAGGCACGTCTAAGAACTGTATATTTGGGACTGAAAAATTTCATGGTTCTTTATTGGCTGTTAAACTTTGTTCTGTATGAGCAGATTTGAACATGGTCCTAGTACTGTTGTACTGAGTGATGTGGTTAGATGCTTGAATCGTGCATTTGTATGTATCTGTTGTATATATTTTATGCTATTGCAGAATGACGACTGATGAGATGATATTGTGTAAGACACGGTCCTAAGAGCATTAGGCATTAGTGACATGGTCTTGGAATTTGTTTTTGACATGGTCCCTGTTATGGACAGAGCGACATGGTCAAAATTTGAAATAAAATAATGTGAGGGACTAACAAATGTTTCCGTGTTTACATTTTTCAGATGTTTTCCAAACAGGAAGATGGGCCTCAATTCAGACATCGGGGGAAAATTTGGCGGACCTGAAGTTCTTCTGTGAAAAATCCAAATCTGAAAGTACTTTTCGTAAATATCGGTATGCCTTTAATTCATGGATAAAGTGGTGTTATTCGCAAAGTCCTAAAGTGCAACACTTCCCTGCTTCTGATTTCAACGTTTCCATATATTTGATTAATTTATCAAAACAATTTAACTCTGTTGCAAAAGTTAATGAAGCCTTTTATGCCATTTCTCGGGCTCATGAAATTTCAGGAACACAAAATCCTTGTCATTCATCATTAGTCGTTTCAGTTTTGGAGGGAGCTCGCCGCTTAAGTGCTAAACCTGTTACCAAGAAAGAACCAATAACTTCAAAAATTTTACAGCAAATAGCGAATCGTTACGGGACCGGAAGTAGCAGTTTACCAGACATTCGAATTTCATGTATGTGTCTATTAAGTTATGCAGCTTTTTTACGTTTTTCAGAACTGGTCAACTTAAAACGCTCTGACATTACATTTTATGAGGACCATCTTTCTTTGTATATCTCTAAGAGTAAAACAGATAAATATAAGACTGGGAGTAATGTAATAGTTTCTAAAACAAATAATGTTACTTGTCCGTATGGTATGTTACAATTGTATTTGAAAATTGCTGACATTGCTTCGGATTCTGATTGTTTTATTTTCAGGGCGTTATCATTTTGTAAAAAATCTGGTAAATATAAATTAAGAAATTCTGGACCATTGTCTTATAGTAGAGCAAGGGAATTATTACTTAATGCTTTGGAAAGTGTTGGTGTGGATAAGTCCAAATTTGGTCTTCACAGTTTAAGGTCAGGGGGCGCTACTGCGGCTGCTAATGCTGGTGTGAGTGACAGACTGTTTAAGAAGCACGGCAGGTGGCGATCTGACAACGCAAAAGACGGTTATGTTCATGAAAATGTAAAATCATTGATGTCTGTGTCTCAGTCATTGAATATTTGAATGTGTTCAATAATAAATATAACTTACAGTTTTTCTTTTCCCCTTTCTTTGTTACGTTCGAAATGCGCTAGTCTTGGAGCACTTACCCATAATCAGTGTTGTTATGATTGAATAAGGTTGTAAATATTTTATGTTCGTTTGAGATAGTTCGAATTAGAACATAAATATATTTAATTCAGGTTGAAAGATATAACAACGTTTTATCGAGCACGTGGTTTGCTATTTATAGTTTGTTTACTAGGGGTGGTTTACGCGTAGTAATACTGGTTAGACCAGTTATTAGGGCATGACTGGTATGCTTTGTGATTTTAAGTTATTCGAGCTCAAGACTTAGCGCTGTTTACACGCTTTGCACCCACCCGCCCACCCACTTATACATAATCATTCATGTATTGGGTTTGATTGCACAAAATATTAATAAAATGCATAATGCTATAATATTTCTGTTGCAGATAATGAGTTTTGTCCCAAGAATTCGACATATATTAACGCGGTATCTATGTATTTTATTGAATAAATGCGCTAGTCTTGGAGCACTTACCCATAATCAGTGTTGTTATGATTGAATAAGGTTGTAAATATTTTATGTTCGTTTGAGATAGTTCGAATTAGAACATAAGTGTATTTGTTTTCATTGGATGGTCAGGCGTCTCTCTTTTGTCAAAAGCCAATGGAAAATTAATGACTTCAAGGTAATCGGAATACGTATTTGATGAAGCACACAATTTAAATTTATTAATTATTTGAACAAAATTAAATGTAAACATAGAAAGGTAATAAAAAAAATTAATTATTATGGGAATCTATACGCATTGTACTCAATTCAAATAGATTATATTATGATTTTGTTATTTTATGTAGTAAAATCACCCTTCCAACTGTTACTCAATTACATAACAATTGATGACCTGGGGCTATAAATGTTCTGAGCTGTGTGCGCTGAAGCGACACAAGATTCTCGGTCGCATGCGGCAATTGAATTAACACAGACTGGCCGAATAAACAAAGGGGTGGGAAAGTGAAACAAAATGTTACACATAAGAAACCACCAAAAATCTTGCTATCTTTTCTCCAATTAAAAAGAAAATCCAGCGCGAGCACCTGTCAGCGGGGCGGGAGGAGGGGGGGGGGGCAGCAATGAGTTCGCTTCCACAATGAAACTACAGTAGTGATTAATATGTGACCGATAGAATCTAATCTAAAGTTGTTTAAACTCATGTGAATATTTTTTAAAATAATCATCGAATGCCTCAATTCAGGGCATTCCTTTATCGTGCTAGCACCTACCGCAAACATGTAACATGGAACTTTGATTATAATTTGATTTGATTTTTAAACTACCTTATACGCTATCGTATAAATCAATGCTTAATCAACTGTACAAGTAAAATAAATTTATCTTTTCATCTTAAACCAATATAATAGTTGAAAACATAATAATATATAGTTGTGTCCGTGCAAAATATGAAACATAAACGCGTCATAAGGTACATGTAGAAGAACACGAACCGACCGCGGATCACTTATCCACTCGCGCCGGATCTCCTCAGCCATGTGCGAGGGATGATCATCATTTAAATGTTTAATATTTGAGGGGGGGGGGGGGGGGTTGAATTAAAACATTAATTGTACAGTTTTTAAAGTAGTTTACATAAACAAACCAACCATTAGTTTATGTCTAACGATTTTTCCGATTTGGAGTAATATCGTTCATTAATATTCATTTACACTCAAATATTTAATTAAATATATACAAGTAGGACAAACTTTTATAACATAAAATTAAAACAGTTCTTGTATATACGGCTATATTAACTCAAACACGTTCATATGCATGTTAGTGTAAGTCGCGGTGTGCGAATCTTGTGTATTAAATAACCGCTTACCGCTAGGTAATGCAGCCGTCGCTGATCTCCTCGGCCGTGGGCAAAGAATATATTTCGTAAAGGTACAACGCACAGAAACGCACAGCTCACAACCAAGGAAGAGTTGAAAAGTTTGCAATATAATGACCTTACTCTATCAAATAGAAGTTATATATTTTAAACTTAAACCCCACAATTGATCTATGTCTATTATTGCTTTAGAGAATGACATTGCTTTTATTAATTAAATGAACTATTTCTTACTTGACATCCAATCGTTTAATCCACAAAAAATTTTGTGTAATCAAAACTAAAACAATTCTTGAGTTCGCGGCTAAATAAACTCATATATGAGAGACGCAACTCTCGTGTATTAGATAACCGCTGACCGCTAGGTAGTCCAGCCGCGAGCATGGTGACCGATTTTCTCGGCCGCGGGCGAGGGAGAGCTTACGTAATGGTACACACACACACAGCTCTGATTCAAGGTAGATTTTAAATGCATGGAGTTAATAAATAAACTGTAATGCATAGAGTTTTTTAATTCCATATTTTGTGGTTAAAAAGAAAAGAAAAAGAATGTTTTGTTTTCCAATTGCCGTTTTTAATGATTGTGCACTATAAGAACTAAACAACAATGACTTAAACTCCTAAAAAAAAAGCATGTACTCCAAAAAAAAAAATTCTTATAAATTAATGCCTCCTGTATAAACCAGCATACTTTCTGCGGCAACTTTATGCCAGTTGTACGCACAAAGACTTTCGTTAACTTGTCTAATGAAAACAGGTACATGTCAACATGTAAAGCTTTTTACACTCATACTACACAAATCACTTACAAAATAATATTGTTACGACCTTTATGAGATCCCAACAAACAACTTTTCAAGCGACATCCATATCAAAATCCAAACCGTTTTTGAGTTATTAAGCAAAAACTTTTAGGGGCTATTGGCCCTTAATTTAAGGGGCCAGCCCTTTTTTATTGGTGTCAAATGAAAGCCCTTGATATTCTGCACAACTTTTATTCTGCATGTTTTAACAAAATATTTTTCGTTAAAAAGATATAAAGGAAAATATGTCTAAATTTTTGCACTTTTTGGAATCCTGTTTTTTGACCCCCTACCTTTTCCTAAATAAGGAACGTAATCCAAAAACAAAAACCGATGTATACAACTTCAATGTCTTTGTTATTCAAATTCGTTGGATTCCCATTCCCTGCTATCATAGTCTCGGAGCCTTTGTCTGGAAACCAAAGGCCCTAAAAATTTTAAAAGGGGAATAACTCGTTAACGGAAAGGGAATTCTAACTTTTATGAATTGATGAAGATATAGTGTTTTGTAAAGTCCATTAGCCCTGAAAATTTGAGCAAAATCCATTCAGAAATGAGCACGATATGAAGCCTCAAAGTTCGCGTCTAGGAAGAAAAAAAAGAAAAATAAGAACTAGAGCAAAGCTCGTTGCAAAGCAACGAGTGGGTTTTCCGCTAATGTCGAAAGCAACACTAGAAGTACGTCTAAGAAGCAGAGTTCTTAATCTAGTAACAAAGAAACCTAAGTACAAAAAGATAAAAAAAAAATCGAATGATTCTTGGTACAACTTAACATGATCCGAATGTTTTTAAGTACGACTTAACCAAAAACCCTTAACCATTTCAAGAACAACTTAACAAAAAAAAAAACAATGTGTTTAAGTACGACTTAACAAATTTGACTTCATTTTAGGTACAAGTTTACTTTACCTTGAACTAACATCTTTTTTCTTAACCCAGAATGCAAAATTAAAATTTATGTAAAAAATCAATTTTGTTTAAAACATAATTCTGAGCAACTCTTCCTCTTCACTGCTTTTCAAAAGGTTGACCTTTCGTACTGTGTGCTCGTTGCGTCATTAATTGTCAGAAACTTATCGATGTAAAGTTTACTTTACTGTACTTCTGTGAATATTTTCTATGTAAAATTACTCTGAACCAGACAACATTGAAATGGTGAACATTTCAAAGGGCCCCGCTTATGTTATTTCAGAGAATTCTGCTTTGACCTTGACCTATAACTTGAAATTTTTCCAGCTGGCATAGAACTTTTAATTCAATTTCATTCCCCCTAAAATACATGCATTTATGTTCAATCTGACCAAGATTAAGCATATTTGAAAAATAATCTACTATTTAAAACTAATTTTAAAAAGATCTGCTATGACCTTCACATTGACAGACTTGGTTCAAGGTCACTGCACGCCATTAACCAATAAACTCTGTAAAGGTAAAATATTAGCCAAATAGGGGCTAAAAGGAGAGTATATCTATGCTCTTAAAATATGGATTTTTGTGTGATCTGATATGACCTTGACTCTTCATCTACAAATATCATTCGAGGTCATTGCATATATTTTGAACAAAGGCATCATGTGGGTGAAGTATGAGGCTGAATGGAGCAAAGGGAGAGAAGATATACTCCGGACAAGGATTTTTAAAAATATAATTCTGGTATGACCTTCAGTTTCTTTTCACTGAAAATAGGTTCAAGGTCACTACACACCCTTTCACCCTTTACTCAAAAGCTCTGCTTATGTGAAGTCTGAGCCAAATAGGGGTTAGTAGAAATTATATATGCTCTCAAAAAAGGATTTTTGCATGATCCGATATGATCTTCACCCGTTACCTAGAAATTTCATGCAAGGTCACTGCACATCGTTTAACCATAGAGACACTCTGTGAGTATTAGCCAGATTGGACCAAAGGGAAAAAAGATATGCCCCAGACAAGGATTTTATATGTATAATTCTGCTATGACCTTAACCTTATACCTAAAAACATGGTTCAAGGTCACTGCACATCCTTCAACCAAAGGAACCCTGTGGATGAGGTATGAGCCAGATTGGGCCAAGGGGAGAGAAGCTATGCTCCTGTCAAGCCATCTCGGATGGACAGATGGACAAATTGATCACTAGAAGGCGCCCGCAAAAACATGCCTTTTTATCTAATTTAAAATAGTATCCATGCTATCTGCCCATGGTGAATAGTCATCAAAACCATTCATCAGCAGAATTTGATTTCCCTCCTTTTTAAGGTGGTATGGGACATCTGTCGATATTATTAAATGTGGATTAAAGTACTATATAATTGAAAACTTTTTACCGGTTTAGAATTTTCAAATTTTACAATATTTAACCAAAAAATAGCTTTTAAAAATATTTGAAAAGGTCAAAATTGTAAAAACCCCAGTGGGATTCGAACTCATGACTTACAGGTTCCTTGTAAACCCTCTAACCCACTGTGCTAAGGAGTTAGGTGACCACTTTTGAAAAGAAACTACATGTACTTATATAATTACACTTTATTTTATTGTTTATTTCGATAAACAATACGTCACAACATGGAAGTGTCCCATATCACCTTAAACTCGGAACACCTCTGACCTAATAAGATCACCGCATTAAATACAAAGTTTGATTTAACTCTAATCTGTTTATCATCAAGAAATTCTGCATCGCCGACAAATAAAGTTTTCTTCTGTATAATGAAATACCAATTAACTGACTATTCGGACAATAGCAAGTTTATTGTCTCATTCCACAGCAACTATTTCCCTTGGCTTTGCCTCATTAAATAGTTGCTGTCTTGGGGGACAATAAACTTGCTATTGTCCTCATACCCAGTAAATACTAAATAGGCATATAATATCCCATCCACCTACATTTCATGTTATATAACCTCCCGTTTGTAACCTTCAATTTCACTGTAAAGTCAACATATCTGTCATAGCCGCAAGTTTCACAATTTATTTCTGCTTCTCATGTACTTAAAATTAGGGGCCTTAATATTGCTTACCAATTCCAACAAGAGACATCCCTCTAACTATTGATAATCATTAAAATTCATTTCATGAATTTACGCAACAATGATAAACCTTCAAGTACAGTCACTCTCAATTTTACAAAAATATTGACGGTACTTTATCCGAAACTGTTCCTTGTATCTTTAACTTAGTACACTAACATTTTTATGAAAAGACGGTTTGTCTTAGAATAAGAAAGCTAATGCAATTCTGAGAAAAAGAATACCACATATTGCCAATTCCATTGAGGTTTAATAAAAATATGGCCATTTAAGTGAACCCACCATTTCCAATTTCCTTTAGTAAACACAGATTTACAGGGTTCTCCATAGTAAAACATCTTTACCTGACCTTTTAGAGGTCAACTTTTGTTCAACCACCTTTAAAAAGAAACCTTATTCAATACAACATATGCCTACATGATATAATCATGATAAAAGCTTCACATCACATAGAAATACCCTTACATGTATACCCCCCACCCCCCAATCTTTTGATTTTTCATAAAAAGTCATGGTTTGAAATGTTTTACCTAATTTTATGAAACGTGTGGCAATTTCCTTGAGTCATTTCTCACACATATTTGAAAACAATCATCAATGATTCTAAAATTTGATCTTTATTTGTTTATTGTATGATTTGTACCATTTTAATTAACAAATAGACAGCTGTCCTGCTTGTGATTTCTTGTTTTCATGAAAAAAGTAAGCTAACAATCATATTTAGTGAATATCTAATCTATTCTGATTTCTAGTCTTCTTCTAACCATGCTAAAACAGTAAGTTACAACCTACAAGTTAGACATCTGCCTTAAATTAGAATTAAATTCAAACACACCCAGGTAGCTGGAGACAGAGTTGATTTCGATGAACAATGTTCAAATTTGACATGTTTTTCTACTTTTTTATGCATATATACCTTAGAAAGGTAGAAATAGGTTGTTTCTTGTTCATTTCAAAAGTAATTATCATAGCAGATGTTATTTCAAAGTCAAATGTACATTTACATATCCTACATGTAATCTTAATGCAGACAATTAAATAGAGGGGGGGGGGGGTGTTCAATTATGTAAACACATCTAAATATCTTTATGAAATAAAAAATAAAGGAAACATAATTGTATACTTTTATTGAAAAACAAATTTTCACAGCAATTATGAATTTCTTTAAACAGCCTTAATTTTGTTTTCATAATTTCTTATCAAACACAAACCACAACATGGCATGATGCTTTCTTCAAGTTCCATTATTGTTCATGCATTATCGGATTTAATTTGAATTACCGGTAAATAGTCTGTAGAACACAAGGAATATGCATGTGGATAGAGGTGACAGGTTAATCTCAGGAGCTGACCCACAAGAATCAACAGGTACCGGTAAAAGCCATGTGGTAACAAGAGTCTGTTTTGAGCTGAAATAAATAAAAAAAATAATTAGCTGTGTTTACATACATGTACTAGTAATAGCTGTGTTTATATTAACATATGCATAGTATTTCTGTAAAAAATACACTGACCATGCAGTGTAATAAGTATGACATATCCCAATACATGACATAACATTTAGGCAGTACAAGATCAAAAGTCTGCATATCAAGTCATAATATAATATTAAAAAATTTTCATAGGTATAAACACTTATCAAATTGAGAAAGAGAGAGAGTTTGAGAGAGAGAGAGAGTTTATTACCGTACTTGTAGTGCAACAGTCAATATTTCAATTCGTAAATTACAAACGAATATTACCCACCGAACAGCGTCAAAGTACATGTACTGGTATTAGCTTCTGGTATACCATTTTTTATCAATTCTACTGTGTTTTTTTTTTTGGAAAATAAATTTAGCGAGGGTTTTTGTTTATTTTCTTATAAATTACATGTTTTAAAAACAATACTACGTGTAATAAGCATAAAACATGTATGAGTAAACTTAATGAAGAATTTTTAATAGATTATTTTTCAAAGAATGTGGTACATTACATGTATGTCAATCTTTATAAAACTAGCGTATATTTTGTGCGCCATAAATTGCAAGTTTTTTGTAAATATCATTTACTTGCATGATAGGTATATATATATATATATATATGGTCTAACCAAAATTTTCTTCATAAAGCTACAGCTGTATGTACCACATATATGTTTTGTCACAAGTATACATTTTTAAAAAAAATACCCAAATTCCAACAGTTTAAATAAACTCAACTCATTCTCTGATAAGTTCATTGTGTTTTGTGCGTGCATATCTTATTTGTCTGCTGCAACAGCGGCCAATCAGCGGTAAGCTGAATCCACAAAAAGAAAGTTTGTGTTTTAGGAGCGGGTAAATTGTTTATGCGACACTGTCAAGAAAACCACACCAAATAATAACAAGAAACATAAATATTCACTTAAATGTATTTTGTTGTAAAGTAAAGGTTTTTAACACTTATTGCATCTTGCAAAACATGTGATGACCTTAATCATCTGTCATATATCTGATATACATGTATATGTAAAAGATGGGAGAAATAACGACGGAACAAAGTGGGATTCGAACCTTGCCCTCTGAATCTCTAGTCAAGTGCTCTACCAACTGAGCTACATGTATCTGGCACCGGTATTCAAACCAGTCTGACCGTCACATTCCTCCCCCTTAAATGATCTTCACCCTCGAAGATCATCCCTGGCAGGATCGAGTTAACCTGTTAGTTCCAGGGGTTGGTCACAACACCAATATTGTAACAGGATGGGAGAAATAATGAAGGACCAAACCGGAATTTGAACTTGGGCCCCCTGAATCTCTAGTCAGGTGCTCTACCAACTGAGCTATCTGGCACTGGTATTCAAACCGGTCTGATCGTCACATATATAAAGAATTATTTTAAACAATGTTGTTCAATAAAAAATAACACTCGCAACCTTCAGTTTTTGTCTGTAATTAATCAATATTGGCGTGCGATCAGTTCTCGCCGAGTACCATTTCTCACCAGTGCATTGTTACGTCATTTTATCGACACATAAAATTATATACGAAAATATGATGAGAGAGAAATGGTCCTCGGCGAGAACTGCTCGCACGCCAGTACTGCCAGTAGTCAGATTAAAAAAAGAGAATAAAAAATTACATTTAAAACAGTAACAAGGACAATTTAAGTACACATTATAACTGCTAAACAAGAAAAATTATGTGAACTGGTAGAATGGTAGGCATAGTTCTAACTTGTAACCTACATGTACAAGTACATGTACCGGGTACCCGTTGGTCTGCTAAACCTCTTTAATGATACAATGATCGGCATCATAAAGATATTAAAGTCATGTTTTAACTCTGAAGTCTGAAGTATACAATTTTATTTCTACAGGGTATTCATGACTACATTTGGAGTCTTCTGCACAAGAATATATGATATGTTTCTAATTAGACCCTGCTTTGAATTTTGAGTTGAAAATTCACAATCTGTTATTTTTTTAAATAGATAAATTCAGTTACCCTTTCCAGTCCCTCATGAACCTCGAGCGAGTCTAAACATCCATGAAACATGTAAAAATTACACGTTAGTAAACAAACACCCACACCATAACAAAAACATCTAACAGTGTGCACGTACTTACATGTACATCTATACTATATATAATAATTTTAACCAGTTAACAAGAAACTTTAAAAGGAGTAAAAGCCTCACCTTCTCGTAACATCCACATAATCACACACTTTAATGTCTACTTTCTCCTTTATTACTCGTAGCTTATCAACGGCTGATCGTCGACAGAAGTGTGGCTGTCAGAATTTCCTCGTAAACGATTCACACGAGAAAATATCCTCCTTAAAAACAAATATGTAGTATTGTTCCTGTGCATGTTCATATGTTTCACAGCAAATTGAAAATGCTGTGTACACCGAAAGAATACACACTTCTCTTCTGCATTACGCTCTCTCTTTTCTACAATAGCCGTTCGTTACTGTTTACATTTGGCGCGCGCGCGGGGTTACAAACAGGGGCGCCCCGACAAATAGTTGCACATAGAACGTTTAATATGTGTGTTATTGAATTCATAAATGATATAGATGAAAAAAATGAAATTGAATCACAACAATTTATCTAAGACGCAACACACGTAATGCAGTAAATGCCGTGGGCCTTAATGTGGCATTTATTTGCTTGTGTGTCTTGTAGACATGTTAAA